>CAMZMU010000054.1:10266742-10866742 GCA_947311845.1 Poa pratensis
GAGTGTATTATATTGCTAGCTCTAAGTTGACGAGGGGAAAATATATCCCCGGAACAGTGCCAGAAACAATGCTTGTACGTCACACGTCAGTTGGGAACCCCAAGAGGAAGGTATGATGAGTGCAGCAGCAAGTTTTCCCTCAGTATGAAACCAAGGTTTAATCGAACCAGTAGGAAAACGAGGTTTGCTTCGAAGGTGTTGGTGAAGGAGTGTAGTGCGGCGCAACACCAGGGATTCCGGTGCCAACGTGGAACCTGCACAACACAATCAAATTACTTTGCCCCAACTTAACAGTGAGGTTGTCAATCTCACCGGCTTGCTGAAAACAAAGGGTTAAACGTATCGAATGGAAAATGATGTTTGTTTGCATAAAACAGTAGAGAACAATGATTGCAGTAGATTGTATTTCAGATGTAAAAGAATGGACCGGGGTCCACAGTTCACTAGTGGTGTCTCTCCAATAAGATAACTAACATGCTGGGTAAACAAATTACAGCTGGGCAATTGACAATTGATAAGTGCATATAACATGCATGTGTGAGCTGTGGTGTCTACTATGAGATTCATTTGGGCATTACGACAAAGTACATAGACCGCTATCCAGCATGCATCTATGCCTAAATAGTCCACTTTCCGGTTAACATCCGTACCCCTTCCAGTATTAAGTTGCAAGCAACAGACAATTGCATTAAGTAATGTGCGTAATGTAAACAATACATTCATCCTTGAATAAAGCATTGCTGTTTTACCCCTAGTGGCAACAACACATCTACAACCTTAGAACTTGCTGTCACTATCCCAGGTTAAATAGAGGTTGAACCCAACTATCATGCATAAATACCCCCTCTTGGAGTTACAAGTATTCACTTGGCCAAGGCTTCAACAAGTAACGGAGAGCATGCAAGATCACAAATGACATAGACATGATAATATAATATTCAGCTCCACATAGGTATCAATATAAGTCAGATCCCAGCAAACACAACATGTAGCATTACAATAAGATGATCTTGATCATGATAGGCAGCTCACAAGATCTAAACATGATGGCACAAGTGGAGAAGACAACCATCTAGCTACTGCTATGGACCCATAGTCCAAGGATGAACTACTCACGCATCACTCCGGAGGCGGGCATGGCGATGTAGAGCCCTCCGGTGATGATTCCCCTCTCCGGCAGGGTGCCGGGAAGAGCTTCAGAACCCCCCGAGTTAGGGTTGACGACGGCGGCGGCAGCGAATATGTTCTGGATGAAAGGCTCGGTGTTTTAGGGTTTTCACGTCTCGGGGAATAAATAGGCGAAGGGGCGATGTCGGCGGACCCCCGAGGGGCCCAAACCACCAGGGGGCGGCTGGGCCCACTGCCGCGCCGTGTGGTTTGGCCACCTCGTGGCTCTCCTTCGTCTCTCCTTCGGACTCCGTGTACGTGCTGGAAAAATAGGGACTTGGCCTTTTGTTTCGTGCAATTCCGAGAATATTTCCAGAAGTAACTTTCTGAAACCAAAAACAGCAGAAAACAGGGAACTGGCACTGTGGCATCTTGTTAATAGGTTAGTCCCAGAAAATGCATAAAAGTGATACGAAGTGTATATAAAACATGTAGCAAATGGTATAATATAAGCATGGAACAGCAGAAATTATGGATACGTTGGAGACGTATCAAGCATCCCCAAGCTTAGTTCTACTCGTCCTCGAGTAGGTAAAACGATAACAACAAATAATTTCTGAGGAGACATGCTTTCACACAATCTTGATCAATATATTGCAAGGCTCATGTCATGAATGAAGTGACTCAAAGCAATGATCTATAGTTTGCTAACAAATAGATAAAGAGTAAACAATGAATCATATAAGCAAAAACTTTTCATGAATAGTACTTTCAAGACAAGCATCAAAAAGTTTTGCATAAGAGGTAACTCATAAAGCAATAGATTCAAAGTAAAAGGCATTGAAGCAACACAAAGGATGATTAAGTTTCAGCATTGCTTTCAACTTGTAACATGTATATCTCATGGATAGTTGTCAACATAAAGCAATATAACAAGTGCAATAAGTAAAATGTAAGAATCAATGCACACAAAGTTGACACAAGTGTTTGCTTCTAAGATAGAAAGGAGTAGGTAAACTGACTCAACATAAAGTAAAAGATAGGCCCTTCGCAGAGGGAAGCAGGGATTAAATCATGTGCTAGAGCTTTTTAAGTTTTCGAAAGCATATAGAGAGCACAAAATAAGTATTTGAGAGGTGTTTGTTGTTGTCAACGAATGGTAGTGGGCACTCTAACCCCCTTGTCAACCAGACTTTCAAGAGCGGCTCCCATGAAGGACGTTATCTCTACCAGCAAGGTAGATCATCCCTCTTCTCTTTTGTTTACACATGTATTTTAGTTTCTTTATAGATGACACTCCTCCCAACCTTTTGCTTACACAAGCCATGGCTAACCGAATCCTCGGGTGCCTTCCAACATTCACATACCATGGAGGAGTGTCTATTTGCAAAATTAAGTTGCTTACTGATAAATCAGGGCAAAACATGTGAAGAGAATTATTAATGAAAGTTGTAATTAATTGGGGCTGGGCACCCCGTTGCCAGCTCTTTTTGCAAATTATTGGATAAGCGGATGTATATGCCACTAGTCCATTGGGTGAAAGTCTGTCAGAAGTAAATGACAAGATTGAAAGATAAAACACCACATACTTCCTCATGAGCTATAAAACATTGACACAAATAAGGAGTAATAAAGTTTTGAATAGTTTAAAGGTAGCACATGAAATATTTACTTGGAATGGCAGGAAATACCACATAGTAGGTAGGTATGGTGGACACAAATGGCATGGGTTTTGGCTCAAGTTTTGGATGCACGAGAAGCATTCCCTCTCAGTACAGAGTTTAGGCTAGCAAGGTTGTTTGAAGCAAACACAAGTATAAACCGGTACAGCAAGAATCACATAAAAACATATTGCAAGTATTATAAGACTCTACACTGTCTTCCTTGTTGCTCAAACATTTTACCAGAAAATATCTAGACCTTAGAGAGAACAAATATGCATCCCAAGTCTCAACAAGCTCTACGGTAGTTCTCCACTACTAGGCTTTAACTACATGATGCAAGAGCTTAAACATGATCTACTTGAGAGCTCAAAACAATTGCAAAGCATCAAATCAAAACAAGACAATGATCTACAAGAATGCATATGTCTTTTCCAATACCAACTACTACATGTAGCATTTTCTTTCTTCCAAACAAACACCAATCAATTTATTTAAACATAAACTCTCCAAATGATAATATAATGCAGCAAGAGAGTATTTATAAACAAGTGCTAACAGCTCGAAGAGATGCATGAAAAACAGGAGCTAAAAGCACTGCAGTAGCTAGTTAAGAATACTCAACAAATATAAGTGAAGAACATGAGTATTCACATGAAAAAGCGGAGCGTGTCTCTCTCCCACACAAGGATTGCTAGGATCCGAATTTATTCAAACAAAAACAAAAATAAAAACACACAGACGCTCCAAGTAAAGCGCATAAGATGTGAAAGAATTAAAATATAGTTTCACTAGAGATGACCTGATAAGTTTGTTGATGAAGAAGGGGATGCCTTGGGCATCCCCAAGCTTAGACGCTTGAGTCTCTCTGAATATGGTTGGGATGAACCACGGGGGCATCCCCAAGCTTAGGCTTTTCACTCTTCTTGATCACATAATATCACCCTTCTCGCTTGATCCTTGAAAACTTCCTTCACACCAAACTCAAGACAGTTCTCATTAGAGGGTTAGTGCATAATCAAAAATTCTCATATTCTGTAATGATACAATCAATCCCAAAGCTTCTGGACATTAGCTACAGCCACCAATGCTTTGTGGAGCAAAGAAATCCACACAAACACAGTAAAAGAGCGAATGCAAAACAAAAGGCAGAATCTGTCAAAAACAGAACAGTCTGGAATGACGAATTTTTTCGAGGCACTTAAGTTGCTCAGATGGATCTGGCCTAAAATAATGAAAGTTGCGTACATATCTCAGGAATATGCGTGATTTTTTCAGAATTTTTTGAATTTTCTACAGGGAGATAAGCTCAAATCCGTGACAGCTAAAAATCTGTCACTGCGCAGAAATCCAAATCTTGCATCAACTTTCAATATAGAACTTTACTTGGCACAACATTGCGATAAAATAAAGATACAAAGGAGTTGCTACAGAAGTAACAAAACTCCTTGACTCAAAGAAAAAAAAATAACAGCAAATAAAAACGATGGGTTGTCTCCCATAAGCGCTTTTCTTTAACGCCTTTCAGCTAGGCGCAGAAAGTGAAAATCAAGTGTTGTCAAGTGGCAAATCATTCAAATCATCAAAAGCTTCTTCCAACACACAGCTTGTAACAATGGGTATCTTAGATGTTCCTGGAGGTGTTTCATTACCTTTAACCGTACTAAAAGTTTTATCAATTTTAAGCTCATAATGAGTCTTTGGTTTTGGCACTTTAGGAACATACATAAACTTTTGCTCTCTACCCACATAAACTTTCTCCTTTTTAGACTTAAGAGAAGTAAAGGTTGAACTTAAGGTTTCAATAGCTTCCTCTAACTCATCAATTCTATGATTTTGGGTGTCATGGATATTATTATCCTCAAGAACAGTGATTCTTTCATTGATGGTGGCTATTGATTCATTAGTCTTACCAATACAATCAAGAAAATTTGGAAAAAATTCTCCATAGAGTCTAACTTATTTATAACATCCTCCAAGGTGATCTCAACTTTAATATCTTTAGTGGGTGGTGTTCCTACCAAACTTTCAATAATATTACAGGCTTCTAAAGCAGGAGTACCCAAGAAATTTCCACCTGTAAGAGTGTCTAGAACATACCTATACCAACTAGAGATACCAACATAAAAGTTCCTAAGGAGGATAGTGGTAGAGTGTTTCTTAGTACATCTATGATGAGCATCACTAATTCTATACCAAGCATCTTTCAAATTTTCACCTCCTAGTTGCCTAAAAGAACGAACTTCAACTTCAGGAGCATTCATTTTGAAAAACAAAATCAAACTGAATTAAACAAGTAACTAATTTTTTTGTGTTTTTGATAAAAGAGCAAACAAGACTAAATAAAAATAAACTAAGCAAGACAAATAACAAAGTAAAGAGATTGGGTGTGAGAGACTCCCCTTGCAGAAGCAATTCGGTTTTCCCCGGCAACGGCGCCAGAAAACGTGTTGCTAGCTCTAAGTTGACGAGGGAATATATCCCCGGCAACAGTGCCAGAAACAATGCTTGTACGTCACACGTCAGTTGGGAACCCCAAGAGGAAGGTATGATGAGTGCAGCAGCAAGTTTTCCCTCAGTATGAAACCAAGGTTTAATCGAACCAGTAGGAAAACGAGGTTTGCTTCGAAGGTGTTGGTGAAGGAGTGTAGTGCGGCGCAACACCAGGGATTCCGGTGCCAACGTGGAACCTGCACAACACAATCAAATTACTTTGCCCCAACTTAACAGTGAGGTTGTCAATCTCACCGGCTTGCTGAAAACAAAGGGTTAAACGTATCGAATGGAAAATGATGTTTGTTTGCATAAAACAGTAGAGAACAATGATTGCAGTAGATTGTATTTCAGATGTAAAAGAATGGACCGGGGTCCACAGTTCACTAGTGGTGTCTCTCCAATAAGATAACTAACATGCTGGGTAAACAAATTACAGCTGGGCAATTGACAATTGATAAGTGCATATAACATGCATGTGTGAGCTGTGGTGTCTACTATGAGATTCATTTGGGCATTACGACAAAGTACATAGACCGCTATCCAGCATGCATCTATGCCTAAATAGTCCACTTTCCGGTTAACATCCGTACCCCTTCCAGTATTAAGTTGCAAGCAACAGACAATTGCATTAAGTAATGTGCGTAATGTAAACAATACATTCATCCTTGAATAAAGCATTGCTGTTTTACCCCTAGTGGCAACAACACATCTACAACCTTAGAACTTGCTGTCACTATCCCAGGTTAAATAGAGGTTGAACCCAACTATCATGCATAAATACCCCCTCTTGGAGTTACAAGTATTCACTTGGCCAAGGCTTCAACAAGTAACGGAGAGCATGCAAGATCACAAATGACATAGACATGATAATATAATATTCAGCTCCACATAGGTATCAATATAAGTCAGATCCCAGCAAACACAACATGTAGCATTACAATAAGATGATCTTGATCATGATAGGCAGCTCACAAGATCTAAACATGATGGCACAAGTGGAGAAGACAACCATCTAGCTACTGCTATGGACCCATAGTCCAAGGATGAACTACTCACGCATCACTCCGGAGGCGGGCATGGCGATGTAGAGCCCTCCGGTGATGATTCCCCTCTCCGGCAGGGTGCCGGGAAGAGCTTCAGAACCCCCCGAGTTAGGGTTGACGACGGCGGCGGCAGCGAATATGTTCTGGATGAAAGGCTCGGTGTTTTAGGGTTTTCACGTCTCGGGGAATAAATAGGCGAAGGGGCGATGTCGGCGGACCCCCGAGGGGCCCAAACCACCAGGTGGCGCGGCTGGGCCCACTGCCGCGCCAGCCTGTGGTTTGGCCACCTCGTGGCTCTCCTTCGTCTCTCCTTCGGACTCCGTGTACGTGCTGGAAAAATAGGGACTTGGCCTTTTGTTTCGTGCAATTCCGAGAATATTTCCAGAAGTAACTTTCTGAAACCAAAAACAGCAGAAAACAGGGAACTGGCACTGTGGCATCTTGTTAATAGGTTAGTCCCAGAAAATGCATAAAAGTGATATGAAGTGTATATAAAACATGTAGCAAATGGTATAATATAAGCATGGAACAGCAGAAATTATGGATACGTTGGAGACGTATCATTTATCTGCCACCCTTTTCATCCAATGGCGACTTGACTCGCCTTCCGTCTGGACAACGCTCTAGATCTTCTATATGGCAGAGTCATTTGCAAGTTCCTTGGAAGTTCTTAACGAAGCATCCTTCAGTTCCTCCCAAGTATTTATAGAGTTGGGAGGCAAATTTTGCAGCCATATGTGGGCTGCACCTTCTAGCATCATGTTGAGGTATCTGGCACATATTTCCTCTGAGGCGTTCAAAATGCTCATCCCCATCTCGTAATTGTTCAGCCAGGTGGTTGGATCCATGCTGGCGTTGTAGTTTGCCACCTTGCGTGGCCCTTTGAAATCTTCAGGAAAAGGTTCCGATCTGATCCTTTCAGTGAAACACGCCGGTCCCTTGAGTCGCGAGGACAGGGCTGTGGGCGCGCCCGCGGGGTTATCTGCGGGCCGCGTTTGCACCACTGGCATATTCGCCCGCGCTTCTGCGACTTGCTCCTGCTGCCTCTGTGCGACTCCTGATACGTTCTCTGGTGGCCTGCTTTGGACGCTTCTTTCTGCTTGCAATCCCGTGATTGGCTGGTACGAGGGGCAGCTGTGCTTCGGCTTCCGCCTATTGGCTTGTTGCAGGACTGCCATACTTAGCATCTGAATTGCGCGCCGCGCCTCAGCATTGACCGGGTCATCGCCTGTTGGTACCCTCTGAGTCAAGATATTAGCCGCAACATACATATTATCGACAGGGTTCTGGTAATGGCCCTGCGGGGTGTGAAACCTCCTTGGTTGTTGCTGGGTCTCTTGATTTGTTGGTACCCTTCCTTCCGCAGTCGTCTGGATTCCCGTTCCCGCGGCTGGAAGTGAGCGGGATTTCCACTGTTGGTTGAGTCGCGCGCAGCTGTGTTTGCGGGTCAACCTGTCGTTGAGCCGCAGCCAGCGCGTCTAATCTCTGCCGCTCCTGTTGGATTCCTTGGTTTATCTGATCGAGCCTGCGGCGCTCTTCTTCCATCCTTCGAACCTCATACAGGAGCTCGGCCCTGGCGGCCTCAATTTCTGTTGCACGGAGGACGACGTTCGTGGCTGACACGGGGACAAGAAGTGGGTTGCTTGGGGGCGCCGATGCCTCGGCTTCTCCAGCAGTTCCTGATGCGCCTGCTCCTCCGGTCGTGTAAACCGCGACACGCGCCGTCTCTCGATCTGATGATAATGCGATTTCTGGTGGGTAACCCCAGCGACTTTCTTCAAAGGCAGGTGTAATGGACCCAAACTCTTGCGAGTCCATGCTTTCGACGGATTCTTCCCCATCATCGGCGACTTCTTCTATTGAATCGCCTTCTTGGACCGAGCTAATGGACCTGCCACCGATGAAGCCGACGAAGACGTTGATGGATCCAAAGGGGATGACGTGGCCGGTCTCTAAGTAATCTGCTTCCGGCCCCCAGCTTGAATCATCGATGAGGGGTGTGCCATTGACCGTGATGATGCAGCCAACAACAAGATCTTCAGCTCCCTTCATGGATCCTGCGCGGAACGTGACGCTCTTGACCGCAGGCCCCATGGTGGGCGCCAACTGTCGTGGGTTTGTCACGTCAGGTGTCATAGATGACTTCGTAGGTGTGGGATTACGCGAGTCAAGCATCTCCGAGCTTGGGATCGCAGGAACAAAGATCAACACATATTTACCCAAGTTCGGCCCCCTCAATGTGAGGTAAAAGACCTACTTCCTGCCTACCCTAGATTGGTATTGATATGATAATCAATGTGTTACAATGGAGGCGATCCGATCTGGTACTCGCCGTATGAACTAGGGTTTAGGGCTTGATAGCTTGACCCGCTCTAAGTCCCGCGAGTCCTCTTTATATACACAAAGGCTCGCTAGGTTACAAAAGGAAACTTCCCCCATAAGGAATACGTCCACAGAGGCCTACTCGGAGACTACTTGGTCTTCACGTCCTCCGGGATATGTCTTCTAGATCTTTCCCCTTATGGCGGTTCAATATTGAGCTTGCTCCCAAGTGGGCCTTTGTCCGTGCGAGTAAGTCGCACTGGGCCGCGGGTTAATCCAGAAAGTATTCCCCCGACAGTGCCGAGGCCAACGGCGAGCCAGGAGTCGGTGGAGCCGACGACGCGGACGCCGCCGTCAGGGAAGTGTTGGAGGCTAATTAAGCGGGAGGCCGCCAAAGTCGAAGGGGATATAAACTTGGTCCTCCCATGAGATGATCCACGGCAGGCGCGCGACGACGCTTGTGATGGCGCACGGCGGAGAGTCATGAGCGGCAGACGGCAGCGATGCGAAAACGGTCGGCGCCTCGGCGAGATCCTCCACCTTGACCTCCACGAACAAACGTCGTGGCACGACATCAAGGAGAACCTTCCCCAGGCGTGGTTTACGACCCAGTTCAGATTCCCCTTTCAGCCTCTTCTCGGTCAGCTCCTTCAATGCCGCAGCCAGAGCTAGCACACTAGGCCTTCTCAGCACCTGGTTGTGGATGATGCAGTCGGCTAGAGGAGGTGGAGGCTCAACTGTGTTCCTGCATTGGGTGTGCCTATCCTGCAAGTGAGCATTGGAAGAAAGGTGTCAGTGTGCATTGCAAGAGTTGTGTGAATGTGCAATTGCAAAAGTGGTGTCAATGTGCATTGCAAGTTCATACACAGTTTGCAATGCAAGATCGTAGACATTGTGCATCACAAGATCATAAACAGTGTGCAATGGAAGCTCATAGACATTGTGCAATGGAAGCTCATAGACAGTGTTCATTGCAAGTTCATTGACATTGTGCAATGCAAGTTCATAGACATTCGCACTGATCATCAGTGGAAGCACACTGGCATTACACAAACCTACAAATCTAAACTGGTACTGATCTACACTAAGCTTAACTCAACCCTAATCAAGTTTCAACAGATCTACAATAAGATGAACATGGAGTACATGAACCCTAATCTGAAGCTTGAACAGATCTAAAGATGAACATTGAGTGGATGAATCCTAATATGAAGCTTGAACAGATCTAAATACACACGAACATGGATTATATTTGCACTAGCAATGGAGAAGAATGGGTACCACTTTTACCGATGCTGTCCTCGAGGGTCCTGCGACGGTGCTCGGAGGAGGAGGTGGCCTTGAGGGTCTGGGTACGGTGCTCGGAGGAGGAGGTTGCCTTGACGCCGGTGCGCCTGGCAGTGGGTACTGGTACACGGGATCTCGACCACAATGGGAGGGAATCCCGGTGGCAGACCAAGCGGCGGCCTGGAAGCGGCTGCATGCACCGCCAACGCCGCCGTCTGGGCTTGCCGGGCCAATTCCGCGAGCCTCCGCGTCTGCACCGCCGCCATCACTGCCGGGCTCGGCCGATGCGCAATTGGCGAAGGCCGATTGAGATACGGGAGGCGAGCCGGCTCCATCTGCGCCGCCGCGCTTCGAGCGCCACCGGAGGACCCTGTCTCGTACTCCCGGAAGGCGCGCGCCGTCGAGCTGCACGGCCCAAGCTTGCCGGCGGGATCCCGGCCAGACGGTGGCGGAGGAGGAGGAGCGGCTGCCATTGGGGCTTTTTGGGCGGTGAGAGGAACTAATGGGACGTGAGAGAGCGGTGACAGCGAGAGAGTGGAGTGGGTGGGGGGGGGGGGGGGGGGGGGTTATGGCGCATCTCCACGCTTCTCCACGCGTGCACGCGCTGCAGCGGTTTGCCACGTTTGCGCTCCACTCGGCCTGGCTCCACGGAAACGGCCGATTCGGCCGTTCCTGGAGAGCCTGGCCCGAGGGTGCTTTACAAACCGCGCTGGCCAGGCCCAACACCACAAACGGGCTACCACACACGAGCACCCTGCAGCTGGCGGGCCTGGCCTCGCTGGCTGCGGGCTACCAAACGCGCCCTAAGCGTTCTCCAAGACTCTTCCGTTCCTTTCACGCTTGACACCCCCAAGTGATCGACATCAACAACAAGTTTAATTAACCTATGTCAGTTAAATGACAACAAATCAGGTGTCAAATAATCAACTATAGGAGCAAACATAACATGCAATTCAATTTACCTAAGAAAATGCCACTGTAACCAGCGAGAGGGGTAGTAAAAAAATTACCCTCATACAAGGTCCTCGTAATTTTAGTAGCACATAATATTGGAGGACCCTGTGATTGCAAGGTATATCTAAAAAAAGACTAGACTGCGGGGAAGAAACCACCCAACTTTTGTCCTAAAAGGCGAGAAGACTCAAACTCAAGAGCTAAGTGGAAACTTGTTTGTCTAGACAGTGCTCTTAGGAGAGCTCATTAATTGCGAGGTGCATCTGATAATGCATGAATGAATATAATGCATTTTTTCAATCAAGGATCATATATAGGGAACACAATAAATTCTATACAAATCCAAACAATAACACAATTGAAACAAATGCACCTTAATTCAAGTAATATCCTCTTCAAATTACATGTTTTATAGCATAAGTATATCTGTTTTCAATCATACATTTCATTTGATTGATCTGTTGACCAATCACGCATACCATCTCTGATCAAAAGTGAAACCTTTTATTTGGACCAATAACTATGCATTGAAGGATCAACCGGAAACATGTGATAATTAATTTTAGACATGTCATGTCATATATTATTAACGGAACCATCCAAGGTCGAGTTTGCTGGGATCATAGGAGGATGGTTGTGGCGATGATGACCCGGTGCCTTTTTCATGCACCTTGGCGAAGCGACCTTTGACTCGTGGCCTCAACTCAGCGTATGCTTGTCTGGACTCATAGCGGATCTGCTTCTCGTACTGTCGCTTCTTCCGCTTCTCCCTATACCTCATCACCTTCGCATGTCTCTCATGCATCGTCAGTTGATGCGCCCCCACCACCATCGTGTCTCCGTTGATGGCCATTATCGCCTCACTGCTCGAGGTGTCAGTAAGTGTGCCCCCACATAATGGCATCTGAACATATCAATAAGAAAATAATCATATGAGTGAAAGTAACAATGGCATGTACTGATCGATCATTGTTTCATGAAGGCATTTAGTTAGTCCTTGATCAACATAGTTTTGATCTGTTTCATGAAATAACAATTAGCATTAGCTTCCTTTACTACTGACGGGCTATTACAAACGAATAAGGAGGTGCTTTTGGCCAGCTATATAATAGCATTCATGTTCTGGCAGTGTACTAATTCAGTGATGCACTTCATTTTTAAGTGTAGTACATGTCCTGAATAAATTAATTGGGTTGGATGCACCAGCTATTTTTAGATGGTTGATCCATGTATCGATCATATGACACTATCCGTTGTAATGATTGGAGTTTAGTAAAGTAATAAAGGCCGCATGCATCGATCGAGACTGGGGCTTCCCTTTATGAAAAAAAAAACTTGTTTCCTACTCATTCCATCAATCAACGTACATATATATATATATATAAGTGCAAACTTGATTGCGACATGAACTTAATTGTTCCTTTTTTGTCTAGAAACAAGCTAAGGTGTACCAGATGATGCAAGAATTAATTTGCTGGCTGTATATACGTTTAGGGATCGAATTGGCAGTCGATCAGTTTTGAGAGGAAATAACTCAAGAGAGGAAAAACAACTGTCCAAGTCAGTAGTTGACCACATGGAATGATAGGATCCATCCATTGCACAAATCTTTATTCCGTTTGAAAAATTATGCCAGGGAATTAGCTTGACGATGTAGACGCCTGATAGACACCAGCAAAGTTGAAAATTAATCGTGGTCTTAAAAATGGATTTTTGTTTATCACTTTCAGTACTTGCTGTACAACACAAACACGTACATGTTAACCCTTTTTTCCTTCGATCTTGCCGACTCAGATCACTGTACGGTTCAAAAATTCAGTACTACTCCCTCCGTTCTAAATTAGATGACTTTCCATTCATTCGCATGTGGATGTACCTATACTTGTAACATGTCTAGATACATCCGCATGTGGACAAATGAAAGTCATCTAATTTGGAACGGAGGGAGTATATATCAATGACTGCTTTCAACCCCAAATTAATAATCATGCATCAGTTGATATGTGGAATGAAAAATATTTCCGTATTGACGTAAAATATATTCTTTTTTAAGATCCAGCAAATGCTGGCTTTGAAAAACATATTCTGAAGCTGGTAGCTAGTGATGTACTGGTGATCGATCTGTAACATCTGTTAGTTCTTATATTTGAAAAAGAAATGGAAACATATAATTAAAGATGACTCTTTTAGTTCGTTATTATCGAATATATATGTTTCCGTTTCCCGTCCGTAGCGTCAGTCCTGCTGATCGATTCTCGAGGAGTCCTGCTGATAGATTCTTAGAGAATCCATGGGTCAGCTAACTAGCAGCATAAATTAACACAACTGAAGAACGAGCTAGCTAGCTAGGTAGGTGATCGATATAGCAGAAGAAGCAATTAACCACATGTCCGGCCACCGGGCTAGCTGATGTAGGAGCAAGGAATTAATTAGGCAGCACTCACGGTGGTCGGTGGTGTCGCCGGTGGCATGTGTGATCCGCCGACGGCGTCCACTTGGAACGTGATCAGGCCAGCTGGGTGTACATGGGGTGGGTGATGCAGGCCATGAAACGTCGGTGGCAGCCTGCCGTGGTGGTCAGCCGGCGGCGGCCATGTCCCGACGCTGTGGGCGTGGCCGTTGCCGAAGAACTGGTACTCCACCACCAGCGGAGGCTCGTGACGAAGAACCGGGAACACGGGGGCGGGGTTGATCTGGTGGTGGTGGTGGTGCGGGCAGTGGCCCACGCCGCCGCACACGCCGCATGACATGGACATGGATCGTTCGTTTGCTTGTTGTGTGGAGGGGACGATCGAGGTGGGAGAAGGGAGTGGCAGAGCAACTGGGAGCGACGACTGCTAGGAACCTGTAGCTAAGCAGCGCTAGGGCTGTCGGCCCAAGTTATAGCTACCAGAAGAAAGATTCGGTCCAAGGATTAGCAAAAGGCGACGAAAGGATTAATGAGCGGGGAGGAATAGATATGAGCAATCCCTGGATTTCTTTCTAGTCTACGTGGAGGATCCCCGGGCCACACTTTTGGCGGAATCCCATATGTCCACACAAAGGGCACAACTAGATCTTTGTAGCTTTTGTATGTCGCCGTCAAGGAATGTAATACAAGCTAGGCAAGGGCTGGGAGAAGCAAAAAATGGAAATCAGCAGAATTCTAAATCGGCAAAAGTATCTAGAACGAGAGGTGTCATGTTGTGTACATGGCCAGGCTTGTGTTAACGGTCACCCGTTGGAGATGTCACTTTTGGACCACTATCCACACCGTGTCGGAAAGCCTCCACGGCACTGTTTTGAATCACACAGGCCTGGGACACCGACCCAACCTCTTTCAACGCTTCCATGCCTCATTCCTCAATTGGTTTATGGAAAATAAAATAAAATAATCTTCTAGATTTTTTTGCAAATTTTATCCCCTTTTCGTGACCCATCAAATAGAACTAGGCAATTTTTTAGTAATTATTTAATTTGCTTGAAGCATTTCAGAAGAGATTTCCAAATTACATTTCATTCAAAACGATCTTCTAAAAATACGTGAACTTTCAAAATTACAACATGAACCTCCAGAAAATCGAAACATGAAAATAAATCCAAATCTTGCCATCTCTTCCTTAGTCATGCGCCTCCGGCTAGGATTGCTGACACACACGAGGATAAGGGGGTTCTAGATGCGTAAAAAAGGAGATGGAGGTGTGGCATCAGTTTGGCACCCGCGAGATCCACGTCGGCCACCTTCCCCTCGCTGGTACCTGCAAGATTTAAGGAAGTCTTCCTATAGCGAGCACTCACGAGATCCATGGTGGCCTCTCTTGTAGAGGCAGAGGCATGGAAGCCAAGTGGAGAATGTGATGCTGCCTACGCAACCGAAGTTGCCACAAAGCAATTAGGAAAGAGAGTGGGTGTAGGGGGGGGGGGGGGGGGGAAGAGATGTGTAGCGTGGTGAGTGGCGCAACTACAACAAGGAGAACATACAAAAATACATCTATATCCATGTAGCTTTTGGTGGTGTGAGACTCTGAAGGTGAAGTAGCGTTGTCACCCACCATGGAGTCTATCCACGAAAGAAAATGTCGGAAACGACTTTGAGCGCATCAGTTGGCGCCACTCATGTCAACTAAAACATATCTCTTATGATCACTAGTTAGCTATATGCTAAGTTAATGCCAAGTTGAGGCATCTATGTCAATCTCTGAACTTTTTGAAATTGGTTGACTCAAACCCTAGCTCAGTTTTGGATAGTGGTTTTACATCTTTTGGTGGCAAATAAAAAGAATTATGGATGTATAACATGATGAAATGATAATGAAATCCACCAATGAACGATTATTTTAGTCTTGTGTAATATTGACATAGTATTGTTGGAGATATGCCCTAGAGACAATAATATTAGTATTATTTTATCTCCAAGTTTATATTAATAGTTTATACCTTTATGCTACAACTGCATTGGGTACTTGAATAGCGAATTAAAAGTATTCAAGATGAAAACCTCCGATGCACGTGTAGAGATATGAACAAGTAAAAGCGTTCCTAGTCTTGTCTCTAAGACTAGCCTATCTTGTTACATGATGATCGTGTTTTACTGATCATGGACTTTGTATAAGTCATGTAACTATAGGATTTATTATCGAAATGATAATAGTACTGAACCGACCCATCCTATGATCTTGCTATGAGACAAAATCGTCAAGATGAAGAATAGCAAAGATCATACAGAGTTTTTCATTAGTTAGTTCCTATACCTTGAGAACATCTAGTGACCGCTTATTCGACACTCACGCTTTGATTGTCATCTAACGTTCGGCCGTAACTGGGGACCATAACGATGGCTATTGGGTTTGAACTAGAATAAGTAATGGAACTGAGATTGTTCAAGAAGGGTACTTACTCCTCCAGGCGATGGAGAGATACATCCTCTATGCCATCTCTAGTATAATCATGTCACCCCAATCGTCTGGCCAGACACAGTGTGATTTATCACAGGACATTGATAATACGGAATGAGAAAAGAGAATGATATTGGTACGAGTTTCATATGTGTTTTGATCAAAGGGTTTTGATCACACTAGAGCACATTTGTCTCACACTCTAGATATCATTGGTATCGTGTACGTAAGGGGATTAGCGTAATGAGAAACATAAAGAGGTTCTGTCGTTCACTCGGTAATACATAGGAGCCAGTACAGACGTCTAGGTCCCAATGCTGGTTATTGTCTGGTAAGCTCCCAGGCATGTCTATGTGTTACAGCGAACCTTTCGGGTCACACACTTAAGCTGTGAGTCAATCTTTTATGAGAGAATAAAGATATAGTATTAGCGGTCATGAGATAGTGTCGGAGTAGCTCCGATGTCACCGGGACTTTTTCCAGTGAAGGTATAGAGAAACAGAAGGCAGACATTCTATGTCTCGGGATAATAGGAAGTGTTTCTATTATTGTCGGATTTAATCGAAGGTTTATATGGTGAAGATATTTATCCGGAGTATTTTGTTTAGCGGACACTGGGTGTCCCGGATCATGTAAAAGTGTTTTATATGATAAGTAATTAATTCCGGGAATATTCTGTAAAATGAAATATTCACAGGACGAATTAATTAAACAAAATAAATAATTAATTTATTAATTTAATAATTCAGAAAAATATTAGATAAAGATTTTATTTGGAGCTCACCAAAGGGGGCTGCCAAGTGGGCCCATGGGGCCAACAAGGGCCGCACCCCACATGTGGGGCGGGTGGGCAATCCGAGTTGGGGGGGAACTCCCCCCTTGGCCGAAACCCTCGTGGGCTTTGCCCACTAGGTGGAGGCGGTTTGGGAGGGGGGGGGGGGAGTCCTACTCCACCTCCCAATCTGAGTTGGAGGAGGGGAAGGACTCCCCTCCTTCCCTCCTTGGTACGGCGGTGCAAGGAAAGTGCGTGCCCCTTCCCCAAGCACCCCTCCCCTTTGGCCACCTATATAAACACCACCAACCCCATGGGTAGAAATATAACAGATAATCTAAGCAATGCACAAGTTCCTCTCTCTAGATATTGTGCAATTAGAGGATGCTCTAATTAGACGGCGCTCTAATTAGATATTGTTCTAATCTCTCTCTCTAGTAGATCTCATGTGTTGAGAATTAGATCTCTCTAATCTCTTATTGCTCTAATCAACTTTGATTAGATCAACCACTATAACTACGCCGCAAGGCAGTCTCTCTTCGTCGGGCGCGAGTAGCTCTGGACGGCGAAACGCTGACGGATTGGCGTGGTGTATGTGTGGATACTGCTAGAGCGGGGCTGCGCGAGTAGTCCCTCGACGACAAGAATCGAAAGGCAATCTCACCTCCCGGCGTGGACGTGAGATTCTTCATCAGGCTTCACCGACATCTACTTCGACTACAACAAGATCTTCCGCAACGGTTGTGGTAAGTTTTCTGGATCTAGCATTATGGGGTGCTGCATATCTTCATAGTATAGATCTTGGTCTGTTGCGTATTATGGTAAACACAATTTTAAGTTTCCGTTGCGCAACTCAACAGTGGTATCAGAGCGGTCTATGCGTAGATATGATTTGATCTAGAGCACATGTTGGTGCGGACATTACATAGTATCGTGTATTCAGGTTATATTCATGGCTTCCCGATAAGTTATACAAGATATTCCATGGCGGCATAGGCAAGATCTTCACGGACTTCTGGCAATCCGCGGACCTTCCGGCTGCTCCTAGTATGCCTGTCGGCGCCAACGAAGTGCTTCAGTAGTTTTGGGGTCTATACCTATAGTTGTGGACGTTGTTGTATAACGGACAGGGCATGAGGGTTGGACGCCTCACGGGGGTCACGCGCACCAGTGAAGTTTGGATTGGGACCCGCAACATTTTCGTAATGTTGGGATGTCAATCACCCCACAAAGTTAATCTAGCAATGGCTACAACCGTGTCTCAAATGCGTAGGTAGTAACGGTAATTCCGTAGAGCCTACAAAGCCACGCTAAAACTTACAAACAAATGTTAGAGGACGTCTAACTTGGTTTTGCAGGATTGTGTGCATGTGTTTTGGTATAGCTATTTTGTTACGGTGTTTTAACATGATGGCCAATTCCAAGTGATTGTTCGAGTTCGTCATCGACAATCAAGTGAAGAAGGAGTTCGTCGCGGTTCGGGAGGAGGCACCGGAGGTAAGGCTGGCGACGAGGACTTGGCGGATTTCGGTCACAACAATCTTTCCTTCGGGGAATTTTGTAGTGACCGGAATAACGAAGATGGAGGATCATCGTGGAGATACGTCAAGAATTCCCGGAGGATACAAAGGCTATACCAAATCACATGATTTATGTTTAATTGCCTGTGATGTTTATGAAGGGGATCGTAGGCAGAAAACAAAAAATTCCTAACAACGATAACCTTAATACTAACCAGAATCTATTACTATGCAGATATACCGTAAAGGAGGTGATCGATGTACATACCCTTGTAGACCGAAAACCGGGAATACGCTCCCGCACAAGCGTTGTTGATGAAGCCGACATAGCCGACCTCGAGGTCGTGAAGACGAACTCCTCCAAGCGCCCAAGTGTGGCGCCTCGCAGAGCTTACACACGTACGGAGAAGATGACGACCTCCGGGCTCCGATCCAGCGAAGCAGCGGAACTAGAAGACTTGGACCGGAGAAACCAGCAGCACGGCGGAGTGCGTATGGTGGAGAAAACCTCAACCCGTGCGCAACTTCATTTGCGGAGTCACGTCTAAACGGATGAGAGAGAGAGATTTTCTGGTGTGTTTTCCAAAGGCATGGGGGCACCTCTATTTATAGGAGGAGGAGGCCTGCAACACCGCTTGGCTTAGCCATGTGGGACTATTCCCACATGGCCAAACCGGCCAAGGGTGGTGCGCCGGCCCTGGTAGGCCCCATTCGGCCCAGCCAGGCCGGCTGCCCCTCTCCCTCCCCTCTTTGGTGCGCCTCCCCCTTCATGGGCCTTCTCCTCCGGGAGTTGGCCCATTTAAGGTGGGCTGCCTTTTAAAATTCAAAATTAATTAAATAAAAATATATTTAACTATTAATTACACTAATTAATATTAAATACATACTAATTTATTCCGGCTCCGAAAACTATTCCGTTGCCCTCCGAACTTCATCGGATATGTCCCGGAACGCTTCCGCTGTTCTTCTCTCTGTTTTCTTTTCTGCGTCCAATCTAAATAAACGTCACCTACCCTTAAGTGTGTCACCTTAGCGGTTTGGAAACACACAGACATGATCGAGACTCGTTCTCCGATCAATGACTAACATCGGGGCCGTGGATACCCATAATAGCCCCTGTGCGTTCACGAATAACTTTGTCGTTCGAACCTTAGACGTTAAGTCTTAAACCTTTTGCCTGGTGATACTTAGTTTGTCCGAGACTCGATCTCCGGCATCATGATACTGAGCTTGATCTTGTTACTTGACAATACTATCTTTACTCGTCTGTGATATTACATCCCCGTGACCTAGTCACATGCTTGCAAGCTCATTGATGTAATCTCACCGAGTGGGTCCAGAGTATCTATCCTGCAATGCGGATTGGCAAATCCCGCTTTTGATCCCTCGCCTCAACTACTTCCTTCCGATACCCGAGAGGGACACCTTTATTGTCACACTATGTAAGATATGTCGTTTGATGCAATCAAAGTATCTTTCAGAAACAGCAATTAAAGTTGATCTCACGGCGAAGGCGTAATTACTATGTCCTACAAATATTGGGTGCGTCCATCACATCATTCACCTAATGATTGACTCCATTGTCAACTGACATAAATGTCACATGATCGGGAAATCTCGATCATCAATCGCACAACGGACTAGTAAAGAGGCTACTAGGGACCTGGTTGTTTACATACCACACGTGTATTAATGTTTCCGCTTAATACAGTTATAGCATGGTATAAAACGTATTATGAACAAATGAGATATGACAAATAAAACATCTTTATTAATTGCCTCTAGGGAATATCTCCTTCAGTTTATCCTTTGTTGGTTGCACCTTGATTGAGCATTAGATGTTTATTAGGGTGAATCCATAAGAAAAATATCAAGGAGATGATGCATGTAAAATGCATACATGAACTTTGCATTATTTTACTTATATTCCAGTCATATTTGCATCATATAAGGGTTATATCACTGTTTTATAATGATTTTGGGAATATTTGGTATGTTTCCTATTTTTATGGAATTAACCCTGCACAGTCAGAAAACCCTGTTTTCTATATTTTAATGTTTCAGGGACCCAAACGACGTCCAAATGACCTAATATTTTTCGGGCATCAGTTTTTGGAAGGAACAAAGCGTAGGAGCCAAGGAAGCGCACGAAAGGAAGTCGGAGGCCGAAGTTGAGTGGGCCCACGCGGCCAGGTACCTGGGCCGCGTGGGACCCCCTCTTTTGGGCCTCGGAGCTTCGTTGCCGTCGATCTTTCCTCCACCGACTCCGTCTTGACCTAAAACCGACTATAAAAATAGCCCCCCGACGTTCTCTGGAAGGAGCGCCGCAGAAACACAGAAACCACGAAACAGAGACCTGGAGTTGCAGATTGGAGGGGGAAAACTCCGGTGGGGCGCTGCCGGCGTGGTCTCCATCTTCTCCAACGACTTCTCCACCGTCTCCATGATGAAGAGGGAGTAGTCCACCTCTGGACTATGGGTTTGTGGAAGTAACTTATGTATCTCTCTCTCTTGAGCTTCACTAATTAGTACCGTATGAGCTGCTGAACATGATTACGGTCATCTATGTAATACCTTTGTGGTGGATCTTTTTATGAGTTAATATATGTTTGAGATTGCAATGGTTTTGTTTCAGTTATGAAAGTAGATGCATATTATGTACCCCGTTCTTATTTACTTGTCATGATCAAGCATGTTTATGAGAGCGTGTGAGGGGGAACGTGTGCATTAGTTGGAGTAACGGGGGGTGGCTAGTGCAGTGAACGTGAGAGAAAGTTCTGCGATCCACTTGGGTATCTCTACCTTACTTTGTTGCCTCACTAGGGATAAAAAGAAATACCATGCTACCGGAGATGTGGGTGTGACCATTGCCACTACTCCATGACTAGATCTAGCATGTTCTTATTTTAACTTCATGTCATGATACTTATTGCTATACTCTGAGTTATCTTAATTACTGAGGTGTTATGATTTAGTTCGCATCTTGGTGGAGTATAAGAGAGACTAATAACCAAAAGGTCTCTATGTTAGGACGTGATGCCCATATAATTATAACTTGTCATTAAACTGTTGTGTTGCAATCTCATATGTCAACTCTAGTGTTCCATTGTCTACCACTTTATTAAAGAGAGAGTGCATTTGTGAAACCATGAACCCCGGTCCATTTTTAATCATAAGAAACACCTTTCCAACAACTTTTACCACTTTACCATTTTCTGCCATTTAAAAATCCGAAAATACAAAAACACTTTTACATCTTGCATTCATCATATAAAACCCAAAAATATCATTTATCATTGCTACCACCATTGCATATTTATTTCTTGTTTGCATTGCATATTATCTTGATATCATTCTCACACCTTGTGCTTGACAACCACTAGGTGAGGTTGAGGACCAAAACATTTACTTTGTTTTGTAGGTAACCAAAAGAAGGATAGGAAAGATAAATCTTCACTACTGATTCCCCGAGAGTTCGATATTAAACCCTCGAGTCACCCCTCGTGGGGAAAACACGTCTTCCACTTACTACACACTCTGCACTTGGAGTCTCAACCTAACCCATATTCTTTTGACGCAGGTAACTACGTCATCGGGTATCAAGACTGTTTTCTGGCGCCGTTGCCGGGGAATCATTGCTGAAAGGTTTATCCAAGGGTCCCCTGCACTAGCTCTGTTTTCTGGCGCCGGGTTTATCCAAGGATATCTCACCAAGTCAACTTCATCACCAACTTGTGCTAACACCTAAGCTTGGGGAGGTTGCACCTACGTGAGCATCATCTTATCCATCTTTACCTTCAAAGCAATTTATCTTGTTTTGTCATTGTCTTGCATTTTTAAGTTCGGTTTGCATATTTATTTTCAGTTTTGCATTTTGTGTTGCATTTGTTATTTCGGTTTGCATCATTTAGTGTCATTTTATTTTCAGTTTTGCATAAAAAATTAAAAAAACACATAAAAACTTGCTAAAATGGGAGAAAGAACTAAGTTGTGTGATTACACAAACACTCCAAATGATCAATTTATTGCTAGGCCCATTGCCACACCTGAGATAAAAGCTGATAGTTATGAAGTAAGTCCTAGTTTGTTGAACTTGATAACTAGGGAACAATTTGGCGGTAGTGCTATGGAGGATGCCTCTATGCATCTTCATGATTTTGTTGAAATATGTGACATGCAGAAATTTAAAAATGTGGAAAGTGATATTCTAAAACTGAAGTTATTTCCTTTCTCACTTAGAGGAAAAGCTAAAGAGTGGCTGCATTCATTACCTATTGATAGCATTAAAACTTGGGATGATTTAAAAGAAGCTTTCATTAAGAAATACTATCCTCCTGTTAAAATTTTGCAAAATAGAAACAACATTCTTTCTTTTAGGCAAAATGAAAATGAACATGTTGCTATGGCTTGGGATAGGATTAAACTTATGCTTAGAACTTGTCCATCACATGGGGTCAACGAATGGACCATACTACACTCTTTTTACAATGGTCTAAATTACATGTCTAGAAATATTCTTGATTCTGCTGCTGGAGGTGCGTTTATGGGAAAAACTATAGTAGAAGCTAAGAACATATTGGAAAGTATTTTGCAAAACTATAGTCAATGGCATACTGATAGAGCACCTAATCCTTCTAAGAAAGTGAACTCCATAGAAGAAACAAATGATTTGTCATCTAAAATGGATACTATTCTTGCTTTCATTAATAAACAAAATATTGAAAATGTGCCTTTGCAAGAATTAGTTGGTAATAATCCTGAAAATATTGATGTCAACTTCATTAGGAACTATGGTATTAATGGGTATGGTAACAACAATTATAACTCTTATAATAAACCCCCATATGTGTGATGCATGTAAAATGCATACATGAACTTTGCACTATATTACTTATATTCCAATCATATTTGCATCATATAAGGGTTATATCAATGTTTTATAATGATTTTTGGAATATTTTATGATTTTCCTATTTTTATGGAATTAACCCTGCGCAGGCAGAAAACACTATTTTCCATATTTTATTGTTTCAGGGACCCAAACGACGTCCAAATGACCTGGAAATTTACGAGCATCCGTTTTTGGAAGGAAGAAGACTTGGGAGCGAAGGAAGCGAACAAGCGGAGGCCCGAGGCCCAAAAGAGGGTGGCCCACGCGGCCAGGTACCTGGGCCACGTGGGACCCACCATCTTGAGCCTCGAGGCTCCGTTGCCGTCGATCTTTTCACCCACGACTCCGTCTTGACCTAAAACCGACTATAAAAATAGTTCCCGACGCCCTTCGGAAAGGAGCGCCGCAGAAACACAGAAACCAAGAAACAGAGACCTGGAGTTGCAGATTGGAGGGGGAAAACTCCGGCTGGGCACTGCCGGCGTGGTCTCCATCTTCTCCAACGACTTCTCCACCGTCTCCATGATGAAGAGGGAGTAGTCCACCCCTGGACTACGGGTTTGTGGAAGTAACTTATGTATCTCTCCTCTCTTGAGCTTCACTAATTAGTACCGTATGAGCTGCTGAACATGATTACGGTCATCTATGTATTACCTTTGTGGTGGATCTTTTTATCAGTTAATATATGTTTGAGATTGCAATGGTTTTGTTTCAGTTATGAAAGTAGATGCATATTATGTGCCCCGTTCTTATTTACTTGTCATGATCAAGCATGTTTATGAGAGCGTGTGAGGGGGAACGTGTGCATTAGTTGGAGTAACGGGGGGGGGGGGGGGGAGGGGGGGGGGCTAGTGCAGTGAACGTGAGAGAAAGTTCTGCGATCCACTTGGGTTTCTCTACATTACTTTGTTGCCTCACTAGTGAATACCATGCTACCGGAGATGTGGATAAAAGAAATACCATGACTAGATCTAGCATGTTCTTATTTTAACTTCATGTCATGATACTTATTGGTATACTCTGAGTTATCTTAATTACTGAGGTGTTATGATTTAGTTCGCATCTTGGTGGAGTATAAGAGAGACTAATAACCAAAAGGTCTCTATGTTAGGACGTGATGCCCGTATAATTATAACTTATCATTAAACTGTTGTATTGCAATCTCATATGTCAACTCTAGTGTTCCATTGTCCACCACTTTATTAAAGAGAGAGTGCATTTGTGAAACCATGAAACCTGGTCCATTTTTAATCATAAGAAACACCTTTCCAACCACTTTTACCACTTTACCATTTTCTGTCATTTAAAAATCCGAAAATACAAAAACACTTTTCCATCTTGCATTCATCATATAAAACCCAAAAATATCGTTTATCATTGCTACCACCATTGCATATTTATTTCTTGTTTGCAGTGCATATTATCTTGATATCATTCTCACACCTTGTGCTTGACAACCACTAGGTGAGGTTGAGGACCAAAACATTTACTTTGTTTTGTAGGTAACCAAAAGAAGGATAGGAAAGCTAAATCTTCACTACTGATTCCCCGAGAGTTCGATATTAAACCCTTGAGTCACCCCTCGTGGGGAAAACACGTCTTCCACTTACTACACACTCTGCACTTGGAGTCTCAACCTAATCCATTTACTTTTCACGCAGGTAACTACGTGAAGGGCCATCAAGAGTGCTTTTTGGCGCCGTTGCAGGGGAAGATACGAAGCTTCCTGCAGAATATTTTTCCTGTCAACTACATGCCATCAATGTGCCAAACAAATATACTACTAGTGGTAATGTTTCTAGTGATTTGGAGAACACCATTAGATCGTTTATATCTACTCAAAAGGAGCTTAATAAGGAATTTATATCTAAGTTTGAAAAACAAGACTCTTTGTTTGAAAGGGTAGATCAGCTCACTAAGGAAGTTTCTCATTAAGGAACACCATTATAGCTCAAAAACATGAGGAAACAATTAAATATTTTCAAGAGGTTATAAATAAATCTTGGGAACATATTCATGAGCAAGAGAGAATTGCTAAGGAAACTATTATGGTAATGAAAGAGAGAAAAGTTGAGGAAGTTAAAATGCTTAGTGCAGTCAAGGAACCATTGCTTGACTTAGAGAATTGTAGCTTGCATGAATTACTTCTATCTTACAAAAATTTGCAAGTGATCCTTCCATCAACTCTAACCAAGCTGGTTTTGGTTCTTATATTGCTAATCATGTTTTAAAAGAAAAGATTGCTAGGTACAACCAAGAGGCTATGATACCACCTAAGCTTGGGGATATTTGGATTCGCAAAGTCCTAGTAACCATTGGAAAAGAGACACACCACGCTATACTTGATCTAGGATCTAGTGTCTCTGTTTTATCTAAAGAATTATATGATATACTTGAATTGAAAAATCTTGAAAAATGCTCTATTGAACTTGCACTTGCTGATGATTCCATTAAACATACTTTAGGAAAAGTAAGTGATGTTATGGTAGAGTTACATATGATATTTGTGCCTGTTGATTTTCTAATCATGGATATGGGGAATAAAATCTCTAGTCCAATTATTCTTGGAAGACCTTTTCTTCGTACTACAGGTGCTATCATTGATTCAAAAGAAGGGAATGTTAAGTTTCAGTTTTCACACAAGAAGTGCATGGAACACTTCCCAAGAAAGAGGGGCACATCATTCAAGCTCCCTCATGAGCTTCGTCCTCTATAAACATCAAGTAAGAAGCCTAGCTATATGGCTATAAAGAAAGCTCTTTACGGGAGGCAACACGGTTGTTTTATTTGTGATTTTATTTGTGTCCTCTTGCTGTAACAAGAGACTTTGTTTATAGTTTAGTTTCTGGAATTTTTAATAAAGTGCCAAGTTTTACTCATTTTGGTTTGAAAAAGTTGCATATAGCGTTCGGAGATTTTATTCCTGCACGAATCTGTGCACGGTATGATTTTTAATTCTTATTCTGTAACTCCGAATGAGCTCATATTTGAACTGTAGTTGCAACTTTTCATCCTCTGTATGCATGAATGTTTTCGGAATTTTTCGACAAAGTTTAGAAGGGTAGAAAAATACGTTTTACTGCTGCTATTTTTCTGGACAGATTCTGTCACATTTTGTTTGATGCATGCTTTGAACTTTGAACTTGAATCTTTTTGATCCAATTGAGTTTATGAGTAGGCATACAACATTATACACTTTCTGGACATCATATGAATTTTTGTTCAAGCATTATATGCAGCAAGAAATCTATTTGTTTATCACTACTAATGCACCCCACAGAAAAGAAATGGGAGAAACGGTGTTTTGAAGTTTTTTCACAGGGATTAGAGGAGATGCACCAAGAGCTATCCAAGGATGGTGAAGACCATAAGCTTGGGGATGTGAAGACAACCCCACTGGACCTACACACTCTTGGTTTGCACACGTCTAACTTCTGTTTTTCGATCGAAACACTTTATCGCATAAACTTGGAGCGTCTTTTTGTTTGTTTTGGTTTGATTTTTATTTTGTGAGACCACCACACTATCATTTATATATGAGAGAGCTACTGGAATTTGGGTTGAATTATGTTGGATGCTATTATAAGATTGGGAAAAGGGATGTTGGAGTTGATTTTAAAAGATACATATAGTTGCATGGTTCATGAGCTTGTTAATGAGTAATAATTTGCAAGTATTTTATCAAGAGCTATCTTTTATTCATGTTTTGATGCTGAATGTTAGTTTACTTTGTTTAACATGGATTGGTTATTTCTATGGACACTCATGCATGCATTTAGATGGTCAACTTTCTCCCTCTTGCTAGCCCAAAAAATTCCAACAAGCAAAAACTTGTTTCAACACCTTCAACCAAAGTTTTTCAGTGAGTCCACCATATCTACCTATTAGCTTTATGCTATTCCGAGTATGTTTATCATGATATTTGTGTTATCTATACTCTGAATGAAAATGCTTGTGTTATTGATTGTTATGGGAAAAGTTGGTTATAGAGCTCTCTCGAACTTGATGCACACTTTACTTTCATTGCATTAAAAAAATATATGACCCATTGTGATTAAAATTATGATGTTGTGGGCTTGACAAATGTCTTTGGTTGAGAGTTAGCTCATATGTGCTATCACATGGCAAGCTTTCAACATGCATGTAACGTCCCAAATTTTGGAAGCAAGAAAAACTCAATAAATTAAGACTCAAAATTTGGAACCAACAAAAACTTTTTCAAACCTCTAGCATTTGGATGTGTTTTTCTTTTGATTGCCTAGTTTGGCTTGTTGTGACTTATTGTTTTTATTGTTGACCTCTAATTAACAACCCATTTAAAAAGCAACCAAGTTTTGACATGACCTTTGTGTTAAATGTTTTGGCAAATAAAATATCCATATATCTTCTCCTATCTTATTTTCAACAAACATTTCAAAACCCTTGTTTTAATATTCTTTGAAAAATATTTCTAAGGAGTTGTTTAACCCTCCTTCTTCAAAATCTTGTCATAGTCATATTGGTCACCACCTCATAAATAAATTTGTTTTATCACAAAATTAGGTTATTTGTTCAATTGCTGGTGTGCTCGAACCTTTTTGCTTATAGTTGATTTAGGTGCCTGGACAGAGAGCTTGCGGATGAATGTGTCAACATATGCTTATGGTGTGGTTGTGTGAACTTATTGCTTTGCTTGCACTTCTAGCTTGGTGGTACCCCAAATACAAATTTAGCATGTTTAAACCAAATTCAATGATCTTCATGTTTATTAAAACATAGCTAATCTAGAGCCCTGGATTAAGCATTGCTTGTGTCATTTTTGCAATGCACCTCGACCATCTTGTTCCCTGAACTTTCTATTCTTAGTTCTTGCTTGCTTGCTTTGTTGGAAAACTTGGATTAGCACAAAACCATCTAGGTTTCTGGACCTACTCAAAACAGTGACCATTTGGTCATTTTTCTCCATTTGCTTAGTTTTTAAAATTCCTTCTTCTCCCTTTTAGGCCTGCCAACCCTTGCACCACCCCATTTAGGTCATCACACACTTGTTGTTCCTTAGCTAGGGTGTTGATCACTTTTAGGCTTGTTAGTGATTTTAGACAAAACCACTTAGTGTTAGTCTAAAACACTAAGCCTAACCTAAAACCAGCCCTCCCCTCTCTCACCATCGATTTCCCTCTCACCCCTCTGCCCTGAGAGAGCATCCTAGTCAGCTAGGACCCACAAGTCAGCCCCCATCTCCCTCTCCACCACTCTCCTTCCCTCTTTTCCAAAGATGACCAATGGAGAATCACTCACCTCTCCTCCCACTGGCCAGATCACGTCCTCCCGACCAAAACCACCCTGCCCACTCCCCCACCGCTCCAGCAAGCCAATGGAACGCTCCCCTGCCCACTTCCCCAGCCCCCTTGTCCTAAAGCCCTAAATCGGGACCCCGAGCTAGAGCTCACACCCGTGCCCTCCCCTGCCCCTCTCTCCTCCCAGAACACGCACACCACACCCTCTGCTCTCCACGAAGCCACGCGCGAGCTCAAGCCCCCTGCACCCCGAGAGAAGAAGGTTGCATCCCGGCAACCGCCGGCGTCGAGCTGCTCTTGCCGGCGATTCTCTCCTCTTTTTCCGCCATTGTTGGCCCCTGAACTCGCCTCACCTAGAGCTAACTTCCCCACCCTTCTTTTTGTCCAGAGGCAACCGTGGAGCTCGCGCCCGTCATCGACCCGAGGAAGCACGCCGCCGTCGCCGCCAAGGTTTCCGGCCGCCTCCGCTTGCGCCGTCTGTGCCCGAGCCTCTCCCTCGACCCTCTCCACCGTCCTCGACCCTCCCGCTGCCGCACGCGTCCCCTGGGTGAGCATCCCGCCGCAGCGCCATTTCCCTCTCTCTCGGGCTCGCCGGAGCGCCGTCGGGCGAAAGAAGACAAACGAGGGCCGTAGATCGCGAGATCTACGACCATGTTTGAATCCCGCCGTCCCCGACCGTTTTCCCCGCGCGCGTCGCGCAGCACGCGTAGCTGGGCTGGCCCAGCTCGCCCGCCAGCCCAGATCTGCGCTGACCGTGGCAGATCGGGCCCAGTTAGATGTTTTTCTCTGAGGATTAATCTTTTCTGGTCATCGCCGTTTCTGTGCTGCTAGTTTAAATCGTTTTAAAATAGCTAAACCGGGTTTTTGCGCAAACCAAAAATCACCGGGGTAGCTGAGTGAGTTTGGAACCACATGCAACTTGCAGATCTCGAAAATATTATTTTGTTTGAGCATAAAAATTTCTGTACTGCCACTGGTCTAAAACAAAGAACTAATTTTAACCTGAGATTTGAGAATCCAAATTTTGTAAATCCAATTGTTCTGGAATGCTTGTGACTGTAGCTTTCAGTAGAATTTTACCTATGGGGTTTATGATGCATAGATATAAAGTTGCATGTGATTGAAGTTTGGACCAGTAGCAACTTGATTGATTTAATTGATTTCCTGTGAATAAAATTTTGGACTAAAACCAATTGCATTAGTTTAAAATACTTATAGAGAACATGTACCTAGCTTTGCATAAATGTTTGACCAACAGAACATCCTAGGTTAATTAATCACTAAAAGTGGTGTTTCCTGCCTTTTAAAATTAATAAAACAATTATTTGGTCACTTAAGAAATTGTGGCTTTTGTTGTTTGTGAATTGATAAGCTACTGTAAATCACTAAATAATGTTGTTCTTAATATGTTAGTACTGTTAGAGCTTAAGTAAAAACAAAATGAAGTTACTTGTGAAATGCTATTAGTGCCTAAGGAATTAAAATAAATTAATCATGCTTGTTTGCTTAATTACATGATTATTGGAATAAAGTAAACTTCTCTAATAAAGTTCTTCTTAGCTACTGAATGTTTTAAGTTTATTAGTGATGTTTAGTTTTACATTTTGAAAGTGATTCAAAAAGGTTGTCTAATTATCACCTTAACCTTATTTTGTAAATAAATAATAAATGGTATTATAGTTGCCAAACCTGTTGGTGTGGTTTAATATGTTTGCCTTGTTAGTTAAACTTGGTAGACTTTGAGTTAAATACTAGCATGAGTAGTATGTTAATGTCTCTAGCTCAACTTGGTGGAATAATTTAATAATAGAAAATAATTAGTAACTTAACTTTTGTCTGAAGTATTTCCTGAAAACTAAAGCGATATTTTGTCTGAAGTATTTCCTAAACTACGGTAACAGCCCTTGTTAAGTGACCTAGCCACCCTAAGTGGAGTTTTGCTTTAGGGTTTAGTTAAAACCACCTTTTTAACTAGTAGGGTTGTTGTGTATATATGCTTAGGTGTGTTTGTTGTTTGTCTTAATTATATGGACTTGTTGTTTGTTGCTGTTTTAGCTAAGTGAGTGATTTGCTTTTGATTGTTAGTTTAGTGCCCTATGCAATGCTAGCTATTTATTATGTCCTTGTGGCAATGTCTTCTATTTTGAGTGTTGTTCCTTTTCTTGCTTACGACGTTAGATACGATCGGGAAGGAACTGGAAGTGAGGAGTGGGCCAGAGGAGCATCAAGGTCAAGACCTAGGGACATATTGCTGAGCCAGGCAAGCCACCTCACCACTCTAATGAAATCCTATTATTTTTACAAGCATGTTTTGTTTTCAAAATAAAATAATGCATGTTTTATTTCTTCCGTGGCATTTTGCCTCCCAAAACTATTTTACAAAATATTGTTTGGCCAAAGATATCTACTAGTATATAATAGGTTTTATAAAAATAGGTCTTCACTTGAGAAGCCTTCTACTGAAGGCGCTATCAAGAAAATTATATTTTCTAGTAGTATATCCTTATATCCTTATCTCAAAACTATAGGATGGGAGCCTGGTCTTTGGTAAAATGTTTCCAGAGGAAAAACCCGAGTCGCTAGGAGCGATCGGCGAGAAAGTATTTTATAAAACCCATGTTGCTGGGAGCAAATGGAGATGTTTATGAAAACCCGAAATGCTGGGAGCATTCGGAGAGTTTGTGAAAACCCGAGCTGCTGGGAGCAGTCGGAGGTGGAGATGTTTTTGAAAAACAAAGTACAGCCCTAGCGGCCGCCCGAACAATTAACCCGTGCAACCACACTACCTGACATGGGTAGGGCTTAGCCGGAAGCTTGTCTGTCTTAGTACGGAGGATCTCATACTCTATAAGGGCGGGGCCCTCGAAGCCGGGTTGCCGTTGTATGAGGCAATACACATGTGGAGGATCCACGCCGGACGATTACGTTGGGTCCCCTGCCGTGGCGGTGTGGCGTCCTATGAGAGAGACCAGGGGTCTAGTGGAGCACACGGTGCTGGTTGGAACAAACCTAGCGGGAGTCCTCTATACTAGGGTGGATTAGGGGAAAGTTTTGATCATGTTATCCGAACCCTGCATACTGTCGTATGAGGACCGTGGCTGATCACGGCGGAATGACTGTTTGGTGTGGTGAAAGTGCACCACCTCTGCAGAGTGTAAAACTATTCGAATAGCCGTGTCCGCGGTCATGGACGGTTGGAAAGGCCACCGATCTAGGCGTATGGGCATTTTATGTTTTAAAAAGAAACTGTTTTCGGCAAAGGAGAAAGGAGACATCAAGGAGGTACCTGGGAGGTACGGATTTTAGGTGAAGATGGTTGGTCTCGGGGAGTCAACCAGTCGGAACCCGGAAAGGAAAAGGGGCATCCCTGTCCTAGTGTCTTTGATAAAGTTTTTAAAAAGTGTTTTCAAAGTGTGGAAATGGTTTCTGCTATTTCTACTAAAAGGAGAATTATATCTCCAAAGTCTAAAAACATCGTTTGCGAAAACTAAGCCCTATAGTTGTATTTAGCAGCTATCCCAGTTTTCGAAAACGTTTTTCTTGCATCACCATAAAAACTTAAGCCTTGAGGTGGTTTTGCGAGTACGTAATTGTACTCATATGGCTGTGTCCCTGGATATTCAAATGTCCAGATTTCAACGAGGAGGCTTACGCCGGAGAAGAGGAGCACGCCGACGACTATGCCGACTATGCTGTCACCGGTCAACTGCACTTGTGGGAACGCATCCGGTGGTGACGAGGGCCGACGTTAGTCATGAGCTTCCGCTGTATTGTAGTTAATTCCGTCCTGCGCGACGATGGTTTTGTAGACTTGGTCATGAGACCATTAGGTGTTGTAAGACTTTTATTCGTACGACTTGAATGATGTAACTCTTGATACCATGCTGGTTATGTAATTGCAATGCACGGATCCTTGGGATTGCAATATGTACATAACGTGGGCACCTCGACCTGTGGTTTTCGAGGGGTCCTTACAATGCACTTCATTTCATTTAGTTGATATCATGTACTTTTGTTTATGGATGCTTACCATGGGTGAAATAAATGTGGAAATGAAGTAGGTTTAAATGAGTTTGTATAAATGGTTAGAGAGACGCCTGGGCCGCTAATCTAAGCTATGCATCATTCATGGTGGAAATTTACTTACATGCTATGGTGAACCTTCTGTGATACACCTTACAATAAAAAGCTATCTAATGGTAAATAAAAAGGGTGTGGAGATTGTTCATTGTGTTTGTTTGTCTTGTCATTTTGATATGGGCTTGTTCCATATCCTGGGACAAGAGGTACCCCAGTTGACGCTCTTAATGATACTATTATTACTTACAATGATATTTAACTTGAACTTGCTCTGTTTCCCAAGTTGAGTAACACATGGAGTAGGTACTTGTATTCAAGGGGCATGAGACTTTCAACCTCTACTTTGTCAAGCACACTACTCATATTTGCTTTCACTTTAAACTTAATCATTCAAGATGCTATGATAGGGGAATGAGAGCTTGACACCAAGGATTACCACATTACAATCATTAACTTAAGTAGAGAAGTTCAGAAGTTAGATGAAACTTATTCATGCTTTACCTCTACTCATATATATCTTTCCAAAGTGTCCACCTTTTATATTCAGATTTTCATCAATACTCTATGGCCATTATAGGCCATTATAGGATGTTCTTTCTTCTCATTATGCATACATGTGGTCCATAGTACTTTCTTTTATGTTACACTTTGTGAATTATCATTGAACATCCTTGCATTGAATACTTGATATCACTTCATAAACTATCTTGCATATTGCTACTCCTTTTAAGAATGAATCATTTGACTCTATGTAGCAATAATAATCATCTTTGATATCCTTTGATAGTATTAAATTGCAAAGTCCATGTTAGTTTTATCACCTTCATACTCGAGGACAAGTATAGGTTAAGCTTGGGGACGTTGATGCATGTAAAATGCATACATGAACTTTGCATTATTTTACTTATATTCCAGTCATATTAGCATCATATAAGGGTTATATCACTGTTTTATAATGATTTTGGGAATATTTGGTATGTTTCCTATTTTTATGGAATTAACCCTGCACAGTCAGAAAACCCTGTTTTCTATATTTTAATGTTTTAGGGACCAAAACGACGTCCAAATGACCTAATATTTTACGGGCATCAGTTTTTGGAAGGAACAAAGCGTAGGAGCCAAGAAAGCGCACGAAAGGAAGTCGGAGGCCGAAGTTGAGTGGGCCCACATGGCCAGGTACCTGGTCCGCGTGGGACCCCCTCTTTTGGGCCTCGGAGCTCCGTTGCCGTCGATCTTTCCTCCACCGACTCCGTCTTGACCTAAAACGACTATAAAAATAGCCCCCGACGTTCTCTGGAAGGAGCGCCGCAGAAACACAGAAACCACGAAACAGATACCTGGAGTTGCAGATTGGAGGGGGAAAACTCCGGCGGGGCGCTGCCAGCGTGGTCTCCATCTTCTCCAACGACTTCTCCACCGTCTCCATGATGAAGAGGGAGTAGTCCACCTCTGGACTATGGGTTTGTGGAAGTAACTTATGTATCTCTCTCTCTTGAGCTTCACTAATTAGTACCGTATGAGCTGCTGAACATGATTACGGTCATCTATGTAATACCTTTGTGGTGGATCTTTTTATGAGTTAATATATGTTTGAGATTGCAATGGTTTTGTTTCAGTTATGAAAGTAGATGCATATTATGTACCCCGTTCTTATTTACTTGTCATGATAAATCATGTTTATGAGAGCGTGTGAGGGGGAACGTGTGCATTAGTTGGAGTAATGGGGGGTGGCTAGTGCAGTGAACGTGAGAGAAAGTTCTGCGATCCACTTGGGTATCTCTACCTTACTTTGTTGCCTCACTAGGGATAAAAATAAATACCATGCTACTGGAGATGTGGGTGTGACCATTGCCACTACTCCATGACTAGATCTACCATGTTCTTATTTTAACTTCATGTCATGATACTTATTGGTATACCCTGAGTTATCTTAATTACTGAGGTTTTATGATTTAGTTCGCATCTTGGTGGAGTATAAGAGAGACTAATAACCAAAAGGTCTCTATGTTAGGACGTGATGCCCATATAATTATAACTTATCATTAAACTGTTGTATTGCAATCTCATATGTCAACTCTAGTGTTCCATTGTCCACCACTTTATTAAAGAGAGAGTGCATTTGTGAAACCATGAACCCCGGTCCATTTTTAATCATAAGAAACACCTTTCCAACCACTTTTACCACTTTACCATTTTCTGTCATTTAAAAATCTGAAAATACAAAAACACTTTTCCATCTTGCATTCATCATATAAAACCCAAAAATATCGTTTATCATTGCTACCACCAGTGCATATTTATTTCTTGTTTGCATTGCATATTATCTTGATATCATTCTCACACCTTGTGCTTGACAACCACTAGGTGAGGTTGAGGACCAAAACATTTACTTTGTTTTGTAGGTAACCAAAAGAAGGATAGGAAAGATAAATCTTCACTACTGATTCCCCGAGAGTTCGATATTAAACCCTCGAGTCACCCCTCGTGGGGAAAACACGTCTTCCACTTACTACACACTCTGCACTTGGAGTCTCAACCTAACCCATATTCTTTTGACGCAGGTAACTACGTCATCGGGTATCAGGAGATCGTGTTCTTCCAACTGTGGCACCGTCAAACCATGCGCTTGTCCCCCAGCGTCGTGTATCCATGAATTGTGGGGCCAAGGGTGTGGGAGGCGGGTGTGAAACGTTCATGCAGCATTGATCGGTTGGTTGTCTTGAAGTCCTGGCATAGTGAGCTATGAGTTCTGAACACACACGTCGAAAGACGAACAGGAGTTGTAGGTAGTACAATTAGCATAGTGCTTACCGGTAGTCCACGTGTCATGGCTATGTATCCATGGGTGGCTCGTCGGATTCCCGGATCCTGAATCACTTAGCGCCAATCGTGAGGATTATTGGGCTTAGTGGGAGCATATCTTGAATTCAATTAATTTTGAGTTAAGTAGTGCAAAAACATTAGTAATAAACTATGAGTCTAAATAAACTTGTTTATGTTGTAGAAGATGGATCACTTTGAAGGTGACAATCTGAATGAGTCGATGTTGTTTGATAATTGACTGCGGAAAGCGTGACCTTCGCTGAATGGGTTCACGAGCTGAGAGAAATTCTCAGGAGTCGCAAGATAGAGCATGCGCTGGACACTCCTGTTCCAGAAAATGAAGAAGACTATGCTCCTATGGAGGAAGATGAGTATCAAGTGAGTTTGGTGTTGCTTGACAGGATGAGTCCCGAGCTAGCGATTGTTATCCATACCTTCGCCCCTTCCGTCTTATGGAAGCTTTAAAGGCTCGGTTCTCTTTCAGTTATGTCATGCTAGATACAAATTCTATGGGAACTTACATCGTGCAAACTTTCGAGCGGAGGCTCGATGAGGGAGCACAAGGCTAAGTTCTGCAAGATACTTAGAAAGCTTGTGGATATTGGCATCCAGTTCCAGAAAACAAGCTATTGACACACTTCTAAGATCACTACCATCATACTACTATGCTTTTGTGGCTTGTTATGAATTGATGGAAGTGGAGAAGACAGTCAAGGAAGTCTTCGAGATGCTCTTATCGGCTGAGTTGGATGTTTACGTGCATCATTTGATGACGGCATCTTTCCTACAAGACAAGTGGCGAGTCCACAAAAGGTATAAGAGTTATACAATATTATTGACATATTCTTGACTTGAATATATTTGGTATTTAATACTGAAATTTTTCATGTTGCATGATCGCAGTATGAAAAGGAAAAGGGTCAAGAAGGTTGGAAAGAAGTGGAGGAAGTGGAAGAAGAAGGTGCTTGATGCGCCATGACCACAACTTCATCTACAAGTCCAAGTCAATAAAGGAGATCTACACTAGGACTTTAAATAAGAGTTATTTTAAGTTCGATCATTTTGTAATGAATATTTTGAGATTCTAGAACAAAGTTATGTTCGGATATTAAAGTATGTGTGGGAGTTCACATTTTGTGAATTCGGTTTATGATGATCTTCTTTATTGTAATATGTCTTTAATTTAGTTTTGTTAAGTCTTAAATATTTTGATTCAAAATATCATTTAAAGTTTTGAGTGATATTTGATTTTGGTTTATCGTTGATTTTGGAAGAAGCTTTTTGTGGTTCTCTTTTGAGACTCTTAAAGTTATTCCAAGATTAGGATAAAACTAAAAATACACAAAGTGCTAGGCACTTGAGCAATTCAAAATTTATGGAGTGCTGGGCACTTAATAAAAATCGAAATCCACAAATACTAGGTATTTGGTAAAATTCGAAATTGGCAAAGTGCTAGGCACTAGTAAATTTCGAAATTACATAAAGGTGTGGAGACTACCCATTAATGAAATTCTATTGAAGATTTAATATGAAGTTGCATATTAATGAAATAGAGTTGATGAAATTATTGAAGTTGCAATGTTTCATAAAATTAAGTGGGAGTATGTGTGAATCAAAATAAAAGATCAAAGAAATTTGATGAAGTTAAGAAGGACTTAATAAAATGTATTATAACATGATTGACAAAGAAAGTTTTCTTTGTACATTACTCATGATTAATTTTGGTAATTCGAAATTGTCATGATGATGAAAATCTTTTGTGAGACAAAGATTTATAAGATTGTTATAATAATCATGTCCAAGTGTCTTGTTGTGTAAGATGTAAATACTCCAAATTACCCACTAAAAGTAAATAGAATAATTTGTTTGTATTTAGAATTTGCATCAAGTTTAACTTAGAGTTATTTTGATGAAGTTTTGGGATGTCAATTCTTGAATCAAAGTAATGATTCGAATTAGACATCAGTTTTGCATTTAAGTCCAATTTTTGTTGGCAGTTATTTCCACAAACAAATCCAAGTGCTTGTTGACTTTGGAATTGGAGAAAAGTGTCTTCTCATAAAGTTTGTAGTGGAAATAAAAATACTAAGTTAAGACTGGGAGTCTTCGGAGTAAAGTTAGAATGAAGGGTTAACATGCAAATGTTTTCACATCATTACTTTATCCGGGAATTTATATGTAATACATAATTCGAACTAAGTATTATAAAAGGATGATCCTGTGAAGAATTGTTGATATTATCACTAGGTGATATAATTATCAAATGTCTAAGAACATGATCAAAATGCAAAACGGTACAAACAAAAGGTGAATACTCATAATTGACTGAAAAGTCAAATGAGATCCAAAAGGAGAAATTTTCATGTAGCTCCAAGATTTTATCTTGAGAGTAGTTTGGATGTGATGTGAAATCACTGGGCATGAATATTTCATAAAGAAAGGATCTAAGTAGCAAAAGTTATTGCTAAGAATAATTTTTTGGATTACTGGGTAATCTAGATAATTATGTTATGAGTGTTTGAAGTCAGTCGTAATAATGAGTAAGAATTTTATTCTTTTCATTATGTAAATCGAAGGGACTTAAAAGTCAGTGGGAGCTGATATTATATTTGTTGAATTGGCTAGGCCGAATTCAAAAATGTATATCTTGTGAAATAAAGATTTTAAAAGGTGTTTTAAATAAAAGGTCAGAAATTGTCTTATTGAATTTTATCTATGAGATAGATTGGAAATTTAATAAACATGAGTATGAATGTGCTTAGAGCAATTCTGAAAGGTAATTCGAATTGTGTTTTGAAACAAAGAAATTTGTTCAAAACATGCAGCAAGAACTTTTGCAAGATACGTTGACCTTCGTAGTCAATGATGAGCAAATAGATAGGAATAAGATCAAATCATATTTTATATGGTTTCTCTTGTTCATTGCTGTGGTAGCACTAAAGCCGGAAAGTTTCCAATGGCTAAATTATATTTAGTCACGGCAGTAAGAGAAATACTTGGTAAAAGTTTTCTCATAAAGGCAGTTAATTAAAAGTGTAATTGATCCTAAAGGTTTTTGTATTATGATGAGAACCTGATAGTGATATTACTAAAGTTTTGACTTGGTAGATTTTGTAAAGCTTCAAATATATATTGAGAAGTTCTCTATATATATTTGTGGTGGAATTATGAAATCGAATCTTAATTGATTTAAATTCAGAGAGTGATGTTTTCAATTGATAAATACTATATGTCTTGATTTTATCAAACATTAAGTATATTATGAGTGATTCTACAACATTTAAAAGGATAGTTGCATCATTGATGTGAGACGTCATGATAAGCAAGTTATTGGATATAAGTCATTGACTTGGTGAGGTTTCAATAGACGGTATGATAATATCATTCGGAGACGCTTGATATTATTAATGCTACTACGGAACCGGAAAAGCCGAAATCCAATTCCTAATAAATCTGACTTTGCATTGTCAAGTTTGACATGTAGAAGAGTTGAATAAGTTTATGTATTTTGATTGGATCAAAATGTAAGACACAGGCTCGGACCGCATGCAGGAGTATGAGTAGCACCTAAGTTCCATTTGGTGTTATGATATCGTACTAACTAGAATCATTATTGACTCTAGTGCAAGTGGGAGACTGTTGGAGATATGCCCTAGAGACAATAATATTTAGTATTATTTTATCTCCAAGTTTATTATTAATAGTTTATATCTTTATGCTACAACTGCATTGGGTACTTGAATAGCGAATTAAAAGTATTCAAGAGGAAAACCTCCGATGCACGTGTAGATATGAACAAGTAAAAGCGTTCCTAGTCTTGTCTCTAAGACTAGCCTATCTTGTTTCCTGATGATCGTGTTTTCCTGATCATGGACTTTGTATAAGTCATGTAACTATAGGAGTTTATTATCGGAATGATAATAGTACTGAACCGACCCATCCTATGATCTTGCTATGAGACAAATCGTCAAGATGAAGAATAGCAAAGATCATACAGAGTTTTTCATTAGTTAGTTCCTATACCTTGAGAACATCTAGTGACCGCTTATTCGACACTCACGCTTTGATTGTCATCTAATTGGCCGTAACTGGGGACCATAACGATGGCTATTGGGTTTGAACTAGAATAAGTAATGGAACTGAGATTGTTCAAGAAGGGTACTTACTCCTCCAGGCGATGGAGAGATACATCCTCTAGGCCATCTCTAGTATAATCATGTCACCCCAATCGTCTGGCCAGACACAGTGTGATTTATCACAGGACATTGATAATACGGAATGAGAAAAGAGAATGATATTGGTACGAGTTTCATATGTGTTATGATCAAAGGGTTTTGATCACACTAGAGCACATTTGTCTCACACTCTAGATATCATTGGTATCGTGTACGTAAGGGGATTAGCGTAATGAGAAACATAAAGAGGTTCTGTCGTTCACTCGGTAATACATAGGAGCCAGTACAGACGTCTAGGTCCCAATGCTGGTTATTGTCTGGTAAGCTCCCAGGCATGTCTATGTGTTACAGCGAACCTTTCGGGTCACACACTTAAGCTGTGAGTCAATCTTTTATTGAGAGAATAAAGATATAGTATTAGGTCATGAGATAGTGTCGGAGTAGCTCCGATGTCACCGGGACTTGTTCCAGTGAAGGTATAGAGAAAGAGAAGGCAGACATTCTATGTCTCGGGATAATAGGAAGTGTTTCTATTATTGTCGGATTTAATCCGAAGGTTTATATGGTGAAGATATTTATCCGGAGTATTTTGTTTAGCGGACACTGGGTGTCCCGGATCATGTAAAAGTGTTTTATATGATAAGTAATTAATTCCGGGAATATTCTGTAAAAGGAAATATTCACAGGAGGAATTAATTAAACAAAATAATTATTTATTAATTAAATAATTCAAAATATTAAATAAAGATTTTATTTGGAGCCCACCAAAGGGGCTGCCAAGTGGCCCATGGGACCCACAAGGCAGCCGCACCCCCATGTGGGGCGGGTGGGCAATCCGAGTTGGGGGGGGGGGGGGGGAACTCCCCCCTTGGCCAAAACCCTTTGCCCACTTGGTGGAGGCGGTTTGGGAGGGGGGGAGTCCTACTCCACCTCCCAATCCGAGTTGGAGGAGGGGAAGGACTCCCCTCCTTCCCTCCTTGGTGCGGCGGTGCAAGGGAAGGGCTTGCCCCTTCCCCAAGCACCCCTCCCTTTGGCCACCTATATAAACACCACCAATCCCATGGGTTGAAATATAACAATAATCTAAGCAATGCACAAGTCCCTCTCTCTAGATATTGTGCAATTAGAGGATGCTCTAATTAGACGCTCTAATTAGACATTGTTCTAATCTTCTCTAGTAGATCTCATGTGTTGAGAATTAGATCTCTCTAATCTCATATTGCTCTAATCAACTTTGATTAGATCAACCACTATAACTACGCCGCAAGTCAGTCTCTCTTCGTCGGACGCAAGTAGCTCTGACGGCGAAACGCTGACGGATTGGCGCGGTGTACGTGTGGATACTGCTAGAGCGGGCTGCGCGAGTAGTCCCTCGACGACAAGAATCGAAAGGCAATCTCACCTCCCGGCGTGGACGTGAGATTCTTCATCAGGCTTCACCGACATCTACTTCGACTACAACAAGATCTTCCGCAACGGTTGTAGTAAGTTTTCTGGATCTAGCATTATGGGTGCTGCATATCTTTAGTATAGATATTGGGTTGTTGCATATCTTCATAGTATATATGTATCTTGATGGTCATTGGCAGGCAGGCAGCCGGATCAGTCGATTCTTGGCTGTATCTGTGTGATCCTCTTTGATCCAGAAATCAACATCTCACTCGCATCAAAGCCGTCGTTCTCGGATCTATCGTGTCGTGTGGACTGTGGAGCACATGAAAAGAAGCTAGCAGCAGCTGTGTTATTATTAGGAAGATACAATAACACCATCTAGATGAATAAAGCGAGAGATGCATCAGCAGCAAGCTTTCCCCGCCGCGCGCCGGCCGGAATCCTCCGCCTTTTGTCTTTCTCTAAAGTCGAAGCAGAACGATCCACACAATCCTGAGCTCGTCGGAGCACGCGCGTGGGCAGGCCTAACCAGCACCACACCGGCGGATCCATCATCGATTCAGCAGAATCATATCCATCTCGTGGATGAGATGCAATGCAGCTAGCTTGGGTTCTTCCGATGTTCAGTCCTGAAATGGAAGCAAAAGCCTTGCTTCAAAAAGAAGAAAAGATGCATATATTCCCATGGATGGACATATCACATATGTATGGAACGATGGCCCCACCTCGATCGATCAGATAGCTAGCAGTTCGTGGGCACATTGCTTCAGCCCACCGGCCGGCAATTTCATGTGATGCAAACAGCGACAGACAGTACAGTCCGTTGCAGAGATACATACACATTTCAAATAACAAAAAGAAACTACGGCAAGGAGGACGATGCTGCAGAACATGGCGTGAAGGTTCACCATCTAGCACACACCACTACGCATTAATATAGTAAGCACGAACGAAATATGATCACCATCCTCCAGTGAGCCAAACAGGGTGCACGTTCCATTAGAAGGTATGTGTCTCTTAGAAATTTGCACATTTGAAGGACACCTCATGTCATATTTAATATTTCCAAATTTGAATTTGAACTCAATTCCCCCAAAGATAATTGTACAACAAAGGTCATGTCAAATTTATCGCACTTAGGCCGATGACCTAACTAGAACACATCGATTTAAGCGAAACTTCCATCACTTTATCGTAGTTGATTTTTAAACACCGTATTTTCACATGTATGCGCCTACAATATACCATAATAAGATATTCTACACCCAATCTGAGTCAGTTTACATTGAGTATCCCACTAAGTGCGGCGTTCGGTGATCTTATCGTGCCTTGTGTACTCCAATATGATGTGTTCGGGCCCCGCCTGGTGTCCGAACACTTGTAGTGGGCCATCCTAGTCCGAATGGGCCAGCTTCTGCCTCCTTGGTCCTACCTGGATCCCATGGTCTCGTCACATAGATTAATCCGGTTAACAGTTGTTTTCAGTAAGTATAACCCATAAATTAGTGATTATGGGGCATTGCATGTCCATATTAGTTATTGTACATTGTTTCAATTGCTAGAAAATGTTCAGATGCTTTTTAAAAAGTTTGAAAATTTGACTGGATGTCATAGAAAGTGGCCAAAACGTTAAATTGTTTGTCTAAAATATAGTATCAAAATATCACAATGTTTGCTAGTTGTTTCAGTTACATGATTATTTCATTTTGTAAGAAAATCACCGACTCGCGGATTCCTTTGATCAGGTTTATAATTAGTTGAATTAATCAATGATTTATACATGTAGTTGGTGGTTTATGCAAAAGAAAACATGTAAAGTGAGTAGTTTGCATAACAATGCTAACAATAGTTGGTGCTTTCTGTAATTTGCTCGAGGAATTTAAGTGCCAAGATGACAAGAGATATGGATCTATAATCTTAGAGTAGCTCAGGATTAACATGCTCGGGAATGAGGGTGATATAGGCGGTACTAATATCTCCAAATTAAGATTGCCATTAACACTCAAATCACAATATGTAGAAAAGAGGCTTAGCTGTATTGCAACATCTTTTTTGGGGAAAAAGTGCCTTTAAATCTATTGGGCCCACATGATTTTTTGGTCTCGACAGGCATATGTTTGCCAATATTATCAATTTCCTCATTTGAGAAAGGTTCTTCCAAGCTGTTAAAATTACACTCCAGCAATTGACGTGATGATCAAATAACATGGTGGAGATTATCGGAGCAAGCAATTCTGTCTCTGAAAGCATTCCAAATAGTTGGAACTTTGGCATCACGACCCGTGACTATTCTATCATCCTCAGTTTTCAAGATAGCAATGAAATTTCCTATGAAGTTGTGGGTAGCCACAATATGGAATATTTTTTAGTTTTCCCTCCAAGCTTAGCCCATTTGGTTTCGGCCCTATTTTCCCAATAAATTCTCTTAACTTCAAGTAGCTTAAGTAAATGGTTTTAATTAAGGGCACATCTGAAATTTTTCTCGTGAATATATAATGATCTTTGCTCTTAAAGACCACAACTAAGTACGGCAAGGCATGGAGGGGGAGGTCATAAGCACCTATAGCTACTAGACACAATTATTTCATTTTATTTTATTGAGAGGGATTCCTACTCCACTTTTTCAGTCCAACACTAAGAGATTTGAGTCTGGAAGTGATTTTCTTCGTATGATTGTTATTATCTGTTAGTAATGACATGCATCATACAATTTTCTTATCTTTTTCACATGGCTAACAAGATATGGTCAATAACACGACAAAAACTAACATATTTGCAATGACAAAAAGGTGATCAAATAATATTCTCTTCAAGTAATAAATCATTGAATCTATTTTACCTAATAAAAAGATAGAACTAAAATTTTCGGTAACATATAATATTGGTGAATGAAATACGATGCCTTATCCGATAAAAAACATTGTTGTAAGTAGGACTACAAATAATTTATACAAGGCAAAATCGAAAGTACCGGTGAGTTTTCTTACAATATATACATCTGTTTTCAATTAGCAACCACACACATACCAGTTTTACATACATTTATTTGATTGATCTTTTGACCATTTAAGTCGTCAAATTGTCTACACATCACTTGTCTACAACATAACCCTTTTACTTGGACCAAAAACTATTCGTTCTACAATCCATTAGAAATATATGGGTTCGTTTTAGCTAGACTGTGTTATATATTATGGATGGAACCATCCTAGGTCAAGTTTACTGGGATCATAGGCTGATTGTGGTGGTGACGATGGCACCGTGGCTTCTTCATGTACCTTGGCGAAGCGTCCTTTGACCCGCGGCCTCAACTGGGCATAAGCTTTTCGAGACTCGTATCTAATCTGATTCCCGTAACGCCGCATCTTCCTCTTCTCCCTGTACCGCATTAGCTTCATCTCTCTCTCATGAATAGTTGGAGGATGCGCCGCGTTAACCATCTCTCCATCGATAGCCATTATGGCCCCATGCGTCGTTGTGTCAGTGAGCGTGCACCCACAAAATGGCATCTGATCATCAAGAGGAGAAAACAATTTGAGTGCAATAACATGTACTGATTGATAATTGGGTATGAAGACATTTAGTAGCACATAGCAAATTTAGTTTGATCTGTTTCATCAAATACTCCATTAGCATTAGTTCCCTTGCCTACGGTCGGCTACCAAAATCAACTGAGGTTACGTTTTCAAATTGGTTATATATAATAGCTTGTTCTGTTCATCAGTATCAATTATACAGTGATGCAATTGATTGTGTATATGTATTAGCGTTGGGCACAACCAGCTACTCCCTCCGCCGGGTATGTAAGCCCACTCGAATTTTTTTGAGATTCCCAATGGTGTAAGTTTGCGACAAATAGCTTGTATTTTCTTAGTCAAATTCATGGTCAGAATTACACCCAAAATTAATTCGAGCGAGCCTTACAAACCTGCAAGTAGGGAGTATATTATTTCCTACTAATTTCTTTCCGCACTTATGTACAGGCCCGATAACTCTAAACTAATTATTTTATTTAGGCTTTCCCTAAAAAAAAGTATACGGACACTTCACCATTTGCACGATGTTTTATATTTTCTTCTTGAGTTTCATCTCACGAGTCACAACGGATCGACGTTTGATCTCACACGGCGGCTCTTGCATAACAAACTCAAGAGGAAAATAGCAAAAAAATGTTGAAATCACTAACCGACCACATAAAATTAGAGGATACATCCATTACACGTTGATATATATTCCTTTATGAATTGTTAGCACTCACAAAATTGAGTCTTCGAAAGGAATTTGTTGATAACATGTTCAGTACTTCTACAACCAACACACGTCCTATACTGGTTACCTGCTAGGTTATAAGTCTTCTTCTGAGCACTACAGATTGAGTTGGACCCTTTTTTTCCAGCCGACTTAGATATTGTGCTCACTATGTTCCATAATATAAGCTTTTTTAGCAAGTGGAACAGAGGGAGTACAGTTTAAATCTTCGGTATGACGGACATATATATTGGTCACTGACTGGTTTCAACACCATACAATTATGCAACAGTTGATGTTGATACCCGAAACAGATTGTGCTGTATTGACAAATGCTTATACGTTGATCGATCTTTACTTGTATTTGAAGAAAAACGATGGAAAATTGTAAGGAGGACCGGTATGTGTCTCTTTTAATTGTTATTACCCATTATATTAGTTTTCAGTTTCGCTAGCTTAGAGTTTGTCTGCCGACACCCGTTTGTTCTTAAGGGAATCGATCGGTCAGCAGCATAAATTAACACAAGTATATAGGCAGTACTCACGATGGTCGGTGGTCTCGCCGGCGGCTGTAGTTCCATGTGTTGGCCGGCGGCCTCCACCTCGAACGTGATCAGCCCAGCTGGGTGTGCATGTGGTGTTGGGTACTGCAGGCCATGAAACGTCGTCGGCGGCCTGCAGCTCTGGTCAGCCGGCGGTGGCCATATCCCCACGTCACGTGAGGTGCCGATGTGGCCGTGGCCGAAGAACTGGTACTCAAACACCGGGGGATTGAACGCGGGGGCGGGGTTGATGTGGTGGTGGTAGCGCGGGCAGTTGCTCAGACCGCACACGCCGCATGACATGGACATGGATAAGTATAAACCTGTAGGCTGTAGCTGCCGCACGATCGATGGAGAGCAAGTAGTGATGAATTGATCGAATTGAAGGTGAAGGAGAAGGGAGTCTGGGAGTGGAACAGAAACTGCACTGAGCACTTGTAGCTAGGGCTGTCGCTCCCCTCCTGCATGCATATATAGCTAACAAGAAAAAGATTCGATATGAGGATTAGTGAGAAGGCGATGGAAGGATTAATGTGCGGGAAGGAATAGATCTTTCTTTCTTACGTGGAGGATCTCCCTGCCACCTTTTTTGCGCTGCTAGCTAGTCCGCACAAAGGGCACAACTGGATATTTGTAGCTTTTGTGTGTGTCGCTCTCAAGGAATGATCCGAGAAAAGATAACAAACTACAGCCAGACCCTGTAAACAAACGGAAACCATATGCCAATTCTATATCGGAGCTAAAGTACCTAGAACCAGAGGCATCGATCTATGGGTTGCCAAACCACAAGGCTACCTCAGGGTCACCCACTCGAGCCGTCATTTTCGAACCAGCTCCAACACATATCCAAAAGCATCCACAATACTGTTGGGGGTACTCACAGCCATGGGATACCGACCCAGCCTCTTTTCCTCGCCTCTCCTTTTGCACACATATCAATATTTAGAAGATAAAGAATAAATTATTTCTGTGTAAACTTGGTGAGCTATTAGATGAAACCATTTCCGTTTTCGAAAATTATAAAAAGCGTGAATCATTTTGGATCATTCCGAAATGAACTTTTAAAAAATTCAAGCGAAATTGCAGCATGGACTGTCACTAAATCTAAATTGGAAAAAGAATACATTCAAATCTAGCCACCATTAACTTGGTAAGAAAAGAAATGCAAGGGAGGTATATCGGCGTAAGTTTAGCTTCTTCATTGGGGAATGCAAGATCTGCGCCACGTACCCTTCGTGTTAGTGGTGCTCGTGAGACAGTGGTGGTCACCCTCTTGGGGAGGCGGATGCTGGGCGGAGATGGAGGTACTAGCCATGCAACTGAAGGTGTGGTATTACGTTAGCGGTGAAACAATTGGTAGAGAGACGCTGATGGGAACATATACATGTTGTGTGGTGAGTGGTGTGATTTTAAGCATGGATAATATATACAAGGAAATATAGTGGAGTACGTTGGCGAAAGAAAATCTTGGCAACTCTGATTATCAAGTAGTATACGATCATAAACCTACAGGCTCCACTCAGATGATATATGTATCTGGATGACCATTGGCAGTTCGATGGATCCATGGCTATGTGATTCTCCTTGATCCAGAAGTCAATATCTCAGTGGCATAAATGAAGTCGTCGTTTTCGGGATATATCTTGTTGGAGAATAATCTTGCCTTAATTATTTGAGTCTAATTAGGAAATAACAATGGTTTATTCGGCATGGTTACCGTGAGATGAGTAGTCTACGTAAGTCCTTAGTCTAGCTACTAGTTGTGCATGTACGAGTCGGTTGGTTAGTTTCCATGTAAGGTACGAGTACTAGTTAGAGTAGGATTTTGGTCCAGCCTTGGTGCGTGTATATAAGCACCGCCATGGGCTGCGTTTTGTAACCAGAAGTTGTAACACCGAGAAAATTGACAGAAATAAAGAGAAGATTTAGAGGGTGCGATACGCACCCCTGGCCACAAGTTTTCCTACGTGTGTTTTCTGATCTTCGTATGTGATCGATCCTGTGGGCAAATCTCAACAATTGGTATCAGAGCGAGGTTGAAAATTGGGTGCGATAGCGCCTCGGAGCGGGTGATCGTCGTTCGGCGGAACGACCTAAGGAGGCGGCAAGGAGATGTCGATCGTCGGCAAGCTGGTGGAGGTGGATGATCGTTGATGGAAGCGGTGGTGCCGAGGTGCGGTGCCGGGAGTCGCGTCAAGATCGTCAACCAGAGAGTTAGATGTGTCGAGTGTGTGCACGTTTGCACATATGGTCTTCGTCGTGTCAGTGAGTCGTCGGTGTGTCCAAGTGTTCGTCTCTGTGAGAATCCGTTGCAGTTGAAGTGCGTCACGGTCGAGGGCCGGCCGGAATCTGCCGCCTTTTTCCCTTTCCACAAAGCGAAGCAAAACGATCCACACAACCCTGAGCTGCTCGCCGGAGCACGCAACCAGCACCACACCGCACCGGAGCATGCAGCGGCCATGCGTGGATGAGACGCAGCTAGCTAGCTACACGTAGGGTTCCATTGTGAATTGGAAGCCAAAACAATGCTGTCGCTGCTTGTGCTATTTAGTTGTACATGATTAGTTACTTCCTAGCGACATTTTTTCTGGATCAGAAGGAGTATATATTCTGATGGATGGATATGCGTGGTGTGGATCGATGATGCCCCCACTTCGATCGGCTAACTAGGACTTCATGCAAACCTTCAACGACCCGGCCGGAAGTTCGTGTGACGCAAACAGCGACAGACGGCACAGTCCACTACACACATGGACTGGAATGTATAACGTTCGGTCATAAGATTGTGCTCCTCTCGAGCGCTTAAAACATCCCACCAACTCAATCCAATATAGTTTGATATTTTTTCTCGTCGCTATTTGCCAGGTTCTTGTCACGGAGCACATATTTTCCATTATGACATGGCTAAATCACGTGATATATACTAAAGGAAATATATTTCGTGAACTGTGTGGATCCATGCATGATGGTACATGACTTTTTCCTGACATGGAACGCAAATATTTCATTACGACATGGCTAAATCGCAGGATACCAACTAGTGCAAACTATTTTTCTATAGAAAATGGAGATATATATCTGAACGATGTCAATCCATGATGGATGACTATTGAAAAAGCAAATCGGCACCCTCTCACGTATATAAGGTAATTAACATATTCTTGGTATGCATCCAAGAAAGTCATGGTATTCATTCAAAATCAACTCCCTAGACAAGACGTCCTCTTATAAAACGTAACTGAGAAAGGACAAACCAACTCTACTTTCTTCTTCTTCATTCGGTGATGGTAATGGTAGTCGACGGTAACTTTTGTTTCACCATGGCGTGAAGCTCGTCATCCCCATATATGATTCGCACCAACTTGAGGTTGGGGACCACTGTTGCAGTACTTGTATCTTGTTCTAGCTCCCTCTTCGAACAACAATAGTCGTACTCTTCCGACTACACGACGAGAAGATTAATTAGGCAAACATATTTCACTACGGGAAAGCCACACTACCAGTGGCGGGCCCAGGATTTCAATCGTGTGTATTCAAAATTTTGTAGGATAAAAAAATTACAGTCTAAAGGCTGGATTTTGGCATCTATAATTGATTGTAGCGTCATATAGTCCTGCTGTATAATAGTATAAAAGACATGATACAATATGTGACACAATAATATGAGCATAATATCATAATTTCTAGAACATATCATAACTTGATTTTTTAAATGATATTCGTACCAATTGTTAAACAAATATAAAAAGCAACATCTAAATAAGAGGACAAAAAAATACCAAATTGATAGGAAAGCTTACAAATAATAGGGTAATTTTCCGACGCTTTAAGGCTTGAAAACTATGCAATATGACAAACAAAAACAAAATTTATGTCTTATGGATTCCGGACAAATATCGTGTGATTTTTTTCTTAATCTCTACATCACTTTAAGTCCTTTATGATTGGAATGGTTCTGAGAAGACACAACAAGAAACTGCGAAAGGGCGGACCGGATAAGGAGCGACGATCGGCAACGAAGACGCAATCTGTGCAGCCGTAGACTCAAGGAGAGGCCGCGTCGATGCCAGGTTAGTCTAGGACTGTGGCGCTGCGCCTGTTCCGTGGTTTAGTTTGGGGAGGATCGGGAAATCTGTGGAGGCGTCGACGCGAATCGAACACAGGCACATACCTGTTCTATCGCTAGTCGTGCGAGTGGCTGGGCCGAGAGATGCTACGCTGCTGTGGTCGCCAAAATTGGGCCTAATAACTAGCTGGGCCTAATAGAGTATGGAGATGGGCTTATAGTTGTGGCCTGATAGTGATATCTGCTATTTCCGTATTTTTCAGTATATATGCGTATTATAGACTGTATAGACCTAGTTTTTGGTCAAAAAGTTTGGGTATTCAGCTGAATACCCTTGAATTGAAGTGGGCCCGCCCCTGCACACTACGCCGACGGCCTTATTGTACGCCGACGGCCAAATGTCGGGGCCGTCGGCGTACAGCACGGGCTAGGGCAGACGACGAGCAAGCCGTCGGCGTACGAAGCGCCGTCGGCGTAGACATACGTGCCCGACGGCTGCCGTCGGCGTTCTTTCTCCCGTCGGCGTACAAACGGGCGGCATAACGGGACCGTCCAGCATCGTTGATACGCCGACGGTACGGCCGTCGGCGTACACGCGTTATTATACACCGACGGCTGCCGTCGGCGTTTAGTTGTTTATTTATTTATTTTCGTATATAATATTCATTTCTTTATTTCTCTATATAATATTTAATGTAGTTGTAATTTATATATATATTGGACCTATAATTGCCCTCCCAATTTCAGTATCCCACCCACGTAAAATAACGGTTTGAGTTTTCCGGAACCCAACCCAACAACATATACATGTAAAACAAATAAAAACTTTTCTTGGCTCACTAGAGAGAAAGTGAAGCCGGTGATGTCGGTCACACGTAGGAGTAGATTCTTGCACATTTACAACACACAACACACTTGTATACATATGGTATGTCACAACCTAGGTTTGGGTGGGGTTCCGACGCTCCGGGGCCCCGCTTCGGTGAAACCCTGAATCCGCTGGAAAAACCCTAACGTTTCCGTCTACCCCCATAGACGTGCGTCGAAAGGGGGTAGCCCAGTGGACTTTTTTGCTTGGTTGTGTTATGTTAGGCCATAGGAACATGAGAAACCAAAGTCTACCCCAAATCGACACACGATTCCATCCGGTTCGTCCGAAAGGAGAGTTTTCACCTCTAAGTGCAGAAACTCACTAGAGAGAAAGTGAAGCCGGTGATGTCGGTCACACGTAGGAGTAGATTCTTGCACATTTACAACACACAACTCACTTGTATACATATGGTATGTCACAACCTAGGTTTGGGTGGGGTTCCGACGCTCCGGGGCCCCGCTTCGGTGAAACCCTGAATCCGCTGGAAAAACCCTAACGTTTCCGTCTACCCCCATAGACGTGCGTCGAAAGGGGGTAGCCCAGTGGACTTTTTTGCTTGGTTGTGTTATGTTAGGCCATAGGAACATGAGAAACCAAAGTCTACCCCAAATCGACACACGATTCCATCCGGTTCGTCCGAAAGGGGAGTTTTCACCTCTAAGTGCAGAAACTCACTAGAGAGAAAGTGAAGCCGGTGATGTCGGTCACACGTAGGAGTAGATTTTTGCACATTTACAACACACAACTCACTTGTTTACATATGGTATGTCACAACCTAGGTTTGGGTGGGGTTCCGACGCTCCGGGGCCCCGCTTCGGTGAAACCCTGAATCCGCTGGAAAAACCCTAACGTTTCCGTCTACCCCCATAGACGTGCGTCGAAAGGGGTAGCCCAGTGAACTTTTTGCTTGGTTGTGTTATGTTAGGCCATAGGAACATGAGAAACAAAAGTCTACCCCAAATCGACACACGATTCCATCCGGTTCGCCCGAAAGGGGAGTTTTCACCTCTAAGTGCAGAAACTCACTAGAGAGAAAGTGAAGCCGGTGATGTCGGTCACACGTAGGAGTAGATTCTTGCACATTTACAACACACAACACACTTGTATACATATGGTATGTCACAACCTAGGTTTGGGTGGGGTTCCGACGCTCCGGGGCCCCGCTTCGGTGAAACCCTAAATCCGCTGGAAAAACCCTAACGTTTCCGTCTACCCCCATAGACGTGCGTCGAAAGGGGGTAGCCCAGTGGACTTTTTTGCTTGGTTGTGTTATGTTAGGCCATAGGAACATGAGAAACCAAAGTCTACCCCAAATCGACACACGATTCCATCCGGTTCGCCCGAAAGGGGAGTTTTCACCTCTAAGTGCAGAAACTCACTAGAGAGAAAGTGAAGCCGGTGATGTCGGTCACACGTAGGAGTAGATTCTTGCACATTTACAACACACAACACACTTGTATACATATGGTATGTCACAACCTAGGTTTGGGTGGGGTTCCGACGCTCCGGGGCCCCGCTTCGGTGAAACCCTGAATCCGCTGGAAAAACCCTAACGTTTCCGTCTACCCCCATAGACGTGCGTCGAAAGGGGGTAGCCCAGTGGACTTTTTTGCTTGGTTGTGTTATGTTAGGCCATAGGAACATGAGAAACCAAAGTCTACCCCAAATCGACACACGATTCCATCCGGTTCGCCCGAAAGGGGAGTTTTCACCTCTAAGTGCAGAAACTCACTAGAGAGAAAGTGAAGCCGGTGATGTCGGTCACACGTAGGAGTAGATTCTTGCACATTTACAACACACAACTCACTTGTATACATATGGTATGTCACAACCTAGGTTTGGGTGGGGTTCCGACGCTCCGGGGCCCCGCTTCGGTGAAACCCTGAATCCGCTGGAAAAACCCTAACGTTTCCGTCTACCCCCATAGATGTGCGTCGAAAGGGGGTAGCCCAGTGGACTTTTTTACTTGGTTGTGTTATGTTAGGCCATAGGAACATGAGAAACCAAATTCTACCCCAAATCGACACACGATTCCATCCGGTTCGCCCGAAAGGGGAGTTTTCACCTCTAAGTGCAGAAACTCACTAGAGAGAAAGTGAAGGCGGTGATGTCGGTCACACGTAGGAGTAGATTCTTGCACATTTACAACACACAACACACTTGTATACATATGGTATGTCACAACCTAGGTTTGGGTGGGGTTCCGACGCTCCGGGGCCCCGCTTCGGTGAAACCCTGAATCCGCTGGAAAAACCCTAACGTTTCCGTCTACCCCCATAGACGTGCGTCGAAAGGGGGTAGCCCAGTGGACTTTTTTGCTTGGTTGTGTTATGTTAGGCCATAGGAACATGAGAAACCAAAGTCTACCCCAAATCGACACACGATTCCATCCGGTTCGCCCGAAAGGGGAGTTTTCACCTCTAAGTGCAGAAACTCACTAGAGAGAAAGTGAAGCCGGTGATGTCGGTCACACGTAGGAGTAGATTCTTGCACATTTACAACACACAACTCACTTGTATACATATGGTATGTCACAACCTAGGTTTGGGTGGGGTTCCGACGCTCCGGGGCCCCGCTTCGGTGAAACCCTGAATCCGCTGGAAAAACCCTAACGTTTCCGTCTACCCCCATAGACGTGCGTCGAAAGGGGTAGCCCAGTGGACTTTTTTGCTTGGTTGTGTTATGTTAGGCCATAGGAACATGAGAAACCAAAGTCTACCCCAAATCGACACACGATTCCATCCGGTTCGCCCGAAAGGGGAGTTTTCACCTCTAAGTGCAGAAACTCACTAGAGAGAAAGTGAAGCCGGTGATGTCGGTCACACGTAGGAGTAGATTCTTGCACATTTACAACACACAACACACTTGTATACATATGGTATGTCACAACCTAGGTTTGGGTGGGGTTCCGACGCGCCGGGGCCCCGCTTCGGTGAAACCCTGAATCCGCTGGAAAAACCCTAACGTTTCCGTCTACCCCCATAGACGTGCGTCGAAAGGGGGTAGCCCAGTGGACTTTTTTGCTTGGTTGTGTTATGTTAGGCCATAGGAACATGAGAAACCAAAGTCTACCCCAAATCGACACACGATTCCATCCGGTTCGCCCGAAAGGGGAGTTTTCACCTCTAAGTGCAGAAACTCACTAGAGAGAAAGTGAAGCCGGTGATGTCGGTCACACGTAGGAGTAGATTCTTGCACATTTACAACACACAACTCACTTGTATACATATGGTATGTCACAACCTAGGTTTGGGTGGGGTTCCGACGCTCCGGGGCCCCGCTTCGGTGAAACCCTGAATCCGCTGGAAAAACCCTAACGTTTCCGTCTACCCCCATAGACGTGCGTCGAAAGGGGGTAGCCCAGTGGACTTTTTTGCTTGGTTGTGTTATGTTAGGCCATAGGAACATGAGAAACCAAAGTCTACCCCAAATCGACACACGATTCCATCCGGTTCGTCCGAAAGGGGAGTTTTCACCTCTAAGTGCAGAAACTCACTAGAGAGAAAGTGCAGCCGGTGATGTCGGTCACACGTAGGAGTAGATTCTTGCACATTTACAACACACAACTCACTTGTATACATATGGTATGTCACAACCTAGGTTTGGGTGGGGTTCCGACGCTCCGGGGCCCCGCTTCGGTGAAACCCTGAATCCGCTGGAAAAACCCTAACGTTTCCGTCTACCCCCATAGACGTGCGTCGAAAGGGGGTAGCCCAGTGGACTTTTTTGCTTGGTTGTGTTATGTTAGGCCATAGGAACATGAGAAACCAAAGTCTACCCCAAATCGACACACGATTCCATCCGGTTCGCCCGAAAGGGGAGTTTTCACCTCTAAGTGCAGAAACTCACTAGAGAGAAAGTGAAGCCGGTGATGTCGGTCACACCTAGGAGTAGATTCTTGCACATTTACAACACACAACACACTTGTATACATATGGTATGTCACAACCTAGGTTTGGGTGGGGTTCCGACGCTCCGGGGCCCCGCTTCGGTGAAACCCTGAATCCGCTGGAAAAACCCTAACGTTTCCGTCTACCCCCATAGACTGCGTCGAAAGGGGGTAGCCCAGTGGACTTTTTTGCTTGGTTGTGTTATGTTAGGCCATAGGAACATGAGAAACCAAAGTCTACCCCAAATCGACACACGATTCCATCCGGTTCGCCCGAAAGGGGAGTTTTCACCTCTAAGTGCAGAAACTCACTAGAGAGAAAGTGAAGCCGGTGATGTCGGTCACGCCTAGGAGTAGATTCTTGCACATTTACAACACACAACACACTTGTATACATATGGTATGTCACAACCTAGGTTTGGGTGGGGTTCCGACGCTCCGGGGCCCCGCTTCGGTGAAACCCTGAATCCGCTGGAAAAACCCTAACGTTTCCGTCTACCCCCATAGACGTGCGTCGAAAGGGGGTAGCCCAGTGGACTTTTTTGCTTGGTTGTGTTATGTTAGGCCATAGGAACATGAGAAACCAAAGTCTACCCCAAATCGACACACGATTCCATCCGGTTCGCCCGAAAGGGGAGTTTTCACCTCTAAGTGCAGAAACTCACTAGAGAGAAAGTGAAGCCGGTGATGTCGGTCACACCTAGGAGTAGATTCTTGCACATTTACAACACACAACACACTTGTATACATTGCACGTTTTGTTCTATCTTAGTTGCTACTACTCTGTTTCGATTAATTTTAATAAATTGCAAGGGACATAAATAAAAAATGGTCAACTCATACGCCGACGGCATTGCCGTCGGCGTATAGGTTGCCCTAATAATTAGTACAAGCACCTGGTCGGAGCGGAGACAAACAAAAAAAAACGTGCCCCACGCCGTGCGCCTCCTCCTCCCCCATCCCGTGCGCCTCCTCCTCCCCGACCTCGATCCGCCGCCGCCGCCTCCTCCCCCATCCCGTGCGCCTCCTCCCCGCCCTCGATCCGCCGCCGCCGCAGCCTCCCGCTTCGGCCGCCGCCGCCACGCGGGCCACCTCCCGCCGCCCCGAGGTCGCGCCCCGGCCGCCTCGACGCACTCCCCACGCCGGCCACCTCCCGCCGCCCGAGGTCGCGCCCCGGCCGCCTCGACGCACTCCCCACGCCGGCCACCTCCCGCCTCGGCCGCTCCTCCCCGACCCGGCCGCCTCCTCCCCCATCCCGTGCGCCTCCTCCTCCCCGACCTCGATCCGCCGCCGCCTCCTCCCCCATCCCGTGCGCCTCCTCCCCGCCCTCGATCCGCCGCCGCCGCAGCCTCCCGCTTCGGCCGCCGCCGCCACGCGGGCCACCTCCCGCCGCCCCGAGGTACATTTTTGTGTTGTTTTTGTACATTTTTGTGTTGTTTTTGTAGTGTAGGAAATTTAGTGGTAGGAAATTTAGTGTTAGAAATTTAGTCGACCAAGTGTTAGTAGAAATTTTGCTAAGGTGGTAGAGTATAAATTAGGTGTGTAGTTTAGGTACATTTTTGTGTTGTTTTTGTAGTGTAGGAAATTTAGTGGTAGGAAATTTAGTGTTAGAAATTTAGTGTTAGGAAATTTAGTGTTAGAAATTTATTAGAAATGTTATTAGAAAAATTTGCTAAGTCAATTTGGAATGATCGTCGTATAAAAATTTAGTGTAGGTGATTTGCTGTTTTTTATGAGTCGAAAGAAATAATGTTGTCTTCTTGGCTATTCTTAATGCAAGCCGATGATTAGAATAGTCCATTATGCTTGCAAGAAGACTGTCTACAGAACCAAGGGTAAATGCAAGAACAATGCATTTATTTCTACTTCGTTCTTGTAGGCACTCTTTTTGCTAACTAATGGCTTTGACATATGAGGCTTCAGATGTAAAACCACGTTCCCTATGCATAGTCATCTCCATAATATCTTCGTTATTTGGACTAAAAAAAGTCCCTTTGCTTGCAGGATTCCTACTCTAGTGGCAGCAGAGCTTGAGTGCAGGTATAAAAATGCTTGAAATAGATTTCACATATATTCATTTCATATATGACTAACCCCTGTATCAAATGCTTTTACTTAACTAAGTATCATGTCGGAGCCGGAGCGAAAGTTTCGTGGTGTTCACCGGAGACACACGAAGATCCCGACTTGGGCAGCTCAGATCACAGTGGATCACAGGAAGATCCAGCTTGGTACTTTCAGGTGCCCGTGGCAGGCGGCCCGCGCCTACGACTGCGCGGCGGTCCAGCACTTTGGGGCGAGAGCGATCCTCAACTTTGAGGATGAGCGGAGGGTGGCGCATATGTTAGCGCCAGATGGCATGAGGATCGCGACGAAGGCCGAGGAGAGGGAGCACCGGCAGGCAGAGAGGCTGCTGAGGGCGCGCCACCAGCGCGAGGAGGATGACCCCTTGGTCAAGGATCTCCTCCTTGATCCCCAGGTGATGGCGGTCCAGTACCAGGTCTTCAGCGAGAGCCGGCAGCAGCGCGGGCAGGGCGAGGCCGGCCCCTCCGGCACGCAGCAGCAGGGCGAGGACTCTAGCAGCAGCCTGTCCTCTTGTTGGGCCCGCTTGGACGACGTCACTGACACCGGCGCGAGTCGAGTTTAGGATGTCTATCATCCTACCTGTCGTACTACTAGACTTATCTTGCTACCTGTTGTACTGCTAGACTTATCATACATGCTACCTATGTATTATTGTGCTACTTGTCTATATGTGCTATGTTTAGCTGATATGGTTACATCGTTCTATGGTTTATTCTGTTTTATGTTTAATTATTAGGTAAAATGGAGGGATATTTGCTTATATATTTCGATTGTTTGTACTTTTTAGATGACGTAGCTTCCCGCCAGCCAGCACCGTCGGTCCCGCGCGTCGTCGCGGCTTCTCCTGCTGAGGAGGGGCTGCCTCGGTGCCCTTTGTTTTGTCGCCCTCTTCCGGAGCACGTCCTCGACCTTCTCCGGCCACCGATCACGCTTCGAGGGTATAAATCTTTCGCCTCTCTTGCTGCATAGGTTTATTTTGGTCTAGATCACCAAGTCAGTCGCGTAACCCGAGTCAGATCCCATCCGGAAGGGTTACAAATTTATAAATATGCAGGATTGTCCATCTTTGCATATTTATAACCGTAACACTTCCGGGTTGTCCTGTTGGACAGTCCGAGTACGTGTAGATCGGGTCGTGTTCCACGTTCTACCCCTTCCTGAGACGGAATTTCGGCAGCACCTCCCTGTTGTTCTTCGGATGCACACCCTCTCGGCTTGACAAGCTCGAGACGTGTATTCTGAAGAACAGCGGGGAGGTGCTGCCGAAATTCCGTCTCGGGTCGGGGTAGAACATGGGACACGACTCGATCTACACGTACTCGGGCGGGATAGGCCCCTACCTATTAGAAGTGTATGTGAACCCTTGCATGTTGTAAAAGATAAAATTTGGCCGTAATAAAATGGTGACATTGCATGCAAGAAAATAAAAATATGATGCATTTAATTTCATGTTATTATTATTTGGCTCACAGTAAAGCAGCAGAGGATGGCAGATAATGGGTGGATGTACAGTGGCCGAACTAGTTTGGTTGACAAAACAGATGAGTGGGTATGGAAGACGCATTTGTTAGTGAAGGAGTTAGCGCGTAAGGGTTTAGAGTCAGGCGCTCGTGGACAGTGCCCTTGCCCTCGTTGCAAGTTTCGTACACGTCAGGGAAAGGATGATATGATTAAACACCTCTTCTCTCGTGGGTATATGCCGAACTTCGTGACGACAGTCAACTTTGATGAGTACGAGCGCGAGAGTGGCAGGGTGATGCGGCAGCGGATCAATGGCAATGAAGATGATGGGATTAGAAACTGGCTAGATGATCTCCGTGCTGGCGACATGCCAGATTCGCCACCATCACAGGAGGAACCGGAGGAACCTCCAGAACCGGAGGAACCGCGTGAACCGGACGAACCGCGTCAACCAGAGGACCCAGAGCCAACCGCGAAGGCCTTCTTTGCTATGATGGCCTCGTCTCAGAGGCCTCTGTACGAGGGTGCAAATGTTTCTCAGCTCGATGCCATCTCGCAAGCACTAGCCAACAAGCTCCAGTATGGCAGCACCCGTTCATGCTTTGAAGCGCATCTGCAAACAACTGGTAACCTGTTGCCTGAAGGGCATTGTCTGCCTCAAAGCATGTACGAAACGAAGAAAATCCTGCGAGATCTCAGCATGGATTATCAGAAGATAGATTGTTGTCCAAAAGGATGCCTTTTGTTTTGGAAACAGTTTGCCAATGACAAGTACTGTATCTTGTGTAAGGCCTCTAGGTATCATGTGGTAAAAGGACCCGATGGTACGAAGACGCAGTCAAATGTCGCCATTAAGATTCTTCGTTACCTCCCATTCATACAAAGAATCAAGCGGCTTTACATGAACAAAGAGTCTGCCACACAGATGCAATGGCACAAAACGGGGAAGAGATACAAGGATGAGCACGACCGGGAATTGATGGGACATCCATCTGATGGTACGGCATGGAAGAACTTTGATGCGAACCACCCCGATGAGGCAGCAGATGCTCGAAACGTGAGAATCGCGATAGCAACCGATGGATTCAATCCATATGGTTTGTCGACTACCGCGTACAGCTGCTGGCCCGTGTTTGTTATTCCGCTCAATCTCCCTCCTGGAGCCCTAATGCAAAAGAAGACCATGTTCCTCTCGCTGATCATTCCAGGTCCTGAATATCCGGGGAAGAATTTAAGTATGTACATGCAGCCAATTGTGGATGATCTGAACCACTCTTGGCACCACGGGACGTTGACATATGATCGTGCATCGAAGACAAACTTCTTGATGAAAGTTTGGTATCACAATTCCATGCATGACATGCCCGGGTACGCCCTATTCTGCGGATGGTGTACAGCTGGTAAGTGGCCATGCCCAGTGTGCAGGAACCGACTTGAGTTCATGTGGCTAACGGCGGGACGGAAGTATTCCGCGTTTGACACACATCGAAAGTTCCTCAAAAGAGGGCATCCGTTTAGAGAAGACAAAAAGAACTTCAAGAAGGGCAGAGTTGAGCGTGAAGAAAAAGCGATACCAACTTTCGATGGTGCAGCTGTTGACGCCGAGCTAAGTGCTCTCGTGCCTGCTGGGAGAAAAGGCCCACGATATGTGGGATATGGTGTGTCGCACAACTGGACTCACGTGGCAGGCTTGACGCAACTCGAATATTACAAGGACCTCGAACTTCCCCATAGCATCGATGTGATGCACACCGAAAAGAATGTTGGAGAGTCCCTCTTTCACACAATCCTGAACATTACCCCGAAGTCGAAGGATAATGTTAAGGCTAGAGTTGATGTTAAGAAGCTCTGTGATAGGGAGAGAATGCACATGAAGCCTCCTGAAGGCCGTCAAAAGAACTGGTTCAAGCCGCATGCTGACTTCTGCCTTAATAGTATGCAAAGGTCTGAGGCATTCCATTGGCTCAAATTCGTCGTGATGTTCCCTGATGGCTATTGTTCGAATATAAGTAAGGGAGTCAATATACAATCGGCAAAAGTCACCGGGCTCAAGAGTCACGACTATCATATATGGATTGAGCGGCTGCTACCGGTGATGGTTCGAGGGTATCTCCCCGACCGTGTCTGGCGAGTGCTCGCGGAGTTGAGCCATTTCTTCCGCACGCTCTGTGCTAAGCAAGTATGTCCCCTGATTATTCAGAAGCTGCATGAACTAGTGCCGGAGTTGCTGTGCAACTTAGAGACGATATTTCCGCCAGGCTTCTTTACTCCGATGGCACATCTTGTTGTGCATCTTGCGAATGAGGTACTCTTGGGTGGACCGGTGCAGTTTCGTTGGCAGTTTTGTATTGAGAGAGAGTTTAAGTATATTCGAACCAAATGTGGAAACAAAAATAAGATTGAGTCATCCATAGCCGAGGCAACTATCCTTCAGGAGATGGCAGACGCCAGGCTAACGTACTACCCCGATGATGTTCCCACTATGCATAACCAGGCCTCTCGGTACAATGTCGACGAGCCCAAGCGAGACCCCAAGCTCGTCCTCTTCCAGTGTCCCGGTGGCAAGAGCGGTGGCCCAACAAGGTATAACTTGACCAATGATGAGCTGGAGTGCATAATGCTCTATGTGCTTATGAACATGAAGGAAGTGACCCACGACGAGCAGGGAGAAGAGGGCAGTTTCCTTAGGTAAAATGGGGAACAAATTACTTTGCAACTACTATCATGATTTCGTTCTAATACGTATTTTCTCCTTTTAGTCAATTCACGGATGAAATGTGGTCGGGAACATCAGATGGACCCAATGAAGCCGCGTTGGACACTCTTTTGAAAGAGCCTGCCCCCGGAAAGAAAAAATTCACGGTTTGGTTCAGGGAAAAGGTAATTTCAAACCTGTCCCTTCTACCTTGCAATTCGTGTCTTATCCCTCTTACTAATGCACAAAACAATTTGTACTTGTAGGGAGCTGATGCCAACGTTGTGATGTCAGATGAGTTGAGATGTGTCTCCCAAGGTTGTAACCGTAGAGTCGAGAAGTATGAGAAGTATGATGTGAATGGGTACCGCTTCCATACAGAGCATCACCAGAACAGTCGGCCTAATGCAAAGACTATAAATACCGGGGTCTTCACCAAAGGAGCCGGTAATTATGATTACTACGGAAGGTTACAGAACGTATATGAGCTGACGTTCAATAACACGAACATATCACTCAAGCTTGTTGTGTTCAAATGCCACTGGTTCGACCCTGAGCATGGAACCAAAAGTACCCCTTCCATTGGGTTAGTTGAAGTTAAGCCTTCAACCACCTACAATGGATCCGATGTCTTTGTTGTGGCTCACCAAGCCTTTCAAGTTTATTATTTGCCCTACCCATGCAAGAAAGAGGGACTCATTGGTTGGGAAGTCGTGTTCCATGTATCGCCACGTGGTAAGCTACCCATGCCCTCCGAAGACGATTACAACAACATTGACCCTAAAACATACGAGGGGATTTTCTATCAAGAGGAACAAACCTTTGGGGACTTTGGCATACAAGGTCTTGAGGACCGCGAGGACAATGCACAAACAGGTGGTGACGTAGTGGTGAATCTAAAGGATATAGATATGCTCAACAAGTTACAGAGTGATAGTGATGACGATGATGAGCCTCCACCGTGCGAGGAGGTTCCAATATACAACACTCGTGATAGTGATGTTGATAGTGATGTTGATAGTGATGATGACAACCCAGGACTTAACTATGAGAGTGATGATTAGGGGTGAGGGTCTTTTATGTCCTTTTGCGTACTATTTACTTTTCAACATGCTTCTTCTTAATTGCATTACGTCTTTATTCTTATTTACTACATTTTTCAACATGCTTAAAAGTTTATCCTTTCTCAATGCAGGTGATTGACCAAGATGAGCCAAGGCAAGGAATCATCGGCCTCGGGCTCTCGGGAGGTGTAGGATGTGTTCGGGTGTAGCGTGTGTGAATTCGAACTTGTTTGGAGTTTGTATGAATGCTTGGATGAATTTGAATCATGTTTGTGTCATTTGGATATGTATGTGGTGTTTTATTTGATGTTTCTGTGATGTTTTATAATTTGTGCAATTTTAATTGTATTTAAAATGCGCCAGAAACCAGCAGCAAAAAGTTTCAGAAACTGAAAATATGGTCAAGTCTACGCCGACGGCATTAGTATGCTGCGGGGACGCACAGGATGGCGCCACGTCGACGCTGGAGGACCATATGGTCATCCTTACGCCGACGGCACGACTCCTCCCAGACGCACCGGATCAGCACACGTGGCAGCCTAGGCCGACGGCACTGCCGTCGGCGTATAGGTGGAGCAGACGGAGACGTTCGACGTCCGTTTTGTGGGTCCCACTTCAGATACGCCGACGGCGACGGATACGCCGACGGCATTGGTCATACGCCGACAGCGTCCTACGCCGACGACGCTACGCCGACGGCGATCGTTGCTACGCCGACGGCGGCCCGCCGTCGGCGTTTTGACTGTTTCCCGTAGTGTTTAGTGCTACTTAGCTAGCCATGGGAGTTAAAAGTAGGTTATGTGGATAGCACATACCACCGCCAGCAAAGTGTATTTTAAATAATAGTACAAGAAAATGAAAAACTTAAAAAAATATCACTATATATGGACTTATTGATAGTTCAAGACATGCCATTATCGCATTAGCATATCAAGTTGTTATTTTTTAGTAAATTTCAGCTTACACCCCCTACTTTCACATCTACTGCATTTGTTGGTTTTTATCCATTCTAATATATTGGGAGCAACCTGCTAGTAATTCATGCAAAAATGCGAAAGTAGAGGTAAAACTGGAGCACTAGTCTTTTTTTATTGTTGCGCATTTTGGACGGGCCAACGGGCGTACCTCGCAGCTGTTGAGAGCAAGCCTGTTGAGGGCAGGAGCCACGCGGAGAAAACACCAGAGAGGTCGCAGGTTGTCGCCAAAGTGGAAGTCCTCAAGGACCAAGCTTGTGAGGTTAGGGAACATGGTGGCACCTTTATCCTGCAGCGCCTGCAGCAGCACTGGACGCGGGGGTGGCTGGGTATCGCGGCGGTGACAGTAACAGCATTCTACATCTCGCGGCGTCACAATATAGTCAACATATTCATACTGATACTGCCTCCGCACGCACGTGGCAAAACTCAGTTAGCTAGATCGAAGTGTATCAAACTGTGAAATTGATCAATGGAAGAACGAGCGCGTTGGCATGCAGTTACGTACCATTTCCTGGAAGCCCGAGAGGTGCAGGCTAGTGACCCTGGACAGGGAGCGGAGGAGCCGGTGCAGACTATCGTAGCCGTAGTATTCGCCGCGGTAGTAGTCGTCGTAGCCATTGTGACTGTGGTCATCTTCGTCGCTGCTGCTGCCGCCGTCACTCTCTTCCTTCTTGTCGTCTCGAACCCAGAGCTGGCCGGTGTCCTCGAGGTCGAAGGGGGTCAGGCGGATGGATGCATGGGCAAGGCGACCACGGGTTTTTTCCTTCTTAGCGTAAGCTATGTCGAACCCGAAGTTGGCGAGGCGAACGAGCGGGAACTCGAGCTGCAGGGAGGCGAGGCGAGGGGCGACGACGACAGCGATGCGGCGGGAACTGTCCTGATGGACGCGAGGACACACGCCCAGGTCGACGGTGAGTCTCCTCAGCGTGTCGCAGGCGATCCGCTTGATGCCGGACCTGGCGGCGTTCCGGATCTCCAGGTCTTCCAGGACCGGGAGTCCGCCCGACGCGAGGAGATGCTCGAAATCACCGCGTAGGAGTACGCCGTCGAGGCGCAGACTCGTGAGGCGGCGAGCGGTGGATGAGGGGAAGGGAGGCAGCTTGATTGGCCTGCCGTCACCCCTGGAGACGTCGAGCGCCGCCGGTGACAGCTTCAGGCCGCGGCGAATCCACCTGCCCAGGTTGGCGCCCCCGCTTGAACCCCCGCCGCGCACGCGCACGCGCAGGGCGTCCAACGCTGACTCTGAGGAAGATGCGGCGGAGGGGCAACGATGGAACAGGATACCGTCGGCGAAATCCTCCAGCTTGGCGAGCGCCTCCTCCTCCGCATCCTGGATCGGGAAGTCTTGGCTGTCGATGCGTATACAGGGGACGGCACGCCAGAGGTGGCGCCACCGCGGCGACAGGGCGCACGTCTGCACGGCCTGCCGGGACGGGAGCTGCGACAGGATGACGTGAAGGAGGCAGTCCGGCAGGTTGCTCAGCCGGTCCCTGCCGCTGGCGACCTCCATGCCGGCACCGGCATGCATGTGAGTACGCACCTTCGTTTCGTTTCTTGCGGGTCGATCTGTCCTTTTCATAGACGAAGGCAAGGAAGGAGATCGAAATCCATAAATGCTTGCTATCCTGTGATTGATGCAGTTCTTTTTCTACGTCCAGATGCAACCAATGCGATTACCTACTATAAATACATACTACGGAGCACATCCGATTACACAAGATGTTTCTTATATTTTAATGTGGAATCTATACTAATCAAAATAAGTGAATCACACACTAAAACACGTCCACATACATAAACATAGAGAGCAACGCAAAAAAAAAAAAAAATAGAGAGAGTAATTCTTTTAAGGAAAGACAACACAACTCCTTTTATCACCACCCATATTCGAGCAATCTACGCCAACGACCCAACTCATACCAATGATATATGATGTGTTAGGCGACCAAATCAGTCACTCGACAAAACATTCCGTTACATCTCCCATGACCATGCGAATTGACCGCACATGAAAGAGGAATAAAAATCAAACACGAAAATAAAAAAAAGGAATAATCTCGATAATATTGTAGTTTGCACAATAAGTCGAACTAATACCAATCTTGATCTTCGAGTCTAGATTCGAATCGAGTTTACAAACCTAAATCTTGCTGGTGGAATTCTCTTTTTAATGGACGATCGGTCTCGCAACAGAGTGCTCTCGAGTGGATCTAAGTGAAGAGCTTCTCACAGATCTCTCCTCCCCTGCTCAGGTATTGAATCTGATTTCTACATGACTTCTCACCTTCTACTTACTTTGGAAGTTGTTGGGCTTGATAAAGCCGTGACGGCGACATACCGCACTACGAATTTGCTTTCGTCTCAACATGGTTAGAGGAAAACGCTCGAAACGATTACTAGTTCTTTTCAAGGACAAGAATGACTACTACTTTGCTTCGAATTAGTCGAAATAGATATATCTACGCACTAAAACACGTCAGGAGCTGGTACTCACAAGCATGCAGTGCACCTCGCGACGTTCTTTGAAGAATTGGCTGTCCCGGTCCATAACATCGAGCCGAAACGTGGCCACACCGACCCAGAGGCACGAAACACGAGAAACGGGCCGGGCCGGGCCGTACCAACACGGAAAAAATATTTTATTTTCTCTGGGAGCGTCTCTTCCACGTCGCTCCGACTATCCCCCACTTCCATTTCCCAAATTTTTTTTCTAGCTGCTTCCCTTCCCGCGCCTCCCCCAATGGCGACGGCGACCGCCTACGAGCGCCGCCTCCTCGCCGCCGCCGACCTCGTCCTATCCGCCGACGGGGGCTCCCAGCCTCCCCGCCTCTCCTCCGCCGACCTCGGGGTCACCGCCGACCTCAAGCCGCACCAGCTCGACGGCGTCGACTGGCTCATCCGCCGCCACCACCTCGGCGTCAACGTCCTGCTCGGTCCGTAAACCCGCTCCCTACTTCTAATCGCCGCCGTTTCCGGCCGCCCCCTCATCCCTCCCCCCTCCACATCCAACTCCTCCATTAGTACTAATCGAATCCCGTTTCGTTTTGCAGGCGATGAGGTGAGCCTGCCCTTCGCCTATGCTATTTCCTGTGAGATGGGATACCGTAGCTTCAATTTGGGCTCCAGAAGTGGCTGCTGCAGACTGAAACTGGGCGGTAACGCTTTCAGAACCACTTCTGCTTCCGTGACTGTTGATGTTCATGTATAATCTGACCATATCTGCAGATGGGACTGGGGAAGACCCTGCAAGCAATCTCTCTGCTGAGCTACCTGAAGATCCAGTCCATCGCACCTGGACCGTTTCGTATGCACTCTACCCTGTTCAACTTCATTTTTTTGACTACTTAAGAGGTTATTGCTCTAGCATTTCCATTTTTATCTCACAAGGGTGTTGCTCTTTTGCAGTGGTATTATGCCCTCTAAGTGTCACGGACGGCTGGCTCTCGGAATTCGGTAAGTTTTGCCCTACCTTGAAGGTCACCCAGTATGTCGGCGATAAGGTGCATCTTCGTAATCTTCGGAGGATGATGCATGAAGATGTACAAAAATCTACAGCATCATCTGGTTCAAATGTATGCTTTTGCACAGTCCTAGCTTTGATTTGCTTGTCTTACAGCATCGTTCTTATAATACTTCTGCAGTTTTTTTGGTGCATGGCTATAAGCCTATAACATCTTTGTCTTTTCATCAATGCACAACAGGAATTACCATTTGATGTGATGCTGACGAGCTATGACATAGCCTTGCTGGATCAAGACTTCCTTTCGCGAATTCCCTGGCACTATGTGGTTATTGATGAGGCCCAGCGTCTTAAAAATCCATCCAGTGTAAGCAAAACTGCTCCTTCACTACGCTCATGGGAGTTGCAGGGTTCTGATTATAACACTAGTTCTGTATTTTTTCCAGGTATTGTATAATGTCCTCGAAGAACGTTTTATCATGCCAAGGCGTCTTCTACTAACAGGGACTCCTATCCAGAACAACCTGTCTGAACTGTGGGCGTTGATGCACTTCTGCATGCCTTCAATTTTCGGGACACTTGATGCATTTCTCTCTACTTTCAAGGAAGCTGGGAATTTGCTAGAAGGTATATCCTTTAATAATATATATGATTCATCTTTAGCGCTATCCAGTTGCCTGGTGACATTAGTTTTGTTAAGTCGGAAGCATCATTTACGCAACTTGGCTGTGGACACTATATGCCTCATGTACCATCTGTTCTAATGTTTTTCATTAAGCAGCATCTGTGTAATATGTTCCTGCTTCATTTTGTATTATATTTAGGTAGGTGTGCGGCAATAATAGTTTAATAGTGTTACTCTTTCATCAATGACCTGGTTATTTTTGGACAACACACAGAACTAGAACACACATTATACATATTTTTTGTTTGTTTGTTCGAAGACAATGATTCGAATGGCAATCCTGTCTTCATGGTAACAAAAAGTGTTTGTCATCTTAAGGATCACAACGAACAAGTAACAGGTTCAAATTCTAGGAAATCATAGTTCGGAAATCCACAGTAATAAGCTGCCCCGATGTTTGACTATCCAATGGTTGCCAATGTTTCTATCTATGTAGGACCAGTTCTTTCTAATAATTCAAACCAGTTCTTTCACACCCGTGACATTTCTGTGATTGTCAGGTCTTCTTGTTTTGTTTGTTTGAGATGTTCACATAAGCACAGGGCACCTTCTCTGTTCGGCCGTTCTTTTTGCAAAAATGTTCTCATGCACCGTTCCTTAAACAATATCTAATTTTTGAATATCAAGTCAGCTTCTTCGGTTTTTTGAAAATGTCAATATGTTTCTTCACAGGTAGCCAAGCTAATAAAGCTAACAGACAATTCAAGATCCTTAAACATATACTCAGAGCATTTATGCTGCGACGAACAAAAGCTTTACTAATTAAGAGCGGAATTCTGGAATTGCCTCCATTAACCGAGCTGACAGTGTCAGTATGACAGTATCTGAGATTCAGCATAATATTCTAGCATTTTTGCCCCTTTACATTTTTAAAGTTCATTAATCCTTACAGGATGGTACCTCTGACACCCGTACAGAAGAAGATATACTTATCAGTGTTGAGAAAAGAGCTGCAAACCCTTCTTTCATTCACTGGTGGATCTTCTCGTCATCAATCTTTGCAAAACATTGTAAGGTTTTATTTTTTCTGCGTAGCAGCATCTCGTATATATGTTCAACCCCTCAACGAGATTGTGTAGATTAGATATAATTTTTCATGCTTTTAAATTAATTTAGTTTGTTTTGTTTTTAGCTGGCTGAGTTATGAAGTGCTTTGCCTCATGGTTGGCTTTGTGAACTCATTACTTATTTGCTATTCGTCTGCTTATGGCTAAAAAGTATTTATCAAGGATGTCATACCAAACGAGACCACATCTCAGTAAATTGTACTTCGATGTATCTTTAGATACCATTTACAGTTCAGTTTGTTCTTCAGAGTAAGACTCTTGGGTTTTGTTAGTTCATATCAGAGTGCTGGGATGTGGGGTTTCCCATTTATATGAAGTCATGCTTTCATGATATCGCATTTTGACCTTGTTTTGCCTTTTGGCAGTTATGTACATTAGAAGCTCTGTACCAAATTATGTTTTGTGTCTTGTTTTTGTAAATTATGCCAGGTAGTACAACTGCGGAAAGCTTGTAGCCATCCATATCTATTCAGTGGTATTGAGCCTGAGCCTTATGAGGAAGGGGAACATTTGGTTGAGGTAAGTTTTACTTCATTTGAAACAGGACACTATAAGCATGTTTAGATTTGCCCGATTCTAGTTCGCTGTGAAATATCTCCAAGCGTTAAATTTGAACATCAGACTTCGAGAGGGAATGTGCAGACCGGTTGTTTAATGCTATTCTATGTGATATTTATCCAGGCTAGTGGAAAGCTTATTGTGCTAGATCTCGTTCTTATTCGTGTTCTAATATTTGCTCAGATGACTCAGACGCTGGACATTCTGCAGGTTTTGTTTTCTGGAACCATGCTGGCATATAATGACGTATTTCTCTTATTATTAGGCATGTCGTTTCACTGTGGTTTTGCATCACCCCTTAAACAGGATTTCCTGGAACTGCGTAAATACACGTATGAGCGCCTGGATGGTTCAGTACGTGCTGAGGAACGGTTTGCGGCTATAAGAAATTTCAGCTCTCAACCTACCAAAGGTGTTGTGAGAGATGACAATAATCCAAGTGGAGCTTTTGTTTTCATGATATCAACTAGAGCTGGGGGTGTTGGGCTTAATCTCATTGGCGCTGATACTGTGAGTGTACCTCAAGTTGAAACTTTAGCTTATCAGATCTAGTTCTCTAATCTACGGATTCCAGTGATGGTTTCTTTTTTCTAAATGTGTATTTAGTGATGGTTTCATTAGATCTAGTTCTCTAATCTACGGATTCCAGTGATGGTTTCTTTTTTCTAAATGTGTATTTAGTGATGGTTTCATTAGATCTAGTTCTCTAATCTACGGATTCCAGTGCTGGTGATTATTTTGTTGCTTACTGGAATGATTTGTCGCAGGTTATTTTTTATGAACAAGACTGGAATCCTCAAGCTGATAAGCAGGCTTTGCAGCGTACTCACCGCATCGGACAGCTGAATCATGTATTATCAATAAATTTGGTATCACATTGCACAATTGAAGAGGTCGAAACCCTGACTCACGTGAACTAGTACTTTCTTGATTAAGTTGCTCCTGAGATTTTCCTCTTTTATTTGAAATGGATGCAGGTCATCATGCGAAGAGCAGAGAAAAACTTAAGCTTAGCCACAATATTTTTGGAGATAAGGATACAACTGATGGGAAAAGCAAAGATCTGGGAAATGAAGCTAGTGACATGCGCTCAATTATATTTGGCTTACACCAATTTGACCCCGCTGATACAGCTGCAGAAACAATCGATGAGGAGACACTGGCAAAATTGGAATCAATGTCAGAAAATGTTGTTAAGATGCGTACTCATGAACCTTTAGAAAAGGATGACCGAGCATTTGAAATCAATCCCAATTCGACTGACGGGGCTGTGATTACAAGAGCTTATGATTCTATTAAAATAGATCCTGGGGTTGATGAAGCCGCATACCTCTCATGGGTAGAAAAGTTTAAGGAAGCTTCACATTCTATTGAAAATGACACAGTTGAACTAGAAAAGCAAAGATCAGCACCTGAAGAAAAGCTCTTGAAACGTGAAGCTAATAAGAAAAAAGCTGAAGAGAAGAGGTTAGCCAAGTGGAAAGATTTGGGGTACGAGACATTAGCGGTCAAAGATCCTGATAACATACCAAATCAGATTATTTCTGACTCAGGATCCGTCCAATTTGTATATGGAGATTGCACTGATCCGTCAAAAGTTTGCGCTGCAAAGCCTGCCATTATATTCAGGTACTTCTTCAGGGAAGAAGTGTGACTAGATTATTTACCAAAGTCCACTCCCCTTAACAAGGAATTTTTTAATGTGTTATACAATATTCCTATAAGGCTCTGAGATTTTAGATCAGGTTTAAACTGCTTACCTTGAAATGTGCAATTAGAATTTCTTTTGAATTCCTTCCGACATTTCTTAGTTTTTTCTGAACCACACTTTGTACTGAATAAATCAAATGCTGGTGCAGTTGTGTAGATAATTCAGGGACATGGGGACATGGAGGAATGTTTGATGCTTTGACTGGTCTCTCGACACACATTCCAGATGCTTATCATTGTGCTTCTGAATTTGACGATCTTCACATGGGGGATCTTCACTTAATTCAGCTAGATGGTTGGTTCTTACACTACCTCCATTATTTTTACTTGACAAGTCCATCATACTGAATATCTTTGGTACTTCTGTTGTTTTGCTCAAAGTACTGCTCACTCTGATGATACGCAATTGTCATCCTTTATCTTCAGCCATCAATTGCCGAGCTAACCTTGTCAGGAAAGTTAATGCGAATCAAATTCAAGTTGGTAGCATTTCCTATATGACAATCATCAATCATAGCGACTAGTTACTAATTTACCGTCACATATTTGGCTATGACTGTATTTGTACGCATATTTTCAAGTGACAGCCCTTTGAGTCGTTAGTGCTGTTTATGTTCTCGGATACAAGGACAAATCAGATTGTTGCTGAATCTCGCAAGCTGAATACTGCAGTGTTACCGTCCATAATAGATCACATATTAAATAACCAATTTATCACTTAGCACCATATAAATAAATTATAGGAAAGGACATAATCGTGGTGAGTCCCTTTTAATGTGGCTACTCTGGAAGTCCATTGTAGGGTTGTTATGACCGGTTTGGTCTATAGTCGGAAAAAGGCCGTTAGTGGGCCGAATTAGGGGCTTAGCCCATTATCTTTTATTATATAAGAGTTGTAATAGGATTTTGAGAATCAAGCAATAATCAAGAATATTATTGCCGACTCCTAGAGGAGTCGGCCTTCTCCAACTCGCCGCCGCCTCCTGCCCTAGCCGCCGCCTCCTCGATCTCGCGCGACGGCGCCCAGCCGCCGGCAGCGAGCCCCTCGCCTCCACACAACCCCCTCCTTCCCATACAACCTACGTCCCCGACCCCGTAGACTCCTAGGTTCTACCAATTTGGTATCAGATTCCTCGGTTGCGATGTCTTCGGGACTGCCCACCGCCTCCGCCGCGATCGCATCGTCGGGCGCGCCCGCCACCATGGAGCCGCCGTCGGCTTCTGCGGGCCAGTCCGCGCCGGCTCGGGAGCCTGCCCCCATCCTCTCGAACCAGGAGCTCTCTACGGGCCTCCGCGACCTGACCGAGTCGGTCTCCGACATCAAGCACGCCCTCGCGGTGCTCCTCAAGCGGACGGCGCCACCACCGCCACCACCACCACCGCCGGCTTCCGTTCCACAGAAGCAGGGGTACCGATCACCGAGCTCAAGTTCCCGTCGTCGCCGTCTCCGCTGCCGTCGTGGGCCACCGCGCCCACGTTCGAACCCGGCCAGCCATCCGCGCCCCCCATGGCCGCGTCATCTGGGGCCGCTGCTCGCGGGGGTCTCCCGGGGTACGCCGAGGCGTACTCGTCTCTCACCCCGCCTTCCATCCCCGCCGCGCCGGGTCGCCACGAGGGCGCCTTCGCGGCCGCCTTCCACGGCCAGCAGCCGCCCCGCTTCGCCAAGCTCGAGTTCTTCACGTACGACGGCACCGTCGACCCCCTCAACTGGCTCAACCAATGCGAGCAATTTTTCCGGGGACAGCGGACGCTTGCGTCCGACCGCACGTGGCTGGCCTCCTACCACCTCCGCGACGCCGCACAGACATGGTACTACGCCCTCGAGCAGGACGAGGGTGGGATGCCGTCATGGGAGCACTTCCGCGACTTGTGCCTCCGCCGTTTCGGACCGCCGGTCCGCGGCAGCCGCTTGGCCGAGCTCGGCCGCCTCACCTTCACGGGCACGGTGCAGGACTTCGCCGACCGCTTCCAGGCATTGGCGTGCCATGCGCCTGACGTCTCGGGCCGCCAGCGCGCCGATCTCTTCATCGGGGGCCTGCCTGACCACATCCGCGTCGACGTGGAGCTGCGGGAACCTCAGGACCTGCAGTCTGCCATGTACTACGCGCGGGCATACGAGCAGCGGGCTAACGCCATGCAGCAGCTGCTGCCGAACCGGGGCGTGCGCGTTTCCCCCCGGCCGGCCACGCCGACCCCGGCACCGCCTCGCGTCGCCGCGCCGACCACTCCAGGGGCTGCACCGGCGCCCACGCGCCCGTTCAAACGCCTCACCGCGGCCGAGCAGCTCGAACGCCGTCGCAAGGGGCTGTGCTTTAACTGCGACGAGCAGTATTCGCCGGGCCACACGTGCGCTCGCCTCTTCTACCTGGACACCGTCGACGACGACGCCGTAGAGGCCATCACCGCGGAGCTTGAGACCGCGACGCTCTCCGAGGCAGGCGTTACGACGTACGCGCCGGTTGACGCCAAGTCCTTCGTCGTCTCCCTTCACGCCATGGCAGGGATCAAGACGGCCAAGACCATGCTGCTTCCGGTGACCATTAAGGGGGAGACGCTGACCGCCCTCGTGGACACGGGCTCGACACACAACTTCATGTCCGGGGATACTTTGCGCCGCCTTGCACTCCAGCCGACCGGGGCCGACAAGTTCAGCGTCACCGTCGCCCCGGAGACCGTCATCCTCACGGTGGTCGACCGCTTCTCCAAGTACGCGCACTTCATCGCGCTCGGTCATCCTTACACGGCCGCCTCCGTGGCTCGAGCTTTCTTCGACGGGGTCGTCCGGCTACATGGGTTCCCGGCGTCGATCGTCAGCGACCGTGATCCGGTGTTCACGGGGCACGTCTGGCGGGATCTCTTTCGGTTGGCCGGCGTCAAGCTTCGCTTCAGCACCGCGTTCCACCCTCAGACCGACGGGCAATCTGAGGTGGTCAACAAGGTGATTGCCATGTACCTGCGCTGCGTCACGGGAGATCGCCCACGAGCTTGGGTGGACTGGCTGGCATGGGCGGAGTATTGCTACAACACCTCCTATCACGCCGCCCTGCACGCCACACCCTTCGAGATGGTCTATGGCAGGCCGCCTCCGCGTATGCTGCCCGTTGGGGACGGGGCGGCCCGGACTGAGGCCGCGGGAGACTTGCTCCGCACCCGCGACGAGATATTGGACGAGGCGCGGCAGCGCCTTCTCCAGGCGCAGCAGCTGTCCAAGAAGTACTATGATGCACACCATCGCGACGCGGAGTTCGCGGTGGGGGATTGGGTATGGCTCCGCCTTCTACATCGGACTACGCAGTCCTTAGACCCACGCTCCAAGCGCAAGCTGGGACCTCGCTACGCGGGTCCATTCCGTGTTGTGGAGCGCGTCGGGTCGCTCGCTTACCGGCTGGAGCTGCCGGAGGGGTCCCGTCTTCACGACGTCTTCCACGTGGGCCTGCTCAAGGCCTACCACGGGGACCCACCTGCGGCGCCCCCGGCTTTACCACCTACAGCTAGGGGGCGACTTCTTCCAGCCCCGGAGAAGGTACTGAAGGCCCAGAAGCGCCGTGATGTTTGGCATGTCCTGGTGCAGTGGACAGGGCTTCCGGTGAGTGACGCTACTTGGGAGAAGCTCGACGAGTTCCGCCAGCAGTTTCCAGATGTCCAGCTCGAGGACGAGCTGTTTGTCGAGGCGGGGAGAGATGTTATGACCGGTTTGGTCTATAGTCGGAAAAAGGCCGTTAGTGGGCCGAATTAGGGGCTTAGCCCATTATCTTTTATTATATAAGAGTTGTAATAGGATTTTGAGAATCAAGCAATAATCAAGAATATTATTGCCGACTCCTAGAGGAGTCGGCCTTCTCCAACTCGCCGCCGCCTCCTGCCCTAGCCGCCGCCTCCTCGATCTCGCGCGACGGCGCCCAGCCGCCGGCAGCGAGCCCCTCGCCTCCACACAACCCCCTCCTTACCATACAACCTACGTCCCCGACCCGGTAGACTCCTAGGTTCTACCAAGGGTGTTTACACTTCACCACGAAAGAACAATGTACAACCCTGCAAAGCTATATCAGGGTAGTCTGCATTTGGTGGACTTTGGATTTATTTGCAGTCAACAAACGTTTTTTGTGGGCAGTGTGCCATAGTCACAAGAAGGTTATGTTCTCATAGTAAATCTGAGTTCTTTCTCACGAGAATATTATATTGGTCTGCTTGGTATTTAAAGTCTATTGAAATTTCACTGATATATTAAAAATATCCCTCTTAAAATAGGTTGTGCATCAACAGAAACTTCATCTTCTCCTAATGTATAAATCTTAGTGTACAGTTACTCCAGCTGCTTTGTAACTACTGCATTCGTGTCTTCTTTTCAGTACTTATATTAGTGTTATCAATCATAGTCTACACTAGCCCAAACCATTGTATTTCACTGGATTTGTATCCTCTCTGCAGAAGCCAAATGTACCCGGAGTTTAGACGCACCTCTATGGGTGGCACTAGCTGTTGTCCAGTCTTATAGTCCGAAGCGTAAAATTCCAAGAAGTGGAATCTCAATATCTGATTTGGAGCTGTGTTTATCAAAGGCAGCCTTTTCAGCTGCTCAGCATTCTGGTATCCATCCCTTCTTGGCTTATTGACATTAGAACTATCTTATGTTCTCCCCCATTCATGGTTGCCGTTTACATATTCAATAGTTTGAACGATTACTATGTATTAAACCGTCATCATATAGTCGTTCTGTTATATATTGTTTGTGGAGTGAATTTAGTTCAGATCTCAAACCAACTCGGTGTAGTAGCTCATGAGGTGGTGTGTCTATGGTGATAATAGACTAATAAGACTAATAATTCCAACATACGTGTATCTATTAACTAATGACGCTGTGCATTTGCATATTCCAATATAATATATTCTAGCTAATTTGTCAATCTCACCTTGACTCGTTTCCATTTACTTATTGAAGCGAGTATCCATATGCCCCGGATCGGTCAGCAGAGTGGCTCCCAAAGATCAGAGTGGTATACCATAGAACGCCTGCTCAGGAAATACTCGTCACTTCATGGCATCGACATTTTTGTGTATGCTACAAGCTTCCCTTCAGTTTTGTTTTTAGTTCTTCGTTATTAAATGCTTGCTAATGAATAATCACCATGGTTTTCTGTTTACAGGTACTACTTCAGGCGATCACCCAAGCAACAGCCAGACTCGGATTAATCCATGTCCATTGTAACGCCTTGACCTAGCTATGTGTAACCGTGTAGGAATGTCTTGCGTAAACCTGGCCACCCAGAGGAATCAGGGACCATGGATGTAGCTTGTAAATTTTGCTTGTCTTGTAGCTGTACTGAGTACTGACTAAGGATATCTAAAGCTAATGAACTTGCTACACAGTTTTATCAAAATGAATGAGTAGCTCAAGAGGTTTCCTGCATTTATGATGTGATGAATACTGGAACTTTTAACTTCAATTTGAAGCCGTTGTATTTTCTCTGTAATATTGCATTTATTTTTTCATTTCCTCTGAGATCTCACCATATAGATTATATGAAGATTCAGCATTCTGGTCATAACTGTTTCACATCAAAAGCTCCTGTTGCTACATGTGATTTTTTTCTTGTATTGATGCGGTATTTTCCAAGCTTGGTCCCTGCTTCTATCCTTTCCAGGTGAGGTATTGACATGTTCTGGACACCGATAGTGGCAATGTATTTGCGATACTATGATAACGAGGCAAGCAAACAAAGCCAAAAAACGCATGTTGTTGCTTATCTGATCAATTTGGCATAAATTTTATTTCAGGTAGATGACTTATTTCTATTCGACTGTTGCAATTTGAACGACGTGATGTTTCTCGTGACAGAGGTACCTAACTATTTATCCATTATTTTTCAGTTAGTTTGTAGCCAGTTTTTCCTTATGCACTATTGAATACTCAATAGAAAACGGCAATAGTTTTATTTATCATGCCAATTGCGATACTGTACGTGTGGTGTGCTGCAAATTATGTTCATCTATGTCCTTGTAATACAACTCAGGCGCATACTGATCTACTTGTTCGTACTGTAGCTAGACATTTAATTGATCTAAACACACCTGCAACATCCACATGAGAATCTATCTAGTTCATAACAGTATTATATACTGCCAACTAACAACATAACAATAATTATGTGTACCCGCAGCAGAAAATAGAATAAAAACTAAAACACCATACCAAGGCTCCAGATTGTATTTATAAATTATTTGTTCTGAGGGAACTCGCCCGTCCAACATGGTGTGTATGGAAAATATGCATGTACCCCCAGTTCAATAAATGACTCGGCTTCAAAATGATCGTACCGGGTCGGGCACATGTTTCCTAAACATTCGACCCTCGAGCTATTCAAATGATAGGCCTGTACTGTAGCCATTGATTCTTTTTCACTGAAGCTGCTTAAAAAAAAGAATCTCTTTGTACGGATGAAATCCGAGTACGTTACACCCATGGTGACGCATTTTAATCACGACTCTGTTGTCAACAATCTCGGCATAATGGAAACTCCCCACAAATATTCCTCGTTGTCTTCAAGTTGAGAGCCAACTCTATCCTCATCAACATTGTCATTATCCGAATACCACTCAAATTTCTCTTCAACTATTGATTTCTTGCTGGCTTCTGAAAGTTGAGAGCGAACTAATTCATAGTTGATGTCTTCTAAGGCCCAGGGACCATGAACTCGGTGATCAAACGCCCCCACATGATTAAGGTCATATTCACCCTTCAACATCCAATTCATATGACCGTAGGATTCATTTAGAATCCAAACTCGAAAGACATCTTTTATGAATGACGCAAAGTACACACCATTTTTTGATCTTCCTAGATGAGGGTACGCCCCAGTACCCATGTTTCTCGGTGGTTTGATCATACGGTACTTGTCATCGGATAAGGATATCCTGCAAAATCGTACCACCATTATGAATACGAAAGAAACTTCTGGCAAATCGAAAGTCATGTTACTGATGATAGATATATACCTCATGACAAGATTAGTTTGGCAATGCACATAAAGAGCTTGTCGCCAGTAGGCGGAGCCATGGTGCTTCTCCTGTCGCAGCTTGGCAACAACCCCTGCAGCATCACCTTCTCTAGCAAAAGACCTCTTCTCCCAACGGCCTGACCTTGACGAGAAGACATTCAAGATGCATGTAGATGGCGGCCATTCAGATTTCTCCACCAAAGGGTGTACAACATCTCCAGGACCTCCGTAGAGGTCCCAGTTAGCCTTATAAGCCGCCGTTGTGGCCAGATAGGGGATGTTGAATACCTGGTAGTGGGGAGACATGGTGGGATCGAAAGCTAGATACCTATGGAAATCATTGGTGATGCCCATGGGGTCGACGAGGGGCCAGTCCGGTGTCAAAGAATCCCAACGTCGGGTGGCAGGGTTAACCACGTAATCGTTGACCAAGAGGAGGCCATTACAGTGGTCAGAGATGTTATAGTCTTGGTACTCAGCGATGGTGGGCGGCAGGAAGTCGAGCTTGGTGTTGACCTTACGAGAGGAGGGCCGGGCGAAGAACTCCGGGAACTTGTGCGCCCCGAAGTGCATGAAGATGCCGGCGATCGAGAGCGGGAGCAGGTCCGTGCGCAGGAGGCGGGACTCGTCGATGGCGCGGCGCCAGGCCTTGCGGACGCAGCGCGACACGGCCAGATAGCGCGGCGGGAGACGGCGGAGGACCTCGGCGAGCACGTCGTCCGGTAGGTCGTCGCGATCACGCCGCCGCGGGCGTTCCATCGATCCCGTTGCTCAGCTTACGCACGATCTCCCCTCGATGGTTCGCGGATCGATCTGGAGCTGGAATACGTACAAGTACGGAACATAACCTACATGGAAGAAAGCGTACGTGGAAGAGTCCCGTGTCACCCAGTCGTGACGACGAACAAGAATATGCCTTGAGGCATACAAATTACATATGTTGAGGTACTCCACTCGGAATCTTGTGTTCAGTACAATAACCAAGATTGGCGACCTTTATTCCATGTTTTCTGATGCACTAAACAGACGCTAAGTTCTTATTGTTAAAAAAAAAAAACAGACGCTGAGTTTTAGGAAACAAGACATACGGTGACACAAATTAAGGTGAATGAGCAAATGTTTCAAAAAAGGAAAAGTGAACGATGACCAAACGGTGGGCTAGATAGGCTGGTGAAACTATAGATATGTTTCTAACGGAATCCACCATTCCCGTAACCTGACCCAGCTCCTCCACCATTGCCGTCTCCACCATTTTGGCCATAACTCGCACCGTCACCTTGGCCACCAGCAGAAGCGCCTGCAGCTTTCCCATACGGCCCGCCGTCGTCAGCGTTGCTAGACCCGTAGCCGGATCCAGAACCAACACCATGGCCGCTAGATCCAGAGCTACCGTCGCCTCCTCCAGATCCTCCACCACCACCAACACCTCCGGCATTCGCGTGACCGGGTTGATGATAAAACCTTGCGCTACTTGAAGTAGAACTTGAGCCATTGGCGGATCCTGACCCAGCCCCAAATCCGGCTCCGCCATACTTTCCTCCGCCGCCGCCGCTGCCTCCGGCCCCGGCAGTGGCATGGGCATATTCCGGGTCAGGCCTGCTAGTGTCACCTGACCCAGAGCCACCGCCAGACCCTGACCCGCCGCCATTTCCACTGCCGGCACCCTCGCCTCCTCCCTGACCTTGCCCGCTGGCATTGGACAACCTAGCTACCCTCGCCGCATGAGATAGACCAAGGCTTACTAGGAGGACAACAAAACCAAGTGCTACAAGTTTGGTCGTAGCCATTTTTGGTTAAGTGAATACTGGGGTACTGGGGTGAATGGATGTCAGCTAGAGAGTTGGAACGAGTATTTATAGTGGTCCGCCGAAGCCTAGTCTCAGACTGTTCTATGCGCTGTTTTGACCTGTTGTAACCAATGCATTTGATCGATGCAGTAGTTCTGAGTCCACAGTTAATACGGGATCGATCGATCGACCTCGTAGCTTGCGAGGGAAATATGTCTACGGCAGGGTGGTATCTGGGTCAGGTTTGGCTATAAACTGTTATATTCTTCCATTGCCAGGAAGAAGTACATACATAAAAAGTACAAGCTAACATTTATCCTGTACTAGTCGTATGGTGTTTTACAAGGAAAAAATAATATAATCATACAAATAAATCTAAACCGGTACGAGAGACAGGTAAATAAAGAGGCGACCCCAGGTGATTAGGTTTTCCGTCCCTGCCGCAATCGGCGCGGCGGATCCGCCCCACCTGTGATGGTCTTGAGGCCATGGAGGTGCGGCGGACCACAGCCTCTCGTTGGCGGTAGGGTTCTCGTTTTCTGTTTTAGATAGTTTATGTGCCCTCATCATGGTGGTGAGGCGGCGGCGACATCGCGGTGTCATAATAAGATCCTCCCTATCCTATCCCGATCTGGTGGTGCGTCTAATGAGATCGGAGGGCATGTGGAGTTGTATGTCTGACGGATCTCTTACAATTTGGTCGGTCTTCGTGTTCGTTGCGTTGGTTGCAAATTAGTCTTTTCCGATCTACATTTCTCATCTTTGAAGATGGTTCTGCTCTGGTGCAGTAGCCCTTGTTGGGTTCTTGGCACAACGGTCCCACGTTTGTCTACTACAACATGCTCTAGTGCGACAAGTTTTGCCGAATCCGGTGAGTGAGGGGTGAGGATGGCGCCGCGCCTTCGGCTCGCTCCAATGCGTATAGTTGTCGCTAGGTGGTCTAAGGATGTATTTGTAATTTCTATTACTTTTGGAGTTCTTTGTACCGCCCTCGATGATTATAATAGATCGCTGGACCTTTTCGCAACAAAAAAAAACCAACGGTTTTCGCATCTCTGACAAGACAAATAAGAGGGGTTAAGGGTTGAAGTGGTACAAGGAAACACACCCACCTTATGGGGTTGATATCTCACTAGCTAGGTTCTCCATCATATAGTCGGTGCTATGTCACCAGATAGACTTCAATTAATCAGCTAGTTTTTCTCCGGTTTGGCTACAAACTGATTCTAATCATTTGTCTCCTAAAATTACAGCTTTCTTCAATTAATCTATGGTGTTTACGTATGCATGACATTTGTTTGAGATTGTAGAACTTGATGACTTAACGAACAAAGTCCCAAAAAACATAATTTTACACTTCATATAATCTACGGTAAAACATGATCCCAAAAATATAAGCTTACATCAAAAAGGAAATTAGTATAGTAGGTTTCATTCCTTAATTGTACTCCAGATATCCATCTCACCTTGATGACTTTGTCAAGTCCCCATTGTTCTTTGTAGCCCTCACTAGAGATGATCTGCATGAATCACGAAGTCCACACCCATGTGTTATGTTGGTTAGCACAGATCTCAACGTTACAGTAATTTCTAACTTAGCTTCAAAGGTTTGACCATCTCAATCTGCTTCATTGTGTGCTCCGGTGCGTTCGATTAGCCAGCCTGCTATCAACAGTGGAGTAATCTACATAAATGGCATATATATGACAAGTTGTGATATCTTCGTTTATTAATTAATTACATCATGATGACTTAGTCAAATATCGATTAGTTTTTCTTAAGTCCACACACGTCCATGTGATATTTTTTGCTGATTTAGCATCGATATTACAACTTGACTTCAGTGACTAGCAGGTATTCATTGGATTAATTAGCCAGTAGATCCTCCAAGTTTGAAGGAACATGTATGCATGCGAGGCATCGGAGGTGATGCCAACCACATGGTAATGTCGGCAACACAATGTGTAGCGGGATTGGATCTGGCTTGGGGGAGGAAAATTAAAACAACTTGTGGGAAGATCATATGATGTTGAGGAAAAATATGATAACCCACTACTTGATAATCGATATTACCAGTTGACTTCAGTGACTAGCAGGTATTCATTGGATTAATTAGCCAGTAGATCCTCCAAGTTTGAAGGAACATGCATGCATGCGAGGCATCGGAGGTGATTCCGACCACATGGTAATGTCGGCAACACAATGTGTAGCGGGATTGGATCTGGCTTGGGGGAGGAAAATTAAAACAACTTGTGGGAAGATCATATGATGTTGTGGAAAAATATGGTAACCCACTACTAGATAATCCATTTTAGGCGACAGTTCACCTCGCCTTCTGTTGGCTATGCTTGGTGGGCCATTAATCCAATAGCCAATAATACGGTTCACGTAATATTTGTGCCTACGGTGTGAGCTTTCATACATGCTTTGCTCACGAGCTTCCTCACAGTAACTCAACGGTGCCTATATTGTTAAAAAGAACTTGACGGTGCTTCTAGGCGACGATTTCTGGTGATGTATTTATTGGTTGACCAGCATTAGCCTCCGTTGGTTTTCTTAATAGTCGACAAGATATTTGACCCATCGTGGCTTGTTATGACTAGAGAACAAAAGTGTAATACGATATGATTACCCCTTTGGGGATCCTTATTGTTGAGAGACCAGGAAACAACATAAACTTGTAAATTTACCGATTGTCAAAACTCCCAATCAACATATTTATACTGACATGTTTGATATATTGTCGGACATTAGTCATCCCTTAAGAATTGCTTTCACTGAGAGGTGTTGCACAACAAGGAAATTGTATTCGATGAAAATGTTTCAGAACGCTAGCTAGCAAATAACACCTCATAATTATGCAACCACACATGACCAAAGAACATATACTATATTTAGAGTAACCTCACAAAGTACAATCTATCTAGGAAATGTCAAATGCAAAATACAATAGTAACTAAGACATAATTGTCCGAACATTTTGCACAAGCTAAATTTCCAAGAACTTCACAACTTTGCTTTGTAGCATGAGGTGATGGTCATTAGACTCATCATCAATGTTCACCATTGTCATCACACCCATCATCATATGGATCATAAAACTCATCACCTTAGCCATATATAGACATCAATATCACCCACGCCATAGAGATCATCTCCCTCCTTTTCATTGATATCGAGATCCATCTCACGAGTGGAACTTCCTCCAATATTTATTAACATCCCCTGAGGAATTACAAGACGAGTCGTAAGAGAGATGAAAAATAATGTAATGTTGATGAAATTTAATTGACCTACAAGGATCAAACTTAATTTTTGGCATCATCTACACAACGACGTACAACAGCAACAACTAAAACGATTAACACTTCACTGTTCTTTGCCGGGTTAGAAACTAAAACTAAAACGATTAGCAACAACAGCACCAACGTCAAATCTCCATTGTTCTTTGCCGGGTTTCAGTGTTCCGTTCTAGAATGAAAGCAAAAGCTATGCTATAAAAAAGAGAAAATATGTACGAGTATATATTCCCATGGATGGATATATGTGTGGCTCGATCGGCCGGCTAGCTACTAGTTCTCCATGCATGTGTGCACATACTAGCTTCAACTCATTCCGGCCGGCAGGTTCATGTGATGCAAACAGGGACAAACAGACAGCACCATCTGTTACATAGATATACATAATAGTTTTGACTTCACAAAACGACTACCCAGGTTAACTCTGAAACGATTGTCCAGGGATCTCGAAGCTAGCAGTTCACTTGGAACAGTAGGATGAACGGGCTGAGTGAACATTGAGATCGATGCTAATCAACAAAACTATTACATTATCTTGGGGACTGTGAATAATGTAGATCAAGTGTAATGGAATCTTGACTAAGTCATTGACGTAGTTAATTGCCAATAAAGAGATCTCTACCTGTTATATGCACTATTCACTACGGGAAACCCACGATACGCCGACGGCCAGAAGCCGTCGGCGTAGACACGTTTGCCGTCGGCGTAGGCCTAGGCCGACGGCAGCCGTCGGCGTATCGCCGTCGGCGTAGCTGCCCGTCGGCGTATATATAACCGTCGGCGTAGCCGCTGTGGGACCCACAAAAACGGAAGCCGTTCTAGTGTGCCACGTGGAGCGAGCTGGGCGTCTGGGACGTGCGATACGCCGACGGCTTTGCCGTCGGCGTATTCGTGACAATTTGGTCCATTTTAGGCGACGTGGCAGCACCCTGTGCGCCTGGGAAGTGATCTACGCCGACGGCAATGCCGTCGGCGTATCCTTGACCATAATTTCCAATTTTAGCTGCTTGTTGCTGCTGGTTTCTGGCGCATTTTAAATACAATTAAAATTGCACAAATTATAAAACATCACAGAAACATCAAATAAAACACCACATACATATCCAAATGACACAAACATGATTCAAATTCATCCAAGCATTCATACAAACTCCAAACAAGTTCGAATTCACACACGCTACACCCGAACACATCCTACACCTCCCGAGAGCCCGAGGCCGATGATTCCTTGCCTTGGCTCATCTTGGTCAATCACCTGCATTGAGAAAGGATAAACTTTTAAGCATGTTGAAAAATGTAGTAAATAAGAATAAAGACGTAATGCAATTAAGAAGAAGCATGTTGAAAAGTAAATAGTACGCAAAAGGACATAAAAGACCCTCACCCCTAATCATCACTCTCATAGTTAAGTCCTGGGTTGTCATCATCACTATCAACATCACTATCAACATCACTATCACGAGTGTTGTATATTGGAACCTCCTCGCACGGTGGAGGCTCATCATCGTCATCACTATCACTCTGTAACTTGTTGAGCATATCTATATCCTTTAGATTCACCACTACGTCACCACCTGTTTGTGCATTGTCCTCGCGGTCCTCAAGACCTTGTATGCCAAAGTCCCCAAAGGTTTGTTCCTCTTGATAGAAAATCCCCTCGTATGTTTTAGGGTCAATGTTGTTGTAATCGTCTTCGGAGGGCATGGGTAGCTTACCACGTGGCGATACATGGAACACGACTTCCCAACCAATGAGTCCCTCTTTCTTGCATGGGTAGGGCAAATAATAAACTTGAAAGGCTTGGTGAGCCACAACAAAGACATCGGATCCATTGTAGGTGGTTGAAGGCTTAACTTCAACTAACCCAATGGAAGGGGTACTTTTGGTTCCATGCTCAGGGTCGAACCAGTGGCATTTGAACACAACAAGCTTGAGTGATATGTTCGTGTTATTGAACGTCAGCTCATATACGTTCTGTAACCTTCCGTAGTAATCATAATTACCGGCTCCTTTGGTGAAGACCCCGGTATTTATAGTCTTTGCATTAGGCCGACTGTTCTGGTGATGCTCTGTATGGAAGCGGTACCCATTCACATCATACTTCTCATACTTCTCGACTCTACGGTTACAACCTTGGGAGACACATCTCAACTCATCTGACATCACAACGTTGGCATCAGCTCCCTACAAGTACAAATTGTTTTGTGCATTAGTAAGAGGGATAATACACGAATTGCAAGGTAGAAGGGACAGGTTTGAAATTACCTTTTCCCTGAACCAAACCGTGAATTTTTTCTTTCCGGGGGCAGGCTCTTTCAAAAGAGTGTCCAACGCGGCTTCATTGGGTCCATCTGATGTTCCCGACCACATTTCATCCGTGAATTGACTAAAAGGAGAAAATACGTATTAGAACGAAATCATGATAGTAGTTGCAAAGTAATTTGTTCCCCATTTTACCTAAGGAAACTGCCCTCTTCTCCCTGCTCGTCGTGGGTCACTTCCTTCATGTTCATAAGCACATAGAGCATTATGCACTCCAGCTCATCATTGGTCAAGTTATACCTTGTTGGGCCACCGCTCTTGCCACCGGGACACTGGAAGAGGACGAGCTTGGGGTCTCGCTTGGGCTCGTCGACATTGTACCGAGAGGCCTGGTTATGCATAGTGGGAACATCATCGGGGTAGTACGTTAGCCTGGCGTCTGCCATCTCCTGAAGGATAGTTGCCTCGGCTATGGATGACTCAATCTTATTTTTGTTTCCACATTTGGTTCGAATATACTTAAACTCTCTCTCAATACAAAACTGCCAACGAAACTGCACCGGTCCACCCAAGAGTACCTCATTCGCAAGATGCACAACAAGATGTGCCATCGGAGTAAAGAAGCCTGGCGGAAATATCGTCTCTAAGTTGCACAGCAACTCCGGCACTAGTTCATGCAGCTTCTGAATAATCAGGGGACATACTTGCTTAGCACAGAGCGTGCGGAAGAAATGGCTCAACTCCGCGAGCACTCGCCAGACACGGTCGGGGAGATACCCTCGAACCATCACCGGTAGCAGCCGCTCAATCCATATATGATAGTCGTGACTCTTGAGCCCGGTGACTTTTGCCGATTGTATATTGACTCCCTTACTTATATTCGAACAATAGCCATCAGGGAACATCACGACGAATTTGAGCCAATGGAATGCCTCAGACCTTTGCATACTATTAAGGCAGAAGTCAGCATGCGGCTTGAACCAGTTCTTTTGACGGCCTTCAGGAGGCTTCATGTGCATTCTCTCCCTATCACAGAGCTTCTTAACATCAACTCTAGCCTTAACATTATCCTTCGACTTCGGGGTAATGTTCAGGATTGTGTGAAAGAGGGACTCTCCAACATTCTTTTCGGTGTGCATCACATCGATGCTATGGGGAAGTTCGAGGTCCTTGTAATATTCGAGTTGCGTCAAGCCTGCCACGTGAGTCCAGTTGTGCGACACACCATATCCCACATATCGTGGGCCTTTTCTCCCAGCAGGCACGAGAGCACTTAGCTCGGCGTCAACAGCTGCACCATCGAAAGTTGGTATCGCTTTTTCTTCACGCTCAACTCTGCCCTTCTTGAAGTTCTTTTTGTCTTCTCTAAACGGATGCCCTCTTTTGAGGAACTTTCGATGTGTGTCAAACGCGGAATACTTCCGTCCCGCCGTTAGCCACATGAACTCAAGTCGGTTCCTGCACACTGGGCATGGCCACTTACCAGCTGTACACCATCCGCAGAATAGGGCGTACCCGGGCATGTCATGCATGGAATTGTGATACCAAACTTTCATCAAGAAGTTTGTCTTCGATGCACGATCATATGTCAACGTCCCGTGGTGCCAAGAGTGGTTCAGATCATCCACAATTGGCTGCATGTACATACTTAAATTCTTCCCCGGATATTCAGGACCTGGAATGATCAGCGAGAGGAACATGGTCTTCTTTTGCATTAGGGCTCCAGGAGGGAGATTGAGCGGAATAACAAACACGGGCCAGCAGCTGTACGCGGTAGTCGACAAACCATATGGATTGAATCCATCGGTTGCTATCGCGATTCTCACGTTTCGAGCATCTGCTGCCTCATCGGGGTGGTTCGCATCAAAGTTCTTCCATGCCGTACCATCAGATGGATGTCCCATCAATTCCCGGTCGTGCTCATCCTTGTATCTCTTCCCCGTTTTGTGCCATTGCATCTGTGTGGCAGACTCTTTGTTCATGTAAAGCCGCTTGATTCTTTGTATGAATGGGAGGTAACGAAGAATCTTAATGGCGACATTTGACTGCGTCTTCGTACCATCGGTCCTTTTACCACATGATACCTAGAGGCCTTACACAAGATACAGTACTTGTCATTGGCAAACTGTTTCCAAAACAAAAGGCATCCTTTTGGACAACAATCTATCTTCTGATAATCCATGCTGAGATCTCGCAGGATTTTCTTCGTTTCGTACATGCTTTGAGGCAGACAATGCCCTTCAGGCAACAGGTTACCAGTTGTTTGCAGATGCGCTTCAAAGCATGAACGGGTGCTGCCATACTGGAGCTTGTTGGCTAGTGCTTGCGAGATGGCATCGAGCTGAGAAACTTTTGCACCCTCGTACAGAGGCCTCTGAGACGAGGCCATCATATGAAAGAAGGCCTTCGCGGTTGGCTCTGGGTCCTCCGGTTCACGCGGTTCCTCCGGTTCTGGAGGTTCCTCCGGTTCCTCCTGTGATGGTGGCGAATCTGGCATGTCGCCAGCACGGAGATCATCTAGCCAGTTTCTAATCCCATCATCTTCATTGCCATTGATCCGCTGCCGCATCACCCTGCCACTCTCGCGCTCGTACTCATCAAAGTTGACTGTCGTCACGAAGTTCGGCATATACCCACGAGAGAAGAGGTGTTTAATCATATCATCCTTTCCCTGACGTGTACGAAACTTGCAACGAGGGCAAGGGCACTGTCCACGAGCGCCTGACTCTGAACCCTTACGCGCTAACTCCTTCACTAACAAATGCGTCTTCCATACCCACTCATCTGTTTTGTCAACCAAACTAGTTCGGCCACTGTACATCCACCCATTATCTGCCATCCTCTGCTGCTTTACTGTGAGCCAAATAATAATAACATGAAATTAAATGCATCATATTTTTATTTTCTTGCATGCAATGTCACCATTTTATTACGGCCAAATTTTATCTTTTACAACATGCAAGGGTTCACATACACTTCTAATAGGTAGGGGCCTATCCCGCCCGAGTACGTGTAGATCGAGTCGTGTCCCATGTTCTACCCCGACCCGAGACGGAATTTCGGCAGCACCTCCCCGCTGTTCTTCAGAATACACGTCTCGAGCTTGTCAAGCCGAGAGGGTGTGCATCCGAAGAACAACAGGGAGGTGCTGCCGAAATTCCGTCTCAGGAAGGGGTAGAACGTGGAACACGACCCGATCTACACGTACTCGGACTGTCCAACAGGACAACCCGGAAGTGTTACGGTTATAAATATGCAAAGATGGACAATCCTGCATATTTATAAATTTGTAACCCTTCCGGATGGGATCTGACTCGGGTTACGCGACTGACTTGGTGATCTAGACCAAAATAAACCTATGCAGCAAGAGAGGCGAAAGATTTATACCCTCGAAGCGTGATCGGTGGCCGGAGAAGGTCGAGGACGTGCTCCGGAAGAGGGCGACAAACAAAGGGCACCGAGGCGGCCCCTCCTAATCTGGAGAAGCCGCGACGATGCGCGGGGCCGACGGTGCTGGCTGGCGGGAAGCTACGTCATCTAAAAAGTACAAACAATCGAAATATATAAGCAAATATCCTCCATTTTACCTAATAATTAAATATAAAACAGAAGAAACCATAGAACGATGTAACCATATTAGCTAAACATAACACATATAGACAAGTAGCACAATAATACATAGGTAGCATGCATGATAAGTCTAGCAGTACAACAGGTAGCAAGATAAGTCTAGTAGTACGACAAGTAGGATGATAGACATCCTAAACTCGACTCGCGCCGGTGTCAGTGACGTCGTCCAAGCGGTCCCACAAGAGGACAGGCTGCTGCTAGAGTCCTCGCCCTGCTGCTGCGTGCCGGAGGGGCCGGCCTCGCCCTGCCCGCGCTGCTGCCGGCTCTCGCTGAAGACCTGGTACTGGACCGCCATCACCTGGGGATCAAGGAGGAGATCCTTGACCAAGGGGTCATCCTCCTCGCGCTGGTGGCGCGCCCTGAGCAGCCTCTCTGCCTGTCGGTGCTCCCTCTCCTCGGCCCTCGTCGCGATCCTCATGCCATCTGGCGCTAACAAATGCGCCACGCGCCGCTCATCCTCAAAGTTGAGGATCGCTCTCGCCCCAAAGTGCTGGACCGCCGCGCAGTCGTAGGCGCGGGCCGCCTGCCACGGGCACCTGAAAGTACCAAGCTGGATCTTCCTGTGATCCACTGTGATCTGAGCTGCCCAAGTCGGGATCTTCGTGTGTCTCCGATGAACACCGCGAAACTTTCGCTCCGGCTCCGACATGATACTTAGTTAAGCAAAAGCATTTGATACACGGGTTAGTCAAGGAAGCATAGATAAAAAAAAAGCAGGCCTACGTGAGACAACATCGATTGTACAACATATATTGCATACACCAAAATTTGCTCACTGTTTTAATAAACCTAAAACTTAATCAACTACACATATACACAGTGAGGAAGAATAAACCTAAAATTTACTATCAATCTACTAATTGTAAACCTAACAAACACTTAAAATCTACTAATTCTAATACTAAAACTACCATTTTACAACTAACAGTGGCACTAACCCTAAAACTAACACACACAAACTAACACACACTAACTCTAAAACTATTAATTTGCAAAACAAATGAACAAACCTTGGAGGAGCTTCGGTGGTGTGGAGATGCGGTGGAGGAGCGGCCGGAGAGGAGGCACTGTGGGCGACGGAGGAGCTGCGGGGAGGAGGCGGCCGGGGCGCGGGGAGGAGGCGGGCTGCGCAGGGGAGGAGGCGGGCTGTGTGGGCGGGCGGACGGCGCGGGGAGGAGGCGGCCGGGGCGCGGGAAGGAGGCAGGCGGTGTGGGCAGGCGACACCGGGGAGGAGACGGCCGGGGAACGGGGAGGAGGCGGCCGGGGCGCGGGGAGGAGGCGGGCTGCGCAGGGGAGGAGGCGGGCTGTGTGGGCGGGCGGACGGCGCGGGGAGGAGGCGGCCGGGGCGCGGGAAGGAGGCAGGCGGTGTGGGCAGGCGACGCCGGGGAGGAGACGGCCGGGGAACGGGGAGGAGGCGGCCGGGGCGCGGAGAGGAGGCGGCGGCGGATCGAGGAGGAGGCGGGCGGTGTGGGCTGGGTTGTGTGGTTGGGGACGAGCGTGCGGCCGCGCGGTTTTGGTTAAGTGGATAAGCATACGCCGACGGCAATGCCGTCGGCGTATGTGTTCTGAATTTCTTCCTTTTTTATAAACAAATAAAATATTATTTATTTCTCCATATAATATTTATTTATTTATTTCTCCATATAATATTTAATGTAGTTATAATTTATATATATATTGGACCTATAATTGCCCTCCCAATTTCAGTATCCCACCCCCGTAAAATAACGGTCTTGTGCCGCAGGAGGAAGCTGAGAATGAACAGAAGCGTCTTGAGAAGCAAGCTTCTTTGATGCAGCGCTTTTTCAAAAGTAAGGACAGTGAAAAACATGATAAATCTGGAGAGGATAACTCAGGTGCTTGCTCTGTCGCCCGAAAGGGGAGTTTTCACCTCTAAGTGCAGGAACTCACTAGAGAGAAAGTGAAGCCGGTGAAGCCGGTCACACCTACGAGTAGGATATTGCACATTTACAACACACAACACACTTGTATACATACGGTATGGCACAACCTAGGTTTGGGTGGGGTTCCGACGCTCCGGGGCCCCGCTTCGGCGAAACCCTGAATCCGCTGGAAAAACCCTAACGTTTCCGTCTACCCCCATAGACGTGCGTCGAAAGGGGGTAGCCCGGTGGACTTTTTTGCTTGGTTGCGTTAGGTTATGCCATAGGAACATCATAAACCAAAGTCTACCCCAAATCGACACAAGATTCCATCCGGTTCGCTCGAAAGGGGAGTTTTCACCTCTAAGTGCAGGAACTCACTAGAGAGAAAGTGAAGCCGGTGAAGCCGGTCACACCTACGAGTAGGATATTGCACATTTACAACACACAACACACTTGTATACATACGGTATGGCACAACCTAGGTTTGGGTGGGGTTCCGACGCTCCGGGGCCCCGCTTCGGCGAAACCCTGAATCCGCTGGAAAAACCCTAACGTTTCCGTCTACCCCCATAGACGTGCGTGGAAAGGGGGTAGCCCGGTGGACTTTTTTGCTTGGTTGCGTTAGGTTATGCCATAGGAACATCATAAACCAAAGTCTACCCCAAATCGACACAAGATTCCATCCGGTTCGCCCGAAAGGGGAGTTTTCACCTCTAAGTGCAGGAACTCACTAGAGAGAAAGTGAAGCCGGTGAAGCCGGTCACACCTACGAGTAGGATATTGCACATTTACAACACACAACACACTTGTATACATACGGTATGGCACAACCTAGGTTTGGGTGGGGTTCCGACGCTCCGGGGCCCCGCTTCGGCGAAACCCTGAATCCGCTGGAAAAACCCTAACGTTTCCGTCTACCCCCATAGACGTGCGTGGAAAGGGGGTAGCCCGGTGGACTTTTTTGCTTGGTTGCGTTAGGTTATGCCATAGGAACATCATAAACCAAAGTCTACCCCAAATCGACACAAGATTCCATCCGGTTCGCCCGAAAGGGGAGTTTTCACCTCTAAGTGCAGGAACTCACTAGAGAGAAAGTGAAGCCGGTGAAGCCGGTCACACCTACGAGTAGGATATTGCACATTTACAACACACAACACACTTGTATACATACGGTATGGCACAACCTAGGTTTGGGTGGGGTTCCGACGCTCCGTGGCCCCGCTTCGGCGAAACCCTGAATCCGCTGGAAAAACCCTAACGTTTCCGTCTACCCCCATAGACGTGCGTCGAAAGGGGTTAGCCCAGTGGACTTTTTTGCTTGGTTGCGTTAGGTTAGGCCATAGGAAGGTATTTTACATGTGTTGTTTTTATTTATTTTACATGTATATGTTGTAGGGTTGGGTTACGGGAAACTCAAACCGTTATTTTACGGGGGTGGGATACTGAAATTAGGAGGGCAATTATAGGTCCAATATATATATAAATTATAACTACATTAAATATTATATGGAGAAATAAATAAATATTATATGGAGAAATAAATAAATTTTATACAAATTGGAAGTACACGTGTACGCCGACGGCCTTGCCGTCGACGCAGCTGGACGTATTTGTTCTTTCCGTCACGGCGTCCTTTTGTACGCCGACGGCACGTTTTATGCCGACGGCTGCCGTCGGCCTTACCTGGGTACGCCGACGGCGCTTCGTACGCCGACGGCTGTTTCGACGGATGCCCTAGCTCGTGCTGTACGCCGACGGCCCCGACATTTAGCCGTCGGCGTACGACGCGGCCGTCGGCGTAGTGTGGCTTTCCCGTAGTGATTTCTCGACCAAGTATTGGCAGATCCAATGCTCAAGAGCACACAACGAAGCAAACTGAGAGAGTGTACACTAAATCAGTGCCTATATGAAGCTAAGTAAACTTATGATGAGATCGATGCTAAGCAACATAACACATGGATGTTAGCGTCGTTACTTATGTAGAGCATCCGATAAGCGCCAAAGAAACTAATGGAGACTTCATAAGTAATCAAGGTAGCTAACGAAGAGATAGATCTTAAGATTACAGTTGAGGCGACTGACAGCTTAATTACATAACTATTTTATTTTCTTGAAACCTATTAACCAATTTTGTACCAGCAATTGAAGCTTGACTTCACAAAACGACTACCCAGGTTAACTCTGAAATGATTGTCCAGGGATCTCAAAGCTAGTAGTTCACATGAAACAGTAGGACGAACGGGCTTACTGAACATTGAGATCGCGATGCTAATAAAGGAAACAATTATATTGTCTTGTGGGCTGTGAATAATGTAGATCGAGTGTAATGGAATCTTGAGTAAGTCATTGAGGTAGTTAATTACTAACAAAGAGATCAATACCCGTTATATGCACTGTTTTTTGACCAAGTATTGGCAGATCCAATGCTCAAGAGCACACAACGAAGCAAACTTAGAGACTATGCACTAAATCAGTGCCTACCTGAAGCTATACTTATGATGACATCGATGCTAAGCAACATACAATACAACATGGATGCTGGAATCGCTACTTATATAGAGCATCCTATAAACGTCAAAGAAACTAATGGAGACTTGACTAAGTAATCAAGGTAGCTAACAAAGAGATAGATCTCAATACAATTGAGGCTACTGTCAACTTAATTCTATAAAAAAATTCTTTTCTTATGGAAACCTATTTAATTACCAATTTAGTACAAGCAATTCAAGCTTGACTTCACAAAACGACTACCCAGGTTAACTCTGAAACGATTGTTCGGGGATCTCAAAGCTAGTAGTTCACTTGGAACAGTAAGACGAACGGGCTGAGCGAATATTGAGATCGACGTTAATAAAGGAAAGTATTATATTGTCTTGTGGGTTGTGAATAATGTAGATCGAGTGTAATGGAATATTGACTAAGTCATCGAGGTAGTTAATTACTAACAAAGAGATCGTTATATGCACTATTTCTAGACCAAGTATTGGCAGATCCAATGCTCGAGAGAGCACAGCACGAAGCAAACTGAGAGACTATACACTAAATCAGTGCCGACCTGAAGCTAAGTGTATAATTACTAGCAAAATGCCCGTGCATTGCAACGGGAGAGACACAAATTATATATTTACCTGGTTCACCGGCGGCCAGGTTTGTAGAACATATGACGGGTGTCGCGCGGATTCTTGGCATCGCCACCATGACAACAAGTTTGTAGCACCGCGGTTGAGTGATCTTGGATGTCGGGGCAGAGACTTCAGATGGTGGACTACATGGATGTCTTTTCGGCGAGTGGGTTGCGAGAAGCGGGCAACGTGGATACGCGTTGGCAGCGTTTTGATAAAAACAAAACCTGACTTGATGTGGGGTGGTTCAAAATACCGACTGGACGACTCTCCGGTGCCACCGGCGGACCCAGAGGGTGGGCCAGGTGGGCCGTGGCCCACCCAGATATTCTAAAAACTTATTCTTACCTATTAAGAATCAGATGATTAGAAACTCTCTAGATGTCCCATAAGGCCCAAATCGTACATAGCTTTCGTGTACGAGAACGACAGGGACAAGGTCGCTCCATCCCTGCCCCCAGTCCCCTCCATCGATCCCTAGTTCGCTCCATCGATAGATCGTTTTAAATCTGCTTTGGAGGACTGCAATTTGCATGATCTAGGCTTCTCGGGTGATGCTTTCACGTGGAGAAACAATAGCCATGATGCATAAACATATATAAGAGAATTTGTAATAATCTCCAACTTATTTTGCTTGTGTTAATTGTTAAGGTATAGTGATATTTTCGAAATTCCCAAATTAATATCTATTTTTTGTGCTTGCTGTAATTGTTCAAAATTGATTATGAACAGAAATAGTGATTGTGGCTCGTTATCTGGATGAAGCACACGCAGTTTCATTTTGGATCATTAGTTGATCTTAGGTTGATCAGGAACTTGCGAACGAAGTGGCAAGACTCGGAAAAATGGAGCGAGGTGGGACCATGCAATATAAATACCCATGCGTACTATCAAAATAAAATATTGTCTTTCCAATGGGCCTAGCTCGTGGCCCATCGGCCCAACAGTGCAGCGACCGGATGAGCCCAGGATCGCAGCTAGGTCTGACTGCGCGTTACGAAACCAAAGCAAAGTACGGAAGATTTAATACCACCTCGACTAACGACACACGTGTTCGGAGCGCGGGATGAGGTTGACGTACCAACCAACCAACGAAACGTACCAAAATTCGGGGGGAAGAAACACTACTCGTATTATATAGTAGAGATGATGAGATCGATGCTAAGCAACATACCACATGGGTGCTGGTATCTTTACTTTTTTAGAGCATCCGATAAACGCTAAAGAAACTAATGGAGACTTGACTAAGTAATGAAGGTAGTTAATGAAGAGATAGATCTCAAGATTACAATTGAGGCGACTGCCAGCTTAATTATATACCAATTCTCTTTTCTTATGGAACCTATTTCCAATTTTGAACCAGCAATTGAAGCTAAACTTATTAGAGTCGGTTCTAAGCCAAAGATCATGTGCGTGTGGACTTGGCGACTTGCATATGCACATCATCATCAAGTGGAGGCTTATGAAAAAACGAACACATACATGACTAAGTCATAAATGGGTTTAATTGACAACAAGATCACCAACTGTAAAAAAAAAAACACACTTATAGTTAGATGTCAATAGCAAATATTATTAGCAAAGGTGAGATTGGTGCTAATCTAAGATTTATTAGTGACCGGCCAGTCACCAATACTACGAGTACAACTCCTACGCTAAATATCAGCAAACATATGGTCGAGTTCATGTCCAAATCACGCATAGTTTTTTATTTTTGGACGATGAAGATTACGGGAATTGTCTAGGCCCAAAAGCAAGGAAGATAACTAATTCTAAATTTCATTTGTTTCCAAAGTTTCAGATCTTTCGTTGATTTCCGTAAATCAAGAAATATAGATATGCTTGCAGACTCACGGGTTTATAAGCATATACAATCATGAATGGATATGACATAGAGCATCCACGAGCAGTTCTATGCATGTAAATTTGAGTACAACAGCTAACAATCGCCTTGATCGAACTTTTGAGCTAATAAAAGCTCCTTTATAAGAAATAGGCAAATAGTCTACAGAATCTAAATTTTTGCAAAACTTTCTATGGCAAGAAAGGTAAATAAGGTTCAGCATGCTGACCTGCTCATAATCTTTTGTTAACATGTATGAATCTGATATCGTTATCCGATAGAGAGCTTCCGCGAAGGTTAGGGGTGGTGTATGGATCTGATATCACAGAGCTTCTGCGAAGGTAGTTAGATGTGCATGCATTTGATAATGTAGCGTTAAGTTAACGAGATCAAGATATCACTGATTAAGAACACAAGGTAATGTGAGAGTGAGCATTATTCGATAAGCGTGAAGTAAACAACTACCTATATTAACTTTTACACAATTTCCATCTTGATCAACATAATTAACAAGTTGACACTAATTAGGATGACCATGAAGCTAACCGCTGACTTAGCAACGGTAGGACGAACAGGATGGTGTATACTTGCTGACATTAGGAGAATTGAGAGATTCATCTGATATACTATATAATCTACAATGATACAAGTAAAACACACTATAATTGTAATGTTCCATGTATGACTCATTGGTACTGTCTTCATAATATGATCGGGTATGTTCCACAAGTAAATGCCCCACAATATAAACTATAATCACGTGAATTCGGGTGACAATTCATGAGCTAGTTTCATTTCTATCAGAATGCACCGCATTCGAGTAGAGTTGCAGATTCCGCTCCATTTTGATGCTACTCATAATACAGAAAGTGTGTTCGAGAAAATAGAAAACAATTAGCTAACCCTTGTAAGTGGTAGATGCAAGTGCTAATCATAAAGTGGTCGGAATATGTTCACCTTTTTTTTTTAAAAGGGAACCCAGCCTCTGCATCGTGATGATGCACACGGCTTTTATATTAAAATAAAAGTAGCAAAGTAGTATTATCCAATTATTACAACTCAAGGATCGGCCATATTAGCCTCAAATATCAACCAACGAAAAACAGCCAAACAAGAAAGACTACACATGTTGAAGTCTTCTAGAATGCTGCCACCCCCCACGACTGAAGATAGCTCGGACAACCGCCATAAGGCGAGAACATCCAGCCTCCATGGGAGCCCGCTGCTGTAGCGGCAGAAGAAAGGACCACAACTGGATCCAGTATGTAGCACGGTGGACGACCTGCAAAAAATGAGCATCTCTTGTTTTGTTAAACACAACATCATTCCGACAGTTCCAAACAGACCATAAAAAGGCGCATACACCAATGCGAATATGTGCCTTCGTGTCTTTATCTACCCCATCTAACCAATGGCCAAACATATTAGCTATGCTAGTGGGAGGAGATATGTTAAAAGTGAAGTGAAGAAGCCGCCATATGTCTTTGACAAAAGGGCAAGATATGAAAAGGTGTTCAACCGACTCATCCGTCGAACAAAAGACACACTTTTTACATCCGACCCAGTTCCTTTTGATTAAATTGTCTTTCGTAAGAATAACCTTTCTTTGGAGGAACCACATAAAAATCTTAATTTTTAAGGGCACCTTGATCTTCCATAGATATTTTCGCAAAAAAGGAGTGTGTCCATGCATGTAATCTAAATACATTGATTTAACGGTGAAAGCTTCATTTGTTGCCAAAGCCCACCGAAATGTATCATCTTCATTTGATAAAGTAATCGTCATTAGTCTCTCTACCAAATTCAGCCAACGCTCCCATCTAACTCCAATTAAGGTTCTCCTAAACTCAATATTTAGTGGACTGTTCGATAACACATCTGCTACCAGGACATTCTTATTTCACACCACATTATATAGAGAAGGATATTGCGAGGCTAAAGGCCTATTCCCGAGCCAAGTGTCCTCCCAAAACCGAGTATGAAGTCCATTTCCCACCATAAAAGATCCTCGGTTAAAGAAATCATCTTTGACACTCATTAACCCCTTCCAAATAGGAGAATCATGAGGTTCCGGTTGCACTTGGGCCAAAGTTTTTCCATTAAGGTATTTGTTACATAACAATTCTTGCCAAACAGCTTGTTCAGTCAATATCTTAAAAAGCTATTTGCTTAAAAGACATTTATTTTTTATCTCTTGTACTTCGATACCCAACCCTCCTTGGTCCTTTGGGCGACATATAATGTTCCATTTAGCTAGCCTATACTTTCTTTTATGTTGATCACTCTGCCAAAAAAACCTAGAGCGAAAATAATCCAGTCTTTTCCTCACTCCAATTGGAATTTGGAAGAAAGAAAGTAAGAACATTGGTAGGCTAGATAGAACCGAATTGATCAATACTAGACGGTCCCCATATGAAAGCATTTTGCCAGCCCAACACCCAAGTTTTTTCTCAAATCTATCCTCTATCATTTTCCACTCCTTATTCAAAAGCTTTCGGTAGTGTATAGGGATTCCCAAATACTTTGAAGGCAATGAGCCTACTTTACATCCAAAAATGTGGCAGTACTCATTTTGTACCTCTTTGGCTTTGCCAAAGCAATATAACTCACTCTTATGAAAAATTATCTTAAGCCCGGATAATTGCTCAAACATAGAAAGTATCAATTTCATGTTTACCGCCTTTTCCGTGTCATGCTCAAGAAACAAAATAGTATCGTCAGCATACTGTAGAATAGACACTCCTCCATCAACAAGATCAGGAATGAGGGCACCTACTTGGCCGTCCTCCTTAGCACGTGCAATGAGAACCGCGAGCATATCCGCAACAATATTAAAAAGGACCGGCGACAAAGGATCCCCTTGTCGAAGGCCTTTAAGGGTTTGAAAGTAATGACCAATGTCATCATTCACCCGAATCCCTACACTTCCACCCTGAATAAACGTCCTACCCATTCGCACCACTTAGGATCGAAACCCTTCATGCGCGGCGCTTGCCGTAGAAAGGACCATTTAACTTTATCGTAGGCCTTTTCGAAATCAATTTTGAAAAGAACCCCATCCAGCTTTTTCTTTTGAAGCTCATGCATTGTTTCATGCAAGATCACCACTCCCTCTAGAATATTCCTACCTGGAATGAACGCAGTCTGGGTAGGTCTAATCACCTTACTCGCAACCGAAGAAACACGGTTCCTGCCACTTTTGTGAAAATCTTAAAGCTCACATTAAGTAAACAAATAGGTCTGTATTGTTCAATTCTACTCGCATCCTCTTTTTTGGGTAATAAAGTGATTACCCCAAAATTTAATCTAAAAAGAGGAAGGTCGCCACTTTGAAGTTGATAGAACATAGCCATCAAATCACCCTTGATGACATTCCAAAACTTTTGGTAAAACTCCGCCGGAACCATCTGGTCCAGGAGCTTTATTATGTTCCATCTGAGAAATAGCCTCGAAAACTTCTTTTTCAGTAAAATTAGAAGTTAAGATACTATTCTCTTGTGGTGAAATATGCGGTAGATCATCTGTACGGGACTCATCCATGGAAAAATTACAGGTATCGGGCGCCCCAAAAAGGCGCTTGTAATACTCTGATATAAACACTTTTAAGTTATTTTGTCCCACAATAGTTCCTTCGTCTTGCTCGAGTTGGAAAATCCTTTTTTTCCGATGTTTACCATTGGCAATAAGATGAAAATATCTAATATTATTGCCCCCTTCCTGTACGTGCTTAACTTTCGCACGTTCGAGCCCATTTAGACTCTTCGTCACGCCTTAACTTAGCCATACAATCATCTGCCTCTTTCATTGCAGCTCTCTCAGCAACAGACAGAAGTGTAGTTTCTACTTTGATATCCAACTCATCAATTAATAGCCGAAGTTTTTCTTTTAACTTTTTGTACTCTCCACTATTGTTCTTTGCCCATCCCTTAAGAATTGGGGCCTTTACTTTTTTTTTAAAGGGGAGAAAATCCCCCGCCTCTGTATGAATGTACCAAACCGATGCAGACATGATCTTGGTCATTTCACATAATCATACTAATAAATATTTGATAGTTTTTCCTGGCGTAGTGTATGGAGTGCATTCAGACAGTGTTGTAGGAGCTGTCGTCGTAGAGACGGGGATCCCCTGACGTGGGCAATTCTGCCTTTGTGTCCCTGGCACGTGGGGCCCACCATGCGTGGGCCCACCTGTCAGTGCCAGAAAGTCAGGGTAAGGCAGGGATTAGTAAGTCAGAGGATCCATGTCCGTCGTCGTAGTAGCAATAGAGGTAGGCGTAGCCACCATAACCCATCCTTGTCGGTCGGTGTTGTTGTGGCTACCAACCCTGGTCATCAACTCGGGGTTGCACAACACGAGATCGGTGAAGTCAGATGTGTCGATGTCGTCCACAGCGCGACCGTTTTCAGAGTCATTTTATGGCTACACACTTACGTTCTAGAGGTGTATGATTGCTTTGATGCTCAAATGGCCAAACTTCTCGGTTATGGATTGGACCTCAATGAGAGCTCGGTTGAAAGTGATATGCACGATGGGTTACCTGACCAACGGAGCCTCTATTGGAAACATGCCACAGATGTAGAACCTAACATCGTATCAAGAAACAATGGTGCCTAATCTCTCGACGCTAAACCGCAACAACTGGCACCACCACAACAGAAACTCATTGAGCCATCGGCCAAGGCGTTAACGTGCCAGCTAGATCTGACCAAAATGGTGCACATCAATGGAAGCCACGCAGACGAGCACTTGCACATGAAGAGTAGAGGCAAAACCACAAAGCAAGGCGCCCGAAAGACATTAGCTCGGCACACCTCTGGCTGGGCAGCCACCCATGAAATTCGGTGCAAGAGGATGCAAAGAGGGCATTAGGGGCAAAGGAGCCACCTATCCTCTTTGGACTTGGAGGCAGGATGACGCCGGGGTTGGCTGTTGGTGGATACGGGAGGGAAAGGATTGGAGGCTATTGGTAGAGAGGGTGGGTCGCCTTTGCCTCTTGTGTAATTGCAACATCTGAGGCAGGTTTATTCATTAAAAACTATTGTATTTATAAGAAAACTTTTTTGCTAATTCTCAGTCGAATGATAATAAGAACTCATTTAACTACATAACTATCGAATTTGCAACACGATTTGTGCACACAATGAGTTGCAACCTGCAAGTGGGATTGTAACAGAAATTTCCGGTTGCAAGTAGGATTAAAACTGAGAAAAATGACCTGGAGAATTAAACTGGAAATTAGTCACACCCTGTAAAAACAACGTGGCCGCCTGGAAAAATGCACCGGCTGTTACTACCATCCAACTAGCTCTTTCAGCATTGCGTTTCAGGAATCATGAATTGTTGACCCAGGCTGTTGTCGGCAATTAATAAACGAGTTACAGTACTAGTACATCTGCTCAAACTATGAGCCTTTTATTTGCTGCTACGTACGTACTCCTTTTTGGATAAAGCATTAAGTGCGAAAAATCAAAGAAAAAAACCATGAAAACAACATGAAACAAAGGCTTGGCTGTAACATCATAGTTGTTCAGGTACCAACATGTCAAGGGCCCGTGCCGCCGGACGCAGATCCGCTGCCTCCACCGCCACCGCTGCCACCATTTTTACCGGTGCCTGTGCCACCACCGGCTCCGCTGGCAGTGGCATTTGCAGTACCAGGTCCATCAAAAGGTGTACTTGTCTCCCCGAAGCCAGAACCGGTGCCACCACCGGCTCCCTGGCCACTCGATCCAGAGTAACCTCCGGCTTGTCCACTGCCGCCGCCGCCGCCGGCTCCAGCAGCACTGGAACTTCCACCGGTGCGCAGGTCATACGGGCCTTTGCTGTAGTCAGTAGCTCCTGACCCCGAGCCGACGCCGTGACCATACGCGTACCCGCCGTGCTTGCTAGAGCTGGTAGAACCACCGGTGCCGCCACCGGTTGCATGGGCGCCGTCACTACCACTTGCGCTAGACCCGGCGCCATTGCCGGACCCTGAGCCGACACCGCTCATGTATGCGCCGCCCTCGCCCCCTCCAGTGCCGGTCCCTTGGGAACCGGAGTACCAAGGGTCCCTTGCATTGGCTAACCCTATGGCCAAGAGAACAATGAATCCTAGCCTTCCTAGGGCCATGAGTTTGGTGGCTACTGCCATGTGAGATTTCTCTATGGCCGGCGCAACCGTGTGTATGGTGAGACTGAGTGAACGTTAGTGGGTATTTATAGTACTCTAGCTAGCTCCTGAAGTGGTTTGTTTAGTCATCTTAGCAGCGGGTGCGGACGGCAATACGTGATACATAATCCTATTTGATTGAAGGAGATGATGCCTGTTGACTTGGCTCGATGTTGTAATGTGGGTCTATGTGTAGAGAGTAAAAGAGTTGAGGAGTACATCTGTAAGAGAGCCATATGTAATATCTATACCTAATAATAAAAGCATTAAGTTTTCTTATGGTACGTCGTACTAACTGGGCCTGGAGTTTGACATATTTACTAGAATTGCCACCGCCAAGTGGGATACCGATTCGTCCGTCACGTTTCTTGTCGGAGTTGTTTCGTTCAATCGCTACCTCTCTCCGTTTCCGACCGTGACCGTGTTGGGCAAGAGACCAGTCCAAACTAGATTATCCCCTCGGAATCGAATTGGCCTCTTCTTGCCTTCTCTGAGCCTCTACATATGGGATCGATTGAAGCTTATTAAGATCGAAGCTTTGGATCGAAATCGAGGGTTCGAAGATTTTCAGACACGCGAGCGATTCAATTCGAGGAGACATCAAGCAACAATGGCAGCGACCACGACAGGACGGACGGAAGTCGACGAGGTCGTGGGTGAAAAGAGAAAGATGATCACGCCGGTCTCCTCCGACGGCGAGCGCATCGAGATCAAGCACGAGGCGACGGCGCTGCTGCATCCACCACATGATCGAGGACAATTTCGTCAAGAACGTCGGCCGGCTCCCAATGTCTCCACGCCTCTTCACCGCCGCCGCTTCCTTGCGTCCCGTCGTGTGAGCTCCCCTGCTTGCCGGCGCCAAGCTTCTGCGCGCTGCCAGGTACGGCTCATTCCGCGGCCGCCCCTGCTTGCACCGATCACATCTTCGGAAGCAAGCTACTGTAGTAGCTGCTTCCCTCCATATGCATCGAACCAATCCAGCAGCAGAGAGCGGGAAGGCGGCTAGACGAGCGGCCGGCCGAACCAAGCAAAGTGTGTGGCACTCCGGCTTGGTATCACAGCAGGCAGCAGGCAGGGTCGGCGTTAACTGCGACCTGCATCGCCAGGGCAGCCAAGGCCTTCTGGGTCGGCGTTAACCGTCAGAGAGTAGAGAGGACTAGCAGATCGTCGGTGGTGGCTGCAACCGAAGTCCTCTGCAGGCACCCCGGCTGGGCCCAGAGAACATTCTTGAGTTGAAAGGATGCAGCAGTTCTGGGTGACCTCATCTCACCACCTCTACCAGCTCTCCCCACGAATCCTATGGATTGTTCTGAAAACTGTGCAGGAACAGAGCATTAGCATATCAGAGCTACCAGCGATAACCAATAACAGCAGGGACGACGGACGAGCTCAGGAAGAAAATCGGTCCTCCTTTTGTTGAATACAGAGCAAGAACAAAAATACAGAGCGAAGCTTCAGCTAGCGCAAGAATACTTTAGTAAGTACGCAGTTTGATTCATCAGCACACTGTTGCTGCACTAAATTAACGATCTTGGAGCTGTTTGGCTCGTGTTTGTGCATAACATTTTGTAGAATCTTTATCTTTGCAAATAAAGGAAATAATGATCCAACAAGTGATTGATTGGAGAAGATATGCCCGGGGGAACATAATAGACAACTGTGAGCAAAATAGAATACCATTTCCTAGGGACTAACCGAAGTCAAAATTCAGGTTTTGTAGAATGATTAAATGATACGTTCGTGATATTGGGGCAACAAACCAACGCAAACCCAAGTTTGAGACGATTATAAGTCTTTGTAATGTTGTTTATAAGGTGGTCTCAAAATGCTTGGTGAATCGCCTCCGGCCGTTGCTAGGGGATATCATATGCCCCACACAGAGTGCCTTTATTCCTGGGAGGTTGATCACGGACAACGCCCTCATCGCTTTTGAGTGTGTCCATGCGCTGCAAAAGTCGGAAGATGAAAGGGGAGAATTTTGTGCTTACAAGCTGGATTTGGCGAAAGCCTACGATAGGGTGGACTGGAGGACGCTGGAGAGTATTATGCTGAGATTGGGGTTTCATCATACATGGGTGAGGTAGATCATGGCGTGTGTTACTTCTGTCCGTTATTCCGTGAGGCTAAACGGAGAGCAGCTGAAAATGTTCTCTCCCTCTCGAGGCCTACGCCAAGGTGACCCCTTATCACCGTATTTGTTCTTGTTTATCGCTGATGGATTGTCATGTTTCTTGAAAGATGCTATAGCAAGGAATCGGCTCCGCGAGTTGGTTATTTGCCGCGGCGCTCCGGGTATCTCCCACCTTTTATTCGCGGACGATAGCCTTCTATTCTTTAAAGCATCGGGTGAGCAAGCAGAAGCTATAAAGGAAATTTTGCAGAAGTTTGAAGGTTGCACGGGACAGCTTCTTAGCCGCAACAAATGCTCCATCATGTTCGGCAGGAAGTGTTCAGCGAATAATCAGAGTCACGTGACAACAATCTTGGAAGTTGAAAGAACGAGTTTCGATGAGAAATATCTCGGTCTTCCAATGCCAGAAGGGAGGATGAAAGATTCAGACTTTCAGCCTATCAAAGGGAAGTTTACAAAGAAGCTTACTGATTACCTAGAGAAGTACATGTCATCGGGTGCAAAGGAGGTGTTCATCAAATCTGTTTTGCAAGCACTTCCTACCTATGCCATGGGTATTTTCAAATTGTCATATGGCTTATGCGACGTGGGGGGATGCGGAGAATGAAAGGAAAGTGCACTGGACTTCGTGGGAGAAGATGATTGCTCCAAAGTGTTATGGAGGCATGGGTTTTAGAGACCTACGGGCTTTTAATCAAGCTTTGCTGGCACGCCAAGCATGGCGGTTAATCCAAACACCAGACAGCTTGTGTGCTCGCTTGTTAAAGGCTCGTTACTATCCTAATGGTAGTTTACATGATACGGTTTTTGCTACTGGAGGTTCCCCGTCATGGCAGGGAATTGTGCATGGCTTAGAACTGTTGAAGAAAGGCTTGATATGGAGGGTTTGCTCTGGTAAAAGTATTCGTATTTGGCGGGATAGCTGGCTACCCCGTGATCATGATCTGACTCCTACTGAGAAAGGAGTGTCCCGCCTACGAAGAGTGGATCAGCTATTTACCCCAGGCACAAAGGAATGGAATGTGGAGCTGCTAAAGAAATTTATGTGGCCACACGATGTTGCTGAAGTTATGAAACTAAAAGTCCCTGCTAATCTGGACGAGGACTTCTTAGCTTGGAATTTTGACAACCGGGGTTTGTTTACTGTCAAGAGTGCATATTATCTGGCTATAAGGCATAGAGTGCGACCGCGTTTCGAGGCGTCAAGCAGCCGTGATGTGGAGAATAATCCCACGATTTGGGATTATATTTGGAAGGCTAATGTGCCTCAAAAGGTTCGGATATTTGGTTGGCGACTTGCTCGTGATGCACTTGGAACTGAACATAATAGGTGCAAGCGGACACTGTCGGTGCGACCAACATGCATTATCTGTGGGATGGTGAAAGAGGATGGTTTCCATGCTGTTGTCGCTTGTACAAAGGCGCGTGCTTTACGTGCTGAAGTTCGACAGATATGGGACCTCCCGCCAGAGAATTTATTTACAAGATCATCCGACAACTGGCTCCATGTTCTGTTAAGTGGTGTGGATGATCTATCCCGTGCACGTATTCTGCTGCTTTTTTGGAGATGTTGGCATTTGCGCAATGATGTTATTTATGCAAAAGGAGAAGTGTCAGTATCACAGTCAGTTGGCTTCCTACAAAACTACTGTGAAACGCTGGTTCAAATTGGGCAGCAGAGGAAGAAAAGCAAGGATAAGGCGCAAGTGTCCCAAGTGCAAAAATCATCCTGGAAGGCTCCTACCGAGGGGTGGGCGAAACTGAACACTGATGCCAGTTTTGATCTGCATTCTGGAGAGGCCAATGCAGGATGTGTTATCAGGAATTGCAATGGAGAGGTGCTACTGTCGGCATGGTCTCCTCTTCTGAAGTGCTCAGCTGCTGAAGAAGCTGAATATCTAGCCTGTGCGTATGGTGTGAAACAGGCAGTGGAATGGTGCGATATGCCTCTCATTGTGGAGGGAGACTGCTCTTCGCTTACGGATGGTCTGCGTGGAGGCTCCAGGGACCGATCTCGGCATGGTCTCATCCTTCAGGAAATAAAGCTCCTTTGTAATAATCTTAGAGAGGTTGTGTTTTGTAAAACGAATAGGGAGAGTAATAGGGTAGCTCATGAACTTGCTCAATTAGCCAAAAGGGGTGTGGAAGGCGCGGTTTTGCGTCTGGAGGCTCCCCCGTGCATTGATGAGTTACTTGTAAAGGACTTTGCTGGTTTGATCTAATAAAACTCCCTATTCAGCGCAAAAAAAACAGATTTTTTTTTACAGAAACAAAACATATATTGGGGCAACAAAACATGACCACATGCCAGCACATTTGATTTATTTTAAAACCGTTGCAATCGCACGGGCAATTTTGCTAGTAGAAGGAAAAAGGAAAGAATAGAGGTGAGAGAGAAAGAACGAACAGAGGATATCCCCTTTCTTCCCCACCGCTCCATTCACCATGGCCTGGAAGTGAACCTGGATTTCTTCATGGTATCAGAGCACACGGTGCTGTGTGGCATTGGATCCGAGCTGTGGTGATTCCGAGGCGCTGGTTTGTGGCGTTTGACAGGCAAGGAGGCGATTTGGTGGTGACTAGTGAAGGGGTTGAAGTTGATTGCGCCACCAGAGGAGGCTGCGCAGCAGAGATTAGGTGAGGTTGTTGCTGATTCGGATTTGGGCTAGGTGGTACTGGTCGAGGTCAACGTGGTCGTGGTGGATTGGTGGAATCCTAGGGAAGTTTTTGCTGTGTGTCGACACATAGGCAGAGTGTTGGTGTCAAGGAGATGGCTGAGAATACTGGCACACCGGGGGCGATCACGGCAGTGGAACTGGCCGCCGTGCTGAAGGCAATGGATGAGAAGTATGAAGTCTTGTTTGATGCAATCAGTAAACAAGGAGGAAGCTCAAGGTCAGAAATTGAAGTGAAGGAAGAAATTCACCCCTGCAGATGCCGCTTGTGAAGCTAGAGGGGGCTGAGAGCTATGCCAGTTGGGCAGAACATGCTGAGACCATACTGATTTCAAGGAAACTTGAGGGATATGTGCTTGGAACAATGGAGAAGCCTGCGGACGAGGATTCAAAAGAAGGCCAGAAGTGGAAGATGACCAATGCTTTGGTGAGAGCCTGGTTGTTGAGCTCTCTGTCACCTCAAATTGCTAAACAGGTTGAGAGGATCAAAGATGCATCAGAGATTTGGAGGCTCCTGAAGGGTACTTATTCAGGAGTCAGGAATGAGATGTTGGCATGCAGAATTCAGAAGGAGCTGCAAAGTATGAGTCAGGGGGAGAAGACAGTGGTTGAATATGTGTCTGAACTGAAGCATTTGTGGAGTGACTTGAACTACTATGATCCAATTGAAATGGAGTGTGGCAAGTGTGTGGAAAAATACAACAAGTGGACAGAGCGAAGGCGAGTCAGGGAGTTCCTAAATGGGCTCAGTCCCAGGTTCGAGAACAGGCGGGCAGCACTGTATGGTAGTGGAAAATTACCCAGCTTAGAGCAAGCCATATCGGCAATTCTTAGTGAAGAAACTCGACTAAAACTGGATGGTGTTAGTTCAGACACACACAATGTAACACAAGGGCGTTCAGCTTTACTTGCTACATACAACAACAAGTACCAGAAGGGGGTAATTAATCACGGTGACATAAATTGCTTTGAATGTGGAAATCCAGGACATATCAAGGTAAACTGCCCAGAGCTGATCGGTAGTGGTCGTAGACATGGTCAAGACTGGACTGGAAGAGGACGTGGACGTGGATTTACTGCACGAGGAGGTGGCCGTGGACGCGGAACATGGGTTGGAGGCAGAGCAAATGCTTCAGCTACTAACGACGATGCAACACAAGTAGTGAATATTCAGATTACCTCTGATGATCAAGAAAGGTGGAAACAATTTAAGAAATTAAGCATGGGCGAGAAGTCATCAGTGGAGGCCTCTGCCGCATCAGCTAGTGCGTCTACTAATCCAGGCGGTAATATTTTTAAACTCTCAAGGCATAATGGGAGTGATGCATTGTGGCTAATAGATTCTGGGGCTTCCAAACATATGGCTGGCTCTAATGCAAATTTCGAGAATTATATTTTAGACCCTAGAAAATTGTGCATTAAACTTGCCGATGGTTCTACTCAATATATTGTTGGGACAGGAACTGTCATGTGCAACCCGGATATCAAATTGTCTTCAGTCTTACATGTTCCCTCATTCCCAATTAATCTCTTGTCCATCAGTTGCATTACCAATGAGCAAAATTGTGCTGTCATTTTTCTCCCATTTGGGTGTATATTTCAGGAGCTTGGGACTGGAAAAAGGCTTGGGACAGGGAGCATGCTTGAGGGATTGTACTACCTGAACAATGACATATCACCAAGAGTAAACGCTGCATTGTCATACTCCCCTCTAGATGAGTTTATTTTGCTGCACCGTCGTCTAGGACATATACCTTTTGTGAACCTGGGAAAGTTGTATCCAAATCTCTATAGTAAGGTTAACAGAGAGAAGCTAGTATGCGATGCTTGTGAGTTTGGAAAACATATTAGAAGTACTTATATGTTGTCGGACAACAGAAGTGTTGTACCCCTCCATACCATACATTCAGATGTGTGGGGTCCTAGTGGAGTTTGTGCTATTAATGGGTATCGATATTTTGTGACCTTTATTGATTGTTGCACCAGAACTACCTGGGTGTACGTGTTGAGGAACAAAAATGATGTATTTGAGTGCTTTAGGGATTTTCATAACCTTATTATGACTCAACACAATGCATGTGTGAGGATATTTCGTACAGATAATGGTACGGAATATGTAAACAAAGCTTTTGATGAATACTTGTCAAATTTTGGGATAATTCATCAGACTACGTGTCCGGGTACCTCGCAGCAAAATGGTTTGGCTGAAAGGAAAAACAGACATCTCTTGGAGGTGACACATTGTCTAATGATGGCAATGAACGTCCCTAAATTCTTGTGGGGTGAGGCTGTGATGACTGCAGCCTACTTAATCAATCGAATGCCATCAAGGGTTCTTGGTTATAAAACACCAATAGAGTGTTTGACTGGTAAAATTGATTATGTGGTTCCACCAAAGGTTTTTGGATGTGTGTGTTTTGTAAGGGATCACAGGCCTTCAGTAGGTAAACTAGATCCAAGAGCACTAAAATGTGTGTTCATTGGCTATTCAGGAAAGCAAAAGGGCTACAAATGCTGGTGTCCATCAGAAAGGAGGATGTTTATTAGCATGGACGTGACTTTCAGGGAACATGAATCATACTATGGTGAAAAGCCAGATTTAACTGATGTATTCCCTGATTTATTCTCTGACGATAATTTAGACATGTACAGAGTAACAGAGAAGGATGGAACTGAAGAGCAAGATACAAGCAAAGAGACGGTGATTGGGGTGATACCAGTTGATATCTCTAGTGAAGTTTTTGAAGAAGATTTTGGTGAGACAGAACAATATTCTGATCAGGGGGAGCAGCAAGGTGAATCACATGATGTTCAACAAGACTCTGATCAGGGGGAGCAGCAAGGTGAATCACATGATGTTCAACAAGACTTTGTTCAGGAAGATGAAGAACAGCGGGAATACGAGTTACAAGGTCCATCTCCGGTGGTGGGCCCCTCACATGATGGTATTATTCTTCCTCATAATGATTTGGGTGTTCCTATAGCACATAGGAAACCAACTCGCTCCACGGCTGGAAAGTTGCCTTCAAAGTACAAATCCTATGACATGTCCAGTAGAGTATCATATTCATCTGTTGGTCCTTGCTATAAATCCTTCATAGCAGCCTTAGATTCATTACCCCCTATACCACATGATTGGCAGGAAGCTATGAAACATCCTAAATGGAGAGAAGCCATGCTAGAAGAAATGAATGCACTTGATAAAAATGACACTTGGGAATTGACAGTGCTACCAGCTAACAAAAAGGTGGTTGGTTGTAAGTGGGTATTCACAATAAAACACACCCCTGATGGGAGAATAGATAGATATAAAGCCAGATTGGTAGCCAAGGGATATAGCCAAACCTATGGGGTTGACTATGACGAAACATTTGCACCAGTAGCAAAATGAGTACTATCGGGGCAATAATATCAATAGCAGCTAACCGGAAGTGGAATTTATTTCAGTTGGATGTAAAAAATGCATTTCTACATGGAGATCTACAGGAAGAGGTGTATATGGAGATTCCCCCGGGGTTCCACACACAGGAAATAGAAGGCAAGGTGTGCAGGTTAAAGAAATCTCTTTATGGTCTTAAGCAGTCGCCAAGGGCGTGGTTTGGTAAATTTCGTAATGAGATATGTTCCAAAGGATATCAGCAAACCAATGCAGATCATACTCTGTTCTTTAAACGACGTCAAGGGAAAATTACTATACTCACGGTTTATGTTGATGATATTGTGATAACAGGAGATGATGACGAAGAAATCTCGAAGTTAAAGAAGACGCTAGCTAGATCTTTTGAGGTCAAGGATCTGGGGCATCTTCACTACTTCCTTGGGATAGAAGTTGCCTATTCTGCGCAAGGTATATATCTATCCCAAAGGAAATATGTACTTGATCTACTCACTGAGACAAGAATGACTAACTGTAAACCTGCAATTACACCCATTGACCAAAATCACCGGATAAAATCAGATTCGGGTGAGCCAGTAGATAAACAAAGATACCAAAGACTAGTTGGAAAACTAATATATTTATCTCACACGAGACCTGACATCACATATGCTGTCAGTGTAGTTAGCAGGTTCATGCATGATCCTAGAACTGGTCATATGGATGTAGTGAGTAGAATTATCCGTTTTCTTAAGAATTGTCCTGGGAAAGGGATTCTTTTCTCAAATCATGGAAACTTGAGAATAGAAGGATACACCGACGCCGATTGGGCTGGTTGCTTAGATGACAGAAAATCAACCTCTGGTCATTGCATATTTCTTGGGGGCAATTTGGTTAGTTGGCGAAGTAAGAAACAAAGTGTGGTCGCAAGATCTACGGCTGAAGCTGAATAAAGGGCTATGGCTTCAGGTTTGTGTGACTTGTTATGGTTGAAAATATTGCTATCTGAACTTCAAATATTTTATGGTAACCCACTCCAGCTATAAAGTGATAATCAGGCAACCATTAACATAGTGAAGAATCCTGTCCATCATGATAGGACGAAACATATAGAAATAGACAGGCACTTCATCAAAGAGAAATTAGATGAAGATGTGTTGAGTTTATCATATGTTAGATCAGCTGACCAACTTGCAGATATTTTGACGAAGGGGGTTAGTGTTCTATCTTTTATGGAAACCTGTAGCAAGATGAGGCTTATTGACATCTTCGCCTCATCTTGAGGGGAGTGTTGTAATGTGGGTCTGTGTGTAGAGAGTAAAAGAGTTGAGGGGTACATCTGTAAGAGAGCCATATGTAATATAGAAGGAAAAAGAAAAGAATAGAGGTGAGAGAGAAAGAACGAACAGAGGATATCCCCTTTCTTTCCCATCGCTCCATTCACCATGGCCTGGAAGTGAACCTGGATTTCTTCACTCGATGAGCTCCATCAATGATGGAAACTAATGCATTTAAATTGTGGTTCTTCTGGCAGCCGTAATATAAGCTGAATTCAGATATCGATGACCGGCACCGAGTACTTTCCGGCAACCTCGAGAAGGGAGCAGAGATTGAGCGTCGTCCCGAGCAGATAGACGATGCAGCGAGCCGTAGTGCAGATCGAGCTAGCCGGCCGGTTGCTGCCTGCTAACTCGCCGGATCGAACGTGCACGTACGAAGCTACCTAGCTTGCTAGTCTGCTAGATCGACTGATCTTTTCTCACTGGAACACACACGAACAGGTTATAGCTGCAAATGGATTGTCTTGGCAAAGGATGAACGTATTAGCAGCTGCAAGGAGCGAAATCGAGATGGGAGGATTTAGTCTTTGAGGGACTATAGAGATGTGGACCAATTTTTTGGTTGTAAGACTACTGCCAGTGTATGGCTTTCTTCTTCTATCTATTAATATACATGCAGCGCTCCTGCATGGTTCTAAAAAAAAAAATTGGTTGTGCGCTGCAGATGGGAAGACAAGAGCAATATGGATAAACTGGGGAGACTGAAAGCCTGTCGAGATGTAGTGGTACAAGTATTTCATTGCTCAATGCATTCGTTATTAGTACTCAGTAATACAAAAAAGACTCTGGGTGGATCCAATTTCTACACTGTATGTACGGCACCACGCTGCTAAGTATGTTCATAGTGATCTACTTGTTCATACTATGTTGCTATAGATATTTAATTGATTCAAACGGACATATGCATTATCAAAACGAGAATCTAGCTAGTTCATACCACAACTTCAACAAGTGTCTGGGTTTCAAATAATCGTCGGGCACATGTTTCCTAAACGTTCAACCCTCGAGCTATTCAAATGATAGGTGCGTACCGTAGCCATCCATTCTTTTTCAGTGAAGCTGCTAAACAAAGAACCTCTTTGTACGGATGAAATCCGAGTACGTTACACCGATGGAGACACCCATTAACCATGTCTCAACCTCGTCATAACCGAAATTCCACTCAAATATTTCTTTAACTATTGCTTCCTTGTGGTCTTCAAGTTGAGAACCAACTCTCTTGTCATCAATACTAGTTGAGTGCCCGTGCGTTGCTACGGTCATTTATGTTTATTCATAGTTGCACAAGTCATCCATTGTTTTAGAATTTTTTGAAATGTTTTACTATGTTTTCTTATAAAAAAAATCAGTCTAAAAAGAGGATAGCTCAGGACTCACTTGAGATCATACATTTGGTTCCAAGAAGGGCATTGTTTTTCTTACATCTGCACATTTTTAAGTAACCTCTTTGCACCTACACTAAAATCAAAATATCATATCACACTCTCTAATTTTGTATGTGGAGAAATAAATAGTACTAAAACACCACAGATTATTAGATCTGACTCTTATGGCTTACATGCCGGTATGAAAAAACTGAGAAATGAGTTGCCAAAAAGAGTTTGTAGGAGCAGAACGCCACTTTCTATTTCTACATTTGCACTATTTATGTTCTATCCATGGTATGATTAAAAGGATATGTGGATAGTCGGATATGTGGATAGTCACAGTGATCATCCGCCACAAATGGGGCAAAGGGAAAATAATAAGGAACCACCCGAGAATTAAAGGGTCATGCGTCATAAGATAAAAGGGGGTCACTTAAGAGTTAAGAGTATAACTTAAGCTACGAATATTGATGGCTGGTACAAGCAAAACACATGCGATCCAAGAAGCAAAGAAAGGTATGGTAGATATGAAGAAAACTTAAGTCTTGAAACATGAGAAAGAAACCAGGTACACTACACATAATCGTCCATGACAAATTTCACACCAAAAATTGATGTAATCTTGTACAACATATGTAACTTGCGATGTTTTTGCACAAGATATTTCTTTCATTACGTACAGAAGTAACCAAGTCATAGCAGAATCCATAATGCCTCTTTTTCTAAAATTCAGAAAACATATAATTTAAAAAAAATCAAAAACACTAAATATTTTACTGAACATACTATTAACTCCAATTTTTTAATACATGTTCAATGACTACCCAGTTTTTTCTTCCCATTGTGCCAACACCTGCTCCCTCACTCCATTATGCAACATCCACATCGACATATCCAATGCACACTCCGAAGCGACCGACGGCCCAATAAGATTACCTCCTGCTCAGATAAACCACAAGATGTAGAGGCCAAGGACTAATAGAGCAAGGAGACCCGAGAATAGTTACACAATGTTTTCTGAAAAATCGATGATCGGCTGAATTTGGATAAGCGCGCACATTATGTCCAGAGCTGGCATATCACTTTTCTAAGGAAAAATCGATGATCAGCTGCATTAAGATATAAAATCTGCAAGCATAGTCATAAATGACGATAAAATTTTCTAAGGAAATATAAATTATCGGACAACATATCTTACATCATGTATCATAGTAGCTAGTACACGGAGAATGGTTACTACAATATATTTCATTGGGCATGCTCCGCAAGTAGGAAGGCCCAAGAAAGCTATGAAAATATATACAGTCAAAGGTCTTCTATGTGCAGCCAAATAAGAGAAAATATATACTATACGAATTGTAAAATTGTGCCTACCAAATGAATTAGTACCTGCCTCCATTCTCCACTATATGAATTATAAAATTATAAAATTGGCGTGCATCCATTCTCCACTATACGAATTAGTACCTGCCTCCAAAATTGGATTACACGTTACTGTCCTCAAAGGTGAGGAATTACGCAGCCCTAAATGAATAAATCAACTAATTTGTTAACAGTAAATTAATCAAAAAGATTACTTAGTGCATGCAAAACCCTCGATTGGATATCTAGAAGAAATCAATTCTTCATCCATGAACGTATCAATCAAAAAAATTGTGCCTACCAAATGAACCACATAAACTACTTAGTGCATGCAAACCTACCTCCAAGACGGGTGTAGCCGTTAGTGCCAACACCTTAAACACGTTGTTGTGAATGGTCAGGATGCTGAGTACAACCACCCAGGTCAAACACAACGATGTTCTTCTCACTACCCTTTTTGTCTGAACCATAGGAAATAGCAGCAGTAGTTGGCTCACTGAGGATCCTAGAAACATTCAGGACAACAATCACACCAGGATCCTCTCGGCATCACTGAAGTACGCTGAAAACAGGTAACAGATAGAAGTTAGCAATGAGATTCATAGATTCAACAATTATAAGACAACAACTGAATGACACCATTACTAACCATGTATCAGTAAATTTAAACTCAGCCACCTATGTACATTATTATACACTAAACTGAACAATATATAATCCAGGTCGCATCAGTAAAGTTTAATTCAGCCACTTTCATGCATTAATATTTTGCAGTGGAACTGAATAATTTCCTGGGGTGCTATTTCCATTGAACTGCTATGCCAGAATCAAGCAAAAGCCCTCACGACCTACTGCTCTCCATTCTAGAAGTGTGAGCCTAAAACTGTACTCCCTATTAATGCTAAGTTCAGATCGTGGCACCAAACAAATCCGTTCACCGGGGAACTCCAGCAGTATTGTATCAAAGCGTTAAACCGAGTTCTATCAAAACCAAATACCCGTTCCAAGAATCACATGAGCTAGCTAGTAACCAGGTCGAATGACACGACGATCCAGACACCCAAATAAACGATCTGCCAAAACAATCGAGACTCCAAGAGCAGTCTAGCCCCAATGGGATTGCCTCGGATCGAGCCATCTCACGATGCGCGGATCTGACCCAAGTACAAATCCAACAAGAGAGAATGAAACAAACAGCAGCGGGAGATAGATATCGCACCTGCAAGCAAAAGAGCATGGGTGAGGGTCGCTGCAAGTCGTCGCCGGCAGCACGGCGACGCTGATCCTCGCTAACCCATGCGAAATCGAGTTGGGCAAAGCAGGACGGAGGAAGGCGGAGTGGTGCGGGTGAGGCCTCACCGGCTGTCTACGGGGAAGATGGGAACGCGGGGCTTTCCAGGGAAGCGAGCCATTGGAGAGGGAGGGGCTCACGCGGAGGAGACGGATTGACGGCGGGTGCGCAGCGTGCAGGAGATCTAGCTTGGCGGCGGGGGCGGTGTCTTTCTTGGCGGCGGCTCTGTTGGGTGTACGTCACCGGAGGAGGACGGGCGGCGGCGAGAACAGGCGTGCGGGCGGGGCACGCGCGTGGTTTTTCTTATTGGGCCGGCCCAGGTTTAGCGATCGGGATGGCAAAAGATTCTGGCGGAAAATGGGTGCGGAAAACGGAGGCTTCACCGGTAACTCCCATTTAATAGTAAAGATTGTCATCATCAGAATTCCACTCAAATTTCTCTTCAACTATTGCTTTCATGCTGACTTCTGGAAATTTAGAGCGAATTAATTCATAGTTGATGTCTTCTAAGGCCCCCGCACCATGAACATGTTGATCAAACGATCCCACACATTTAAGGTCATATTCACCCTTCAACCTCCAATTCCTATGACCATTGGATTCGTTTAGAAGTCAAACTCGAAATACGTCTTTTATGAATGACACAAAGTACACACCATTTTCGATCTTCCTATATGAGGGTAAGCCCTAGTATCCATGCCCGTTGGTGGTTTGATCACATGGCACTTTTCATCAGATAAGGATATCCTGCAAAATCATACCACCATTACGAATACGTAAGAAAAGTCCGCCAAATCGAATGTCATGTTACTATGATAACAAGAAGCATCGATATCAAACTAGTAATTGAATGCATAGATTAGATATATACCTCATGACAAAATTAGTTTGGCAAATCACATAAAGTGCTTGTCGCCAGTAGGTAGAGCCATGGTGCCTCTGGCGTCGTCGAAGCTGAGCAACAACCCCCGCAGCATCACCTTCTCTAGCAAAATACCTCTCTTCCCAATGGCCTGATCTTGATGAGAAAACATTCAGGATGAATGTAGAAGGCGGCCATTCAGATTTCTCCACCAGAGAGTCTAATCATCTCGAGTACTTTGGTAGTTGCGATCTCCAGGCTGATAAGGCCTTGTGGCCAGATAGGGGATGTTAAGCACCTGGTAATGGGGCGACACTGTGGGATCGAAAGCTAGACACCTATCGTAAACAGAGGTGATCCCCATTGGGTCGGCGAGGCGCCGATCGGGAGTCAAAGGATCCCAACATCGGGTGGCAGGGTTAACCATGTAGTCGGTTACCAAGAGGAGGCCATTACGGTGCTCAGAGATGAAGTAGTCTTGGTGGAATCCATGGTACATCAGGTCTGAAGAAGAAAAGATGGTGGGTGGCACGAAATCGAGCTTGGCGTTGATCTTACAAGCGGAGGGTCAGGAGAAGAACTCTGGGAACTTGTGCTCCACGAACTGCACGAAGATGCCGGCGAGTGAGAGCGGGAGCAGGTCCGCGCGCAGGAGGTGCGACTCGTCGATGGCACGGGCGAATAGCTCAGGTACTACATCTTTTCACGCTATTCACTGGAGAACGACATCGTTCGATGAAATAGCTCAGAGGCGACAGTTGGAACGGCCCAAATAGCGACGGCCCGATACGGCTCTTTAAGCCCTTAAACGGAAGGAAACTGTCAGCTTCAATTTGGATTATGTGAGCTGGGCTGTTAGAACGCGGGACCCACCAGGCGACCGTTGGTACGCGGGACCCACTGTGGGCCAACTGAGACAGGGACCCACCACTTATCCACGTCAACCTTATCCGCCCGCTCCCGTGGTCCTGCCCTGCCCCCGACATTTTTTTTGAAGCTTTAACTACTGCAGGGGAGCCCCCTCTGCCCCCGACATTACTGTTGCCTCTCTTCCTCTGTTCTTCCGCGCACCTTCTTCTTCCTCTTCTCCGGCAACGGTCCACGGCGGTGGCGGCGAAGGATGTCGAGCTCCGCTTCTGGCTCCTAGAAGTCATGGCCGCGTTATGGAGAAGTCCCGATGACTAGATGCCCGGACTGCCCTCGCCTAGATCCACTTAAGCGCTTGACATGTGTGCGCTCGACGAGGGGCAATGTCGGTCGGGAATTTGTCAAATGCGAGAGCGCCCCGCATCGTGGCAGGGATGGGAAGGTAGGGTTTGTCCTAATTTGTCTCGATTTGGCCTGAATTTGATTTTGCACTATGGATTTGGAAATTAGTGTTTTCGTTCCCCTTTTCAGGATTTGGCGGAATGCGGCTATTTTGTGTGGATGGACAAGTAAATTCGGGATCGAGGGCTTCAAGTTGAATTGCTGCCCCCAATTCAGGGGCCCCCAATCCAGGAGGCTGCCATCTCGTCTGCTGTGAAGGAGGAGATCTCATACAGAGCCGATCGTCCTCCATTGGAGGATGTTTTGGTGAATAGGGAGTTGCAGAAATTGAACAAGCAGTTGAAGAAGCAGTTGAGCCAGCTTGTGGAATTGAAGAAGCAGTCAAACAGGATGGCCGGAGCATTTTATGTGTGTATCATTGCCATTTATTTGGTGTATCTTTGTCGTTCGAATTAGAAATTTCGATTTAGGAATAGGGGATTTTGATTTAGGAGTTGTTTGTCTTATGAACAATGTTATGATTCGACTAAATTAGCTCTGAAATCAGTTAACACGAGGGTGGGGGATCCCCAGCTCCGGCTTGTACATATGGTAGGGTAGGGTGGAGATCCCGCCGGCGGTGCCTTGGAGGAGGTGGTGCTCGATTTCCTCTGCCTCCCGTCGGATCCGTGGTGGCGGCGGATTCGGCGGCTGGAACTCAGGGCTGGACGGCGTCGGCGGCTTCTGTCTGCGTCGGAAACGAAGATGGCTGCGGCAAGGAGGAGGTGCTAGTGCGAAAGGGCGCTTGCCGTGTTCGTTCAACGGCAGAAGCTCAACCGCGGCGCGGCGGGCGGCTATGCGGCGTCTTTCAAGGAAGAAGGTGCCCTCGGGCTGTGGCTAGAAGGTGGCTGGCGATCTTCGTCTTCGACGCCGGTGAAGCTGCTGATGTGGGATCTGGTTCTGTATCCCTGCGTATTGTACTCTGTTTTCTGTATTTGTACTATGTACGGTGTATGTGGTACTCTGTTGAATATACGTGGGCTTTCAAAAAAAAAGTTCAGTTAGCCGTTTCCGAAATAGAAAAACCGACAAGTTCATGGGCCCGTTGTTGGGCCAAGCCGTCAGTGCTCGCTTAAAATAGGTGCAGGGAAAAAAATAATTTCATGTTGTTGGGCCCGTTGCTGGACCTGTTGTTGGGCCTAGCCGTTGTTGGACCGAAACAATGGTTTAAATGAAATATTGTTTGTGTTGGCTCAATAAATGACGTGTCAAGTTAAAAGAAATGTCTAATTGGATGTGTACATAGAAGTGGTTTTTTTATAGTTCTATGAATCCATATTGGTCACGGACACTATATTTGTGCACTAGATGTTAACCCTAAAGTTTGAGTTCATTTGGAGAAGGTTAAAAAATTGCTCTGATTAGAAATGAGGCTGTTTGGGCTACCTTTCGGGCTCTTTTTTAGAACAAGGGAGATTTTGCATGAACTTTCTTTTCACAAACATAACGACATAAGATAAATAAAATGCAAGTAGCAACCTTACATAGCAACCTTACACGACTAGCACACTTATAACTTGTGCCCTCTTACAACTTACGAACCTTACACGAGAAATAAACTAGCATGGAAATAAACATGGAAATAAGCCCGAAATAAACTAAGAGTTCTCCTTGACTTCTCCTTGACCTTCTCCTGGGCTCCTCCTCCTTGGCTCCTCCTTGGTGGCTCACTCGTCGTCCTCGTCGTTCTCGTAGGGGAGGCCGTGGATGGTGCCATGGTAGCGAAAGATGTCGGTGAAGTCCGTGAAGATGTTAAACGTCGTGAATGCGATGTACTCGCACCCATACCAAAACGCCTTCCCAAGGAGGTGGAGTGCGTCGAAGCGGTTGGTGAAGGTGACGTAGTAGCCGATGACGAGGTCATGGTCATGGAACTCCTCGAGCCGGTACATGGGCGGCCCGCCAGGAGGGAGGTGGCGGAAGCAGGACGAGAGGAAGAACTCCGCTAACTCCCTTGCGCTCCTCCACCTCGAGAAGGCCCACACGCGCAGCTGGTGATGCTCTACGAGATTGGGCGAAGTAGAGCGGTGCTCCCGCACGAGGTTGGGGAGGCGGTAGGTCGGGGCGATGTACTCCATGGTTGCTAGGGGCGGGGCGGCTGCTTGTTTGAGAGAAGAGGGTTGGAGGAAGATGGGATGCGGTGTGCGACTTGGAGAAGAATTGGGTGCTATTTTTTAGCGGATAGTGATCTTGTTTAATGCGATGGTGGGAAGGTGAAGTGTAGAAATCGGTTTAATGTGATGGTTGGGAGGCACGCGCAGCCGGTCGATTCAGTTCTGGTCTACGTGCACACTGCAAACATGTTGCGCGTCGTCCCGCCGCCGCTGTCAGCGCAAAAGTCGATCCGTAAAAAAAAACAAAAATAGCCCTGATACTACGTGGCGTACGCGTTGGAAGCGGCGTGCAGCGCGAAATCGCTCAGCTGAGACATCTGCATGCACTGCCGTCGAGTGGGGCCCGCTCAGCTGAGACGTCTGCATGCATGCGTCTACGAGGGTCCGCTCAATCCAACGGTCCGACGAGTGCACCGCTTCTCAGCCAATCAGGTAGCAGAACCAGCCATCCCACGGATCGTGTGTTAGCTCACATATAGAGGGCCAGATCGCACGGCCACAGTGCAGCAAGGTAGCGATCACACGGATGAACGGTCGACGTTGCATCCTAATTTGAAATAATCATAAAATATTCAAAAAACATCAAAAAAAAATGAAAATCCAGTTCACATGGTCTTAGTTTGTCATGTACTAACAGCTCCAACTGATAAATAAGGTCTAGATACATATTAAACAAGAAATGCTTCAATATGGTGTGAAATAGGCCGAATTTGAAATAATCATAAAATATTCAAAAAACATCAAAAAAATGAAAATCCAGTGCACATGGTCTTATTTTGTCATGTACTAACAGTTCCAACTGATAAACAAGATCTAGATACATATTAAACAAGAAATGATTCAATATGGTGTGAAATAGGCCGAATTTGAAATAATCATAAAATATTCAAAAAACATCAAAAAAATGAAAATCCAGTGCACATGGTTTTATTTTGTCATGTACTAACAGGCTCCAACTGATAAACAAGGTCTAGATACATACTAAACAAGAAATGTTTCAATATGGTGTGAAATCTCACATCTCAAACTATGAACTCTCATGTGTGAAGAGAGGTGGTTTGGGATTTGCAACATGAAATTTACAAAAAAAAAATCACCAAAGCTTCATTTTGGATTGACTAAGAAGGATCCAAGCTTGGTTTTTCATTTTCATATTTCAAACTTGTTCAAATGTTGGTCAAACTTGTGTTTGACCGATTTTGAAATAATCACAAAATATTCACAAAAATCAAAAAAAATGAAAATCCAGTGCACATGGTCTTAGTTTGTCATGTACTAACAGCTCCAACTGATAAACAAGGTCTAGATACATATTAAACAAGAAATGATTCAATATGGTGTGAAATCTCACATCTCAAACTATGAACTCTCATGTGTGAAGAGAGGTGGTTTGGGATTTGCAACATGAAATTTACAAAAAACTCACCAAAGCTTCATTTTGGATTGACTAAGAAGGATCCAAGCTTGGTTTTTCATTTTCATGTTTCAAACTTGTTCAAATGTTGGTCAAACTTGGGTTTGACCGATTTTGAAATAATCACAAAATATTCAAAAAACATCAAAAAAATGAAAATCCAGTGCACATGTTCTTAGTTTGTCACGTACTAACAGCTCCAACTGATAAACAAGGTCTAGATACATATTAAACAAGAAATGTTTCAATATGGTGTGAAATCTCACATCTCAAACTATGAACTCTCATGTGTGAAGAGAGGTGGTTTGGGATTTGCAACATGAAATTTACACAAAACTCACCAAAGCTTCATTTTGGATTGACTAAGAAGGATCCAAGCTTGGTTTTTCATTTTCATGTTTCAAACTTGTTCAAATGTTGGTCAAACTTGGGTTTGACCGATTTTGAAATAATCACAAAATATTCAAAAAACATCAAAAAAATGAAAATCCAGTGCACATGTTCTTAGTTTGTCATGTACTAACAGCTCCAACTGATAAACAAGGTCTAGATACATATTAAACAAGAAATGCTTCAATATGGTGTGAAATCTCACATCTCAAACTATGAACTCTCATGTGTGAAGAGAAGTGGTTTATGTTTTGAGAAATGACTCCATATTGGTCTAGGGCACTATATTAGTGCAATAGATGTTAACCCTAGAGTTTGAGATCATTTGGAGATGGTCGAAAAAATGACCAGATTAGAAATGGGGCTGTTTGGGCTACCTTTGGGGCTCTTTTGTAGCTCATTTTGGAGAACCGCTTACTTGTTGGAGATGTTTACCCTAGCAAAAGGGAAGGATTGTTCACAAAACGAGCATAACAACTGAGAAATCAGGGTTGGTTTAAATTGTGAGAAATATTTCACACAATTTTGAATTTGGTTGAAATTCAAAATCAAATTCAAATTCAAATTATTACACAAATTTCACGGCTCAAGTTTCACGGCTCAAGTTTCACGGCTCAAATTATTACACAAATTTCACGGCTCAAATTATTACACAAATTTCACGGCTCAAGTTTCATCTCAAATTTCACGCTCTCGATTTTCTCTTCTTCGTACCAGGCACACCAGACAAAACCCTCATGCTCTTGGTTTTCTTCGAGTCAGTCATACGAGGCCGAGGCCACACAAGTCGTTCTTCGTCTTCAGATGACACCTCTTCAGATGACAGATTCAGTTCTGGAACAGCTTCAGCTTCAGCTTCATTTTGCACCGCAGCATCAAGAACTGAATCAGATGGCACCACATCATCCAAAACTGAATCAGTTTGCACCACATCATCCAAAACTGAATTAGATGGCACCACATCATTCAGAACTAATTCAGATGGCACACTTCTCTTTCTTGCCTTTTTTGTTGCCCAGAGATTGTCAACAACAATGGGCTCACTTCCAGCCTTTGCTCTGAAAAAATAAAACAGAGTATGAAAACAGAGTAGAATTGCAGTTGAATTTAAATAAATGATCAAATACTTGAACTTACTTTGGTTGTTGTGGACGAGGGTACCGACATTTGGATGATCCAGCTCGGTGACCAAGTACCTGACACTCCTTGCATCTATTTTTGTTACCTTTCTGAGGCCGTTTTGGTTTGTCATCTTTTTTCGCCCTCTTACTACAGCCTCATTTCTCAAACCAGGCCTTGAATCTGCTCATTTTAGGCCTGCCAGCCTTTCTTTTGGCAAGGGGGGGACACATATCAAAATCAAAAGGCACTTCAGGCCACTGCGACTGATCTGTAAGTGCTGGTATTGGAGCTGCATACGCAGCCTTGAATCTTGCTACTGAATAATACTCATGCAGATAAGGGTGCATGTTTACCCTCGGTTTTCCAGCCAAGAAGAGTATGGCATGCTCACATGGTTTTCCAGTGTGTTGCCACTCGAGGCAAGTGCATTCATGCAGTTCAGTGTCAACCACATGCCTTCTTCCAGTCTTGGTATCTCTCACTTCAGCTCCCCACAATGAAGAATTCTCAACTGCCAAATGTGTAAGATTTCTGCTCCTGTTAACCACCTGCTGTACCACTGCTGGAAGCTTATCCCCTTGCAAAGCATCACCTAATCTTCTTCTCAATTCCCACATCCGCATGATCATGATCCTGATTTGGTCAACCATGTCATGCACAGGCAAGTCTTTCAACTCTTTCACCTTGTTGTTAAAACTTTCTGCTAGATTGTTGTTGATATGATCACACTTGATGGCTGTATTAAATCCTGACCTATACCACAAAAGAGAATGGTATGCTTCCAGCCAGTGCTGAAACTCAGGATCTGATGCAATAACCTTCGCAAGGTGATAAGCATGTGTCTGTTTCGAGTAAGATCTTGCTGCTGGCCACAGTCGCCCAAAATCTTCTCCTCTATGTTTCTTGATCACATTCATCCACATATGCCCGAAGCACTCCCTCTGCTCAGCATGTGGAAATACGGCCTTGACAGCATTTTCTAGCCCTTTACAAGCATCAGTGTGTATAGCCAAAGGTGTCACTGTCCCAATGGATCTTTTCAACTGCATCATGAACCATGTCCATGAAGTCTCTGTCTCTGATTGAAACAGGCCAATAGCAACAGGAAACATCCAGTTGTGTCCATCTAGAGCATTGCATGCTGCCAATTGACCATTCCACTTTCCAGTCAAAAAAGATGAGTCTATGCTCAAATATGGCCGACACCCTGCTTTGAAGCCATCGGTGCAAGGCTTCAAAGCCATAAAAAATTTGGAGAAAAATACCTTGCCATCAGGTGCAACCTCGGTATCTATCTCCACAATACTGCCAGGTGACCTCTTCTCCACCTCTGCCTTGAAACTATACAGCATCCTGAAGGTATTTGCCCAATCACCATATAGTTCTTTCATTGCCTTCTGTTTTGCCTTCCACACTGTGGTATATTTCAGCTTAATAGGGTACTTGGCTTCCATGTCTAATTTCAGTCTCTTTGCAGTAGTGTTTGGTGTTTTGGCTAAAATAGGAGTGATCTTTTGTGCAACCCAGGCCTGTGATGTCATGGTTGAGGGATTCTGTGAACTAGTAATACAAGTATGTTCATTGGGGATTTGATTAATTCTGATTGTACTGCCATCAGGTTGGCGTCTAGCAGAAATGTACCACTTGCAAGGATGGGCACTGCCATCAAAGCCTTTGCACTTCGCATAAAATTTCTTTGTATCTGTCCACAGAGTCTTGCTGTCAAACTGCTTCTTCACTGCATAAGTCCTGTAACACATCCTAAACTCAGCCATGGTTGGAAAAACTTTCCTACTGCAATTACAGGGTTATCTTTGTCATATACATTTATCATCTCATCATCATTTTCATCATCTACATCATCAGCAGCTTCCTTCATCAACTCTGCATCCACAACTCCAGAACCAGCAGCCGCATTAGCCGCATCCCTCTTATTCTTCTCCTTGTCTTTATCATCGACTGGAATTCCAAAAAGGTCTGCCATCTCAGTGTCATCCAAGGGTGCAATGACCAAATCAGTATGCTCTTGCAGTTCTACTGAATTCCAGTCAACAACAGCCGGGCCCGTAACAGCCACCCCATTAGCAGCACCATCACGGGCTGGGTCTTGTGCATCATCTGCTAACACTGTCAATTCGGTTACAATGGGAATTATCTGTCTAGTTGCAGCCCACTTATCATCTGCAATCTGCATAGCCAACTTTGATGCCACATATCCTACTCTTGAATCTGATTTCAGATCAACCAGCTTGGCAAGAAGTGTAGCACGTTTCTTTTCAAAGCCCTCTTGTTTATCGATTTCATCAACAACCGCTTCGCCATCCTCCATTCTCACATACTCTCCCTTCCAATCTTCGTACCGTAGCAATGCCACTTCTTGCTGGACCCCAAGGAATACTCTCCCCTATTTTCTCCACAATATCTCTCACCGCTTTCTCTTCTTGGTTCACTAGTTCTTGTGGATCGATGTCGTAAAATGAAAGCTCCAAACTAACTAATGTGTCGTGATCTATGGTCCTCACGCTACCATCAGCTAGCTTCGCCTGAGATAGCATAAATTTGACAACCAATTCGAAACTTTTTCGGGCATCTCCCCTGTTTTGACAACGAGGCGGGAATGTGACGACTTGAGTTGAATTTGGGGCCAATAGCTCCTATGCGACATGGAAGTGAACGAGCTCAAATCGAAAGTCGAATGAGCACGAGAGTGATGGATTACCTCGAATTTGACTCTGCCGGCTCCGCGGAGCTCGCCATCTACCTCGTTCTTCCGGGCTGCTTGCCCCGCCTCCCGCCGTGAGCGAAAACGGCAGGGAATGTGTCAGATTTGGGGCAGAATTAAGAAGGGAAGGCCACGCGGGTTCGATTTGACTCACCCCAGATGCCGGCGACAACGAATTCGACGCCCAGGAGTGGATAGCTCCGCCGCCGGAGAGGGAGCTAGGGCGCGCACTGTCGGGTTCAGATGGCGCTCTACGGCAAGGTCGGTCTGTGCGGTCGCTCGAACCGGTTGAGTTGACCGGGTACAAGTTGGTGGGTCCCACATCCGCTAAACCTAATTCCACACTCCTTAACTAGCACAAGTAAGTGACACGGCCGTTTCATCACAATGGGTGGGTCGTGGCTATTTTCCTGCTCTCACGCGTCGTACCCTAGCTATTACCTCCAACTATGTCGCATCGCAGCCAATTCCCTGAAAAAACGTAGTACCTGAGCTATTCGCCCCGATGGCACAGCGCCAGGCCTGACGGACGCTGCGCGACACTGCGAGACAGCGCGGCGGAGGACCTCGGCGAGCACATCGTCGGGTAGGTCGTCGCAATCTCGAAGCCGCGGTCATCCCATCAATCTCGTTGCTCAGCTACATATGATCTCCCTCTGGGTGGATGGATCGGATCCCATACTCCCTCCGTCCGCGAATAAGCATACTTCTACTTTTGGTGGAAAGTCAATGTTTTTAAACTTTGACTAACTTTTTTAGGAAAACGTGGGAACATTTATGACACTAAATTGGTATCACTAGATTCGTCTTGAAATGAAGTTTTAAAATATACCAATTTGATGTCATATATGTTAATACTTTTTTCTATAAAGTAGGTCAAATTTTTTAAAAAAATTGACTTAGTACAAAACCTAGATATACACTTATTCGAGGACGGAGCGAGATCTCTTTTGAAGTCCTAAGCAGTATCAAGGTCCCGTCTGACTTCTCGCCGAATATAAAGGAAATAATAAATATGACAGAGAAAAAATTCCAAAACCTAAAGTCTCATGACTGCCACGTGATTATGACACAATTACATCTGGTTGCATTGAGGGGGCTTTTACCAGAAATGTTCGAGTATCCATTGTGAAGTTGTAACAGCCCAAAGTTCGAGAACCTAAAAACCTGAGTAAAATTTTCGCTTTTGTGTTGCATTGCATCATGGCATCCATATCAATTTGCTAAACAACACCCTAATTGGTTTGGTAACCTCGAAACACAAAATGCCAACTTTGCTTTAACAAAAATCTCAAAACAATGAAGGCACTCAAACTTGCAAAACAAAAATATTTTGACATCTTATATTTGTCAAGAAAGTTCCAAGAGTTCAAAATACTATTTAGAACTTGCTCAAAATTTTCTAAAGAATTATAATTTGGGGAATTTAGAAAATTGCCATAATCAAACCCCATGAACAAATGTTGTCCAAACTATTTTATTTTGCAACCCCAATTTTTGTGGTGCTTCTACATGCTGTTGGGAGGCTACAAGAATTTTCTCAAATTTTTCTAAAAGGTCTAAGTGCCCCAATTAAATCCCTAAAGCCACAGGTTTAAAAATTAAATCAGAAAAGGACCTATCCGTGATGGGAACAAAAGTTCCAGGGGGTTTTTGCAAAAGCTGCGTCTTCTTCCCTGTAGCGACCGAGCGAGCTGCTCGAGCCGCGCCCGCTCGTCGCCGTGGCCGCGCCCCGCGCCCTCCTGCCGCGTCGAGGAGAAGAGGAGGCCCCCACCGCGCGCTGCTCCCCATCCCCCACTCGCTCACCTGCCCTCTCTCCCCATTCTTTCTCCCGCGAGCTCCACACCGCCGCGCCATGGCCGAGCTCGACGCCGGTGATTGAGCAGCCCCGAGCAAATTGAAGACCACCCCCAGCTCCGCCGTGACCTCCTCTACAACCTCGCCAAAGGAATCGAGCCTGTTCGCCCGCATTGTCGCGCACGAGCCCGTCCTTCTCCGACCACGGCCGCCGCGTCGCCGGGCGATTCCCGCCGTTCCTGCCCATCTCCGACCTCGCCGTCGTCTCCTACGTGCTTAGGGTGAGCACACGAACCTCCCCACTGCCTCCGTTCCCTCCCTATCTCGCTAGTTCGTCGAATCGCCGTAGCTCTCCGTCGAGTTGGAAAATCCGGTGCAATTCCCGGAATTTTCCGGATTTTATTCCGGATTAAGAAAATGGCTACTGGACTCCTCCCGTTTCGCCCGGTATACACCCGGAATTGGCCCGGAAATAATTCCGGACTTGATTTCCCGGTGCCAAACCCGGAATTATCCGGACCTGAAACCGGATTCCTCCCGGTACCAAATCCGGAATTTTCCGGATTTGAATCCGGATACTCCATTTAACCTGTTTCAGCTCAATCTTTGGAATTTGTTTTGCACTAATGATTTAATCACCTACACCCTGCATCTCTCACATGCTCATGACATTTCATATGCAAGTTAACCATAGGGTTTCATCTATCTTAATCAACAAGTAAAGATGCTACATTACTTAGCTCCACGGTATATTCGAGATGTGCCCTCTAAGCATCCGAACTCCGTTTAAGTTGAATAGATTGAATCATCCTCATTCCGGGATGTAAATTGTCATGCCATCATGTGTTTGCGCATTGCATTTGTTAAAGCATGTGTGGTGATTGATTGTTCTTCCGTTGTTATGCTTCGATAGATCAAGCAGCCAGGGTTACACCGCAATACCCCGACGATCCATACTATCAGCACGTTGAGCAAGGCAAGCGTAATCCCCCCTCTGAGCATATCTTATCCTATGTTTCCGTAAATATTTTCTCCACTATAATATTGCATGCGGTTCCAAATGTCAATTTTATTGGATTAGAGTATCCTATAGTTGCATTAAGTTCCGATGCTATTACCTGTTTCCCCTCCTATTTATCCATAGGTTCGTTTGGTTGACCTGAGATACTTAACTATGCTATGTTGATGCTTAGCCATGCTTAGTTAAATGTTTATTCATCCGATGGATATCTCATGTTGGAAACAGATGTGGAATTGTTCGGATGATGGTGGAGGAATTGTGGTGACAGGTAATAAAATGCTTAAAGGTGGGGATGAGAGGCCACTGTGGTTGTGGTGCTTTGTCTCACTCCGCCGCCTAGGTGCGAGTTCTTTACCTCTTGAACCAAGACTGAGCGTGCAACCATGCGTGAGGCCTATGCAATTGCAGGAACCCTTATTCGACTAAATAACTTGTGAGAGGCTAGCCAGGGTCCTCTAGTTCGAACTTCCATTTGCGCGTGCGTGATGATGGTGGTTGAGAATGGGTTGAGGATTGTGGTGTTAGGAAAATAAGTGGCCGTGGGGCAGGGTGTTGGAGGCACGGAACCTGTCCTATCGCCACTGATGATCCTGGAGAGTCTCGAGCAAGGGAGAAGTCGTCACCGCTCCCACCCAGCCGGCTTTCCATGGAAGAGAGCTAATTGTAAGGCAATGGGCCGGACGGTACGTGTGGCAAACATTGTACACCCCTGCAGGGTTAAATCTTTTCGAAAAGCCGTGTCCACGGTTACGGACGACTTGGGAAAGGACGATAAGATCATAGAATAACTTGAACAGAATGATTAAAACCTGAGTACTAAAGGTACCACTCAAGAATGCAAGGTTGACTTCCTCGAGGGTGATTCGGGGAGGTGCCTTTGTGGAACAGGTACAGTGATGATGGTGGTTGTTGATGAGAAAGGTGTTCAAAGAAAAGAGTTGCTTCTTACCTCTTTTGAAAATACTCTGATTAGTCGATGCCATGGAGTTATGTTTTCATAAATAAAATCAGATTTATGCAAAACAACCATAAAACTTTGAAAGCCTGATGATCCCGAAGAGCAAGTCTTGATGCCTGCACAAATAACGGGATTTAGGTTGAGACTCCAAGTGCAGAGTGTATAGTATAGTGGAAGACAGTTTTCCCCACGAGGGGTGACTCGAGGGTTTAATATCGAACTCTCGGGGAATCTGAAGTGGTAGATTTATCTTCTTATCCTTCTTTTGGTTACCTACAAAACAAGGTTAGATGTTTTGGTCCTCAACCTCACCTGTGGTTGTCAAGCACAAGGTGTAAGAATGATATCAGGATAGTTATGCAATGCAAACAGAAATAAATATGCAATGATGGTGGATGCAATGTAAATGATATTTTTGGGTTTTTAATGATGTATGCAAGATGAAAAGTATTTTTGTATTTTCGGATTTAATGATGGCTGAAAATAAAAGTGGTATATGGTGTTGGAAAGGTGTTTCTTATGATTAAAAATGGACTGGGGTTCATGGTTTCACAAATGCACTCTCTCTTTATAAAGTGGTAGACAATGGAACACACAAAGTTAACATATGAGATTGCAACACAGGGTTTGATAACAAGTTACTTAGATATATGGGCATCACGTCCTAACATAGAGATCTTTTGGTTATTAACCTCTCTTATACTCCACCAAGATGCGAACTAAATCATAACACCTCAGTAATTAAGATAACTCAGAGTATAGCATTAAGTATCATGACATGAAGTGAAAATAAGAACATGCTAGATCTAGTCATGGAGTAGTGGCAATGGTCACGCCCACATCCCCGGTAGCATGGTATTTTAGTTTATCCCTAGTGAGGTAACAAAGTAAGGTAAAGATACCAAAGTGGATCGCAGAACTTTCTCTCACGTTCACTGCACTAGCCACCCCCCGTTACTCCAACTAATGCACACGTTCCCCCACACACGCTCTCATAAACATGCTTGATCAAAACAAGTAGACAAGAACGGGGTACATAATATGCATCTATACTCATAACTGAAACAAACATTGCAATCTCAAACATATATTAACTCATAAAGATCCACCACAAAGGTATTACAACGGTGACCGTAATCATGTTCAGCAGCTCATACGGTGCTAATTAGTGAAGCTCAAGAGAGGAGAGATACATAAGTTACTTCCACAAACCCATAGTCCAGAGGTGGACTACTCCCTCTTCATCATGGAGACGGTGGAGAAGTCGATGGAGAAGATGGAGACCACGCCGGCAGCGCCCCGCCGGAGTTTTCCCCCTCCAATCTGCAGCTCCTGATCTCCGTTTCGGTGTTTCTGTGTTTGTGCGGCGCTCCTTCCAGAGAACGACGGGGGACCTTTTTTATAGGCGTTTTTAGGTCAAGACGAAGGCGGTGGAGCGAAGATCGACGGCAACGGAGCCACGAGGCCCAAACGGGTGGGTCCCACGCGGCCTGGTACTGGCCGCGTGGGCCATGCCCGTTTGGCCCTCGGGCCTCCGTTTGCTTGCTTCCTTTTTCCGTAGTCCTTCTTCCTTCCAAATATTGACGCCCGTAAATTTCCAGGTGATTTCGTTGACGTTTGGGTCCCTGAAACATTAAAATACAAAACTAGGGTTTTCTGCCTGTGCAGGGTTAATTCCAAATAAATAGGAAAACTATGAAGTATTCCCAAAATCATGATAAAACATTGATATAACCCTTATATGATGCAAATATGATTGGAATATAAGCAATTAAAGTGCAAAGTTCATGTATGCATTTTACATGCATCAACATCCCCAAGCTTAATCCATGCTCGTCCTCGAGTATGAAGATGATAAAACTAACATGGACTTTGCAATTTAATACTTAACAATGGATATCAAAGATGATTACTATTGCTACATATAGTCAAATGATTCATTCTTCAAAGGAGTAGCAATATGCAAATAGTTTATGAAGTGATATCAAGTATTCAAGACAAGGATGTTCATTGATAGTTCACAAAGTGTAACATAGTAGCAAGTAATATGGAACACATGTATGCATAATGATAAGTAGAACATCCTACAATGGTCATAGAGTGTAGATGAAAATCTGAATATGATAGGTGTACACTTTGGAAAGATGTATATGTGAGTAGAGGTAAAGCATGCATAAGTTTCATCCAACTTCCAAACTCTTCTACTTAAGTTAATGATTGCAATAAGGTATTCATTGGTGTCAAGCTCTCATTGCCCCTATCATAGCATCTTGAATGATTAAGGTTAAAGTGAAAGCAAATATGAGTAGTGTGCTTGATAAAGTAAAGGTTGATGTCTCATGCCCCTTGAATACAAGTACTACACCATGTTACTCAACTTAGGAAACAAAGCAAGTTCAAGTTATATCATTGTAAGTAATAATAGTATCATCAAGAGCGTCAACTGGGGTACCTCTTGTCCCAGATATGGAACAAGCCCATATCAAAATGACAAGACAAACAAACAAAATGAACAATCTCAACACCCTTTTTATTTACCATTTGGAATAGTTTTTTATTGCAAGGTGTATCACAGAAGGTTCACCATAGTATGTAAGTAAATTTCCACCATGAATGATGCATGGCTTAGATTAGCGGCCCAGGCGTCTCTCTAACCATTTATACAAACTCATTTAAACTACTTCATTTCCACTCATTTCACATGATAGCATCCATAACAAAAGTACATGATATCAACTAAATGAGATGAAGAGCATGTTGAAAGCTTTGCATGTGACAGCACATATGGGCTAACTCCAACCCGAACATTTATCAAGCCACTACATCATAATCTTAATCACAATGGGTCATGTTTTATTATGCAAATAAAAATGTGCATCAAGTTCGTGAGAGCTATATAACCAATTTTTCCATTGCAATCAATAACATAAACATTTTCATTCAGAGGTAAGATAACACAAAAACATGTTAAACATACTCGGAATAGCATAAAGCCAATAGGTAGATATGGTGGACTCACTGGAATAACTTTGGTTGAAGGTGTTGGAAACAAGTTTTTGCTTGTTGGAGTTTTTGGGCTAGCAAAAGGGAGAAAGTTGACCATCTAGATGCATGCATGAGTGTCCATAGAACTAACTAATCCATGTTAAACCAAGTAAATAACAATCAGCACCAAAACATGAATAAGTGATAGCTCTACAAAAAGAATTTGCAAACTATTACTCATAAACAAGCTCATGAATCATGCAACTATATGTATCATTAAAAATCAAGTCAAACATCCCTTTTCCCAATCTTATAAAAGCATCCAACATATTTCAACCCATATTTCCAGTAGCTCTCTCATATATAATTGATAGTGTGGTGGTCTCTCAAGACTCAAACAAAAACAAAAACGACGCTCCAAGTTTATGCGATAAAGTGTTTCGATCGAAAAACAGAAGTTGGACGTGTGCAAACCGAGAGTGTGTAGGTCCAGTGGGGTTGTCTTCACATCCCCAAGCTTATGGTCTTCACCATCCTTGGATAGCTCTTGGTGCATCTCCTCCAATCCCTGTGAAAAAACTTCAAAACACCGTTTCTCCCATCTCTTTTCTGTGGGGTGCATTAATAGTGATAAACAAATAGGTTCCTTGCTGCATATAATCCTTGAACAAAAATTCATATGAATGTCCAGAAAGTATAATGTTGTATGCCTACTCATAAACTCAATTGGATCAAAAAGATTCAACTTAAAAGCTCAAAGCATGCATCAAACAAAATGGGACAGAATCTGTCCAGAAAAACAGCAGCAGCAAAACGTATTTTTCTACCCTACCAAACTTTCTCGAAAAATTCCGAAAAATTCATGCATACAGAGGATGAAAAGTTGCAACTACAGTTCAAATATGAGCTCATTCGGAGTTACAGAATAAGAATTAAAAATCATACCGTGCACTGACTCGTGCAGGAATAAAATCTCCGAACTATAAGCAACTTTTCAAACCAAAAAGGGTAAAACTTGGCACTTTATTAAAAACTCCAGAACCTAACTAGACACAAAATCTCTTGTTACAGCAAGAGGACACAAAGAAAAATCACACATAAAAATAACCGGGTTGCCTCCCGCAAAGCGCTTTCTTTATAGCCATATAGCTAGGCTTCTTACTTGTTGTTTTATTGTGGACGAAGCTCATGAGGGAGCTTGAACTTTGTGGTTCCCTCTTCCTTGGAAAGTGTTCCATGCACTTCTTGTGTGGAAACTGAAACTTTACATTCCCTTCCTTTGAATCAATGATAGCACCTGTGGTACGAAGAAAAGGTCTTCCAAGAATAATAGGACTAGAGGTTTTATTCCCCATATCCATGATTAGAAAATCCACAGGCACAAAAGTCATATGTAACTCTACCATAACATCACTTACTTTTCCCAAAGCATGTTTAATAGAGTCATCAGCAAGTGCTAGTTCAATAGAGCATTTTTCAAGATTTTTCAATTCAAGCACTTCATATAGTTCTTTAGATAAAACAGAGACACTAGATCCTAGATCAAGTATGGCATGGTGTGTCTCTTTTCCAATAGTTACTAGTACCTTAGGTATCCACATATCCCCAAGCTTAGGTGGTATCATAGCCTCTTGGTTGTACCTAGCAATCTTTTCTTTCAAGACATGATTAGCAATATAAGAACCAAAACCTGCTTGGTTAGTGTTGATGGAAGGATCACTTGCAAATTTTTGTAAGATAGATATTAATTCATGCAAGCTACAATTTTCTAAGTCAAGCAAAGGATCCTTGACTTCATTAAGCATTTTAACTTCCTCAACTTTCTTTTCCTTTTTAACCCAACTTGTTTCTACAGGAACCTCTTTCACATGTTTAAGAGATGAATCTTTTCTCAATGAATCACTAACTCGAACCAATTTTTCCTCAATATTGTTCAGGTAAACATCTTTTTCCAGAAATTCTTTCTCACAAATTCTCAACTTATGCATGACATTAACCAATTCATTGTTTATCTTTGGAATAATGTTTTCAGAATAAGAAACTAGTTGTTCAAAATCTTCCTTACTAGGTAGCTTTTCTAACTTAGTTTCAAATTTATCCTTTGATGAAGCAAGTGCTATTGTGGTGTCTTCCAACTTTTTCTTGCTACCCACAAAGCTACCAAAAATCCTTCTAAGTGTCATGGCTGCACAAGGTGGTGTTGACAAGACAAAACTTCCACCTGTAGCCCCATCTAAAGCATTTTGATACCAAGGATCTATTCCATAATAGAAATAAAGATTTAGCTTTTCATCTTCACAAGGTGTAGGATCTTCATAATGCATCCTATTAATTCTTACCCAAGCATCTTTTAATGTTTCTCCATGATATTGTTTAAAACTAGAAACAGAATTCCCTAGAGAACTCCCTCCTTGTTTGTTTCCAAGCACCATGATAGCAAGTTTTTTTTTGGTATTTTTAATTTTTTATGCAAAACTGAAATAAATATGATATGATATGCAATGACACTAACAAAACAAATAAATTGCTTTGTAAGTAAAGATGGATAAGATGGTGCTCACGTAGGTGCAACCTCCCCAAGCTTAGGTGTTAGCACAAGTTGGTGACGTTGACTTTGTTGTGAGATGAATGCGATGATGCACACCCTTGGATAAATCTCTCAGCTACGATTCCCCGGCAACGGCGCCAGAAAACGTCTTGATGATCCCGAAGAGCAAGTCTTGATGCCTGCACAAATAACGGGATTAGGTTGAGACTCCAAGTGCAGAGTGTATAGTAAGTGGAAGACAGTTTTCCCCACGAGGGGTGACTCGAGGGTTTAATATCGAACTCTCGGGGAATCTGAAGTGGTAGATTTATCTTCTTATCCTTCTTTTGGTTACCTACAAAACAAGGTTAGATGTTTTGGTCCTCAACCTCACCTGTGGTTGTCAAGCACAAGGTGTAAGAATGATATCAGGATAGTTATGCAATGCAAACAAGAAATAAATATGCAATGATGGTGGATGCAATGATAAATGATATTTTTGGGTTTTTGAATGATGTATGCAAGATGAAAAGTATTTTTGTATTTTCGGATTTAATGATGGCTGAAAATAGAAAAGTGGTATATGGTGTTGGAAAGGTGTTTCTTATGATTAAAAATGGACTGGGGTTCATGGTTTCACAAATGCACTCTCTCTTTATAAAGTGGTAGACAATGGAACACACAAAGTTAACATATGAGATTGCAACACAGGGTTTGATAACAAGTTACTTAGATATATGGGCATCACGTCCTAACATAGAGATCTTTTGGTTATTAACCTCTCTTATACTCCACCAAGATGCGAACTAAATCATAACACCTCAGTAATTAAGATAACTCAGAGTATAGCATTAAGTATCATGACATGAAGTGAAAATAAGAACATGCTAGATCTAGTCATGGAGTAGTGGCAATGGTCACGCCCACATCCCCGGTAGCATGGTATTTTAGTTTATCCCTAGTGAGGTAACAAAGTAAGGTAAAGATACCAAAGTGGATCGCAGAACTTTCTCTCACGTTCACTGCACTAGCCACCCCCCGTTACTCCAACTAATGCACACGTTCCCCCACACACGCTCTCATAAACATGCTTGATCAAAACAAGTAGACAAGAACGGGGTACATAATATGCATCTATACTCATAACTGAAACAAACATTGCAATCTCAAACATATATTAACTCATAAAGATCCACCACAAAGGTATTACAACGGTGACCGTAATCATGTTCAGCAGCTCATACGGTGCTAATTAGTGAAGCTCAAGAGAGGAGAGATACATAAGTTACTTCCACAAACCCATAGTCCAGAGGTGGACTACTCCCTCTTCATCATGGAGACGGTGGAGAAGTCGATGGAGAAGATGGAGACCACGCCGGCAGCGCCCCGCCGGAGTTTTCCCCCTCCAATCTGCAGCTCCTGATCTCCGTTTCGGTGTTTCTGTGTTTGTGCGGCGCTCCTTCCAGAGAACGACGGGGGACCTTTTTTATAGGCGTTTTTAGGTCAAGACGAAGGCGGTGGAGCGAAGATCGACGGCAACGGAGCCACGAGGCCCAAACGGGTGGGTCCCACGCGGCCTGTACTGGCCGCGTGGGCCATGCCGTTTGGCCCTCGGGCCTCCGTTTGCTTGCTTCCTTTTTCCGTAGTCCTTCTTCCTTCCAAATATTGACGCCCGTAAATTTCCAGGTGATTTCGTTGACGTTTGGGTCCCTGAAACATTAAAATACAAAACTAGGGTTTTCTGCCTGTGCAGGGTTAATTCCAAATAAATGGGAAAACTATGAAGTATTCCCAAAATCATGATAAAACATTGATATAACCCTTATATGATGCAAATATGATTGGAATATAAGCAATTAAAGTGCAAAGTTCATGTATGCATTTTACATGCATCAAAGCCTCATGTGTCCCCAACACACCCAATACACTTGTCAGGTGTATAGGTGCACTAGTTCGGCGAAGAGATATTAAAATGCAAGTGATATGGATGATTATAAGTGGTAATTGCAATCTGAAATAAAAATGGCAGCAAGCAAACATGAGATAAAATGAGAGTAAACGGTGTTTCAATGCTTGGAAATAAGGTCTAGGGATCATACTTTCACTAGTGGACACTCAACAATAATAATATAATTGAATGCATAAATACTACCTCTTCACTATGCTACCCCGAACTATCCTCCGGTTGGATAACGAACACCAATCCATTGCGTAGGGCTATAAAAGCACGCCTCAAGTCTGTATTCCACCTCTAGGGCACCCCGCGCTGTCACTATGAGCGCCCCAAAATAGTACTAAACAAACGGCACAATATCATAGAGACATCCAACACAAAGAACAACTCATGGCAAGTATTTCCATAATCTTTAATCCAAAGAGTCGCACACGGCACGCGCACTGTCAACTTCGCACCATTGGACAAAGGTGACTCCGGAGATTACATTAATAAAACCACTTAAGTAGCATATTCATAATATAATGAAGAGTAACATCTATGAATTCAACTAGATTACAAAGCTCATGATCACATATAGATCACATCATGGGAAAGAGAGATAAACCACATAGCTACCGGCATGAGCCCTCAGCCCCGATGAAGAACTACTCCCTCCTCATCATGGGAGGCAGCAACAGCGATGATGGAGGAGGTGGCGTCGATGGAGATGGCTCCGGGGGCACTTCCCCGTCCCGGCAGGGTGCCGGAACAGAGACTTCTGTCCCCCGAAACTTGTTCTGGATGGCGGCGGAGCTCGGAGTCGTATTTTGCGAAATCCTTCGGGGGTTAGGGTTTTCTCCGCGGGGGCAATTTATGGTCCAAAGGGCGGCGTCAGGGAGTGCACGAGGCGGTCACATAACCCCCCGGCGCGGCCTAGGTTTTCCCTGGCCGAGCCGACTTGTCGGGCCTGCACAGGCCGCATCCAAACTCCGATGGAGGCGAATCTTTTATCTAGATCGTGCGGCGGAAAATTCCCAGCAACTTTCGCGACTAGACTTTTTCCGTTTGGCGTCGTCTTCGGGTCGGTTCGGTGACATCTTTAAAAATAGTTTTTAGACAGATTTCAGGAAAGTCCAAATTTGACTCCAACAAGCTTTCCTTTGTCCAGTTTTGATAATTCCTACACATTAAAGTGTAAAACAAGAACATTGTGCACTTTGGCAACTATTAGTAGGTTTGTCTAATAAATGTCATAATATGATATAAAGTGCATATAAAACATGTGGCAATTGATATAAAACATGCATGGAACATCAAAAATTATAGATACGTTTGAGACGTATCAGCCGATCGGTGTTTCTCAATCGTACCATGAGGAGAGACTGCGTAGAAAAGACACGCTAGGAAAGAAATCACAACTTGTGATAAAAGTTGGTTTTCCATGTTCCCATGTCCTAACCTAACACAACCAAGCAAAAAAGTTCATTGGGCTACCCCTCTCGGCTCCGGTGAGTGGTTCGATCTCAATGTACTGAAGAGTCGGTTTCTCAATTTTCTGCGGCATGTGTACCTTACATTTTTAAGCTCCACCTATATCGTCTTACAGTTGCATCCAAAAAGATTTTTTTGCTAAAGGCATTCTTTTCCGATGCTATTGTTCCATTCGGCTGGTGAAAATTTCACACACAATTAGTGTGTACTTTGATCACTGAGGTCGTGCGAAAGGTCAAATAAAGTTTGTTTTACGAACAAGCTAACCACAAACCCGCAGGTAGAGCCCCACTTGGTGACGTGTCTGGATGATGATGTTGTTTCTTTTGCAGAAACAACCATGTTGGCATTTGTAGAGTGTTTGATGCAAATTCTTTGTAGCCCTTTCTCTTCGAAACAGCTTCTCTCTGTGCGCTCAAGCGCTCGCTCGGTCTTCACACGCGCAACACGCGGTGGGTCCCACACACGTTCTCCCTCCCCACTTCCTCTTCCTCCCCGACACGAGACAGAGCCAGCCGAGACGGCTCTGGTGACGTCGTGGTGGATAAGACGGTTGTCGAGACGAAACCTTATTGGTGGGGATGAGGTGCTCGCCGATGACGAGATCCAGTGGGTGAGGGGCTTTAAATGAATTATCAGGGGTAGCGGTGGACCGACGGAAGGGGTGATTTGAGTAGGGCGGTGCGGCGGAGGCAGGCGGTTAGACCGGCAGTGGCGATGGGGGCGAGCTCGTCTTCCTCCTTCGCGGCGGTTTGTCGTTTTGTTGTTGGAATGCTCCGTCGCGCGCGGTTTATGACCGCGCGCGTAAGCTAGCCACTCCCCTTTCTCTCTTTTTTTCTACAGCTTCGCCGCCCCCACAGGTCCTGCCAGCCTTCTCGTACCAACAGTTGTTAGAGATTCCTCCACCACCGCCTTTCTTGTGGCAGGCCCTTTAGGACGGTGGTGAAGTCGTCGTGGCAGGGGAGGGCTCACCTCAATTCAAGGTATTCAAATGAATACCCTGAAAATTTCTCCAAAAACTAGATGTACATGGTATCCCTCCAACATCTAAGCTCCCTATGATTGGTGGCTTGTAGTTCATCCACCATATGGTCCCACAAATCAGTGACACAATTTGTTGGCTTCCTTTTTTTGCTGCGTGCGTTCGTTCACTGCGCGTGGGGCGGGTGTGTGGTCCCGCTTGTCAGCGTCTCTACGTGCATGCGTGTACATGGGCTTTCTGTATCATTTGCCCAGTTATCTATGTCATGTCATCCGGCCGCTAGAAAGCCTGATATGTCGCCGTGCCGCACAATTCCTTGTGCCTGTGGGCCCTTTGGTCGGTTCGTTTGTTCTTCTGGAAGGCCGCTGCTCCCCGCCCCCCGCGTGTCCGCGCTAGTATAATTGCTATATATAGAAAAAATAAAAAAGATAGAAAGTGGACACCGTATTCAGCCCACACCATTCATGCATCCTCGTGGCCCAGCTATCTAGCAGGCCTTGTTTTTTTAGGGAACTACCAGGCCCAGTTAGCTCCTCATTTAGCTCCTCGTGATTCGATCTTGTTCTGAACTGAACCAGACCCTGTTTGGCAGGCTTATTTCCTGAACTTTTCTTTGACTTATAAGTCACAAAAATATCTATAATTCAAAAGACAAAATAAAAAGCACATATTTAGGTGCTTTTATGACTTATAAGCCAAAAACCAAAAGCAAAAAATAAGCCTAACCAAACAGGCATGATCAGTCAACGAGCCATATACTCCCTCCATTCCAAATTAGATGACTTCCATTTATCCACATGCGGAATTAGTATAGATACATTCGCATGTGGATAAATGGAAGTCATCTAATTTGGAATAGAATCTAATTTGGAACGGAGGGAGTACGAGCAAGCGGATGATGCCCAGCGACGAAATCCCGGCGCCAAAGCAGCAGGCTACACTCGTCCTCGACTCCTCGTATGTCCGCCGCAGCTACGGCGCGGTCATTCAGGCTTTTCTTCTCCGAATCTCGTCGATTCTCCTCGTTTCCGACTCCCTGCTTCCCTGCTCGTTGACTTGTCGCTGCCGACCAGGACGTCCATGGAGTACTCTTGAAATTTTGTTCACCCGCGCGTACCTTCCAACCATTGAGGACTTGACGTGTTGTACAAAATTCAGAAAAAAATCCATATGGTATTTGTCCGAAATTCAAAAAACTTAATTGTTTTTTTCTCAGATTGCACAGGTTGCATTTGGTCTAAAATATGAAGAGAAGGAATGGTCCAGTTGATTTGGAGGCTTTTTTTTTGGAAGAGCTGCTCCAAAGAAGAGGCAAACTGAAAATCAAGACAGCTAAAATTGGTGTTATTCGAAGGGCAAGCCTCGCCGTCGTACTTAAACTACAACTAAAATTTAAACTAAAGCTAATCTAATCAAGACCCTGGAGGAGGCGACTCGCTAGGGCCAGTCTCGTCATTGTTTACCGCCGGTACGATGATGTGAGCAGAGGGGCCAGCCTCGCCATCGTGCTACTACCAATATGTATAAACTTGTGGTGCTTTCATATTTCTTACTTAAATCACGTGGCTAGTTTTTTTTCCTGTTTTCTGGTCATATTTTACTATTTTATTTATGGATTAAATCATGTGAAAAATTGCCCATATATTGATTGAAAGTGTATTGACTAAAGAATAGACTAGTTGCAGACAAGCTATTGCATGAATTTTCTATCTTACTGCCTCAAGATGACATGAAGGTAATTTACAGACATGTACAATCTGTATGACTGCATATCAAGGAAAAAAATAGCGTGATATCAAAAATAGCGTGGCCCTCCTCCAGAAGCTATACAAGATATAGCGTGATATAACGTGATATAGCGAAGTTACATATAAAAATAGCGTGATGAAAAAGTTGTAAAAAATAGCCCAAATATTAAGGATTTCAGCACTAATTTTTTTTCCAGAAACAATACATGCATAACCAGGTAACCATATTCAAATGTCAAGGCCAAATCCATGGCACAAATACAAATATGAGGCTTAAAACCATGAAAAAGTAATAAACTAAAAGATAAATATTTTAAACTTTAATCAGAATCATTGACATCATCTTCAGAATAACTAGATGAACTACCAGATTGCCCGCCATCATCATCACCTAACGTTATTTCCAGACTTTTTGTTAGCGTAGCTATAACGTTACCACGTTTAGTGTGGTTTCGAGCGTATAAGACGAAAATAGCGCCGTAGCGTCAACTTTAGGCTTAATATAGCGTAGCCTCTCCAAATACGCTATATCGTGCTATTAACCGGAAAATAGCGTGCTATTTTTTTCGTTGCTGCATATACCTTGGGCTGATTTAGTTTGAGGTTTTGATCCCCGAGAGTGGAGAAGGAGGTCCGAGTCAACTGTGAAGAGAGTGTGGTCGTGTGGAGTAGATCACTCTAGTCTAGTCTGGACTTTTCTCCTCCGGATACGCCACGTCGGCCTTCCCAAGCGGTGGTCGCCGTCCATCTGACCCCACTAGGTATGTATCTCCCCCCTCCGTCTCCCCGCCGTTGCCGAAACCAAAAAACCCTAGCCTGCTGTACCTTTCGCCGCCCCACCCCCACGGACACGGACATGACCGACGCCTCCTCCCTCGCCGCCACCGTCCTCTCCGCCTCCACTCCCCCGGCCGCCGCCGCCGCGGCCTCCGCCGTGCTCGACTACCTCGCCCGCCACGCCCCCGACCACCCGCGCGCCTTCTTCGCCGACGCCTTCCCCTCCATCCTCTACCGCCTCTTCGTCTCCTCCCCGTCCTCCCCCTCCTTCATCGACCTCGCCGCCGCCGACCCCGACCCAACCCTCCCCAACCTCCTCCTCCCTCCTCGCCCCGTCCGGCCCGCTCCTCGCCGCGGCCGCCGCCGCCGACCGCCTCGCCCTCATCCGCTTCGTCTTCCCCTCGAGCGCCTCCCCTACTGGCTCCGCGTCGCCCTCGCCGAGTCCTCCGACCTCGTCGTCTCGCCGCTCCTCGCCGCCCGCGTCGGCTCCGAGCTCCACCTCTCCGTCTTCGAGTACTACCTCTTCTGGTTCGCCTACTACCCCGTCTCCTCCGCCGATCCCGCCGCCTCCGCCTCCACCCCGACCCACAAGTCGCGCTCCCGCATCGAGTCCTGGGTCTCCACCCTCGCGCCCACCGCCGGCGGCACGCGCAAGCCGGGGCACAAGCCTGAGCCCTGCCTCTACCTCAAGCTTCTGTATGCCTACCTCAGGGAGTTCGTGCCCACCGCGTGCACGCCGGTGCGCCGCCTCGGTGGCACCCTCCTTCAGCGCACGGCAAGCGAAGTAGCCACGGATTCCGCTGACCCGTTTGCCCGTGCCGAGTTCTTCCTTCACACGCTCATCCAGTTCTGGCTCGTCGGGGACGACTTCTCGCCGCTGCCCGTGCAGATTTACCGCGCGTTTGGACTCAAGTTACCCTCTCGGGCTCGCGCCGAATTGAGCGAGCAGCCACCGTCGCCTGGGCTCGGGGATGCAGTCAAGCTGCTCGTGATGTACCTGAATTGCTGGGCCGGTGGTCCACCGACGGACGCGCACATGGTGTTTGAAGGATTGTCGGTGAGGAATGTGGTCTCTGATAGCCAGGTTGGAATTTGGAATCCCCTGCTACAGAGGCCTATGTATAGGTTTGTGCTGAGGGCCTTCTTGTTCTGCCCCATTGGGGCAGTGATAAAGAACCCAACACAAGTCTTCTCTGTGTGGTTGGAGTATATCGAGCCATGGAAGGTTACACAAGAGGACCTCGATGAGTATGATGTGTCCCTGATGCATGGGACAGAAACGCAACAAGCTGGAGATGGAAATAACAAGAAGAAAAGAGAGCTGATGTATACTCCTTCATGGAAGAATTATGTGCTGTCCAATTACCTGTTCTATAGCTCCATGGTGGTACATTTCCTGGGTTTTGCACACAAGTTTATCCATTCTGATGTCTCCTCAGTGCTCCTGATGATCCTAAAGGTTAGTCCTTTCTCATGAGTTTTGTACTTCTGTTCTCATGACATACATGAATAGCATGGATTGAATTTATGATCAATGTTAGGGTTAGCTGCTTCAGGTGTATAATGCAAATAAGACTCTGTTTTTGTAAAATAATGCCAAGAAGTCGTAAATGCTGAAGCATGAGAATTGAGGGCGATGGAATTTGCACCTTGCATTGCAAGTGTTAGTGACTTGGTGTTATTTCTGGTTAAGTACATAGTTTGCAGTTTAAAATAAATGTTAGGTTCATTATGGTGTTTTTGGCTGTATGCTTTTGTGTGTCACGCAGAAGCTGATGCGGCACAAGACGAACCAAGAGTTAGAGATCTTCTAAAATTCTTAGTTATAGGAGTTTAATGCTCAATCCATCAAAGCTAGGTCTGTAGTATATGATTGAGAAATTCCCACTGTTCTACATGGCACATGCCATAAGATTTACTTTGGGGGATGATGATAATATTGAAATTAAGTGTGTCAATATGCAGCACGCTTGGCAGTTAGTTCCTGTGTTCGCTCATGCTCCAATGTAATTTACATTTGTAAGTTTTTGAATTCACTAGTTTCTGCCCAGTTTTATTTATGTATATATTATGTAAAAACCTGTCACTTATGATGCTGTACTTCTCTTCTACTAGTTCAAGCCTCCTACCTGTCATGCTTAATCTGTGAAACATAAATGTAGTGTGCTGCTCTGTGGAACAAGCTTAAGGTCCTCTGTTAGCTTTAAGGTTCTTCTGTTAAGTGTAAACTTCCAATAGAAATTTGGCAGACGCTTATGTGCTGAAATAATATTCATTTTCTCTAATGCTTATTTTGCCAAGGATTACCTTGTGCTTATTGTGGCAATGTGTAATTCAGAGGTGTCCGCAAAAGAGAGAAGCTAATCAGTATTGGATTAATCAATTAATGAAAGAAATGTTTTTTTTGTACTGTCCATACGTATGATTTGGCCAATTACATGCTTGTTTGGATTATCCAGGTATTAGAAGTCTTGTCTTCCTCCTCAGAATTGGTAGATCTTCTATATAAAGTGGATATCGCCTATCATTCTAGAGCATCATGTTCTTCAGAATCAGATGATGTACTGAAGTATGTGCCATCAATCCGTGAACAGCTAAAGGTGGGTTCCAAATAAACTGTGATCTTAAATTTAAATTTGATGGGATACTGAATTTGCCGTCCTAAAATCATGTATACACTGTGTGATCTCTTTCAGGACTGGGAGGATGGTTTGACAGAAACTGATGCAGATGGGTCTTTCTTGCACGAGCATTGGAACTCTGATCTAAGACTTTTCAATAGTGGTGAGGACGGGGCTTATCATCTGCTTCAGGTACACATTATGTTGTATGATGAGTAGTTTAGCATGCTAAGTTCTAGTCATTTTAACAATGAATTACTATGTGCACATTTGTGATTCCCTTTCTAGTATATTTGTCCATCATTTGTTTAGCTGAATTGTACTTGAGTTGTAGACTTGTAGCTGCACAAGTCAACTAAATTACAGAATCGTCATGATTTAGTTTAACTAGCAGTGAGAATTTTATCAGCAGATGGCTCAACTGAATTACTGGAGGATAGTTCGGTAGTTTGTCTGGCATAATATACACTTAATTAAGACTATAAATTTGTTAAACTACAGTTTGTAATATGCTAAACGACCGGTGTACGTTGCTAGTTTGTGCTGGTCTACAATTTGTTTGTCATTTTATATAATCTTATTTATGGGTGGACGCTGATGCCAAATTTTCATTTTTCTGAAGCTCCTTTTGATCCGAGCCGAGTTGGAGATACAACGTCTGCCTGGTGACACATCGCATGCTCTCCAGTCGTTGGATTTGATAAAAACTCGCATGAAAAAGATTTTCCAGGGCCGCATCGAAGGCACCCACCACAATACCTCGCCAGAAGAGTTACAGCATGAACAGCAGGGACGTGGTGAGATATTTACTCCTAAGCATCCCCTCTTGGGGAGGAGTAAATTTAGCGAAGTGAAATACAGAGGGGACTGGATGAAGAGACCCATCTCGGAGACCGAAGTGGCCTGGCTCGCGAGGATTCTGATCCGCCTGTCTGACCGGCTGAACGACGCCCTTCGACTGGGCTGCGACGCCGCCGATGATGGCCCCGCTAACCCGACATACATCAAGTTTGACCGCAATGAGCTGTCGACCATAGGTGGACCGAAGGATGCTGCGAGGATGGCTCTTGTCGCTGTTTGTTCGCTGCTTGCGCTGGTGGGACAAGCTCTGCTGAAGTTCATGAGGGCACACAGGGTGAAGATCAACCTGAGAGTTTTCGCTTCGAAAAAGCTGTTGATGGGTCTCGTGGTCCTGTACGCTGTGGTGGTGGGGACAAGGAATGCTTTTTCCTGAGCTTTACCTCCTGTGTTGTCTTACAAATGTGCAATGATCATCACTGAAGCTAGCTCCCAAGTGAGATTCTGATGCTGTATAGGAACTCATGGGGGCAGATGGAGCTTAAATGCAGAGGAGGAATGTGTTAGGTGCATGTGTTGTTGAGAGCAAGGTTGCAGTCCCCGCTGGTTTCTTGTGCTCTTAGAGAAGCTGTTGCATAGGGCACTTGTGTAAAACGAAAGGAAGAAATGTTGATGTAAACTTACGGTGTAATACTATACAGGGTTTCCTAGTCCAGAAAAGAAAGCAAAAAATCTGGTTGTTTCTGCTTGCGGGTTGCTTGTGTTAGTGGTTTGTCATGGAGAGGTGCATTTGCTACAAGTGGTGACGCATCTCAGGATATATGAATCTGTTCGAAGGCCAGTCGGTGTATCCGTTCACGCCTTCGTTATCTTGGACTTGTCGTCGCCCTCTTCTCTAGATGGTCGCCCCGTTCCGGGATTCAAAAGGACGACGACGATAAGTTGACTGTTGGATGTGAGATCGCTTTACGCGGGAGGCCACACAAACCCACGCGCTATACCAGTCTTGTTAGCGTGTGATGTTCGGCAGGCTCAAGTTTTTCTACTTGTGGGAAATGACGACACCAGGCTACGCGCACCTCGCCCACACCGTCGCGCTCCTCCTGCTGGCCGCGGCGACGACGGTGGCCGCCGTGGCACCCTCGCAGGCGGACGCCCTTCTGGCATGGAAGGCTAGCCTCGGTGACCCGGCAGCTCTGTCCAGCTGGAGCAAGGCGAGGCCTGTGATCTGCTCGTCCTGGCTTGGCGTGGCCTGCGACGATGCCGGGCACGTCACGTCGATCAGGCTCCGGGGGCTCGGTGACTCGGTCTCAACGGCAAGCTCGACTCCCTCAACGCAGCGGCGCTCCCGGCGCTGGCCACGCTCGACCTCAACAATAACAACTTCAGCGGCGCCATCCCGGCAAGCGTCTCGCGGCTGCGCTCCCTGGCCGTGCTCGACCTTGGTAGCAACTGGTTCGACGGCTCCATCCCGCCACAGCTCGGCGACCTCTCCGGCCTCGTGGACCTCCGCCTCTACAACAACAACCTCGCCGGCGCCATCCCTCACCAGCTCAGCAGGTTCCCCAGGATTGAGCATTTTGACCTCGGCTCCAACTACCTCACCAACCCGGACCACCGCAAGTTCTCACCGATGCCTACCGTCAGGTTCGTGTCGCTCTACCTCAACTACCTCAACGGCAGCTTCCCAGAGTTCGTTCTCGAGAGCAGCAACATCACATACCTTGACCTGTCGGAGAACACTATCTCCGGCCCGATACCTGACTCGCTGCCAGAGAAGCTCCCCAACCTCATGTATCTCAACTTGTCCCTCAACGCCTTCTCCGGCCATATACCGACGTCGCTGTCGACGCTGAGGAAGCTCCAGGACCTGCGGATTGCCAATAACAATCTGACGGGTGGAATCCCCGAATTCCTTGGGTCGATGTCCCAGCTGAGAGCTCTGGAACTCGGTAGCAACCCGCTCGGTGGATCGATCCCGCCAGTTCTCGGTCGGCTCAAAATGCTACAACGCCTAGACATCAAGAGCGCTGGGTTGGTGTCCACTATTCCCCCGCAGCTGGGTGATCTTGGTAATCTCAGTTTCCTAGACATGTCCTTGAACCAGCTCTCAGGTAGCTTACCACTGGAGTTGGCAGGGATGGGCAAAATGAAGGAGTTTGGGATATCGTCCAACATACTCACCGGCGAGATCCCACATGTATTGTTCACGAGTTGGCCAGAGCTCACAATCTTCCAAGTGCAGAACAACTCCTTTAGCGGGAAGATTCCGCCTGAGCTCGGCAAGGCAACCAAGCTGGAATTCTTATATCTCTTCACCAACAACCTTACCGACTCTATCCCGTCAGAGATCGGCGAGCTGGTGAACCTGGTAGAGCTGGATTTCTCGGTGAACTTTCTAACGGGACCGATCCCTAACTCCTTCGGTAACCTCACCCAGCTCACAAGGCTGGCACTCTTCTTCAACGGGCTCACCGGCACGATCCCGCCAGAGATCGGCAGCATGACAGCATTGCAAGTCTTGGACGTCAACACCAACAAGCTGGAAGGCGAGCTGCCTGCCACCATCACATCGCTGAGGAATCTATATTACCTCGCTCTGTTTGACAACAGCTTCAGCGGCACCGTACCGCCGGACCTCGGGAAGGGGCTGAGTTTGACGGCGTGAGCTTCTCCAACAACAGCTTCTCCGGCGAGCTGCCGCAGAGACTATGCGACGGCCTCACGCTGCAGAACTTCACAGCAAACAACAACAACTTCAGTGGCACGCTGCCACCGTGCCTCAAGAACTGCACGGGGCTGTACCGGGTGCGGCTGGAAGGGAACCGATTCACCGGCGACATCTCAGAGGCGTTTGGTGTCCACCCAAGCTTGGACTTCTTGGATGTCTCAGGGAATCAGCTGACAGGGAAGTTTTCTTCTGACTGGTCACAATACATCAATCTTACGCTCTTATCCATAAACGATAATCGAATATCTGGCAATATTGATGCAACCTTCTGTGGGTTGACGTCTCTCCAGTACCTGGATCTATCAAATAACCAATTCACAGGGGAGCTCCCAAGTTGCTGGTGGAAACTTAAAGATTTGATTGTTATGGATGTGTCCAACAATGGCTTTTCTGGTGAATTTCCTATATCAACAAGCCTGGACCTTCATCTCCAGTTACTTTATATTGCTAATAATGAATTTCATGGAGTCTTTCCATCAGTAATTGAAGCCTGCAGAGAGCTCACCAGCGTAGATCTTGGGAACAACATGTTCTTTGGTGATATTCCCTCTTGGTTTGGAACGAGTGTTCCTCTTCTAACAGTTCTGAGTCTCCCATCGAACAATTTTGGTGGTGCCCTTCCACCCGAATTATCGCAACTTTCTAAGCTGCAGTTCCTGGACCTGTCCAGTAACTCCTTCTCAGGTGAGATCCCTGTGCTCATGGCAAACCACAGCTGCTCTCTCCAATCGTTTCATCTCGCTGGCAATGGCTTCACGGGAGCCTTCCCGCCGTTCCTAGAACGTTGCGCCTCGCTGGCCACCCTAGACATCGGGAACAACCAGTTCTTTGGTAGTATCCCTACATGGATCGGCAGTCAGGTACCATCGTTGAGGATCCTTAGCCTCAGATCAAACAATTTCACTGGAGAAATCCCCTCAGAGTTATCTCAGCTTTCACAACTTCAACTGCTTGATATGGCCAACAATAGCTTTACAGGATCAATTCCGGTATCCTTCAGCAATTTGACCTCCATGAGGCATAATCTTCCTCCAGTTGTTCAACCGAGACGGTTTTCCGTTTTTCTTTTGAGGTCTACGCCAGTGTACCCGGATGGCTTCCCAGACAAAGTTAACATATCCTGGAAGGGCCGTGAACAAACTTTTTGGGGAACCGTCGGGCCAATAACAGGCATTGATCTATCATGCAATCTACTTACGGCAGACATCCCTGAGGAGATAACATACCTTCAAGGCCTCCGGTTTCTGAACCTATCCAGAAATGAGCTATCAGGCAGTATTCCAGGAGCAATTGGCAGTTTGGAGCCCTTGGAGTTCCTTGACCTCTCATGCAATGAACTTTCAGGTACCATTCCTCCCAGCATCTCAAATCTGCCATCCCTCGGCGTGTTGAACCTCTCGAACAACCGATTGCATGGCAGTATACCCACTGGAAATCAGCTACAGACACTTGTAGATCCATCGATTTATGGTGGCAATCTTGGTCTCTGTGGCTTTCCGTTGAGCTCGTGTGAGCAGATGTCAGACGAGGAAACAGAAGGCCACGGTGGACTTGGAGATACCACTTGGCTGTGTTACTCTGTAATTCTTGGCACTGTTTTCAGTTTTTGGCTCTGGTTTGGAGCTCTGCTTTTCTTCGAGCGATGGAGATTTTCTTTTCTTCACTTTGTTGATGGCTTAGACATTATGGTAGTGTGAAAGCTGTCACAATCTAAGGCTTGTCATGGGATTTAAATCAGCAACATAATGTGCGCCTTATCGACTATGTATGTTCTTTTCTGGTCTTGCAACTGCAACAGTAAATTATAGTGGCAGTTTTAAGTAAAAAATAATAATTGGCTAATACAGATGCAGCTTTGCTATCTCTATTAGCTGAAATGAGATTACTCTACTTGACTCTACAATGAAGATACTTGAAATTCTGAATCTGGAACACACTGAATCGCTGCAATTTGTGTACAAACAAAGCTGATAACACCAATGCGGCTGCTCTTGACTTGTAATGCCATTTCAGTAAAAGAAACAGAAACAGATTTCATTTCAATTTATCTTTTTGAGGCGTGGCAAAAGATTTGCCTTTTCATTGATATAGAAGAAGTGAATTGGCCAGTTTATAAGGAAAACTGGCCGAGAACCGAGATTTCATTTCAATTTAAGAAACTGTTTCAAGTCATAGCTTCAGAGATGTTGTTTCCATCTGCAGACTGCAAGCAGGTTCCAAGCCATTCCATCTTTGTCGTGTTTCCTGAACTTGAATACACCATTCTGCCCATGTCTCTGAATCTTCAGTCATCGATCAGTTGTGAGCTTGGCCTGAAGCTCCTACTGAAAACTAGAATTCTAAGCCTAATAATATGAGCATATTGTCGTGTTTCCTGAACTTGAATACATTCCATTCTTGTGGTGCTGTATGCGGTGGTGGCAGTGACAAGGAATGCTTTTTCTTGAGCTTTACCTTTGTTGCTTCCCGTGCGGTGGTGGTAGACAGTTTGTACTGTGCCAAGTAGCAGCACCCGCACTCTATCAAATTACTACCGCATCACATGATTGATCAGCACCAAATGCCTCTCTATTTGCAAGAAAACCACATGTTGAAACTCACTAATGATTGCGCTAACTAGAAAATATGAAGTTGCCCCTGAGAATTAATAGGCACAAAGTGTAGATTCTTGAACAGAAATGCACAACCAGCACTTAGCGAAGGTAAGATAGACAGTCCAGTACAGCTTGGAATATAATTATAGGACAAAATTTAATAGAAGCCTGAAAGAATCAAAGCTTATTGAATTTGATTTTCTTGGCTTACATGAGCCAACAACCCAAGAAAAAAATTCTTCCAAAAAGGAAGAACATATGTAATATGTATCAGTATCACATCACAATATGAACTGGACAGAAGTAAAAAAACTAAAATTGGCTACACACCAGCACACAACTATGCGCCATCCCAAGACAAATTATGATCAATCAAGTAGCTAAATATGATCAGGTATAGCTGCGCATTAAAACAAAATAAGCAGGCATATGCTCATCAATTATCTAAAGGAGGCACACTCCAAGTATACAACGATAAAATTTAACCAAGCATCAATTTATCTATTGAATCTAACAAAGTTCCAACAAAGCGGGAACGAGGTCGGAAAGATCAAAAGTACCAACAACTTGAACCTTCTTTATGCCATCTGACAGATGTAAGTATACAAAAAAATCAGCATTCAAACTTCAAATGCAATTTATTCAGAAGAATGAAAGAAGTTAGGATAAATGTAAGGCAACCAAAGATAAATGTGTTCACTGAAACTAGCAGAAACAAGGCTGCAACATTCTGTCAGTAATCGCAAAGGGATAAGTTTGACATAAAAGGCATGAATAGCATTTTTTTCACTAAAGCAAGTTATATGATACATAAATATCGTAACTGCTGGTGTGAGCAGCTTACAATACAGGACCAAACAGAAAAGAGATAACGACTAACAACTAAACATAACAGACTTAAAATAGCATTCAAGCACGATAGGACAGAAAATAAACTACTGACAAACCCATTCAAGGGGCAAGTTTGGATTTGAAGCTTGAGTTTAGACACTATCTCCTCAGCCACAGAGTAGGACACAAACACATTCCATTACTGAATGAAGTAAAAATCTTTTCTTAGACCATAAGAACTCATAATGCTGGGACATCATTAGGCTAGAAACAAAAGCACAGACATATAATTGGGCTTTGGAGAGAAGACAGTGCAATCTTCAAAATGGGCCACAGCTACAGCCTACACGCGAAGCATCTATTGGAGGGTATGTCAAATGGATCAGCCATTGACAAATCATGGGTATGTCTGATGTGTGTGAAATTATCCCTAGAGCCACATTTTAGCACAATTTGAGCATCTTTATTAGCTCGATTCCTGATTTGCAGCAGACTGCGTTGTTTAGCAAACCATTTGTCCTTCCGGTGGTAAGGCAATGTAATTTTCATTTCCTTCAGCACTTTCGCATTCAAAACAAGGAACTTCGTGAAGTCAATAGATGGATTCTCTCTGCCATCATAATTCTTCAGCACCACCTTTTTCAAATGGAGCTCGAGGCATTCAATTGGGTCTAGTGGGTCATACTTCCGGACATTATCCATAAGCGGACCTGAATGAAACTGGAGACAGAGAGAGCAGACAATACAAAAGAAGTTGAAAACAGGTTAGCAATAAGGTAGTTGGCTAGATTACAAGTCAAATCAAATGCTGATTTTGGCATCTAAAGCAAGCAACTATGATATGTACTCACAATGACATACAGGCTCTCCAAGCAGGGGAAACACTTTAGGAAGTTAACCACTTTATCCAGATTAGGGCCAACAGATTCAAGAACCAAAATCCTCACGGTGTTCATTTTGGTTGTCAAGCTAACAGCCTGCATTTTCTGCAGAAAAATAAAACAAGTGCCAATAAGAATAATAGCCTGCATATAGAAATGTTAAAGGAGCAATGGATGAAAGTTGCTACTACCTTAAAAAATGTGGTTCCGAAGTGAAGTTCTCGTATTTCTCTAGAGAGCATACCCAATATCTTCAGTTTTGGGGCCAGGATTACCCGTACGGTCGGTGCGAAATACATTGGATGAAGTACAAAACTCTCAAGAGACGGGGTGTTTTCAATGACCAGCTCTTCTAAAATGACACTTCCGCTCCTAGAGTGAGTGCAAAAGCCAAAACTCTTAAGAGTTTGGGAGCTGATACAGAGGCGACGAAAGCCGAAATTTGTCATCAGCTCAAGGCTTTCCAAGGCTGAGCAGGCAGAGAGCATGCTCTGGAGAGCGTCCTCCGAGATGGTGACGCTACCCAGGGTGAGCTGCTTTAGGCACGGAAACTCCGGGATGACGACGGATTCGGGGAAATGGCAGCCACCGAATTCGGCGACACGGAGTTTGGGCGCAAAGCGGTAAGTGCAAGATGGCAGCAGGTACTTCTTGTCCTCGACGATCCAGTGATGGTAGATGAGTTCAAGCTCCTCTAGGTCGCCCTTGAGCTTCTTTAGCCAGCCTTCGATCTCGTCATCGCAGTCGTCGAGAATACTGATGCAGAGCGAGAACCGCCGTGCGGGGCCAAGATGCTCAGAGAGGATCTTCGGGATCAACTTGAAGGGGAATTCAGTGTCCACGTCGAGGTTGAAAGGGGCGGAGCGCCAGAGCGGACGCCACCGGCGCGAGATGACCTGTGTGCGGGCACCTTCCTTGGTGGCGAGAAGAGAGACGATGCTGCCGAGGATGGCGTCCGGGAGGCGGCTGATGAGATCGACGCTCGTCCCGTCATCAACACCTCCACTCTCCCGCGGATCTTGGTCATCGTCGATAAGATGGAACTTGCGCTTCTTGGAAGCTTGCATTGCCGCAGCCATAGTGGCAGCGGCAGCGGCGGTCGCCGCCGCCTCCCCTGCAGTAGCCGCGAGAGCCGCTAACTCCTTGGCCTTCAACGCCTTAGCCGACGCCGCCTGCCGCGCAGTGGCCGCGGCAGCCGCTCCCTCCTTCGCATATAGCGCCGCAGCCGACGCCGCCTCCCGCGCAGTCACCGCGACGGCCGCCGCCTCCTTCGCACTGTACGCCGCAGCCGAAGCTGTCACAGCCGCCTCCTTGTCAGTCGCCGCAGCCGCCGTCGCGTCCTCCGCAGCAGCAGCGGCCGCGGCCGAAGCAGACAGTGCCGCCTCCTTTGTGGCCGCCGCAGCAGCCGAGATGGCCGCCACCACCGCCTCCATGGCTGGCGAGACGCCGCCGGAGCTTGGGTTCTAGGGTTGGATGGGGAATGGGGAATGAATCCTGGCTCCTGGGGTTTTCTTGTTTTGCCAAAAGAAAAGAAAAACTGTGCGGTAAAGACGAAGAAGCAAAATTTAGCGGGAACTGAAAAGATTTTCGCGCCAACTTATTCATCAGTTCGATATATTTTGGTTCACAACAAAAGATCAAGCAGGACATATTGATCGATATTTACTTGGTGCTTGTAGTAATTCATTAAGCTGAACGATGTTTGGAGGATGTGGAAACAGAGCAGGCGTTTTGCCTACCACGTACATATTCACTATTTTATTAAAAATATATTTTAAACGCATTTCGAAATGTTAAGTAATTATGAAATATGTCCACGTATATACACCTTAAACTTCTACGTGTTCAAAAGGTTGTTTTAGGAAAACCGATATTTTTTGTGGTCTGTGTAAAAATACAAAATTTGGTGCTACAATAAGGCTTTTTTCACGAGACATTTTTTATCTTTTTACATATGCAACAAAAAAATATTGGGTTTAAATGACTTTTCAAACGTATATATTGTGAATACGTATTCACAGATTTTTATTGTGGAAATTTTGATATTTCAAAATATGTTTTGTCAATACCATGCGCATATGCACCTGAGTCAGATTAGATTTTAGGTAACTTTCCTACTTCAAAAGACTTTAGTTAGCCCTGAGTTCATCTATCGGAAATCCATTTTGGCTCCTAGGACCACTAGATGCTCCTATTATATAGAAATATATTTCGCCATGTAAAAAATTCTGAAAAAAAATTGGGTGTATTTACAGAAATTTTATGTAGGCATACAAATTGTCGTAAAAAAAAGACATTTGTTGTGCCCTATGTAAATAAGACAAATATAATGCCTAGTAAAAGTCATTTTTTAGCATTGAATTTTTTTTATGCTGAATACGAAAATATTTTTTTCATGAAACTTGGTGTGCCAACATAAAATATTCGAAGGTACACACAGAAAAATCAGATTTTTGTTCATTTTAAAATGTACTTCTCTTAATGAGAGTAGATGCTCCTGCAAACCAAAACACCTTCCTAACTCTTAACATGTGGGACAAAACCACAAATCATTTCAAACAGCTGACGCAGCCGGTAAACCTAGCCAAGCATTTTGATGTTGCGCGATCATGCACATTGTTAGTGAACATCTGCCAAGACCAACTTGTTTGAGTAACACTCCTGACACAAAATCACCTATGGTGAAATCCAGTGTTAGTTTGTTGCGTGTCCCAGAACTACCGAAATGCTGCTGCTCGAGTTGTTTACCACTGCAGCTTCAGTTCCACCATCCACAAATGTAGTGTCCTTGCAAGATCACATTCTACCTGTTGCATGATATCACAACTTCAAGGCGATCTACATGGCAACAAGAAACTTTACACAGCTGGCCATAGCTACAAACATGAGTGCCCAAAGCAGCTGCAGCAAACAACGGGGACATGACACTGCGTCATCTCATAAAGATAGCTTTCATCTACATCATGCAGTATCATTCTCAGGTTCCTTCCTCTCACCTGCCAGTAAACATTAAACAGCTATTGGTTGTGATAAAAGAAGGAAATCACAATTATGCTCACCTCAGTAATTTGAAACCTGTAGAGGCCGGGAGTTTTAACCTCCATTTCGAAAAAGAAAAAAGGGAATACAAGACAGAAGTAACTCCAAAAAATGATGGACGTATGCAGGCTGCTAAATATCATGGCAATGATTAGTTTCAAAAAAAAATGATGATGCAATGCTATAACTGTGTAACTGACCAAACATTTCTAGAGAAATTACCATGACAAGAGTTCCGTAGTTGCCAATTATAATTATTAAGAGTAATAGCTTGTAGTTGCTTCTGCGTGGTCACTATGTGGAAGTACTAGATACAGCTATTGCTACATGCCTAAGGAAGTTTCAGGCGCATAAAAGGCTGAAACTGAATTCCATTTTAAGTGCTAGAAATGAACCTCTGATACAGTCGTTTCGTAGAAATAATTACAACAAAAGAGTCATGTAGGGACGTTGTCCATGAGACGATTTTATTTTCGTCCCAACATGCTTTGTCCAGCCGTGTATTGAGACGTTTGTTGAGACGCAACGTAGATCGTCGTTATCTTGGCTTTACCTCTATCGTCCCAACTCCCAACTCTATGTAAAACCTAGGCATTCGCCGCACAACAGCTTCAGATCCGATCGCAGCGCCCTTCTACAGGTAAAACCTAGGCCAGCCGCCACAGCGGATCCTGATCCGATCGCAGTACCCTTCTCTACTAAACTCTTTGGAATCGCTAACTCTTTGTCTGCAGAGACCTAGGCGGCGACGTATGATTTCGAGGATCCATCAACGTGGAGTCTGGTGAGTTCCTTGCCTACTCGATTAAGTATTCCTTGCCGCTGGACCCTATCAACTGCTCCTTGCCCTTTCCTCGTTACTCCTCTCTTCAAGTAGGCACATCGCCTCTAAGATCTCCGAAACATTTCTTTGTGTTGTGCAGATTAGTGTTCGTCCTTGTACTATTTGCACGCTGGTCAGGGAAATTGTTGCAGATTTTGCACAGAATTCTGCAAACAGGATCAAGTCTTGCTGGACTCATCTATTATGTTTAATGCGCCTAGATTCCAGTTATGTACTAATACTGATTCTCTGTGTTTGGATTTTTCTGCAAGCAGGATCAAGATTTCCTGGACTCATCTAGTACTTATATCATGTGTACGTGTGTTCTATGGATTGGAACTCTAGGATAATTGTTTTGCTGCCGCAAACGGTATTTACTCTCGGACCATAGGCATATTAAGTCGTGGTCAAAATTTTAATACTTTACCGGTTGATTTTTGCTCGTGCAGTTGTTCCTCTTCAAGAAATTTGTGAGCGGATTTTTCAAGCAGAATATCATAGAGAAAGAATGTCTCCAGAAGCAATGAAATGGACAGCAGATTATTTCGAGGACAAATAGATTAATTCCTATTAGTTAGGAAATTACATATGGGCATTCTATGAATTATTCAGCGTGTATGTAAATTTTTGTAAGGATGAGCATTTCTCTTGTAAAGTTGCCACTAAATTATATAATAGAAATTTTTCTGCAATGCAATGTGTTTTCGTAATGCCCTTTCTAATGGTTCGAAATAAATTGAGTCATATGATGTGCACTCGTTCTAGTTGATTGCAAAGATTTTATGAAGAAGTATTTTAAAAAAAATCCATTCAATGACGCAATAAAAACGACTCGATGTTTGTAGAGACGATGTGGTGTACCTCTATAAAGCGCCTCTAGTCGCGTAACCACGCTTTTGAAGTCGTCTCATTTTATTTTAGAGACGCTCACAAAGCGTCTTTATGTTATTTGAGACGGTGCATAAGAAGACGTTCCTACGACGCTTTATAATAGCGTCTTTACAAGTACGTAGAGATGAAATTTCGTGTCTCTAGCCTATAATCAGACGTCTCTACATGAACTTTTTGTTGTAGTGAGTGGGAATCTTTACTATTCTTTAAAGTTGAGACGGTGGTGATGGTCGTACGTCGTCCCCCCCCTTCCTCGATACCGCCTCCCATCCATCGCAGGAAAAAATGCGGCGTCTCTCCCACTGAACCGCCCACACACCACGCACGCACGACTCCGTAGTAAACCGCGCAGCGGATGAATCGGGCAGTTCCTCCGCGTCGTTGCCGAATTCTTATCCTCCGCGTATCTCGTCGTTCTTCCGCCGCAGTCCCTTCCCCCGCGTCTCCGCCTCGAGGCGCGCCCGAATCGCTGCGTCGAGCGCCGCCGGGAGCGTGTCGCGCCGGTGGGCTTCCTGGCTTCGCGCGCTGGCACTGGCAGACGGGCGGCGCCGCCGGGGCTCGAGATAGCAGCAAGGAGCAAGGCAAACGTCTGCTCCACGCGCCACCTCCCGCAGTGCAACATGCCCATCATGGCCTCGAACAGAGCGACGCCGCGCCGCTTTCGCCTCAGACTACAGTGCCAGGAGCAGTCGGTCCGAGCCTCCGAGGTCCACGGCCGCAGGTGCCGAGCCGAAGCCGCGTCGCCCTCTGCTGGTCCTGGAGAGTACGAGATGCTGGGAGCCGCTGGTGTAGATTGCAATCTCCGTTTCTTCTCCGCCATGGCTGCCGATCCCGCTCCAACCCGGCCAACGGCAACGATCCAACCTCATCCAGTCTGTATGCCCATTTGCCTCCGCTACTCTATTGGACCAACTGACCGCTTGGCGATGGAGATGCAATTGTTGCCCCGCAGCTCTTTCTTCTCTGGATGGTTAGTTCTTAAATCTGTATGCTAGGCACAATAACTGTGGTGATAATCTGAAATTTAGTATATATTTTCTTTATAATTTTCCATTGGTTGCAACCCTATTGCCAGGATCACATGTTCGTTTATGAAGTGGACCAACAACAATCAAAACTTGGCATATGGTTGTCCATCTATGAAATCAGTACCTTCATTATGAGTAAAAGGGAACTCACTGCAGGTTGTTCTTCATTTTCTTTTCTACGCCTTTCTATTCTTTAAAGCTGAGATGGTGGTGCAATTGTTGCCCCGCAGCTCTTTCTTCTCTGGATGGTAAGTTTTTAAATCTGTATGCTAGGCACAATAACTGTGGTGATAATCTGAAATTCAGTATATATTTTCTTTATAATTTTCCATTGGTTGCAACCCTATTGCCAGGATTACATGTTCCCTTTAAAGAATAGAAAGGCATAGAAAAGAAAATGAAGAACAACCTGCTGTGAGTTCCCTTTTACTCATAATGAAGGTACTGATTTCATAGATGGACAACCATATGCCAAGTTTTGATTGTTGTTGGTCCACTGTATATGGAAAATATAATGTTCACGACTGATGGTTTTTCTCAAAAAGGATTTAATCTTCCTTGCTTGCATACAGAAATCTGGATTGTTAAGTGTTCATCATCGTTTTGAAGACCAGCGTCCTGGCATGACCTATCCATTTCCCATGCAGGTTGTGGGCTCAAGGCTTTTTCTCTACCGGTTTCTTTAGGATAAAAATTTGTAATCACGCTGCTTTTTAAGCAAGGGAGATTTGATTTTTTTAGAAGTTAATACTCCATTAAGGTGTGATTTTAGAGGTAGTTTGTAGTTACACATAAGAGTTCAAAGTTAAACCTAGATTAAACCTCAAAATGCTTTGTATGCCTTCGATTATGTTGTCAAACCCAGACATGTACCTGCTTATGTCTCTCGCAAAAAAAAAAAAGTACCTGCTTATGTTATCATGCAGGTCACTTAACCATGTAGATGATGCTTCCGTGTCTACCTTGTCAGATGTCATAATATTGACAGTTTAAGCAGTGAGTACTACAATGGTTAGCTCCCCTCCATAAATTTCTGAACTTGTTTTTTATGCAGTGGTAGGAAATTTAGCTATTCAGGTCCATCCTTAGCTTAGTATTGATGCTGAGACAACCTCGTGCTTGTATTGCACTTGATGGTTCAGAATTTTTGTTGTATGAGCACATTTATTTCAAGTATTTTTTTTGTGTCAATTATAAGTTCAGCTTATCCCACAAAAAATGGGATATCCTTTGTACAAGCAATCTGGCGCATAGGCAATTATTTTTCAGAGAACTAGACCTTTTAAAAAATATATATATGAATTATATGAGGTGGTATGTATTTTTCTAGGTTTATTAGTTTCGAAATGGCGCGCTTAATTTTATGTGATTGCTATTTCCTTTTGCAGGGACTAACATATGTGGCATAGTTGCTAAGCCAAGTGTTTTTCTGAACTGAAAACTCTAAATGCATGCATTATTTATCGGAGCAACAAGCTGTAGTTCCAAAAATGGTATCTTTGTGCTTTCTCTCATCTTGTCATTCTTAGATCTATTTTGTAAAGAAATTGACCTCTTCCATCAGATAGTTAATATTAGTATTGTGCTGATATTGACGAGCCTTCCGGCAACGCAATTCTATCAAAGTGTGTGGGATCAATGAGCTGTTTGTACTAAAAAAATTACTGGCCAGGGGATACAAAATGTATATACTCCCTCCGTTTCAAAATATAAGGCGCGCTATTTTTATGCTGGTCTTCGGTACTCAACTTTGACCGTTAACATATAATAAATTATGTGGATCTAGAATGTACAAATGGTATCGTTGGATTTGTGTTGCAAAATTCTTTCATTTCATATATTTTTATAATAATTTTGTGGTCATATTATAAGTACAAATCATGGTCAAAGTTGGTCGCCGTTGACCAGCGAAATTAAAGGGCGCCTTATATTTTGGGATGGAGGAGTATATCTTATTCAATTAGTCTACTCGCATCCAAAAATAAGTTCTTCTCCACGCATGTGAGAAAGAAAGCGGTACACGGGTTGATCGATGACATGTACCATTATAGTACGGATTGTTGTTGCGGTGAGAAATGAGACAGAGGGGTGTGTGGTGGTCAGACATGGAGGAGGAAAGTGGACGAAGATGCTCATGACTTGCAATTCCACCAAAGGAAATTAAATATGTCTATAATTAGTTGCTCCTACAAAAAGTATATAACATGGAAAACAAAAGGCAATTGGCACCAGTACGTTGTCTTAGCACTTGGACTTACAATCGAATCATCCGAGAACTTGGAGGGGTCGTGGCAACGCACGGGCAGTCAACTAGTATTAGTAATAGATGGACTGCTGAACCTACAAGCTGCTATCTGCACGGAAACTGCAATGCTCAGTATAGAAAATATGCATGTTCGGGCTTAACCAATGTGATGACTGATGACTATAGATGATGCAGTACCAAAAACTAAGTAACATTTTATTGTCTTTGCAGAGAAGGAAAAACCAAGCAGGTAAGATCACTATCTGCGCTGTTCTTAGGACACCAACCAATACCATTGCTTTATGTTGCAGTTCGAAAATATCAAACTCCATATGTTAGCTGAATCATCACCTCTCTTTCTTGATATAAATGGTTCAGTGTGGTAGATTGTTCAAACTATTACTACAGCATGACATGATTCATCAGCACCAAATGCCTCTCTATTTGCAAGAAGACCACCTGTTGGAACTCATTAATGATTTCTCTGACAAGAAAAGTATCAAGTTGCTCTTAAGAATTGGTAGGAACAAACAAGATTATTGAACAGAAATGCACAACTGGCTCTTAGCAAGGATAAAATAGAAATTTTGGTACAGCTTGGAATAGAATGATAAAATGGAATTTAATAGTCACTAAGAATCAGAGCTTATTGAATTCGATTTTGTTTGGCCCAAGAAAGAGAGGAAGGAAGAAATTCATATTTATATGTATCACACCACAATCTTGCTGAACTGGACATGGTGATCGCAACATATACTGAGAAGAAAGAATATTTGCATACACATAAAAACTGAAACTTTGCTACATACAAGCATAGTTATGAACCATTACTAAGACAAATTCGGATCAATCAAGTAGCAAAATATGAGCCAGTACACTTGCAAAAATAACAAAATAAGCAGGCATATGTGCCTCAAATAAGGAACAGCCCTCCAAGTATAAACAAAATAATTTAACCAAGCATCAGTATATATGTTGAAAACAAGAGAGTTTTGCTGCTGATGCAGACACACCATCATAGGATAGTAGAGAAAGAAAATTGATAAACCAAGTAGTGCTTCTTCAACATGCGTAATTCATGTGGGAATGAGGTCGGAAAAATATATTGACAAAAGTGCATACAACTTTATCTTTTTTATGCCACCTTTAAGCATACCAAAAAAACAAATCAGCATTCAAACTTCACATGCTATTATCTGTAAGAATGAAAGAAATTACAGAAACACTTCTATAAACCAAAGATGCATTATTCGCTTAAACTAACAGAAATAAGGCTGTAGACAGTCTGTTATGAATTGCAAGGGAATAAATTTGAGACAAATGGCATGGAGGCCATCCTTCTTCACTAAGGTGAGCAGTATGACAACTGACACATACATATTGTAACTGCTGGTGTCAGTAGCTTACAATACAGGACCAAACAGCAACGACAACCAACTAAACATAACAGATTTAAACTAGCATTCAAGTGCAATATAACAGAAATAAACCACTGACAACCCCCTTCAAGCGGCAAATTCTGATCTGACTCTTGAACTTGGACACTAACTCCTCAGTCCAGGTTGTACCAGGTGGTTGCTATATTAATATAGCGGGGCTACGGCCTATTTCGTCAGTCCAGGTATTATCCTGAGTAGGCTACAAAAGCATTCCATTGCTGAATGAAGGAGATCCTTCCATAGAGCATCAGAACTCAGAAGGCTGGGACAACATTAGGCTAGAAACAAAAGCAGCTGACATAAAAATTGGGCTTTGGAGATAAGACAAGGCAATCTTCAAAATGGGCCACAGCTACACGTACAGCATTCTTTGGAGGGTATGTCGAAGGGATCGGCCATTGACAAATCATGGGTATGCTCGTTGTTTGTGAAATAATCTTTAACACCACATGTCAGTTCAATTCGAGCATCTTTAGAAGCTATATTCCTGATTCGTAGCCGACTGCGTTGATTAGCAAACCATTTCTGATGGCGGTGGTAAGGTAGTGTAATTTTCATCTCCTTTAGCACTTTCGCATTCAAAACGAAGAACTTGGCGAAGTCAATAGATGAACTTTTGGAACCGTCATAATTCTTTAACACCACTTTCTTTAGATGGAGCTCAAGGCATTCAATTGGGTCAAGTGGGTCATAATTTCGTACATTATCCATAACCATCCATGGGCGTGAGAGTGACTGGAACTGGAGACAGAGAGAACAAACATTACAAAAAAAAGTTGCTAACAGGTTAGCTAAACAGTACTTGGCTAGATTTCAGGTCAAATCAAATGTTGATTTTGACATGTAAAGCAAGCAACTATGTTTTATACTCACAATGACATACAGCCTCTCCAAGCAGGGGAAACACTTGAGGAAGTTCACCACTGTATCCAGATTAGGGCCAGCAGAGTCAAGAACCAAAACCCTCATGGTTTGCATTTTGGCTGTCAAGCCAACAGCAAGCATCTTCTGCAGAAATATAAAAACAATTGCAAGTAAGAATAATAGCCTGCATATAGGAATGCTGAATGAGCAATGAATGAAGGTTGATGCTACCTGAAAAACTATGGTTCCAAAGTGAAGTTCTAATATGTCTTCAGAGAGCATACCCAATATCTTCAGTTTAGGTGCCGAGATTATCCGTATGGTCGCTGGGCCATACTTTGGATTAAGTGGTAGCAATCTCTCAAGGCACGGGGCATTCTCAATGACCAACTCTTGTAGAAAGACACCTCCACTCCTCGAGTCAGTGGAAAAGCCTAAACTCTTAAGAGTTTGGGAGTTGATGCAGAGGCAACCAATGCCAGAATTGTCCTTGAGCTCAAAGCTTTCCAAGGCAGGGCAGCTAGAGAGCATGCTATGGAGAGCGTCCTCCGAGATGGTGACGCTCTCCAGGGTCAGCTGTTTGAGGCATGGAAACTCGAGGGACATCAGCACAGTCGAGTTGGTGAGATGGCAGCCGCCGAAGTTGGCCACACGGAGTGTCGGGGCGAAGCGGTAGACGGACGATGGCAGCCGATACAACTTGTTCTTGGCAGTGTAGCAGGTGAGCTCCAACTCATGTAGGTTGTCCAGGGCTTGGGAACTAAGCCACCCTTCGATCTTGGCGTAAGACTCACTGCAAGTCGAGAGCCAGAGCGAGAAACGCCGTCCAGGGCCGAGATGCTCAGAGAGTATCTTTGGAATCAAGTCGATGGTCTTGTAGCCGTTGCTCCCGAGTTCAGGCTCCGCCTCGAGGTTGAGAGGAGCGGAGCGCCAGATCGGACGCCACCGGCGAGAGATGGCCTGCGTGCGGGCACCTTCCTCGGTGGGGAGAAGAGACACGATGCTGCCGAGGATGGCGTCCGGGAGGCGGTTGATGAGATCGACGCTCCCCCCGTCATCGACGTCTCCACTCCCCGGTGGATCTTGGTCGTCGTCGATAACATGGAACTTACGCTTCTTGGAAGCTTGCATTGCCGCGGCCGCCCCAATTCGGTCTGATTGTTGCTGATGGTTCCCTTTGGAGTATTTATCTCCTTATTAAGGCAATAATCAAAAATGTAGTCTAATTATCATCTGAAACATGCAAAATCCACGAAAAATTGCTGGAAGAAGCTTGCCTTTACCTTGGGACAGTAATGGAGGGCGGCGGACAGAGAGGAGATGCGGGCAGGGACGACGAACGAAGGCTAGGGCTGCGGCTCCGTCTGCGGAGCGGCCAGGTGGAGGCGAGTTCCGCGGCTCCGGCGACGGAGCGGCGATCCCCGCAGTTCCGGCGGCTGACCGGCCAGGGGCGATGGCGGCGAGGCCCGGCGGCCAGGTCGCGGACGGCGCGAGCAAAAGCGCACGAGCTGTCTCTGTTCCTGCTCGTGCGACTTGAAGAAATAGGCAAGGGCAGATTTGTCATATTTAGATAATAATTCGACTAATAATTTTGATTATTGCCTTAATTAGGAGATAAATATTTCAAAAGGGACATCAGCAACAATTAAACCGAATTTGTGGGGTTGGAAATGAAAAAAGTGGGCTTATAATGGTGTTCGGTGGTGAGTGTGGAATGGGAAATGGGGAATGAATCGAAGGGTTTATTCCCGCGCAACTTTATTTTATTTTATTTTCCCAAAAGAACCAATATATGTGCGGTTGCCACCGCTCCAATCTCCCGCGAGGAAAGAGGGAGATGCAAAAATTAGCAGGAACTGAAAAGATTTTCGCGCCAACCACTTTTATCTCCGTATATGTGCTCATTACTTCATGTAGTCATATGTATGGATATGTTTTTCAGGTTCACAAAAAAATTCAAGCAGTACATTTCTTTGTTGAGGGAAAATCAAGCAGTACATTTCCATTATTGATAGATATTTACAAACATTCTCTCAGGACGGTCCGACTAATGTCATATTCCATCGAAGAAGTTGGTGATTGAGTCGCGAGCTTGTCGCCACCTTTGCCACCATTCTCTGTTTATAACCTCCTCGGAACATTGTAAATCACCAAGTAAGTTTTTTTATCCCGAGGAATGCGCTTTGGTTCTCGAACTCATATACTGTTGATTACGCTAAACATAGTACATCGTTTCAAAAAAATTGAAATTGTTTGGTGACGAAATACATATGTTTTTAAATAAATGCAAAGTTTCGTGATCAGATGATATATTTGGTCCTCTATGTCAAATGACAAAATCAGTATTCTGAAAACATATTTTTTGTAACGCCCATTTTGGCTACTTTGTCTTTTTATACAGAACAATTCAGATGTTATTTCGCCACACGATTTGGTTTGTATGTACATTTTTATCTGTTCATCTCATTTTTTTTATTTTTTTAGTTTTGATTTTTTTTATGTTATCTCAGGACCGATTCCTTAGTCACTTACTCATCATTTTTAGGGAACATAATTGTTTTTAGGGAAAGCTACTTACACAGCTATAATTGAGTTGAGGCATATCTATGATTTTAGTTTTTTTTATACCGCTCATATTTCTTTTTTGAAGAGATAAGTAAGTTGGCTCTACCGCTCAAAAAAAATCTCGAAGGAGATAAGTAAGTTGGCTTGAAAATATTTTCAGTTTCAGTTAACTTTTGTATCTTCCCCAAACCAAACTGTGGTTGATAGTTAGTAGGTGGTTGTACCCTCAGCCCATTAGAATTCAAACTCAAGGTTTGACATTTGTGTGTTGCATTTAGGCGCAATATTCTTTCAGTTGGAGGCGACGTTCCCGTCGACAGCGAGGCGCTTGTGCTGACTTCGTCAATATCAAAACCCGATCCGCCGGCTCAATATTTTGGAGGTGTTGCGCGTGTATGTGAGTGTCTGCTTGTTTTTTTTTAAAAAACTTTTGTATCTTCCTCTTTCCCAGTTTTGCTTTTCTTTTCTTTTGGCAAAAAAAAAAATGGTGCGGTAATAAACTGCTCGATTCATTGCCCAATTCCCCATCCACACCACACACCATCAAGGCACAAACCCTTGAACCCTCGCTCCCGCATCTCGCCAGCCATGGAGGCGTTGGTGGTGGCGGCCTCGGCCGCTGCGGCGGCCACCAAGGAGGTAGCACTGTCCGCTTGGGTCGCGGCGGCGGCTGCTGCGGAGGACGCGGCAGTGGTTGAAGCGGCTGACAGGAAGGCCACGGCTGCTGCTAAGGACGCCGCTGCGGCCGCTTCGGATGCGGCGCTGGAGGCGGCGTCGGCAGCAGCTGTCGCGGCGACTGCACGGGAAGCGGCGTTGGCAGCGGCGTCAAATGCCAAGGAGTTAGCGGCTGTTGCGGCTACTGCACGGGAGGCGGCGGCGGACGCCGCTGCCACCATGGCCGCGGCAATGCAAGCCTCCAAGAAGCGCAAGTTCCATCTTATCGACGATGACCAAGATCCACGGGAAGTGAAGACGTTGAGGACGGGGGGAGCGTCGATCTCATCAGCCGCCTCCCGGATGCCATCCTCGGCAGCATCGTCTCTCTTCTCCCCACCAAGGAAGGTGCCCGCACACAGGCCATCTCTCGCCGGTGGCGTCCGCTCTGGCGCTCCGCCCCTCTCAACCTCGTGGCGGATCGTCAATTCTTGTGCAAGGCCCACAAGGCCGTCGACTTGATCCCGAAGATCCTCTCCGAGCATCTTGGCCCGGCACGATGGTTCTCGCTCCGCCTCAGTATTAAGGACTGTTATGACATGATTGAAGGCTGGCTAAAGAAGCTAGAGGAGCTCGAGGGCGACCTAGAGGTGCTCGAGCTCATCCACGGTCCCTGTTCTGCCGACAAGCCCAAGTACCTGCTGCCCCGTGCCTTGAGAGATTTCTACAACTTGATCCAACGTCGTTTTCGCCGACCATACGAATAATCTCAGCCCCAAAACTGAAGATATTGGGTATGATCTCTCAAGACATACCAGAACTTCACTTTGGAACCACCGTTTTTAAGGTAGAAGCGACTTTCATCCATTGCTCCTTCAACATTCCTATATGCAGGCTATTATTCTTATTTCCACTAGTTTTATATTTCTGCAGAAGATGTATGCTGTCAACTTGACAACGAAAATGCACACCGTGAGGATTTTGGTTCTTGAATCTCTTGGCCCTAATCTGGATAAAGTGGTTAACTTCCTAGAGTGCTTCCCCTGCTTGGAGAAGCTGTATGTCATTGTGAGTACATACATAGTTGCTTGCTTTAAATGCCAAAATCAGTTTTGATTTGACTTGTAATCTAGCGAACTATCATATTGCTAACCTGCTGGCAATTTTTTGTTTTGTTTGTTCTCCCTGTCTTTAGTTTGAGTTTCAGACAGGGATGCTTGTAGATAATGTCCGGAAGTATGACCCACTAGACCCAATTGAATGCCTCGAGTTCTATCTACAAAAGGTGGTGCTGAAAAATTATGACGGCTCCAAGAGTTCATCTATTGACTTCACCAAGTTCCTTGTTTTGAATGCAAAAGTGCTAAAGGAAATGAATATCTCACTGCCTTACCACCGGACGGACAAATGGATTGCTAATCAACGCAGTCTGCTACAAATCAGAAATAGAGCTTCTAAAGATGCTCAAATGGAACTGAAATGTGGCTCTAAGGATAATTTCAAACACAACACTCATACCCATGATTTGTCAATGGCTGATCCCTTTGACATACCCTCCCCTGCATGCTGGCGTGACTGTGACTCATTTTGACGATTGCCTTGTCTTCTCTCCAAGGCCTAATGGTGTCTGGATTTACTTCATTCAATGATGGAATGCTCTAGGAAAGGATTTACTGTATTCAGTGATGGAATGTGTTTGTGGCCTGCTCAGGATTATACTTGGACTAAGGATGTAGTGTATAAGCTCAAGCTTCAAATCCAAACTTGCTGCTTGAAGTAGTTCATGAGTAGTTTATTTCCTGTTCTATTGTGCTTGAATGCTAGTTTAAATCTGTTATGTTTAGTTGCTAGTTGTTATCTTGTTTCTGTTTGGTCATGTATTGTAAGCTGCTGACACCAGCAGTTACTATATTTATGTATCATATAACTTGGATTCGTGGAAAAGGATGGCCTTTATGCCTTTTGTCTCAAACTTATCCATTTGAGATTAATGACACACTGTTTGCAACCTTGTTTCTGCTAGTTTCAGTGAATAATTTATCTTTGATCTATAGAAGTCTTTCTTTAATTACATTTGGAATTTTTTGCCTTACATTTAACCTACCTTCTTTCATTCTTACGAGTAAGAGCTTTTGAACTTTGAATTCTCCTTTTTTTGGTATACTTAGGTGACATAAAAATGTCAGTTGTTGGGGCACTTCGTATCAATATATTTTCCGACCTTGTTCCCACTTTAGTAAACTTTCCTGGATTCAACAGATATTTTGATGCCTAGATTCTTGATGCCTGGTTAAGTTGTGGCGTTGTATACTTGGAGTGCTCCTCCTTTAGATATTTGAGGCGCATATACCTGTTTATTTTGTTAGTTGCGTAACTATAGCAGTTCATATTTAATTACTTGATTTATCAGAATTGATCTTAGGAACCGTGCTTGTGTCTAGTGAAGTTCAGTTTTTAATTTTTGCAATAACCATGTTCAGTTCATTAGATTCCGCTGTGATAAATATATATATGAAGTTCTTCCTTTCCTGAAGAAATATTTTCTTGGGTAGTTGGGCTCACTTCATTATAACAAAATCAAATTTAATAAGCTTTGAATATTAAATTTGTCTTAGTAGTTCTGTTCCAAGCTGTGGTAAACTGTTTATCTTACATTTGCGAAGTGCTAGTTGTGCATTTCTGTTCAAGAATTAGCTCGTCCCTATCAATTTTTAGGAGCAACTTCATAATCGTCTGGTCAGCAAAATCATTGGTAAGTATCAACAGTGGTTTTTGTAGAGATTCATTTGGTGCTGATCAATCATGTGACGCCATAGTACTAGTTCGATATAGTGAATAATTTATTATTGCAGGTGCTGCTACTTTGCACAATACAAACTGTCTTCAATTTTTGCTGTCAATGTTTGCATTCCGATTAGTTCTAGTTAATATTTTGTGCTTTTGTCCCAAAAGGTTTACTACATTACAATCTACATTACTGCCAAAAATCAATCAAGAAAGAGAGATGATGATTTAGCTAACATAAAGATTTTTATGTTTTCCATCCAAAGATCAGCACGGATCATTTCAGCTGTCAGGTGATAATATGTTGCCATGCAACCATGAAGTGGTACTTGATTTTTCTTTCTCTGCATACGCAGTAATCTTACTTACGGATTGGTGCTGCAGCATCATAGTCATCGCTTAGGCTTTGGCTGCCAATTAAGTGAATAGTTCCCCAATATGGATATTTTCGTAACTGAGCATTGCAGTTTCCATGCAGATCCCAAATTGCACGTTCGGCGGTGCATCTCCTTTTACTATTATCCCCACTCTTATTTTCTAGAAAATAACTGTACTAGAGGTTCGTTTCTAGTACTTGAAATGGATTCTAGTTTCAGCTTTTTCTCTGACCGAAACTTCCTTAGGTGTGTAGCAACAGCTCTATCTAGTACAGGGGTACACCCTTAGTTTGCACTTTCCGGTAGTGACCATGCATTTTTACAAGCTATTATGTCAGTACTTATATTATTGGCAGCTACCGGTTTTGTCATCGTTGTAATTTCTCAGGTTAGCTACACCAGTTATAGCATTTTATTATCATGGTTCTTATGCCTGCATATACACTCTTGCAGTAGCTATGGCAATCTGTGTAAAGTTTCTTATTGCGGTGTACAACACAGGGAAGTTGTCATATCATGCGGCTGACAGGAAACTGTGATCTGCAACAACACTACGTTTGTGGATGATGAAACTGAAGCTGCAATGGCTAAGTTTATGGATTTCACCATAGGAGATTTTGTTGCAGGCGCGTTGCTCAAACAAGTTTGTCTCGATAGATGTTCACAAATAATGTGTGTGATGACGCAACATCAAAATGCTTAGCTAGGTTTACCGGTTGCATCAGCTGCCTGAATTGGTGAGTAATTAGTTGGTCGATCGGGTTCACAAGCGAATGAGTTAAAAATCTGAAATGCAGAGATAATGGAATAGAATTCATATCTGTTGCTCTTTGTATCACTCAAATCTGTGCTAGTTAATCTGAACTGGTATTCGATGGCTGGCCAATGGATCACTAGGTTGATATGATTACCATTCTGGTGATTTGAATTTATTTTCCTGTAATCACAATATGCTCATACTAGCCTACTAGGTACATGATTCTACATTATTCAGTAACTCGATGATCTTCAGGCAATCGTCTATTATACTGGGTAATATAATAGAGTTTACTTTCAGGAGGCCATCGACTTCAGCTTTTTTGGTCAAATATGTTGTTTTATTGTGACCCAAATTCAAGTTAACGATAAATTTGGTTTTAATGCCAGATTTTTCATGAATTTTAGTAAATATATGGTTGTGTGTATCAGTTGATCCAGGATTATCCTCCTTTTCAAAAAAAAAAACTTCGATCTTTCCTCTACCCAAGTGCCACATATCCTTAGGTAGCGTTGCTCTAGGCTTCACCTTTCTTTGTTAAGGGTTAACAGCACTTTATTGATCATCACAAATCAAGAGTCTTCTCGCGAGGAGTGCTCGCGAGGAGTCTTGTCGTTGGCTTTTATTGCCTTGTCAGGTCAGCCATGGACCCATGGTCAGGCCAGTTGAAGACATACCATGGTGTTTGGTGACCTTTGTCTCTTCAGCCTGGCTTACGGAGAAGGTTGTTATTAATATTTACGGCCTGGCAAACAAGCCGGGTAAAATAAGGAGCAGATATATATATTTCATGAAACATAGGATGCTCAATAGATTCACTATTGTTCTCAATATGCTCCTTGGAAAAAATTCAGGTGATCAGTTGGCTATTGGTAAGGAAACTGGACGGATGACAAGGAGCAACACTCGTCTCGCCCTCACCGTGGTCACTCGAAGAAAGAACAGGTGGCCTAAATGTTAAAAGTTTGTAGAAACAGGTTGTGTGGTGATGTCGTTCTGCTTAGTACTGATGGTAGGAGTTTGTAAGGTTGTAAGTAGGTTGATGGTCTGGTGGTGATGCAGAAAAACTGGACAAAAAACCTCTGTACTATTGGTTTCGTTTGAATAAAATGAAATCAGGGGCGGAGCCCCTTCAATCAAAAAACTATAGTGGGCTAAATGTCCTCAGCAGACAGGGCTTCAGTTTGTTCAGGAATAGCTAAACTAAATACTCCATATTTATTCCCCTGTTCGCCATACAGGTTTCAGTAGGTCATAGATGGGAGGAAACAGAACGCGATTCTCAGGTTAAGAGAGCAAGCCAATCTGGTTCAGTAAGCATCAAAACAGAGATCAGTTGGAGCACATGGTTCACATAGGAAGAGCACATGACTGACTACTAAGGCCGCAACACTCCTAGCAAACAGCTGCAACACACTGTCAAAACAACACCCCTATTTAAACGGTTACAGCAAGCAGGCCAAATTCTGAGAACACATGATATTATATGGAGTTGGTTGTCATGCGAAAGAATGATCTTGACGATGCGCACCACGGGTCCACAAATGTGAGATGAGAATCATGTCGACTAACAGTTTTGGCTGCCATGCATTAACCTGCAAAGGAAGCAAACTGAAACTAGCTCCGGCGTGCAAAGATTGTCGCCACTGCAAAATAAAACACAATACTTGCTGAGAGCAGACAGAAATAGCAAAGTACTTGCTGAAAAGGCTTTACCCGGAAGTAAGTAACTTGTGTCAAACCCAAAGCCAATGAAAATTCAGAGAAGATAAATTCAGATGAGACAACTAAGTTCAGATAATATAGAAAAACCAATTTTCGCCAATGAGTACAAATGCATAAACAAAAGGGCATAATAAAGCAGAGAAGATTGCATAAAACAAAACTAAGGTAAGTAAGCCTGCATAAAAAGTTTGGAAATAATTATCGCCAACCCCACCATTCAGTTTCCAATTTGATAAAGATATAAGGCTGTGCGCATAATAATTCAGTGGTAGTAGCATATTTAGCTAATAATAAGGATACACAAGCAGGCTTCATACTTGGCATGTTAAGCTTCAACCACTTGAGATTCTAGACAACATGAAAAAGTACTTGCCGGAAAGACTTAAACCAGAACACTAAGTAACTTGTGCCAAAACAAATGCCAACGAAAATTCAGAGAAGATAACTTCAGATGAGACAACTAAGTTTAGATAATCTAGAAAACCCAAATTTCGTCATAGAGTACGCATGCAAAAAAAAAGGCATATTGAAGCAAAGAATATTGCAGAAAAAAACTAAGGTAAGGAAGCCTGCCTAAAAAGTCTCGAAATAATTATCTCCTACCCCACCATTCAGTTTCCAATTTGATAAAGAGATAAGGCTGCGCACAATAATTCAGCGGTAATATAACTAAACATAACAGATTTCAACTACATTCAAGCACAATAGAACAGAAATAAACTACTGATGAACCCCTTCAAGCAGCATGTTTGGATTTGAAGCTTGAACTTATACACTACGCCCTCAAGACAAGTATAATCCTGAGCAGGCCACAAACGCATTTCATCAGTGAATGAAGTAAACCCTTTCCTAGAGCATCAGGACTCAGAATGCTGGGACAACATTAGGCTAGAAAAAAACAGCGACATAAAAATTCAGATTTGGAGAGAATACCATGCAATCTTCAAAATGGGCCACGGCTACAGTAGCATCCTCTAGAGGTTATGTCGAAGGGATCAGCCATTGACAAATCATGGGTATGCTTGTTGTCTCTGAAATTATCCGTAGAGCCACATTTCAGTTTAATTTGAGCATCTTTAGAAGCTCTATTTCTGATTTGTAGCAGACTGCGTTGATTAGCAAACCACTTCTCCTGCCGGTGGTAAGGCAATGAGATTTTCATTTCCTTTAGCACTTTCGCATTCAGCACGAGGAACTTGGTGAAGTCAATAGATGGACTCTTGGTGCCGTCATAATTCTTTAGCACCACCTTTTTCAGATGGATCTCCAGGCATTCAATTGGGTCTTTTGGGTCATACTTCCGGACATTATCCATAAGCGGCCCTGAATGAAACTGGAGATAGAGAGAACAACCAATACAAAAGAAGTTGGCAACAAGTTAGCAATAAGTTAGTTGGCTAGATTACAGGTTTAATCAAATGCTGATTTTGGCATCTAGAGCAAGCAACTATGATATGTACTCACAATGACATAAAGACTCTCCAAGCAGGGGAAGCACTTGAGGAAGTTAACCACTGAATCCAGATGAGGGCCATTGGAGTCAAGAACCAAAACCCTGACGGTGTGCATTTTGGTTGTCAAGCTGATAGCATGCATTCCCTGAAGAAAAATAAAACAAGTGCCATTAAGAATAATAGCCTGCATTTACGAATGTTCAAGGAGCAATGGGAGAAAGTTGTTACTACCTTAAAAAATGTGGTTCCCAAGTGAAGTTCTGGTATGTCTCCAGAGAGCATACCCAATATCTTCAGTTTTGGTGCCGAGATTACCCGTATGGTGGGTTGAAAACAAAATGGATTAAGTGGTAGAAACCTCTCAAGGCATGGGGTGTCCTCGATGACCAGCTCTTGTAAAAGGACACTTCCTTTCTTCCAGCCAGTGCAAAAGCCTATGCTCTTAAGAGTTTGGGAGCTGATGGTGAGGCGACCAAAGCCTAAATTTTCCTTCAGCTCAAGGCTTTCCAAGGCTGAGCAGCCAGAGAGCATGCTCTGGAGAGAGTCCTCCGAGATGGTGACGCTCTCCAGGGTCAGCTGCTTGAGGCAGGGAAACTCAAGGGCCAGCGGCGCGATCAAGTTGGGGATATGGAAGCCACCGAATTTGGCCACGCGGAGTTTGGGCGCGAAGTGGTACGTGGACGATGGAAGCAGGTAGGGCTTCTTATCAGCCCACCAGAGACTGCAGTTGAGCTCGAGCTCCTCTAGGTCGCCCTGGCTCTCTCCCTTGAGCTTCTTTAGCTCCTTTAGCCAGCCTTCGATCTTGTGGTAACAGTCATCAATTCTGAGGCAGAGTGAGAACCGCCGTGCTGTGCCGAGATGCTCAGAGAGGATCTTCGTGATCAAATCGATGGTCGCGTGGCCCTTTCCCCCAAGCTCACGATCCGCCACGAGGTTGAGAGGAGCAGAGCGCCAGATCGGACGCCACCGGCGAGAGATGGCCTGTGTGCGGGCACCATCCTTGGTAGGGAGACGAGAGACGATGGTGCGGAGGTCATCGTCAGAGAGACGGCTGAAGAGGTCGACGCTCCTCCCATCATCAATAAGATTGAACTTACGCTTCTTGGACGCTTGCATTGCCGCGGTCGCGGCCGCCAAGACAGCCGCTGCTTCCTTGGCATCCACCGCCGCAGCCGACGCCGCCTGCCGCGCGGCCGCCAAGACAGCCGCTGCTTCCTTGGCATCTAACGCCGCAGCCGACGCCGCCTGACGTGCGGTCGCCAAGACAGCCGCTGCCTTCTTGGCATTCAACGCCGCAGCCGTGTCCTTCGCAGCAGCAGCCGCCGCGTCCTCCGCAGCAGCCGCCGCCGCAACTGAAGCGGACAGTGCTTTCGCCTTGGTAGCCGCCGCAGCGGCCGAGGCCGCCGCCACCACCGCCTCCATGGCTGGCGGGGAGCGAGACGCGCGAGGATTTGGGGCTTGGTTGTGGTGTGTGGATGGGAAACTGGGGGATGGGGAATGAATCTAGGGATTCAGCGGCAACTTGTGCAGTTTTCTGCCAAAAGAAAGTAAAAAAACTGTTTGTGCCACCGTTCAAAACTCTCGGGCGGATAGACGAAGATGCAAAAGTTAGCGGGAACTGAAAATATTTCGCGCCAGCTTTGATTCTCTTGCTCCAGATGTGCTCGAGTGAAAGGATTATTCTTTTCCGGTTCACAAAAAATAAATCAAGCAGTACATTTCTGTTAACCTGAAGGTGCTTGTTTCGCACATACTGACAGAGGTTAAGACCTGAACAACACGAGTCAGAAAAACTAGTCAAAAGAAAGTCTGAAGTTCGCTTGAGAGTTGACAAGGCATGCATGCCATGTTGTCTTGCCATGTTGTCTAATTCATCAATGGCTTGCTGTCCAAAAAGATTTATCAGTGGTTGACGCTCTTAGAACCAGAGAATTGTATCTTTCCTAATTATAAAGATTTGAAGAACCAAATAGGGACTAGAACACGCGGAAACATCAAATGGCTGCCGAGCTCCAAGGAGCTCGTTTTCCGAAAAAATTGAAAATGGTATTCGCAAGTATTGAAAAATTTGGGACAAAAATTCTAGTTGTAGATAACATTAAACACTACGATCGTGTAAATTCTCAATTCAAAAGTCATTATTTTTTAGGCTACATAAAAATGACAAATCTGATCATTTTCAAATTTTCAAAATATGCACGGTTCATCGTACTGAGATTTACCCATTTGTCATTTTTGGTCAGCCTAAAATACGACGAATTTCTGGTTGGTTTTTTCTGTTTGTACACTAGTAGATCTTATCATTATCTACATCCAGATTTTTGTTCCTGAATTTTTTGATTCTTTTGAATATCATTTTTTCTTACACGGGAGGATCTGGTCTCTATCAGATGTTGTGGACAATGCAAGGATGACCCACCTATTCTGAAATGTAAAGCCCATTAATTTAGTCAAAATTCAATATCTTTCCAAGTTTGATCATGTTTATACACAAAACGATGAAAAAGATAGGAAATGTCCTATAATCGCTCGACCTACATAATTTTGCCCATTTAGAGGCCGGAGACCAAAAACACACTTTAGGAGATGCCCTACACACCCCTACTTCCAAGAAGAAAAGTGGTCCCTTGAAATTTGTGGACTGCGCCTTCAAATATAGGGGTCTCTACAAGTCCTTGTTATTTTCCTACTAATAGAGTTGACAGTGCTCACGTTGTCGCTCGAAAAAATTACGTAAATCCTCAGTAAATACCTCTGATGTAGTACTACGTTGATCTTAATTTACGCGTTGATTCTGGTCAAGATGTGATCAGAATTGGGTGATATGAAAAAGACGGCAGTACTAGTATTAGATGTGATCAGAGCTTGCCACAGTCGTAGTCGGGCATCATGAGCAGCGTCTTGGCGAGCACTCCAGACAGCAGCTTGTCCCTCACGAAGCTCACCACGGCGTGATCGCTCTCCTGCAGGAACCCCACCACGTACGACGCCGCGATCACCTGCGCGCTCCTCCAGCGCCGGATCCCGGCGTACCTGCGCAGGGCCGCCTCGATCCTCTGCCTCTCGACCCGGGCGGTGCCGCCGTCCACGAGGGCGCCGCCGAGGCACCGGGCCAGGACGACGCCGTCCTCGAGCGCCGTGCACGCGCCCTGCGCCAGGTCTGGCGTCGTGGGGTGGAGCGCGTCGCCGGCGACGCAGACGTTCCCCTCGCTGATGCTGGCGAAGAGCAGCGAGAGAGGGGAGCGGTAGCGCAGCGGCGCGGCGAGCACGTCGCTCATCTCGCTCCTCTCGACGGCCTCCAGCACCTGGGGACCCACCCTGGCGCCCCTCATCCTCTCCAGCACGAACTGCTTCATCGCCGCCGGGCTCCGGTCGACGCCGTCCGGGGAAGAGCCAGGGGACCAGGTGAAGAACCAGTAGACGTCGGTGTCGCTGGTGGGCACGACGCCGGCGCGGAAGCCCTCGCCGACGAGCTGCAGGATCTTGGGCTCGAAGCCGTGGCCGCCGTCGGGGTAGCGCGCGAGGCCTCTGGTGGCAAGGCGCCCGGAGTCGGACGGCTTGGCGAGGCCCAGCCATTTGGCCACGACCGAGTTGATCCCGTCGCAGCCGACGAGCACCTTTGCTCTGAGAGTCGTGCCGTCGGCGAGATGGAGAATCTTGGCGCCGTCGTGCTCGTCCTGGTCGATGGAGACGATCCTGGAGGAGTAGCGGATGGTTCCTGCCGGCAGCTCTTCCTCCAGGGCCTGTAGTAGCACGTTACGCTGCACGCACCGGACTTCGTGAGGTCCCCTGTTCGTTTGCATCACACACGGATCAGATACAGAGTAATTTTAAGCTCAATCCAGGACTGATACTGAGACTGTGACTGATATGGATTATCTGACTCACAGATTTCCTTTAACCCGGAGGTCCATTTCTTGCGCTACTTTGCCGGTAGACGAAGACATCACCCGCAACCTGGTACATCATTAATCATCTCATCATCACTTACAGATGCACAAATTCAACAGAGAAAACGACTGCAACATGTACCCAAGGAAGACGTACCCTTGCAGCTGCAGATGGCGGCCCCTCATCTTGTCGCCGACGCCGAGGGCGTCGAGCGCGCGGAAGGCGTTGGTCCACGTGAAGAAGGCGAACCCGGACGTCCGACGCTCCGGCGAGGACTCCAGCACCACGCAGCGGACGCCCTTCCTGTGGAGCCCCAGGGCGACGGCGAGGCCGGCCAGTCCGGCGCCGGCGATCACCACCTCCTCAATGGCGACTTTCTGTTGGATTTCGGCAGCCATTATTGCTCACGTACTAAGAGTGAGTGATCGATCAGTACGGTGGACAGTGTGCTCGATCGCAAGTGTTTGAACTGGGTGATGGCTGCGATTTGTGAGAGACCAAGAGTGAACGACCAGTGTATATATATCCTTGGAGATGCAGGGGCGAAACAGCGGAAACACTGGCTTTGACGGTTTGACGTCATTGCTGATGATGCGGCGGCGGCTGCGGTCCGGTGGCCGTCCCCAGTGAGGACAGACAAACGTCAGCTTTGGGTGTGCACTCTCCTCTTGAGCATTTAATAACTGCCTCATAGTGGAGAAACAGAAAGACTGATTGAAGTCTCGATGTGAACCACGCGATGAGCCAATCAATGACATATGCATCCACGCAAATACTCACTCGTCGCTCCGTTCCAAAATACTCCCTCTGTTCTAGAAAGTAAGACGTTTAAGAGAAGTTCCGACAGAGCCAAAAAAACACTTCGCGAGCGAGCCCATGCTTAATCGTTAATATTACAAGTAATGCCATCCCGAAGTGAAAACACTTCGCGAGCCGAAAAGAAAATTTGATCGCGAGCGGAAAAGAAATTTTGAATTCCAGATCGGGGCATCGCCGCCGCTGGATCGGGACCTCGCTGGCCCAGCGCCTGGAGCTGGGATCGTCGCCGGCCAGGAACCTCGCTGGCCCAGCGCCTCCGCGCCCCAGAGCTACGGAGCCCCAGGTCGTAGCTGGTGCTCCAGCTTGCCTCCGCCGTAGATCGCCATCGCTACCAGGTTCCCCAGCTCCTCTTTGCTCGAGCTCTTGTGCGCCAAAGCCCCACCTCTCTTCCAGCAAATCTCCCTCGCTCAGGTCCTGCTGCTGCCTCGTCTACGACACAAACTGAAGAATAACTGCAAGCACCTGAAGCAGAAGTTACCAGAGAAGCACAAGATCAACTTCACGCAACTAATCCAAGCGGCTAAACTTGACAGTAAGGTTGAATCAGAGGCTATCAGAGAAAAAAGGATTACCCAAGAAATTGGAAGGAAATGGCAGCAGATGATGTCGCAATGTTGGACCTCAACTTGTCAGCACCTGAAGTTGCAATGCTCGACCTCAACTTGACACCGCCTGAAGAACTTGCAGATGGAATGGATCAAGATGAACCTGAAGACGATCAAGATGCAGTACCTGAAAATAATCAAGATGCAGTAGTTGAAAACAATCAAGATGAACATGAAAACGATGATCAAGATGGAGTACAAGAAAACGATCAAGGTACAGTTACAGTTACGATGATCCCTGTAAAGAGTGTGCAAGTTCATGGTGACAATTTAGTGTCAGGACATGCACTTTTTGGTAGGAGGAAATTCAGGGATATCAATAATGCACAAGTTACTGCAGTGCTCTGAATTTTTTTTGAAACGAACAGTGCAAGCTAAGGTGTCACAAATATTTTATGTTTGAAATTAAAATAGACACATCAAATCAGAAGAAAACATAAGCACTGGGTGTGAAGCCTAGCTATGGTGCTACGCCTTTTTATCTCTAGCTGTTTCAGGAATCTCATATGAACATTCTTATGGAGTTTTTCATGCATGCACTTGTCAATATTACACTGAATTTGTCACTAACTTGAGTTTCCTATCTAAACTTAGGAGTACAAGCAGAAGAAAATATCATTGAAGAAGGAGAAATTATGCTTGAAGAAGAAAATATAGCAGGTCAAAATGCATGTACTCCTTTAACTTATTCAGACAAGTTATTCCTGCAAAATTCAGCAAGTTTCATGAATTTTCGAAATTACAATAATGCACACAAGCAGTAGAGCATCAAGTTTCCTAGCAGTAGCAAATGTTACTAGGAACAGCGGCAAAATTCCATGTGTGGTTCCTACTGATTTTTTATCTTATTTCTTGTTGTAGGTGTGCAGCAAGCAAAGAGAACAAGAAAACTGCTCAATGACGAGCAGAAATATGCTGCCTATGTGGCAATGCATTTTCTTTGCATGAGCAATGGTGGAAGATATAAAAGAAATGACAAGAAAAAGATTGCAGAATTCTTTGGAGTTGGCATTCGAGCCATCCAACGGATTTGGTAGACTGCAATGACACAGATTGAAAATGGTTTGCTGGTTGATGTTTCGAACAATAGGAAGGGAAGATGTGGAAGAAAAGCAGTCGATATTAATCTAGCGATGATCCCATCTATCCCACTGAACAAAAGGTCGACTATAAGATCACTTTCTTGGCAGTTAGGATGTAGCCCCACTACATTGTTCAGAAAGTTCACTGCGCAAGAAATAAAGAGGGTCTCGAATGCCGTGAAGCCAGTTTTAACTGAAAAGCATATGAAGAACAGGGTGCAATTTTGCGTGTCGATGCTTGATGAGAGAACTACAACAAGTGCAAGCCCATTGTTCAGCAATATGCACAAGATTGTGCATGTTGATGAGAAATTCTTCAACATGACCAAAGAAAACAAAAACTATTATCTCCTACCTGATGAAAAACAAAAACAGCATTGGGAAAGTGATGTTCCTCACTGTTGTAGCCAGGCCTAGGTTCGACAGTGCAGGAAATGAGGCGACCATGAGGTTCCCCATCCTCACGGAGCTCGCCGGCCTAGGCCTATCCATCCTCCGGCACACGCAGATACAGACCCGGAGCACGCAGATCGAGCGCCTCCGTCGCCCAGAATGCATAAAAATCGAAACTTTGACCTCCAGATTCCAGAGAGGAAACGGGATGGTGGGGAGAGCGAGCGGTAGCGGTGGGGAGAGGTAGAGGGTGGCGACGTAGATCCAGATGGAGAGGGTGGCAACGAGAAGCCACGGGGAGAGGGCGGCGACGGCGAGCCACGGGGAGAGCGCGAGCATGAGCGACGGCGAGTGGTAGGGAACAAGAGCGATTGGAGGGGAGGGGAACGCGAGCGAGTGGTGGGGCGTTGTCTGCGCGAGGGGTAATTTGGGAAAGTTGAAACATTTCGTAACGTGACAGGAAAACCTTAAACGTCTTACAATTCGGAACGGAGGGGGTAGATGACTTCAATTTGTCTAAAAGTGAATGTATCTAGACATGTTACATGTATAGATACATCCACTTTTATACAAATGAAAGTCAACTATTTTGGAATGGTGGGCGTAGTTGGTTAGTGCACCCTCTAAGTTTATCTTAGCAGTTCCCATGTTTTTGTTTCCTTAATTACGATTTCACACGCCATGGAACTTCAGTCATGGGTTATTTCTATCCCGTGTTTTCAGTCACGCGTTTCAAATATGACTCGGTTCAATGCGGGTTTTCTAAATTGGAAGCACACTTAAAGTTTATAGAAAACAAATTTTCGCAACTGCATATACATTCTCACTACCTACGAAGAATTGTGTTTATTTGAAGGTTACAAAAAGGGACAATATATGTGTTTCGCAAAAAAAAGAGACAATATATGCCATCTTGGCGCTATAATTCGAAATATGAGTAGAGCTTGTGTGATGTTTCAGAAATTCAGAGTAATCATCCTGTTCTCTTTGTCCTTCTTTCCACGCCATCAACATGTCACAACTTTCTCTTAGCTAGTGCAATTTTGCATCTTATAACCAGGAAGTGCGCCTAGCATATTTTGTTGGGCGTGGATGTACAAACCCAACACATGATTTTTTTTTTTGAACAAGGCCCAACACATGATTCAAATCTTCATTACACGAATTTGGGTTCCTATTTATTCTTGTGGATCATGCTTTGAGCTACTCGTACATCATTCATCCTTGTAAACCAACCTTGTTGCGTAACCAAGCTTGAAATTATACTGCTCTTTTTTGCTAGTAATTCGTGTCTCATTTATAAAATATAGATCAAGTTATAATGCTCGTAAATACTGACCTTACAGAACTGGAAAGATACGATAAACCTATGTGACAAACCAACGCCAATCCCTCTCATTCAGCACCACCGTAGCAGCAACCAAAGAGAAGAGAGAGATCAACTCTTCACCCGAGCTCGATGCGGCTCCATCGTTGTTCACCAGCTTTTCGGACCTAAAAAATAGTTTGCCATAGGACAAACCATCGTGGTTGAAAGATTCAGACCGGATCAGCACGACCCCTGACACGCCATCGAACTTCAGAACTGACACCCTCGCACAACGACGTCGGAGTAGGGAACTAGAACCGTCAGCCTCGAACCACGAACCCACCACAAGGTGCACCATCTTCCAGCTGTCACCAGCATAGACAACCGTCTGCACGTACTTCTGGACAAATCATGTCTGCTCCACCATGGCGCCGAAGACAATGTCACAAAAAACGGGGATAGAGCAGGAGGAAATACCCATCGTCTGATGGAATCGCCACCGCCGCCTCGCCGACACCATCCATGAATCCTAAAGCCACCGATCTAAAAGATTCTCAAGCACACAATGCCACCAACTATGAGGCGCCGCCATGAAGGACAATGCCGATGTGGGAGTAGAGTTAAGACATATTTATTTGCCCGGGTGGCGCTCCAACCACCCAACGACGCACCCTACCAAAACTATCTTAACCCGAACTACCATGCCAACACGGAGGAAACGGGGCCCCCCTCCCTCCTGCCAACGAATCAACAAGCGAAGGGAGAGGGGACCAGCCCTTTGCCGGTGGTGCTCGGAGGAAGAAGGAGTCGCCTCCTTGGTCGCCTCTCTGGTGGCTGCTAGGTTAGGGACAAAGCGGTTTCCCCGAGAAATACTTGCTCACGTACAAAAAGTTGTGTACATTTCTAATTGGTGTAGAAGACGGGAGAAGTGAAATTCTCTTCCCATTTTTTATCTTCGTTATCAACAAGAGAAAACCAACGATAGATTTGACACTCGATGGCCCTTTCTCTTTAATCTTGTCATTCATGGTTTGGATTTAGGAGAGTGACGTGGGGTGGCCACGGCAAATACCAAGGCCGAGATACCTAGAGTTTCGTGAGGGAGAGAAGATGGCGCGCTGGTAGTCTCGAATGGCTGACAAGAAGGGTTTTACCCAGGTTCGGCCTCTCATTGTGAGGTAAAGACCTACATCCTGCTTGTCTGATCTGTATAGATGTATGATTATGTTACATGGTGGCCGCGAGGGCGATGAGAGACGTGGTCTCGCTATGCTATGACGTGTATGCCTGTTGTCTGTCTCGTACGGATCTGATCTATGGGGGTGCCCCTGCCTGGGTTTATTAAGTGAGCCAGGTAGGGTTTACAAGAGTCCTAGTAGACTACAACTTGGAGTCCTTGCCTTGTCCTTCAAGTAATTGCTGGGCCGCCAGGTGGGCCCCGTCTGGGCCGCATCGGGTACTCCAAAGATGGGACACCCGAAAGGTAGGCCCACGTCAGAGAGGTTGTGATAGTGGCTTGTGAGAAGCTTGACAGAGTCCTCACGACAACTAAATAACTATAACTATATTAAAGACAAGAGGATTCTCGCGCTGAGAGCGAGCCGGCGCTTCCGCGGCACTGTTTTACTGTGCCCCGCTACAGTGTAACAGTGCCGCGGGAGATCCAGTCCGTCCGTCGCGGATCGGACGTTCCAGACGCGATAGGGACCTATCCGCAATTTTGCGAAACCTCGTGGACGTCCTTGCAAAAACACCGCAGAACTCGAACTTCTCCTCCCTCTTCTTCCTCGCGTGCAGGCGGAGCTGCCGCCGCCGCCGACGTGCCACCCCGCCGCTGCAGGCCCTCCCGAACGCATCGAAGACCGCTGGCGTGACGGCGTCGTCTTCCTCTCCATCCTCACCCAAAATCGCAAGCTGAAAAGGTCGGAGCCGCCCGCGCCGTGGTCTTCTTCACCGTGTCCGTCCGCCGCCGCCGCCCCTCGATTCGCCGCCTCCCGAGCTCGCCTTGCCCAGCGTCGCCGCCCTTAGACTGCCCGCGACGCTCCGCGTCGAACGCGCTAAGCCACGCCGCCTCTCTCGCTCTCAAACGACGGCGCCATCGTCGACATCGCCACCCGAAGAAGAAGATCGCCATTGATGACATCATCGGTTGATGTCATCACGGACCCCACCTGTCAGCTTTACAGTATTTTCCCAAAATATTTTCGATAAATATTTAATTTCTGACAGTAGGCCCAGTTGTCAGCAGTTTAATATTTTCCAAAAATCCAGATTTTGATTTAAACTTTTGCAATACATAACTAATCTATTTAAACTCAGAAAAATATAATTAATGTATCAAAATGTACAAAAAATATAACAAATTCAAAAACTTTACAACTATCCACCGGAAAAAATATATATATCAATTATGCCACATGATAGAATTTCAAATTTAACTTTTAGACCATATTCTTTATTTTTGAACTTCAATAATTTCCAAACAACCACGATTTTTTAACATGTAGTGCATTCTCAAGATTCAATTATACCACACATCCACGAACAAATTTCAGAAAACAAATAAGGTTACAAATTCAATAACTTTAAAACTATCCACCATGTAAAAATAAAAATCATATAATAATGATAGAATTTCAAATTTAACTTTTAGACCGTATTCTTTTTTTTTTGGACTTCAATAAATTTCAAACAGCCAGAATTTTTTAACATGTAGTACATTCTTAAATTTCAATTATGCCCCACATCCGCGAACAAATTTCAGAAAACAAACAAGGTTTCGAATTTAATAACTTTAAAACTATCCATCATGAAAAATAAAAAAACATATAGAAAATCTAACAAAAAAAACTCACTGCTTATGACATATGGTAGAATTTGAAATTTTCATATTTTCAAAATTTAAAAGACTTCCAACTCTAACCGTCTTATAAATTCAAAAATAATCCAAATCTAAACAATTCTAGACCGTATTATTTTCTTGAATTTCAAAAAAAAAACCACAACGACTTTTTAATATATACATTCTCAATTGCAAATAAACTTCTAATTCTTCATGTTCTCTCGAACATCAATCATTTGTTATTAAATTGTTTGCAATTCACTAACATACTTTTTTCTTCAACTTGAGGAGGAGACCTCGCTTGCCTCCTGCCTCCTTCAATCCAATACCCTCTACAGTACTCCGAATATTTTCTAAATTTTATATAAACCACTATTCTTTTTCATTGCATAATCGATACTTGGTAGTATATACAAAACTGGCTGCAGATAATAGTAGCTTAAAACTTCAATAGTTCAATGCAGAAGTAAAAGCTATTAGTGAACTTTATCACAAAAAGTCTGAATTCAGTGACTCTTTCTAATCCGGCTCCGACAGTGCTATACTACCTGCGTTAACTGTAACAAACAACTTTTTTTTCCCTCGACGGGTCAGAATAATGCAAACAATATATCAAAAATCTTCAAATTTAACGAATTTCCATACTTCTTACACTAAAAAACATTATATACACTTTGTTTTTGTTTGTTTTGCAAAGATCCATGCTTTTATGTTATACAATTAAAAACATTTTTTTTTGCTAAAATTTTGAAGCTACTTCAAACAACAAGTCTCAACAACTTTTACCATTTTGAATTGAAAAAAATACAACAAAAAATCAAAAATGCCAATTCTCTTTGCAAGGTAGTTTATACACCTAAAATAAAATAAACAAAGCATTAACACCTACCCAACTTTTTAATTCAGTACAAAGAATGCTAACTATTTATAGGGAAAAAATGTTCAAATATTCCAATTTGATAAATACTTCAACGAAAAAAACCAAATGCACTCTCTCCACTCATATGAAGTTTAATTTATTAAATATTCATATGATACATTCCCTCTTATTACAAGCTTAAGTTGAACATTCTAATTCAATAATTATTTGGATGCAACCTAAATTAATTTACTCTAATTACAGAATTCAACTCAACAAATATGTATTTCCACCACTACGTACTTAAATTAAATATTAATGTCAAAATATAATTTTAATATTTCAATTCATTATGTAGTTAAATATACTTCACATAACAAAATTCAGTGAAATTCAAAAAATTTAAACCCGAACAGGTGCGGCGTGCGCCGCACCAAATTTACCTAGTGAGAAATTAAATTTCCTCTTGTATTCATGTGGGTTAGCCACTTTATGAGATGACTGCTGGTCTAATTAGCGGCGGGTAATTGGTTTGCTAGCCACGGTACACTACTAAATTTGGGGGGGCACAACTAGCGGGAGGTTGACCTTTGAAAGTGTACATCCCCACGCATGCACAACGCGGGGTCATTGACACATGTCAAGTGGGGATTTTTCTATATTTCTTCAAAGTACACATCATGAAATAAGAAGACCTTTTTCATAAAATACTGATACACTAAAAACCAAAATAGTACGTAGTACAAGTATACTAAAAACTATAGCACATATACACTAAAAAAAGCAAATTACTATGAACTATGAAGTTCAAGTATATTAGTTTCTGAAGTATGAAAAAAAGTTTGAAAACCTATCAACATGTAATCTATTTTTAAAGATCTCGATGCGGATTTTTTTTTGGTGAAAATGGTATATATTGGGACGGATGTCTCTATAACGTGATTTTATTCTGAATTTTCGTTTCGTTATAAATAAAACAAAAACAACATCCTCCCACCCTCCCGTGTCACTCTCTCACATCGCCACTCCCCCATTTATTCTTTTTCTTGCGTCAAGTGACAAGCAGAGTGACACTTTTCTTCTCGTTGCGACAAGTAGTGAGCAGAGAACGTCCACACACGCCACATCACACGAGTTGAAGGCTCTGCATTGGTAATGCATTGCAAATTGACCAACGGCATGGTAGGCTTTTCTCTAGAGATTACCACATCTGGCACTAAATCTTGTTTGTAGGCTCGTATATATGGGGAGATTGCAGTTGGCCTAGAGTAAATTAGGTCGTACTACTATTTTCAACCAAAAGACACCCCTCCCATTTTGTTTGTTATTATAGGCCTATTTATATTTGGAAAACATTGTAATACATCCCTAATGCATAACCGTGCATGATATTCTCAGCAATTGCTAGAAGCATTCGGCTTCTGAAAGGAAACATTTAAAAGTCGTGCATGATAGTCTCAACAAGTTATAGTCCGCAGTTCCGCACCATCATCTGTATGAAAAATGTAAACTTTTATAGAGAGTTTGTGACCAAAGCACTCATCCGATCTTCGTCAGCCAGGCCGAAGAGAGAGAGGTAACCAAACACCGTGGGTGTCTTCAACTGGGCTGACCATGGGTCCATGGCCAACATGCTTCAGAGCGCGCCACAGTCGTAGTCCGCCATCTTCAGAAGACTCCTCGCGAGCACTCCAGCCAGGACCTTCTCCCGCAGAAAGCTCACGATCACATTGTCGCTCTGCTGCACGAATCCGACCACGTAGGCCGTCCCGACGAGGTGGGCGCTCCTCCACCGGCGTAGCCCGGCATACTTGCGCAAACCCAACTCGATCCTCTCCTCCTCCGCGCCGCCGGGCTCACCACCGAGAACGGCTTCACCAAGGCATCTGGCCAAGACGACGCCGTCCTCCAGCGCCGAGCAGCCGCCCTGGCCCAGGTCCGGCGTCATCGGGTGCAGAGCGTCCCGGCGACGCACACGTTGCCCTTGCTGATGTCCGCGAACAGGAGGGAGAGCGGCGACCTAAACCGCAGCGGCGCCGCCGTCGCGTCGCTCATCTCGCTCCTCTCCACCACCTGCAGCGCCTCCGCGGGCACCTTGGAGCTCCTCAGCTTGGCCAGCACGTACTGCTTCATCTTGGCGGCGCTCTCTTCGACACCCTTGTCATTCTGGGAGGGAGACCAGGTGTAGAACCGGTAGACATCCGTGCCGTCGCAGGGTACGAAGCCGAAGCGGAAGCCCTGGCCGATGAACTGCAGGAACTTGGGCTGGAAGCCATGGCCGTCCGGGTAGTGCGCGATGCCTCGCGTTGCCAAGCGGCCGGAGTGGGAAGGCTTGGGGAGCCCCAGCCACTTGGCCACGACAGAGTTAATCCCGTCGCAGCCGATCAGTATTTTGGCTCGGATGGTTGAGCCGTCGGCGAGGTGCACGATCTTGGCAGCGCCGCCGTGTTCGTCGTGGTCGATGGAGACGATCTTGGAAGAGTAACGGATGGTGCCTGCCGGCAGCTCTTCCTCCATGGCCCGGAGCAGCAGGTCTCGCCTCACGCGGCAGGTCTCATGCGGTCCTCTTTATCACCCCAGGCCATTAGTCAGTTCCTTGACTGAGATTCAGTTCAGCTCACACAATCCATGAATTTTGTTATGGTTATCTCCTGACTAACTAACCCGTTCTCCGACGACGTGAAGTCCAGCTCGTGTGCGATCTCTCCTGTGGACGAAGACAGGACACGCAGCCCCTGGACGTGGAGATGGAGCTTCCTGATCTTGTCGCCGACCCCAAGGGCGTCGAGCGCACGGAAGGCGTTGGGCCACGTCGTGATGGCGTACCCGGACGCCCGCAACGCCGGCGACGACTCCAGCACCACGCTCCGGACCCCTTTCCTGCCACCACACACAGATATATCCAAGTTCAAATCGGTGTTCGTCTGCAGATAACCACAGATATGTGTTGTGTCGTGCGCACCGGTGTAGTCCGAGAGAAACGGCGAGGCCGGCAGGGCCGGCGCCCACGACGACGATGTGCCCGGCGGTGGTCTAGTCTTGTTGCATCGCCGCCGTGCCGTCTTCTCTCACCGTATCCAAACAGAGGAGCAGTGCACGACTGCACCTGCTATGTTACCTACTGTAGTATATAGATTTCACACGTCAGGAACAGAGTATCGTTGGGGAATTGTAGATGATAGAAGAAGGAAGCAGCTTCCGATTGACGAAGGAGTGATGTCACTGCTGAGCTGATGGATTGGTTGCGGGTACTATGGTCCGACAAGAAGCTACCCCAATGTGTCTTTTGTCATCACCGTGATGACAAAAAAAAACACCTGTTCTTGTTTGGCCGATTTATATGACCAGTCATCAAAGTAGTTTCAAATTTTTACCTGCCTATTTACGAAGGTGTCTCCTCTGTTCATGATCGCTGTACACATTTGGTTAGTGTTGTACACATTTGTTTCGTTCATGATCGTCTCTACAACACGTGAAGTTTCGCGTCTTTGGGGTGTCTCCCGACATATGGGGAGTGATTCTTTTTATCCACATGGGTGGTAGCATAATCTTCGGATTGGTCTTCCATCCACATAAGCGTTCTACGGACTATCTGATTGATTCTTGTAGTTCGCCTTGTTTACCAATTTTTATGATTGGATTTTGTTGGTTGACTGCATTGTCGCTATGTAGAGGCCGGGTGTAATACTTTGTATCTTTGCGATACGTTGAGTGATAAAAAATGTCTTTTATATAAAAAAACATGTACGAAATGCATTGCCCCAACCTGACCATATCACGACCTACTCTCCTGGCTCCTACACCGTGCGCAAAACCCCATCGATACGGCAAAGTCTTAGCTGTGAGAGGATTTTTTTCGTCGAATCAACAGACGCTCGAGCCTTGTTATTGAAATCCCGATTGTTTTTCTCCTTCCAGAGCATCAACAAACAACATAGAGTGATCCCGGTGAAAATGACTTGGTCTCGTTATGAGTAATGGAACCGGGGAAAAGGAAAACAAAATATAAAAGAAATAAAATAAAAAATAAAGAAAAGAAAAGAAAAGGAAAAAGGAAAAGAAAGAAGAAAGAAGAAAAACAGAAAAAAGAAAATCCATCAAATGGGCTGGCCCATCCGCGACTGACGGGCGATATATAAGATTTCACGGAGAAGAGCATCAGCAGTTTCCTCCTTGTACTGGTGCAAAAAAAAAAAAATTGACGAAGAACCAACAACGCCCACCGCGTCCTCATGTTCCCAAAACCACCTAATGGTCGTAGTCAGGGTGCTATTGTTCCCTAACTTATTGGGTTCTCCACCGTTAGATCGAAAATGGTTGGCTTAGATCATGAGTGAATAGTGCGAGCAAACAGTGTTTATCAACCGTGTTTTGTCTACAAATACTCTCTCCATCCGCGAATAAGTGTATTTCTACTTTTGGGGTAAGTCAACCTTATTAAATTTTGACCAACTTTATTGGAAAAAATATCTGCATTTATGACAGTAAATTAGTATCACTAGATTTATTTGAAATGAAGTTTCAAAATATACCAATGTTATGTCATATATGTTGCTACTTTTTTTCTACAAATTTGGTCAAAGTTTAAAAAGTTTGACTAAGTACTAAAACTAAACTAGAAGTACACTTATTTAAGTACGGAGGGAGTATGCCTGAACTTTTCTTGCAAATATTGATCTTATCTCCCTTGGCTCAAGCTGCTCCACAAACCACGAAAACCTCATGCATGAATCATGTAATAATGCATGCATACGGATCTGTCTCAGCTGTTCGCCAGATTCATTCCGGACATGGAAGAGGATCGCGATCGATCGATGGATGCCACTAATCTATCGACCACCAGCTAATCCTGCAATGACCAGAGTTTTCCAGGCACATGCATGCACGTTACGAGACACCCCGACCGACCACCCGTGAGTACGTACGTGAGCTGCATTCACCTCTCCTTCTCCCGTGATTTGTGTTTTGGATCTGCATACGTCTCCGTCTTCTTCTTGGCATATTTGGGCACTGCACCGTCGCTCCAAACCAAACTAAACTGGCGCAATCCAAAATATCTGCTTGCACTGGTTTTGGTGGAAACACACAAATTTGTTCATTGGTCATTGCACCCAACTGACAGGCAGCTATCGTGTTCAGGGATTAGAGCCATTCTAGCAGATACCGGATAATTCCATACTGGACAAAAGTTATCCGGTTAAGCGGAATAACATTTTCTCTGCTTCTCCCGTGATTTATGTTTTGGATCTGCATACGGTCTCCGTCTTCTTCTTGGCAGATATATGCAGTGCACACCACACCGTCGCTCCAAACCAAAACCAAACCAAACTGCCGCAATCCAAATTATCTGCTTGCACTGGTTTTTGTGGAAAACACACAAATTTGTTCATTGGTCATTGCATCCGAGACATGCATACAGGCAGCTACCGTGTCCAGGGATTACGACAACCAGACCCTTTTCTATCCTTGATTTGTTCAACATTAAAATGTGGTGTGTAATGCAGGGTGTTGAACTTTTTCTTTCGATAAGGGAACAAATTAATATCGAGAAGATAGAATATACCTTACCTCTGCAACAACTAATATCAAGAGTAAGCAAGTTGAGATATCGGGATGCACACATACAAATTATTAAAAAACGAAGAAAAAAAGGTGAAGCAACATCAACAATATCAGCCACCGCGCTAGATAACACACGGGTTGTGAGAAAGATTATCCAAAAGCAACATTTCCACGTATGGAAACTATCGCCTTCACCGTGCTCATGTTCAATTATAAAACATCAGATCCTCGGTTTTCACACTGAAGAGCGGGGTTAAGAAAATTCTATGTTGTGCCTTTAGCAAAGCATCAACATTCTCAGGTTTAACCAACATGGGTCAAATCAAATATTTTCACCCCGAATCTCAAACCTAGGTATTCAAAGATCGAACACCACCAACAACCACCTGTAATGCGTCCTCTACTTGCCAAGCCACCATCATCCTTCGTAGCCTTGACAATGCCAAACTCAAATAACATACGAAGTATAAACCTCATCCAGGATATCCGAGAGATATGTTTGAGCGTATTCATGGATAGTCGCATGCGGTGACCCAGCACACCACTGCATGTTGTAGTGTACAAGTCGTTGATGTAACACGTACGGAAGGACCTCTCCGCAAATATTACATCCCTCAGAGCAGTACAACAGAAACATAGCCAGTCCAAGGTAACACTATAGGATTACAACACTATTCAATACAAAATCTCGAGACCCTCCTTTTATATTGAAGCAAGTCTCTTGCAAATGAAATACAGAAAGATCCAAACCGTAGCACTAAGCTGGATACCAGCTCTGTCTCTAATTCCTATTCCACTACTGCTGTAGTCACAGCCCTATTCTATTCCAGTTGGAATATCTTTATCCAAGATGGCACACCTCCTTCTAGTAGGCGTTGTCTCCTCCACGGCCATATTGTTGTCATATACACCATTGGGCAATTTTGTTGTTGTTCCTCCATTTTCCATGTCGTCGCCGTTCTTCTGTGGACGAAGTAGCTGTTGGCTCCTTCCAGCTTCACCAGGTAGACTTGATTCCTTGTTGAAGACCTTCTCAACGTCGTGATGGATAACTGTCAACTCCTTTGATGTCTCCAAAATCTAAGCAGGGGGTCAACGGAAAAAGGGTGAGCAACACGAGCGTTACTCAGCAAGTTCAAATTATAGGCGATAAGGTGTTTTATGCACTAGCTACTGCCATGACCAACGGTCATTGGCATAATGCAAGTTTTGGAGAAAGGTTTCTTCAAAAGGTCAATTTTATTTTAGAAAACTATGCTCACAGTCTCCACGGGTCTTGCGAATCAAACATGGGATTCCTTTCCCGCCGCGACCTGTAGTTCCTTCCGGGAACACGGATGTGACACTCACAATTTCTTGTTGGTTGACTCTGCAGAGCTGCGTAACTTTACCATGAAAGATCCTTAGCCTTGTTGCCTTTCCGGGTTGCAGGCCCGTCCATACTTCCATGGTATGGGGTCAGGTCTGAGTCCAAAGCCAATCACTGCCCCTCTCCGCACAACACATATCCGCCCATTTGTGGCGCGGCTGGTAACAAAGACCGCTATCCCGCCACCCCTCCCGAGCTTCTATTCCAATCACCCCGTCAGGTGGGAAGGTCACGCGCTTCCACGATGTTGGCCGCCACAACGGACACAACCAGGTAATAGCCTGCCGAAGATATGTGAACGAGAAAAGATAGCGGCTGATTTTACCGTCCATAGCAGATCTCATGGTAAACGCGTCGATACGGCACGTAAGGATCACTGTGACATTGGTAATTAATTCTAGATATATATTTTCCCGTACAATGGAACCTCCACCACAACATCATACCGTGGTTCCATTGCCAGCCAACAATAGTATATATAGCAATTCACATCATTCGAAAATAGGTTTTATTTTTTATGCAGATGATAAATATATTACTTTTATAAATACTTTGATAAAAATATTTCAACGGACATGCAAGAATGAACTTGCCTGTGATAGAAATGGCCGTTCAACTCTTCGGGGTTCTAGGGTTTGCGGTAAAACCCCGAGTTCTGAAAATTGCAAAGTAATCCTGATAAGGACTACTGAAAACTCTAGCATCATGCTATTATGCATAGTCATGAGATGCATCGTCACCCCAAAATTCCCAAGTTGTGGATTTTAATACTTTTTGAGTGTTTCGGAGTTTTTAATTATTTAAAGAGTTTGACAACAATTTTCATGAGGAATAAATTTAAAGTGATTAAATTGAAATAGTTCAATATAATTGAACTTCAAGACTTTATTTTCCCATATTATTTTCTTTTAAGAAAATAGTTTTTTAAAAAGAATTTCAAGTCATTTCCACTTAACGATCTTTGAATTTTTCCTCCACTCAAAACTTGTTAAACTTACAGAAAAATTCCTCATAATTTATAGAATATGTTGACTATTTTTAGCTGATTTTTGTTCCTTTTGTTTGGGAGTTAAAATTCATTTAAGTTTGGATAATTTTATTTGGTGAATTACCAAAATGCCCTTGGGCCCATTGGGTTGGACCCAACCCATTGGCCTTGGGTCAAGGCCTGGCTCAGTCAAGACCGGCCCGCATCCCCCTCTCTCTCACCTCACCGTCGCTCTTCTCGATCCCCTTCTCCTTTTTCTCGTGCGGTCGCCGCCGCCGTCACCACGCTCGGCTCCGGCCATCACCGGCGCCGCCGCTCGCCGGCGTTGCTCCGCCCCGACCACCTCTTGCGATCTCCCGCTTCCTTTCGCTCACGTGTGCCCAAATCGAGCCCGCCCGTGGAACCATAGCTCCAGCTCCACCGCCTACTGGCTCTGCTCGCTCTCCTCTGCCCACTCCAACGCCGCCACCTCTACTGACCTCCTCCATGGCCACGGCTCCTCAACTCTCCCTCGAGCTCTGCTCGGTCGCCTTCCTCGGTGTGCTGCTCTGTGTCGTGCACAAGCTGTACCTCGAGCCTCTGCTCAATTTCCTACTTAACCTCGCCTCCACTCCGATGCCTCATGCCGGCGGGATGGCAGTACGTGACTGCAACCCCGGCAGCCTCTTTCGGCTACGGTCTGATGGATTGTGGTGCGGTGGTGGTGTGGATGCTGCTGGTAGTGAAGTTGCGGTGGTCTGCTGCTCCGGTGTTCCCGCGGTCCGGTCCAGTGCGACATGAACACGGTAGTGTGGCTGCTATTGCTGTCGCTGACGGGATGGTGGTGATGCCGTCACTGCAACCTCGGCGGCCCACGGATACCTCAGCTCCATGTCCTGCCTCGGCTACAACTTCTTGAGGTGAACTTCTTCTGTGACCAGCTAGTGGGCTGATGAACTACTGGTCTGGTGCTCATGTGGTGCTTCATTTCATCCTAGTGATGAACTTGTGTGATTGTGCTGTGCTCCTCACTGTCAGATGGTTAACTGAAGAAATATTCAGTTTCACTTGTTTACTCCTGTCCATTAACTTCAGAGTGAGAATTTAGATGATTTACTCATCCAGATGATCTAGTGGATGTTTTATTAGTTCTTGGTTGTTGATAGAGATTACCAAATCATTTACTTCCATGATCTGATCATGTGATGGTGGTAATATGGTGCAAAGTGTGGATATCTATCTTCTGGACAGATTTCTTAAATGAATTGATAAGAATAAATCTTATGCTTGCCTCTGCCTATGATAGTAAATATTCCTGAGGCAATTTAAGATTTAATGATAATGACAAATAATTACCAAATGGATTCCTAAGCTCAAGGATGATTTTATTTTGCCAAATCAGAGAGCACATAACACTCTAAACACTAAGAAGCTGGGTTTGTTTGCCAGATCCTATATCTAGGGTGTGCACTCCTGATAATCTGGTGTTTGTGTGATTTATAGCAATTTTATTGGTTGGCTTTGTTTATGTGATCCAGATGAGTTTGTCCTTTGACTAAAGATAAGAATAGATGCTTTACTTGATTTCTTGACCTAGCCTGTGATGCAAAGGCTGAGGCACTTCTTTTTGATAAGAACAGATATTAATGTGTGGCTTTTAACCTCTGTGATGATTTAGCATAGCAACTCTATGCAGAACTGAGAGATATACTTCTTTCTATCCTCCTAGTTGAGATCTAGTTGAAGGGTAGTTGGAATGATTTAAAGATGTTTTCTTGGATAGATTTTGATGTGCTGCCCTGCTCTCCTCTCTTTCTAGCACTGTCCTGTCAATTACAAAACTTGCTAGCACTTCTCCTCTGCCTCACACACACAAATAATTAACCTGCTGTTGTTGAGCAGCTTGGTCTTCCGGAAAATGATGATAACCTGCGTCTTGTGGCTAGCCTGCTCCTCCTCGCTGCTTCAATTTTCCTAGAGTGTATTTATCTAGCTGCAAATTATTTTTGTGGTGGTTCTTGCGATGTTCTTGGGTTCTGGCTGATTTGGGAAAGATATTCGATAGCTGAATTAGCTGCTGGAATAGTTGTGCTAATGTGAGAAAAATATGGTGCTAGATAGATGATTGGCTGCTGTGTAGAACTTGTGGTGCAGCTGGCTGTTCTTGTGTTCTTGCTAATATGGAAATATATTATTTGGTCCAAATTCGTTGGTCTCATAAAACCATGGTGTGTAGTGATCAAAGGGCTGCCATGGGATGTCTTTTATAAGGCCTTACTATCCCTCACAAGGTGACACCTCAAGTGGTGACTCTTGCTTTGCATTGGTGAGTAAGCTACTTGTTGTCAAGATCTCATGTAAAAGCATTCCTTAGGGTTCAAGTAATGTGAGATATTTTGCTTTTGGATAACTCTCCTATGTGGCATGCTCATCCACTCAAGCTTTTCCTTACTTGGGGTTCAAGTAAACTTAGATATTTTCTTGTGGATAACTCTCCTATGTGGCAAGCTTATCCATCCCAAGCTTGGTCTTATCTCCTTGCAAGATTTATTTTTGAGCAAGACAAGTGGCTTTTGCCACTAGATGGGCTAGTTTGGCTTCTCTCTTATGTGGGCTTTGCAATTTCAGATTTGTGGGCTTTATCAATTAGCTTATTTTCTCCCTTGGTAATTAATACCATTGGAGAAACATTTCAATTTCCATGTGGCTTTGTTCTTATTGGTTCTTGATACCAATAGAGAATAATTTAATTGTGGGATTTTCTTTAATAGAATTTGACTAGATTAGAGGGAAACAAAAATGTTGCCTTGTTGACTAAAGATAATTGGATCAATTATATTTGCCTTTGCCCCTGTTGCCTTTGTTGCTTGCTCAAATGGATCAATGTTGCCTTCTTTTCCTTGCTGTCTATTTACCTCTAGATGATCCAAATGATCCCAAGATGATCCATGATCCATTGCTGCCTTAGATAAAATTCCCTCTAATCACCACTTGGGTATTAGGACATGTTCCTAATATCCAGTAGTCGAGTTCCAACAACAAATTGCCTCACCCTTGTGGTGAAGGCAAACATTTTAATTATAAGAAACCTGTCTTTTGTTCTGGTTTGTTTTTAGATGATATTCAATTGCTTTATGCCTGCAAAGAGAAATTTGTTAACAAGGTCATGACTCTTGTTTCCAAACTACTTTTGCATAACACCAAACTTTTGAATCTCACACAGTTTCTAGAGAAGTTTATAAGAATAGTTACTTGCTTTCTTTCTTCCTTTCTTGTTGTCCTCCCTCTTTTGTTGATATGCAGGGATCCATGATAAGAAAATTGGGCGATAAGAAAATCAAGATAGGTTGAGAAGATCAAGATCAACTTAGATTAGGCTTTCCTTTTATTATTTGTATTTTCCTTTTGATTTGGATGAGATAAGTACTTATTTGATTAAAGATGTAATATGATTTATTGTTTCAACTTCAACTTGTGAAGTTTGTATGGATGTCCCATTTGTAAAAGATGTATCTTATTGTATTTTTGACATTCACATTCTCATTTGTATTTGAGGTGTGTGTAATGAAATGATGAGATGTATATAATAGAAATGATGAATGTGAGAAATGATGTGTTAAGGTGATGATTTTAGATGGTATATTAAGATAATGGATGTATGAAATATGAACTTGATGCATTTAAATTCTTGTATGATCATAGATGTGAATAATGAGATGATATAGCTATATAGATGTTGTTGGAAGATGATTGAGTCTTATGATGCTTTATTTGAATTATATACTTGTCATTTATTAAATTGTGATCAAAATTGTTGAGAGGTTTAGGAAAGGTCATGTCCACTTCTGGAATGCCTCGACAAATGATTCTAGTTTCTAATTAGTTGTTTCAAAGATCATTTCGAAGTTTATAGCACTCAACAAGATGATCTAGCTCCTAATTCATCGAGTCGAGAGAAACATCGATCCCTTTGTCTCTTTTCTTAAACGCGCCAAAATTTACCGTATTTTCAGATGCATGCTATGCAAATGCACAATTATTATTTCTACCCTTTCGACTCTCTAAACCCTGGGGTATTACATCGCATCCTAAAGGTTTGATCCTACAACCATTTCTCCGGGTGCACACATACGCCAAAGGAACATGAGACCCCTCAATGGCATACGCACAATGGACAAACTCACACGCGCAGACAGGCACAAACATGTTGTGACCATGGCCACCCAACTAATACCGTGACTACATGGACATGTTGGCGAGGGACGACAATCCCTGTTGACATATGTGAAGGGAATGTCTTTGTGGGGATCCTCTGGCACCATCTTTTTCAATGTAAGACTTCGACGATTAGTTCCCACAAAAAATCAGCTTTCTCAAGTAAACACAACAACCCATCACACAAGTATATCTCATAACGGATCAATCAGAATCGATTTATTTCATGCCATGGGTGCCGGTAAATTTTATTAGCAAGATAGTAATTTAAGAATGCATATTTAACTAGACTGAAACCAGTGCAAATCTCAAATCTTTGTGCGCCACTGATCAAGACAGTCAACATTTCCTACCAGAAGAAATCCCCTAAAAAACAGAAGAAACAAACAGCTAGTAGAGACGATGTTTGTGAATGAAACGAAAATGTTTTTTCACGGTTGATATCCGCCGCTCGAATAGATAGAAGAGATGACCCAGTTTATATTAAAAAAACTAGCTCCAAAAGCTATACCAACTATACAGTGTCATATTATAAGAAAAACAGGGGGAAAAACTAAGTAAGGAGACCCGCCGCCCACACGAATCAAAAGTTCACCAAACGCTACAAACGAAAAATGTTTGTGTAGTACACTTTTGTGGCTGTGGAATGTATGGTACACGACACAACGGCTGACCGACTGACACGGTCGCTTGTCCGTGTAGCTACAGATGAAGGGCCCAATAGAAGATGGGCCCGATAGCTTAAAATATTCATCAATTGGACCGAATACTGCCAAAAGGAAGCCAGCCCAACTTCGCTTTCCCCGCTCCGTTCACTCCCTCACTGTCACTCTCGCTCGCCACGGCAATGGCGCCGCCGATGGGAATGCGGGCGCTGCTGCTCCTCCTCCTCGCCCTCTTCGCCGCCAGCACCGCCAATGCCGCCTCTGAAAGCCCGATCAAGAACGTGGTTGTGCTGGCGCTGGAGAATCGCTCCTTCGACCACATGCTGGGCTGGATGCGCCGCCTGCTCGGCCTCCCCATCGACGGCCTCACCGGCGCCGAGTGCAACGTCGACCCCACCAACTCCTCCCACCCCCCGGTATGCGTCTCAGCCGACGCGCCCCTCGTCGTCCCCTCCGACCCCGGCCACTCCTTCGAGGACGTGCTCGACCAGGTCTTTGGCTCCCGCCCCAACCAGACCAACCCCGGCGACGTCCTCCCCACCATGTCCGGCTTCGTACGCTCCGCCCTCTCCGTCGACGCCCTCCTCTCCTCCGACGTCATGCGGGGCTTCACCCCGTCCCTCCTGCCCTCCTTCTCCGCGCTCGCCGCCGACTTCGCGGTCTTCGACCGCTGGTTCTCCTCCCTCCCGGGCCCGACACAGCCCAACCGCCTCTTCCTCTACTCCGCCACCTCCCACGGCGCCGTCGCCCACGACAAGTTCAACCTCCTCGCCGGCTACCCGCAGCGCACCATCTTCGACTCCCTCACCGCCGACGCCCTCCCATTCGCCGTCTACTTCAAGACCATCCCCACCGTCCTCTTCTACCGCCGCCTCCGCACCCTCCGCGCCGTCGCCACCAGCCTCCACACCTACGACAAGTTTGCGCTCCACGCCCGGCGCGGCCTCCTCCCGGCGCTCTCCGTCATCGAGCCCCGCTACTTCGACCTCACCGGCACCCCCGCCGACGACGACCACCCCGCCCACGACGTCGCCAACGGCCAGCGCCTCGTCAAGGACGTCTACGACACTCTCCGTTCCAGCCCGCAGTGGAACTCTACGCTGCTCATCGTCACCTACGATGAGCACGGCGGCTTCTACGACCACGTCGCCACCCCCGTCGCCGGCGTGCCCAGCCCCGACGGCCTCCGGGGGCCGGTGCCCTTCTTCTTCAAGTTCGACCGGCTCGGGGTCAGGGTGCCCACGTTGATGATCTCGCCGTGGATCAAGAAGGGGATCGTCGTGGGCCGGCCGCCCAACGGGCCGACGCCTACCTCCGAATACGAGCACTCCTCCATCCCGGCCACCATCAAGAAGATCTTCAACCTCAGATCCGGCTTCCTCACCAAAAGAGATGAATGGGCTGGCACATTCGAGCACATCTTCACCGAGCTCGACGAACCAAGAACAGACTGCCCAGGTATCAATTCACGACGATTCTCAACTCTGACATGAAGAGAATGTTCAATTTCTAGCAGGTCCATAGTCACACTTCACTCAATTGGGATTGGATGCACATCTCTGGTTAAAATTCGAAGCTTTTTTACAGTCCGAACTTCTAGAGGAATTCTACAGTCTGAGTGAACAAACTCTGTTGCTTATCCTCTATTACAGAGACTTTACCTGAAGTGCCATTTGTGAGGACACATCCGGCGAAAGCACACAGCCTGCTCTCGGATTTCCAGCGCGAGCTCGTCGAGCTAGCGAGCTTCTTGAACGGCGACTACATGCTGACAAGTTTCGCCGAGGAGACCCAGAAGAAGATGACCGTGAAGCAGGCCGACGAGTACGTTCGACGAGCCGTCAGGAGTTTTATGCAGGCAAGCAAGCAGGCCAGGCGGTTGGGTGCGAATGAGTCTGCGATTGTAGCAATGAGACCGTCTCTGACAAGTAAGATCGCCGCCTCGAGTCCTTAAATTAGATAGCTGTAATAGCAAGCTAGATAGCTGTAATAGCAAGCTAGCAACTACCTGTGAAATATTATCAGTAGTATATGAAATTCCATGTAACATATTTACAACCGAATAGGGGGGCTGCAACAGCCCTTCATGATATAGCCCTTTTTGCCATTGTACTACTCATCTTTACCTTGAAATGTATAGTACACATCTGCGGACCATTTCCTTGAATTCGTTTCAGAGGAACATATTGCTCACTGAGGAAACCCTATATGTATAACAAAAATTTCCGAGGACGGTTATCTCTGACAAATGATAACATATGGTGCTTTGCTTATTTTAATTTAGAGTAAATTCCAGTTTTTACCCCCTAGTTTGATAATTTTGATGCTAATTACCCCATTTATCAAGTTTGCATTCTAATTACCCCATTTAGTAAAAGTCGTGCCAATTGTTACCCCATATAAATTGTACAAACTTGCAGTCTATAAATTATGCACACCAAGACAATTATGGGCCATCAGTTTGAGTTGTTGTCGTTGGAATCGGTTCAGCAAATAGCATAGAAATGAAACTGAAACTGAAATTAGCAGCACTGAGCAAAATTAGCAGGACTGAGTAGAGCGTCCATGCCTGCCAGCCCACATCAGATTGACACACATACGCGACGTGAATAGAGGAAGAGAGCGGGCATGGGATATGACAAATCACCTTGAACTAAGCTCAAAGATGTAAGAACCTCTACTGAACCTATCGTAGTACGAATGGTTCAGAGCATATAGTCATGTAAAGAGAAAAATTAGACGGTAGAAGACAACTAGGACTAGAAAGTTGACAGATCGATTAGCTGAGGTTGGTGTCGCAGGATCCTAGTGCCCGTCTTTGCCTTGATGTACATCAGCTGACTGAACTTCGCCACCATGGCGGCCGCTACCAGGATTGCTACGATACATGATCAACAACATGTGGAGCAGCCCAGCGTTGAGTCGCAGCAAATTCGTTTGGCCGTCTCCCGGGTTGTATCACGGTACATGAAAATAGTCTATATGGCACGCCGGATCCTAGTGCCCGTCTTTGCCTTGATGTACATCAGCTGACTGAACTTCGCCACCATGGCGGCCGCTACCAGGATTGCTACGATACATGATCAACAACATGTGGAGCAGCCCAGCGTTGAGCCGCAGCAAATTCGTTTGGCCGTCTCCCGGGTTGTATCACGGTACATGAAAATAGTCTATATGGCACGCCACCTCTACCTAACGGTCGGATAGCTACCAAATAGCTCTCATAAAAATTAAAGGGGGTAAAATTGGGCAAAACTTTTAACTAAATGGGGTAATTAGGATGAAAACTTGCTAAATGGGGTAATTAGCGTCAAAATTGTCAAATTAGTGGGTAAAAACTGGAATTTGCTCTTTAATTTGTTGTCCACAGAGACTGATTGGAAGGATGTGGTTTCAAGTTATGGGCATAATCAAGTTTACCTTCTTGTTTATTTTAGACTGGATATGAATAGGTTATGGACCATTAGCCATTCGGCTTCTGATTTCTAGACTTCTGTTTGTCAAAGCTCAACTATTCTTACTTGCAGTAGCAGCTCTTTAAGTACTAGGTTCTATCCTGATAAGAGTATTTGTTTGGTAACAGAGCCAGGATTTCATCCTAGAACATTTTAGTCTTTTTTTGTATTTCTGTGGACATGACCATCTGAAGCACTAGCATAGCTGCCACCGGAAGGGATCAAATCAGTTAGTAACTAGTGGGAATGTAGGATAGGCCAGTGCTGAATTTGCCTTGTATCTGCCTTCAAGACTCTATGTTTGTGTATCATCAAGTGATTGTGCACATTCGCAAAAAAAAAAAAAAGTGATTGTGCAACCCCATCATTCAAACTGCAACGAGATCATTTCAGTTAGATTTGCATTTTGTTCCATATCCTTGTTAAGATTCAATAGATCACTATCATTGTGTAAGAAAGCTAGGCACTGCAGAGCGGCGGACCTTGAGCGAGTAATGAAGTTACTGGTTAACCTGGAGCCAAAACGAGGTCCCTTTCGCCTATTGATTTGCAACCAGAACCTTCATCATGCATGCATATGGTCCTCCTTTCGGCAGTCGGCACAACTGCAGTCCATTCTTTTTTTTGCTTTGGCAGTTGATGCAGACATCCCACTTACTCCCTGATCGATTATACGCTCTCACCCACAGGCACACATTCTCGAACACACATCACCGATCTTTCATTTTCTCGAACACACATTCATTTTTACCATCTTCCATATATTTTCTTTTCCGCAAGAGCGGGGGATATGTAGAAGGCGACACTCGGGTCGCGAGTTTTCTGTCGGTGTTGTAACTTGGTGACAAGGAACTTACTTCTACTTTGCTGTTTATCAGGAGTCCTGTTTGTGTGGTCATGAAAGCTATTATTCTCATCATCTCATGTAAGACTTGTGTGGCTATTTAGGTGCTCTCGTCCTATCCAGTTCATAGGTCAGACTTTGAAGTGCCAATTGATTGTTAGGTGGTCACCAACCAATAGTGGTTAACATAGCTGACCTCCCTTTCTGAGCCAAGTATGAAAAACTTGACTGCCCTTGCCTGGTGTGGCTACTAGCTTGGTATACAGACAAGCAGTGAGCATCTTCTGTCTGAGAATAAGGAGGGTGGAAGGCCAGGGAGGAAGTGGGAGAGAAGATGCAGGACTGGGCCGGCGTGTTCATCCCCCTGGTGCTGTTCATCCTTTTGTCGCCGGGCCTCCTGTTCCAGATTCCTGGCAAGTGCCGGCTCATCGAGTTCGGCAACTTCCACACCAGCGCGGCGTCCATCATCGTCCACGCCGTCATCTTCTTCTGCTTCGCGGCCGTCTTCCTCGTCGCCATCGGGGTGCACATCGACCTCGGCTCCTGATCGGTCCTCTGAATCCATTCCAGGCACATGTGTGGGTGTCGCCTTCCTGTTTTCGCCTTCCATCGGTTCGTTGAGGGGTTGAGTCAACTGAAAGTCTAGGTGTTTTCCCCTGCTGACTTCCCTGTGTAGCATCATCTGTATGCGTTCATGGATTAAACTGGTTCCCTTGCTTCTAGCTTAGAGTCACTCACTTCTATAAATAAAAGTTCAGTTTCGTGCCTCTTTCCTTGTTTAGAGTATTTGCATTTTCTCTGCGTTGGGAATGATGCTGCTGGACTGAGGAAACAGGTCAGTTACAGACAGGGTGAGTGAGATGAAATGGGAGGATCTGTTGAGGATGTGTGACGGCATTTGCTGTGATAGCAACCTAGCAACTAACAGTCATTTGTGAAATATTATCAGTTAAGGGTTTGTAAGTGGGATCTATTTGTAGGAGTACATGTTTAGTTCAAAATTTTGGTCAACATATTTACAGCCAAACAGGAGGGCTTAATTATGATAGCTCTTTTTGCCATTGTAGTACCGGAAATCAGTTTTAGGTAATAGGAGTATATGTTCACAAACAAAGTTTCGCGGAAAAAAGACATTTTTTATACTGGTTGTGTAAAAAAGACAAATCCTGGTACTCCAAAATGACTTTGCATGAGACATTTTTTTTATATTTTTACACGAACAACAAAAAATATATTTTTCGCATAACTTTTTGTACGAACACAGAATGTCCAGATGTACACCTGAAATTTGTTTTAACATTTTCAGAATGTGTTTTTCATAACGGGTGCATTTAGACCCATCAGTCAAAACACCGTGTCCAGTGTAGTACTTATCTTTAACCTGTAATGTGGAGTGCACATATGCGAACCATTTCCTTGAATTCGTTCCAGAGAAACATATTGTTCTCTGAGGGAACCCTATATATCTTGTTCCAAGGCTTGTATATTGCTAGATCTGGTGCCAACACACTGTGAACATAATACTGGACCGTCCAGGGCACACTGTAACGTGTCCACGTACGAATCACTATATACTATATATCAAAGCTGCCGGTTTGAGGACCCTCTGGCTGTGTCCACGTCACCAAGAATACTGTAGATGTGCACAAAATTAGCACTTCTACAGTGCCACACGGTGTAGGGAACTTGGTGTTGGCTTCCCGTTACACGGTGTAGGGAACTTCGTGTTGGCTTCCCGTTTTGTTCCACGTATTCTTTTACAGTATGTGTCGCTGTGTAGCTGCTTTTCCGGTCAAAGCGACGGGGACAGCCCAACAGCAAGCCCCCAGGACATCTTGCTCCCCATCGTTTCAGCGAGCGATGAAGGTGGCCACCTCACCGGGTACTGTAGAAGTGCTACAGTCCGCACTTCTACAGTAACTTTTTTTTTTTGCTCTTATCGCGATAATATGTACATGAAATATATGCGTGCTGACGAGCAGGTTTCATTTCCGTGATCGGTTTCGAGTTTGGTCGACTCTAACACCTTAATTTTGGATCCAAACTCGCAAAAACATCTGACGAATTTTGTCAAATTCGTCGCACTCAGACATCTGTTTAGATTTTCCTTTCACGGAAAGATGAATATCAACCTTCCGAACAACTTTCATGTTTTAACCTTTTGGTTTTGACGGACATAAACATATTTCTCTCCAATCTTCAAATTCGTTGTATTTTTTGCTGCGTAGAAAAGACAAATTCTGACGGATTTCAAAATTTTGAAACTCGAGGTGGCCACGTCGCCGGACATAAACATATTTCTCTCCAATCTTCAAATTCGTTGTATTTTTTGCTGCGTAGAAAAGACAAATTCTGACGGATTTCAAAATTTTGAAACTCGAGGTGGCCACGTCGCCCGGGCACGTACGCGTGGTATTTTTGCGCAAAGGTCCCTACGTGTTTTAAAATTTGTGAACCGGTCCTTCTCGCCCTCCTCCTCTTCTCTTTCCTCCTCCGCTCGGACGGAGACGCCGTCGGCGCCGAGCTCCTCCCCCGACAAATCAAAGCACACAAGGAACTCCGCCGTCGTCTCCTCTACCTCTAAGAAAATTTCAAATTTAAGAAATTTTCAAACTTTACATATAAAGGTTGCACCAAATATCCGTTGTGTACAAAAATGAAACTAAGAAATTCTTAAAATTAAAAAAAAATTAAACTTTTCGCACAAACTAAGAAATGTTCGTTTTGTTGCAGATTTTTTGGATTAGTTTTCCAAATAATTTTTGTATTTTTTGCTGAAACAAAAAAAACCAAATACCAGCGGATTTCACAATTTTGTATCACAACGGGCGCGGCGTGTCGCCGCGCGACATTTCCTAGTAACACGAATGAAGGAGCAGGAATCGAGTTACGGCATCTTCTCCGTCTTCTCTGAAGCGGGGTCGTCCATGGCCGGATGCCCGGGATCCGTGCTTAGATTGGGTATCCGCATGGGATTACCGAGGCCCAAAGCACCACTTAACTTACCGCCCAATCCTAGATTAGCTCTACAAAAGCCAGTCTCTGAACAAGTTTTGGAACCGGCTGATAGCTGCATGCATCGAGTACTGACAACCAGATTTCGACAACCAGATTTCGACGGCACAAGGTTAACCGTCAGCCTGTGAGCAAACACGTTAGAATTCCTTTGACATGCAAGACCAGATCCTCTTACTCTATCCCAACCTTGCATACATCACACAAAAACAGTACATGCTTTCCAGCACAAAAACTTTACATCAAGAAGAAACATCAGGGGTGAAAAGGGAAGGAAAACAAAGAGATAGCAAGACTGACAGGTCCCAGTTATGAATGTTCTATTGGCAGCTCAGGTGGAGAAGAACATGCAAGGCTTCCTCTACATTCCTGAATAACATGGAAATGTGATCCAAACAAGAGCAATAATGAGATTCCTCGGCATACAAACATGAGCGTAGAAACACGTCACCAGGAAGGAGGGCATACAGACACAAGGAAGGATTACAAGTACAGTCTCTTTCAGCTACCAGAGCACAAGCATTACACCCTGATTCACTCGCTACTATTTGGCACAAACTAGTGGTATAAGACCAGAATAACCAAACAAAAAGTCTCCAACTACAAGAGTTAGTTAGGTTGGTTTCCTCATGTTGCGGCCCGCCCTGATCACTTCGTCGACGAGCAGTAGTTGCGAGGCAATGATGGGTCTGCACCACAAACAATGTTGTCAGGTTAACAAACAACACACAACAGTACTGTTTTTTTCTAGAAAAAAAGCTCAATCTCGTACCCAGAATTGATGATCTGGCGTTTCACGATGTAGTTGTCGTAGATGCCTTCCATCTCAGGATCGACTGGTTCCCCAGAGTTATGGTTCAGTCCCACGACCAATCCACGGTCATGTTCGTTCTGTCGGAAACATCAGGCACAGTTAAAATTTTCTGACGCCCAAACTTGAGTGTCAGGAGACAGTAGAGAAAGTAAAAGTGCATACCTCCAAAGCTACAATAACGTCCTGGGTATCTAAACCCGAATTCTCTGCTAGAGTCTTGGGTATAACAAGTAGAGCATCGGCAAATGCCTTCACCCCAAGTTGGGCTCTCTGTTGTTAAGATTACAAGTTAGCAGCATACTCATATTGCTACAGTACGAAATAGCATGTAAATTGTCCAGTGCACTTACTCCCTTAACGGTTTTCTTCACATTGTCCATAAGATGCTTCCTTGCAGCCATCTCAAACGCTCCAGCACCCTGATGAAATAGAAAATATAGGATGACAAATGTGCATTCTCAAGAAGCAGCAGGTCAACCAAGATCCAAAGCAAATAAGCAAGATCCTCAAGCAACGATATAAGACAGCCCACGATAATAAAAAGGATGTTATAAACAACAAGTCAAACAGCACCTACGCCCATAAGAAAACAAAATATCTGACCCAGAGAATCTCAATAGCATCAACACTATTACCTCTGTAACATAAGTTAGTTCAATGCAGTAGGATAGCACCCAAAGTGCATATATATTAATAAAATCACTATGCTCAAGTAGACTTTGAAGTTCCAGGCATCATGTGAGAACTAAGAGATCCTAATCAGAATCTATGCAAGAAGTGGTTATCCCTGCTCTAGCTAGGAGATTCCATACCACCATATCATTAGCATAACCTATGCTAAACAATATTCAAATGTGCATATTTAGCCAAAAATTCGTTTTGATGCTTTTGGAGAATTTACAAATCATACCAGCACGACAGCTTCATCCTCAACTGTATTCTTAACAGATCTTAGACCATCTCGAACGGCATCCTTAATTTGTGCAATGGTATGGTCATTGGGTCCTGAAAATGTTAGACTTATAGTTAGTTTACAACACAGGTAGTATCAGAAAAGATCTGATTGTATCTCGAGAATGAACTAACCTTTAATCAATATAGTACACGAATGGGGATTTTTTACATTCTCCACAAACATGTACTTCTCTTCTCCAAGAACATGCTCATAGACAAGCCCAGCCCAGCCAAGACAGTCTTCAGTCAAGTCATCGACTGAATTGATGGCTTCACCACCACATGCTAGCACAAGTCTCTCCATGTTCCTCCTCTTCGCTCTTCGGAGAGCAATAATCTGCAGCATGCAAATTCTTGAGTCTATAATATTACAAGGCCACCACACAAAAAACTTGTCACGGTTCTAAATTAACGTGCATAGATTCAAAGCTGAATGAATTTAATGCATTATCATCACTTGAAATATCGATCATCACGCTTAGGTCTTTGTACAGTTACATGCCTCGGCTCTTTTAAGTATTTCTACATGGGTTGGTCTTGGACTTAACTGATTGCTCTGTGGCTTATAGAGTAGCATTATGTATAATGTCAATCAACTTTCATGTTCCAAGTTCAGCTGGTGACATCATGACACACATATTCTTAACTAAAAAGATCAAGATTGAATGAAAATGAATTAGAACTATCATGTAGTAACAAGTCAGAATTGGTTACCCCGGCTCTAGCTAGAAGATCAAGGGATGGAGGATCAATGCCCTTTTGGTTAATCACCACAAAATTCTTGTCAGTTCCTGAGCAGACCTGCATGTCATGGAAACACATGAACAATATTTTTAAACGAGAGAGAGAGAGAGAGAGAGAGAGAGAGAGAGAGAGAGAGAAACTAAGCAAAATACCTTATTTTTCAGTTCAATAATTTTCTTAACACGTTCATCAACTTGACGTCTCTCTGCAGAAACCATCTTTTCTCTTTGTTCTGCGTTTGAGTAAAAGAATCCTGCATTTATTTCACTGAAAAACTTATGTGTCAGTTAAACAGTTCCCTCGATGATGCACGTAAAACAGGAGATCTAAGTACTGGTTTAAAGTACGCCCCTGCTGCTGCGCACTACTAGTTGTCCCACAACATGCAAGAAAATAACAAAAGTCTGCATAATTCCAGGCATGTTTTCACATTTTTTCGACAAATATTAAAGTATGAACCTTCTTATATCTTGTGCAGACAAACAATATATGGTGATTAAGAAACTAGTGTATGCAACAAAGCAATATATGCAAAAGAATATACCTTTTCTCATATTCCAGTGATACATTAGCAGTCAGGATGTAACAATTCTCTGCCCTGCGCTTCATGTCAGGGTGTCGAGAACCATGGTCAAGGACCAGACCCTCAATCTACAAAAATAAGCAACTAAAGTAAGCGCTCTGATGTTACATTACAACCTCTGTTTTTGAGTCGAGCGACTAGTCGCGACTAGTCGATGACTAGTCGATGAGTCGCAATACAAAGTCCGACTCGGCATCTCGACTCGACTCATTGGTTGAGTCGAGCGACTCAATCGACTAGTCCATGTTTTTGAGTCGAACTCGACTCATGTGTTGTTTCTATCTGCCATTCATGTGGTGTTGAAGTGTTGAACTTATTTACTTTCATTTGGATATGGTTGCATGTAACTTAACGTTGGACCTGAACTGTTGTGTCTTAATTTCATTGTAGTACCTCTTTATTTGCTACCATATTCTTGATGTGTTTGATATTTGATCATTGGGCTGGACTGAGTGTTGAATTTCATTCTTAGTTTCCTACTTTTTATGCAAATCTGATTGCTTTTAATGTTTGACTTGGACACTATATGGAGATGCCCAGGTTTGTATTTTAGACTATTAATAAGTATATAATTATATGCATGCATATAATATGGTAATTTCATGAGTCGAACATGAGTCTCGACTAGTCACGACTAGTCAAGAGTCGCTACCCCTAAACGACTCGTCGACTCGTCGACTCAAAAACCATGATTACAACTATATCAGTTTATTTGTGCAGAGAACATACGCACATAACCGAAAACAACTATAAACAGGTAGCCATGTTCACATGCTTGTGACTGAAAATACGTGTGAACTATTTATCACAAGGTCTAGAAGTTTAGAACTATGATATTGTGCAAAGAGAAAAAAATATTACATACCAGGCGTGTGTCCACGTCGAATTTGTGGCGCATATGCATTATTTCCACCATAAAAAGATCAATTGGTTCATCGCTTTGGCGAATGCACAGGACCTATATCAGGGAACATACAGAAAATACAGGTTAGATAAGCAATTTTGCAGAATAAAAACCTTCATATCACTATAAAAGAAATCTAACATTACCGCGTTTACAACAATATCAGTCAACTGATCAGCCAATCCTTCATACAGCTACAAAAATAGCGAATTTTGTGTAAGACTCCATACTTAAGAGAAGAGTATGGCAAATGTATGCATTCATTTACAAGGAAAAATGGTGAAATAGAGTGAACCACCTTTGTCCTAAGAGTTGTTCTGGCTACCATTTTCAAGATATCCCTGTCAGGCTGATCACCCATAACAACAGGTGTCTTGAATGTCTCGAGAAATTCAAGAGTTGCTTTCTTCGCTACCTCAAAGCCATCAACCAAAAACCGTGGATGAGTACCTGCAAACATAACAATCGGTTACTACGAACTTATAGCAAGGAGCCAGCTAAACTACTACGAACTTATAGCAAGGAGCCAGCTAAACAAAAAACACAAGGGTCTTCCCTCATAGAAACGGCACTGCAATTAGAGGTAGTAGCATCCAACTGGGAAATGCATGTTCAGAGTATATTAATGTCCACAAAGTGCATGTAATACAAGAGTAATCTCTGTCTTCAATTCTATTTAAATATAATCAAAATTAGGCTGTGTTACTCTCTATCTTCAGTTGGCTATAGATTCAGTCAATTAGTTCTGCAAAATTCACATTTAAAAATCTCAGGGATGCAACCCCCATAGAACATCGACATTGGCACACGACAACAATTATGTATCTTCACTTGTCTGTGTAGGCACTTCTGTTTACATGTGAAGATTTGCTAACTATGTAAAAAGCACTCATTCTTAATCTTAATCAACTAAATAGGTGCATTAATTCAAAATACCAGCCCATGATCCCTAGCATAAGAATACTGTTCAGACAGATTAACGCCAAACATTGCACAAGCGTATTGCAATTACACTTATAAGTTCCTCTGAAAAGGACAACCGCATCTAACTGTATAGCGCTTATAAGTTCCTCCTAGATGCCTAACGAATAATTCAAATGCAAACGGGCAAATTTCATGCAACAACGATCATATCAATGATTCAATTCATCAAAGCAGATAAGAGAGGACGGAATCCTATAACCAGACCTTCTTCGATGCATCGTTCGGACTGCTTCATAAGCTCCCCGATGAAAAGCACAGTTGATGTGGTGCCATCGCCACTGGAGTCATCCTGCGCTACGGCTGTCCTTGCTATCATGATTGCTGTAGGGTTCTGGATTTGCTGCGAATACCAACACAAAAAACCTAAGAAACAGGACAAGAGGGCACTGAAAGGTCATCATCAGTACCACTGTGAGGTGTGAGCATATTTCATACCATTTCTTTCAGGAGGGTGTTCCCATCCTTGGTGAGCTTGATGTCACCAGCTCCACCCACAAGCCTGAGCATCGCAGACAAAAAACAGTCAGATATGGCAAATATTACCGTCGCTGTGTGTAAAGATGCCGAGTTACCTAGAGCTAACCATAAACCCATAAATTTATACCTCGACGGCTGAAGAGATTGACAGAAACTACGTAATTAGCAACCCAAACTTAGTCCAATCAGCCAAAAGCCCAAAAACCGAAAGTATTGCTGAAAGCATATTGCCCTGACATGATTCCTTCTAAACCTGAACAGTTAACAACACAAATTCGCAACATCTAGACTTGTGTAAGAATATCGAAATGGGGAAAGACCTCCGCTCAAAAGTGCACTCAAGTGAGAGATCAGCAGACCCCTGTTAAGGAGATGCGCAGATCAACCCGCACCGCCCGCCATTTCAGGCCCGCGGGCTAGATCAACGGCGATAGGAAGAACAGCGCCCAGATTCCGATGCAGAACGCTCTTAAGCCTCGCGAACTACCTAGGTGGAGGCGCCCTAACGGAAACCTAGAGCTCGCGGACGAAGGGTGCGGGATCCAGAGCACGATCTAGATACTTGGCTTCGCCGCATCTGGCGTCTAGGGCTAGAGCGGGAAGGAGTGGAGGGTGCGAGAGATAAACTTACATCTTGATGGTGCCCTTGGGGCCGAGGTTGGTGCAGAGCACCTCCTGGAGGCCCTTGGCGGCGTTGATGTTCATGTGCAGCGCCGCCGACTTGTTGAGAACCTCCGCGTTCTGGTTCAGCATGCGGATCGACATGGCTGCCTGACGGCGGCGGCGGAGAGCGCGGCGGATCGGAGCGAGCGGCAGCGAGAGAGAGAGGAGGAGGGGGGGAAGATGGGAAGAAAGCGGGGTAGGGTTTTGGCACGCCCCGTCCAAGTAGCACGGCCGCACAAGTGGGTTGCTTCCAGGCCCTTCGTGGGCTGGGCCAGGCCCGCACTTTTTGGGCAGTTTTGCTTTCAGGCCGAAATTGTCATCTTTTCAAAATGGGTACTCCCTCTGATCTTGGTTTTTTTGGCGGATGTGTATACAAGACATAATAATTATCCTCTATGTTTTATATTTTTTAGATTTTCTCATATGTTCTCGAAAGAGTGTACTTCCAATTTTGTTAGAGATTCAAATATTTTAAACTTTGACCAAGTTTATACAAAAATATATGTTTGACTGTGCCTCCCCTGCAGTCGCTGCCTCCCATGCAGTCGCTGAGCCGCTGCCTCCTTGGCCTTTAACACCGCGGCTGAAGCCGTCGCAGCCGCCACCTTGGCATGTAACGTCGCAGCCGCCACCTTGGCAGCATCCGTCGCCTCTTTGGTGGTCTCCGCAGCCACCGCAGCAGTCGAGGCCCGCCACTGCTATCGCGTCCATGCTGGAGAGATGAAGGAGACGGGAAAATTAGCAGGATTTTCCGCGAACTTACTTCTCTTGGTCGGCCGGACATGTCAGATGTGCTCCCAAATATGGAGAAAGCTACTATCCTAACCTAATGACAGTTTTGTGGTAGAAAAAGGCTGAAACATAATTAAATCCATTTTAACCGACAGAAAATGGAACCTCAAACATATACCGCCATTTTAAGTTGCTTTTATTTGGACCACAAACGTGCCAAACAGGTTTTTTTCTTCTTTTTGAGAAAAGATACACAGATCTATTGATAATCATCCATATCAGTAGAAAGAGCTCAAAAAGTAACACTACAAATTATAAATAGTTCCTTGGACCACCTAACATTGCCCCTCCATCGAATTTGTTGTAGTAGACAAACGAGAAATTCGTCGTGCTAAGCCCACAAATGACCATCGCAACACATCAGAAACCATCGGGAAAAAAAAGAGACTCGTAAATCGCAAGACCTGAAACCACACGATGTGGGGACCCCGGACTAGCTGTCCGAAATACCCGATTATGCTTAACACAACGATCCCGTGATCAGTCTGTCGTTGCACATAATCTGAATTGAATACCAAAGTTTACATCCATTACAATACCGAATTAAAAGTCTTACATAAATGGTCATTTAGACCAAGTCTTACATAGGTGCCTTCATGGGCCAAACCAAAATATCAGCGGAAGCTACGGCGTAGTAGACATCATATTCTAACGACGACAACCCGACAGGCAGCTGACTTGTGGAGATCCTTAGTTCGCGTAGAAGTCGCCATACTCCTGCTCGGCGTAGTGCTCCTCCTCGTAGTCTGGCTAGGTCAATAGCCAGGGACGAAACCAATATGAGTACATTTGAATGTACTCGCAAACTACCCCAACATGAGTATGCACTAGTTTTATTTTAATTTACAACTTTTATTTATTTAAAACATCTCTATATCTTTATTGAAAAAGGTAAGAAGAGTTTTATAACTATCTTTAAAGAAATCACCATTTTTATCTGTTTCTCCAAAACTCCTCCTTTTTCCGACCATAGCCCGTCATGGTCCACTTCCTCCAACAACCTCATACCGATCCGTTGGTATAGGTGTAAGGAACATTCTCCACTTCATTTTCTTTTTAAAACTCAAAGTCTTTCAAAAACTTGCACATGGTCTTAGGACAGCCTCCCAACTGTCCATATCCGAGGACTCGGCTATTCGAATAGTTTTAACCCTCTGCAGAGGTAGCACGCTTTTAGCCCACATTCATCCGGTAACTCATCGTGTCAGCCACGTCCCGCCATACCAGGTGTATGCGAAGTTGAGCCACCGACCATAGCCTCTTATTTGCTCATGCTAGTATAGGATCCTTCCCATATGACACTTTCCATCGACACTCAGTCCAGTTTCCCGTCAGAAACCCTAAGTGTGAGGACTCATAGTTTTGTCCGGCGGTTTATGGTGGAACCTTCTATCCTCCCCACCAACTTGTGTGAGGACCCGGGTCAGGGGGTAGGTCCTCGGACCATCCCCTCATGCATAACGGAGTGATCTCCGTCGATGAGGTATCCCATACTAATAAGAGCAAACTACATGACTAAGCCCTGTTCCCATATGGGGGTAAATGTGGTCGCACAGGGTAAGATTGGTAGTCATAGTACTAGGACACTGTGCATTTTTCATAAACATCACCATTCTCCATTTCTCCACTTCAACACCGACATCTCGGTATTCCATAATCACTCAAGTATTTTCAAAGGAGTTTTGAATAAACAACATTGTTTCCCATCCTACAGTTTTATATAAACTACCTTATATTTCTACATAGGGTGGCAAAATAATATCCATATACTTTTGAAAAGGTTTTGTAAACCATTGCCTTAAGAGTAAATCATTTGATCAAAGTAGATGCATATGTATTTAGGTGCAAGCTCAGAGAGTAGCTTGCCTTGCTCGGCAAAGTGGACTTGGTCTTGATCTTCAGATTCAACAAACTCTCCTTCCTCGATAAATCCGACAGCGTTCTCGTCTAATTAATAAACAAACAAATACAACCAATCACTAAACTACTCAAGCAATCATCTCAACATAACAACCATAAACATCACAAATAGCTACTGCACACATCAAACAATATAATTTGGTTTCAAATTAATTGAACTAAACAATATTTATTTATGTCCAAAATTATGGCAGAAACTTGTGGAACATGTTTAATTGCATAACTTGAGTTCTGTTGTTCACAAAAAAATTTCTACAGAAAGCTACTGATGTGTAGAAGACAACCCAATTTGATTTGGATCATTTGGAGTTACCAAACTCCCTACACAATTGTTTGAATCCAGTAACTTAATAATCAAGTTTTAGCTACCAATTAAGTTCTGTTGATCCTAAAATTATATCCTTTTAGGGGTAACTAAACATGACTAAATGTGATCTAACAAAATTGGTCCTAATTCATTTGGGTTAACCATTAAACATATTTAAATGTTTTAGTGCAGAAGGGTGTTTAAACTTCAACTTTATACTAAACAAATACTACTGCACAAATAATTCTACCAAAATTAGGGAAGCTAATACATGGCAGTACTAAGCTAGCAAAATTGGTTTGGAATTATTTGGACTAACAGAGTATCAGAAACAAACAAGTTTAGAATTTAAACCTTCTGTAGTATTTTTAATAATACATTTTTATTATTTATCTAAATGAATTGAATCCACTTGGGTTGGTTAAACATTTTCATAAGCTTTCCAGAACAATTGGATTTGATTTATTTGGATGTCTAGATCTCAAGTTATTGAATTTTGAAGTTAGGTCCAGTACTGATATTACAGAGAAGTTTAAATTCGAATTTAATTGTTCTCTGGATAATGTTGAAAACTATGACAGGTGGGGCTACGTGTCAGCGACACAGTGAAAAATCCCGCGTGTGGATAATGTTTAAAATGCTGACGGGTGGGGCAGCCCGTCAGCCTCTCTCTAAACGAAGCGGTACGTGGCCGTTGGATCCAGATCCAACGGCTCACAGAGGCCGCGATCATCGACGACCAAAAACGGGCGGCGCCGTCGCGCCGGCGACGGTGCCGTGGACGGATCCTCACCTAGGGGGCTCGGGAAGGTGCGGAGAGGGTGCTGGAGAACGGCGGAGGCTCGAGGAAGGCGGTGGTGCGAGTTGTACTTGCTGGGGAGGCTCCAGTCGACGGCGGCGAGGTCTCCAACTTCCACGGCCACGGGCACGAGCTCCGGCGAGGTCCTGGCTCCTCTCCTGTGCCCTAAACAGAGGGAAAAGCGAGGCGCGTGAGTGCGGTGTGGGTGCAGAAGAGAGTGCAGGCCAGAAAGAAGAGAAAGGGAGAGTGTGGCGTCGCGGCCATGATCGACCTCGACGGCGGCAGTGGCTGCGGCAATGCACGCCCTCCTGGCGGTGCACGATGAATTGGAGAGGGGGAGAGGGAGTGAGGATGGTGTGGAGTGTCCAGAGGGGCTCGGGTGGCTTTATAGCGCGAGGGCCGGCGTATCGTGGACGAAGCGCACGGACGGCGTCCATGGCGTCTCCGGCGAGATATTTCTCGATTCCACCGCGACGCGTGCAAGAAGCTCAAGGCAGAGGGGTCGGGGGGGTCCGGACGTGTTCTAGAAGGTCGTGGCCCGAGCCTTGCGTGTCGAGGAGCAGCGAGGGGCTCTAATTTGGCCGGCAACGGCGAGCTTGCCACGCGGAGAAATAGGGGACAGGGCGGCATTGGGGCGAGGGGGCGTGCTCTAGGGCTTCTCCTCTGCGTGCAGAGGCTGCTGATACGTCTCCAACGTATCCATAATTTCTGCTGTTCCATGCTTATATTATACCATTTGCTACATGTTTTATATACACTTCGTATCACTTTTATGCATTTTCTGGGACTAACCTATTAACAAGATGCCACAGTGCCAGTTCCCTGTTTTCTGCTGTTTTTGGTTTCAGAAAGTTACTTCTGGAAATATTCTCGGAATTGCACGAAACAAAAGGCCACGTCCCTATTTTTCCAGCACGTACACGGAGTCCGAAGGAGAGACGAAGATGTGCCAGGAGGTGGCCAAACCACACCTAGGCGCGGCTGGGCCCACAGCCGCGCCACCAGGTGGTTTGGGCCCCTCGGGGGTCCGCCGATATCGCCCTAAACCACCGAGCCTTTCATCCAGAACATATTCGCCGCCGCCGCGTCGTCAACCCTAACTCGGGGGGTTCCTGAAGCTCTTCCCGGCACCCTGCCGGAGAGGGGAATCATCACCGGAGGGCTCTACATCGCCATGCCCGCCTCCGGAGTGATGCGTGAGTAGTTCATCCTTGGACTATGGGTCCATAGTAGTAGCTAGATGGTTGTCTTCTCCACTTGTGCCATCATGTTTAGATCTTGTGAGCTGCCTATCATGATCAAGATCATCTTATTGTAATGCTACATGTTGTGTTTGTTGGGATCTGACTTATATTGATACCTATGTGGAGCTGAATATTATATTATCATGTCTATGTCATTTGTGATCTTGCATGCTCTCCGTTACTTGTTGAAGCCTTGGCCACGTGAATACTTGTAACTCCAAGAGGGGGTATTTATGCATGATAGTTGGGTTCAACCTCTATTTAACCTGGGATAGTGACAGCAAGTTCTAAGGTTGTAGATGTGTTGTTGCCACTAGGGGTAAAACAGCAATGCTTTATTCAAGGATGAATGTATTGTTTACATTACGCACATTACTTAATGCAATTGTCTGTTGCTTGCAACTTAATACTGGAAGGGGTACGGATGTTAACCGGAAAGTGGACTATTTAGGCATAGATGCATGCTGGATAGCAGTCTATGTACTTTGTCGTAATGCCCAAATGAATCTCATAGTAGACACCACAGCTCACACATGCATGTTATATGCACTTATCAATTGTCAATTGCCCAGCTGTAATTTGTTTACCCAGCATGTTAGTTATCTTATTGGAGAGACACCACTAGTGAACTGTGGACCCCGGTCCATTCTTTACAAACATCATCTTCCATTCGATACGTTTAACCCTTTGTTTTCAGCAAGCCGGTGAGATTGACAACCTCACTGTTAAGTTGGGGCAAAGTAGTTTGATTGTGTTGTGCAGGTTCCACGTTGGCACCGAAATCACTGGTGTTGCGCCGCACTACACTCCTCCACCAACACCTTCGAAGCAAACCTCGTTTTCCTACTGGTCCGATTAAACCTTGGTTTCATACTGAGGGAAAACTTACTGCTGCACTCATCATACCTTCCTCTTGGGGTTCCCAACTGACGTGTGACGTACAAGCAATTGTTTCTGGCACTATTAACCTAGAGCCACCAGCTGCAGAGGCTGCAGAGGCACGAGGAGCGTGGCAGGGGGGGCCTGGGCGGCCAGGAAACGGCGAGGAGCGCCATGGCGACACGGCGCTCTGCGTCGGGGCGAGGGAGAGAGGTAGGGGATGACGGTTTTGCAGAAAACCCCCTGCCTCCTCTTTTCTCTGTTATTTTTTTATTTCTTTTTAGTCTAGTAGCTTTCCTAGGATTTAATTGGAGCACTTAAACCATTTGGAAAAATTTGCAAATATTTGTGGGGCTTTCCCATAACATGTAGAAGCTCCACAAAATTTGGCTTTGCAAAATAAAATGTTTTGAATCATTTTCTTTCATAGGGTTTTAATTATGGCATTTTGTTTTATTTCAATTGTTTTTACTTTTGAATTTTAAAATAGGTGTAAAATATTATTTGGGAGAGATAAGTAGTAAGAATACAAATGAGGGGTTTCATATACCATTCCTCTGAATTTTTGTTTGAACAAGATTTGCTTCTTACTTGGAAAATTGTGTGTCACTTGTCATTTTTATATCTTTCTTGTTTCCACTTTTGTTTTTTTTTTGTATATTTCAACTTGTCAAACAAACAATCAACACAAGCAACAAGAATTAATTACCACCAGCAACAATTTGCAAACAACACATAATAATCAACAAAAGTTTTTGTTGGCCCACATTTTTGGAATAATATTACTGATTATGATTCTGGGGTGTTACAACCGACGAACACGAAAACCGATTGGATCCTAGAAATCCATCCGACCCCAACTCCACGCACCCTATATCGGCGCTAGATGCACCACCGGAGCGATGATAAGGGAGGGAGAATATTATTCTAACTTCTGAATGTGGCTGCCGCCTAACCATTCCGAAAAAGAAACTAAAAAACAGGCTAAACAAAGAACGAAGACCCTCCCCGTGGTCCGCCTCTCCGAGGCCACCAAAGACGGATCAGTCCAACGGCGTCGGCGGCGAGAGCGACGGTTTTCCTACATGGGTTTTAGATCGCCTCTCTCTCCGTGGATTCTTTGATAAAGAAGACGCAACGAAATATTCAAAGGGCTCGAGACACACTGCACGTTCTTGGTTTTTGCCGTCCAAGATTGCAGCAAGGCAAGCACATTGCTGTGCTGTCACGGCGGGCCTCCCTCCGTGTCAGGCAGCTGGTCGACAGCGTCGAACAAACAAGAAGCATGGTGAGTCACCGTGGTAGAGAGTCTGGAGAGGTCGACGTCGTGACTCGTAAGCGATGACGCCGTGCTCCCCTACTCGACTACCGTCCCCACTCCCATTCTTCCTCTTCTTCTCCCCGCCGCTCCTCTCGCCTCCACCGCCCCCCGCTTCACTCACAACCCGCGCCCCCCTCCTGCTGCCCGCCTCCGCCGCTGCCGATCCTCCACTGCTGACACGCCGGAGATGGTGAAGGCAATCAGGGTCTGCGAGCTCGGCGGCCCCGAGGCAAGCCAAGCGCCACTCACTTTCCCCCTGGGGGCGGGCCGCGGGGGTTCTCTTGTCTAATCGATTTCTGACGCGCAGGTGATGCGATGGGAGGAGGTGGAGGTCGGCGAGCCCAAGGACGGCGAGATCCGGGTCAAGAACACCGCCATCGGCGTCAACTTCATCGACGTCTACTTCCGCAAGGGGGTCTACCCCGCTCCCTCCCCTTCACGCCCGGTACCCAATTAATCGATCTCTTTCTTGTTTCTTCACCCATCCAATCATTTCATTCGAACGGAGCCACACAGACTTAGAAAGAGATACAGTAACAACTAGATCGCTGATGAGCTGTAGCTGAACTGATGGTGCTCCCCGGGCCAATTGCCACTCGATCAATCTTGTCCCCGTTTACCTAGTTCTGGGATGTCTGAAACCATGCACCAACAGTTTAGCAAATAGACCATAACTGGACCTTGCTGGTGGACTGAACCGACGGTGCTCCATAGTAGCACTACTGCATACTGATCATAAGACCAAATACTTAAGTTTAGTTTATTGCTCAAAACTGGTGCTCTGTTGTGTTGTCACGTGACAGACAGGAGTAGTACATAGCATCAGAGTATTGCTTGCTTGTATCCTCTGCACTTCGGCAACTCTCGAAACGAGAGACCACCTGTTAGAGGACTCTTCCGTGGACTAGTGGTAGCCGTGCATGTGCGCATAAGGGCCAGGTCCCGGGTTCGAGTCCTCACTTCTACCTTAATGACAAAGCCGGGGTGGAGTCCCCCCTCCGGTCTTGTTGTTGTTTTTTAGAGACCACCTGTTCTCTCAGTGTAGCTTTGCCACTAGATGTTGGAACCACCTGAACATTCTCTGGCAGAGGGCTGATACTATCTCGGAGGCTTTTGTCTCAGCCAAAAATTCATTTTCGGGCCCCTGTTTTATTAAAGTGGCGGTGACGGCGGCCTGGAGCATATGGAAGGAGCGTAATGGTCTTATTTTTGAGAATCAGAGGCAAAGTTTCACAAGATGGAAGGCAAGATTCAAGAAAGACATTCTTCTCACGTCTCACAGGGTTAAACCTTCCAAACGAGACAACCTCATTTCTTGGATTTCTGTGATCTAATCTCTCTATTACAGTTAGACTAGTTTACTTTTTGCTCCTCTAGGGTTGATCCTCTCAACCTTGTTTGTTGTTTAATTTTTCATGTAATTCCTGAACTTTGGCTGTCATCCTCCCTGGATGGCAGTGTGTTGTTTTGTGAAATGAGAAAATAGAAAATTTACTGTGGGGGTTTCCCCTACGGTTTGGCTGGTAAAAAAAAAGAGTATTGCTTGTATCGATGGGCTCATGCAGTTGCGCCTTCGTCACATTCCTAGCATCAGTGTTTCCATTCTATCGTCTAGCTTTATGATCTGTTCCATCTGCCTCCAGGTATGGAAGCTGTTGGCGTGGTGACCGCAGTAGGGCTTGGCCTGACTGGCAGGAAAGTCGGGGATGTTGTCGCGTACGCTGGCAAGCCTATGGGTTCTTATGCCGAAGAGCAGATTTTACCAGCCAATGTTGCCGTCCCTGTTCCATCTTCCATAGATCATAAGACAGCGGCTGCTATAATGCTCAAGGGGATGACTGTGCATGTACTAATCCGCCGTGTATTTAAGGTAAATTCCGTCTTCTTTCCTTGTGCTTCACAGTCCCTTTATCATCTGACATTCACAAATCCTTCAGGGGTTGAGTAATTCATCCTCAGAGATTGCCTGCCTGGCAATCCAAGGTGCACTGGTCTGCACTGTAACACTTACACTGATGTTCTTAACAGCTACAACTCTCTGTATCCTCAACTTATGTGACTGAAGTTGCTTCATAAAAAACCCACTGACTTCGGTAATCAGCACATAACTTAGGCAGCTTGTAGTGTATCTGTATATCATCTCTGTCTTATGTATGCATGCTATATACATATATCTATTTATCATCCAATGGAAGCGAGCATCATAGTGTTTCAACGTTCTTGTTGAAAGTATATAGCCTCCATGGCTTCATTTGAACTTTTTTCTTCGTTGATATCTGTTTTATTGTCATACTAAATTCCTAGAGTTAAAATTGTGCGTAGTTCAATCAGAGCATATAAATAAGACACATTGTTTGTCTCCAGGGGCACGATCATGATTGTTTACGTGTTACTTATTGCAAAAAAGATTATCAACCTCTACAACAGACGTGGCAGCATGCCCTGTTTTCTTTTATGTGCGGAGTGCCATGTTAGTACATTGTGTATATACTAGATATGCTCAGGCTACTAGATATGCTCAGGGCTTAACAGTACTTCATGATTTACCTGATTTTCATGACAGCGAGCTTGACTGCATTTTGATCATCATGCAGGTTGAGTCTGGTCATACTATTCTGGTCCATGCTGCTGCTGGTGGAGTCGGTTCACTTCTTTGCCAATGGGCGAATGCACTTGGTGCCACTGTCATTGGAACTGTTTCAAATGAAGAGAAAGCTGCACATGCAACTCAAGATGGATGTCACCATGTGATCTTGTACACGAAGGAAGATGTTGCGACGAGAGTCAAGGATATTACAGACGGAAAAGGTGTAAATGTGGTCTATGACTCTGTTGGAAAAGATACATACAAGGTAAGGCTGTTGTACTAGGTCTTAGTTTGAACGTTTAATTCACTTGGAAACTTGTAGTACATGATTTGATCATTTCTATATCTGTCTGTAGGCTTCTCTGGAGTCTTTGGCTCCCAGTGGTTATCTGGTGTCGTTCGGGCAGTCCTCAGGTTCGCCGGACCCCATTTCAACGAGCGACCTGGCTGCCAAGTCGCTGTTCCTAACGAGGCCAAGCATGTTGCACTACACCGGTACTCGCGACGAGTTGCTCCAGTCAGCCGGCGAGGTGTTTGCCAATGTGGCCAGCGGGGTGCTGCGCATCCGCGTGAACCACACGTACCCGCTGTCCGAAGCAGCCCAAGCCCACGCTGACCTCGAGGCCAGGAAAACCTCGGGCTCAATATTGCTGATCCCAGGCAAATAGGCACCTTTTTTTTTTTTCTTCTTTTCGGCAAGTGAATGAAGAATAAATAGGGGATGGGGATGATATGTGTGCTCGACATGTTTTGTCTGAATTTGTTAGAAGTTTGGCATTTGAACACTGAAGCCTCTGTATCTATGTTGAATTCAGTAAGGATGAGTGTATGGTTGTACTGGATTGAATTGGGGTCCTGTTGGTGCACGTCACTGTAGTAGGAGGACCTGTGAATGTGATCGTCTCATATCATGTGTTCATTGGTTGCGAGATGAGAGACAGCCATGTGTCATGTATCAGGACTACAAGTTGACCTTTTTACCTGTCTCTATCTCTATTCGGTAGAGATAAGATGAAATTAGGAAGCATCTATCAAATATTTTTATGTGTGGTTATAAACATTTTATCTATTTCTGTTTTTTGCTCTTAAATTAAGGGAAAAGAATAAGGAGTTGTTCACAAGTCGACTTTACAACTTATTGTCAACATTTTATCTTTTCTCTCGTTTGTTTTAAATTAGGGTTAGAAATAAGACGAGTTGTTCACAAGTCGACTTTATGAATTTATTTACTACATAATGCTAGCATAAAGGAAAGAAGAAACACAATTGGAAGCGTCATCCTTTCCCTTTTTCCAGTTTAAAAGAAGAGGAAGAAAGTTGTTTCAAAACGAACCGAAGAAACAGCAACACCTGTGGTGGCTTCTACTCTTCTCCAAGAAACAGGGGAAGAGAAACAGAGGAGAGGTTGACGATCCATGGCGGCGGCGCAGCAGCAGCGGGTGGTGGTGATGCGGCACGGCGACCGGCTGGACCATGCGGAGCCCATGTGGCCCGCCAACAAGCCCCGGCCCTGGGACCCGCCCCTCACCGACGCCGGCATCCTCAGGGCCTGGACCGTCGGCAAGCGCATCAGGGCGCAGGCCGCCGCCGACGGCTACCAGCTCCACCGCGTACTCGTATCCCCCTTTTTCCGGTGCCGCCAGACCGCCGCCCAGGCCGTCTCCGCGCTCTGCGCCGTACCCGACGACGCCGACCTCGGCGCCGTCGTCTCCAGCGCCAATGTGCCCCTCGACACCTCCCGCGTCAAGGTCTAATCTCTTCCTCATGGCTTCCCGTGATCCACCCGTGCATCATTCTATCTTGTGATGGATTCCTTTCGTCATTCATTCGTCCATGATATCGTCAATGTTAATCGGATCCGGACGGTGACTGCCGTCTCTTTTTCTGGCGTGAGCGTTAATACTAGTTATTAGATCGACGGTTATTGCGTGCAATGCAATGTCAACGGCCTGCATCAAATCAGATTGCAGGCTTGACAATTATCCCTAGGATCTGTACCATGTGCTGCTCTACATGAAAGATTGGTTTGAGGCTTTCAGTTACACTGACTGACTGTTTCTTAAACCTGAACTGAAGCTTTTCTTTATTTCTTTTGACCCTGAACTGAAGCTGCTCCTGTTAAAAAAAGAGAAACTTTTAACTTGTTTCAAAGATACTGATTAGGATAACTGTTTAATCATGCAGCTCTCCAAATGAATATTGTGCATATATCCTTAATTTTTAAATGCCAGAACTCTCAAGGATCGAGAGTTCATCACAGACGCAAGCTTTGACTGGGTTGTGTTAAAGTACAGGTCTGCCATATCATTTGGTGCGAGTGGTACTCTTGGTGCATGATATGATCGGGAGAAAACACACAGCTCCAGAATATCTCTACTACGTGATAATGTGGTTATGTTATGTCGGCTTTTCCGAGTTTGTAGTACTTTAGCGCCTTAACGGCGATGAGATTACTGATAGTGCTATAACATTGTCTGGTGCAGAACTGGTGAAAATGTACCAAGTTTCAGCTTTTAGGCTTTGCTATTCCTGCATAGATCTGCACAGTGGGTAGTAAATCCCTTGTTGAATTGCAGGTGTCAATTGAGTTTGGATTGTCTGAGATGATGAATGCCGAAGCAATGGGCGTTTTCGTTAGCCAGGTTGCGCCTGATGTAGATAAGTGGTTTCCCGACTTGGCGGAACTTGAAGCCATCTTACCAGCTGGAACCATCGACCATTCTACAGAGCCACTCCACCAGAGGTCAGCTTTTGTCAACAATTGTTATTTTCCTCCCTTGTGCATCACCGTTGCCACATCAGTTAATACTTTGTCAAGGTCACCATGAATTTCTTCTGTCCACAAACTGACAATCAGTTTGTCACATAAGTCCATACCTGAAACTGTCGCATTTTCTGACTGCAGGCACCAAAGTGGGGAGAGTCTGTCAGGGGGGCAAGAATTAGATACGCTAGTGTGATCAAGGCTCTTGCCGACAAATATCCTGATGAGAACTTACTCTTAGTAACACATGGTGAGTTCAACAAGCATGAGCCGCAAGCGCAACAGAACATGCCGTGTTTACCTAGTTTAGATTCAGTACAACGATTGTGCCGATGTGTGGTAATATTGATCCAATTTACACTGGACTGAATATTTGAGATTGTTTTCAGGTGAGGCTGTTGGTTCATCGGTTGCATGCTTTGGGACGGGTGTGGAGGTCTACGATGTGGAGTACTGCGCATACTCTGTTCTCGAAAGGCAGCCTCAGGCCGATGAGAGCGAGAGTGGTGAGAGCCTACTCAAGCTCCTGACGGATAGAAGCGGTCCGACGACAGGCATACACTACCTCATGCCTTAATAAACTCACTACAGAGTAATCAGAGCATTGGACAGGAGTGTTCAGATTTAGTTTGGAATTTCCATTTTGTTTTACAAGAATATTTGGTGTTAATACATGTAATTTGTGGTTCCGAATTCTGTTCCAGATATTGGAATAAGTTAAGCTGGTAGAATAAGCAATATATAATTTGATTTCTCGTCCTGTTTGGAATTGGAATGTTGCGATCTGAGTAAGGTTGCATGTTGCATTTACCGAGGTTGGAATTTTGTGATCGAAATAAGGTTGCACGTTGCATCCAGATCACTCCAGTTTTTTTTTCTTTTGACATAAAAATAATCTGATTTTCCTTTTGACATTATAAATACCTGTATCATTCTGATTGTAAAGTTTCATGAAGAAAAGACACATGTTATGTTCTGGGAAAAAATATGTGCTCTAAAAAGCGATTTTTGGAGCATCAAATTTGTTTTTTTACACATGCTCAATATTTGCCTTTTTTTGCATGAAATTACATATACACACAGGACATGGACATGTTGTATTGCAATTATTTCTTAACATGAAGAACATTTTTTAATCACCGCGAGCATATGCTCCAGTGAACCGTTTTGAATTACTGTGTTCAGATCCCGTTGTCTTTAATCACCCGGAGCCATATTTTCACATTCAGATTTTTTTCCCTTTTTTATCACCGGGAGTGTATGCTCTCGGGAGCCATTTTAAATTGCCGCATTCAGATCCTTTATTTCTCTGTTGTCAGTCAATTGGTTTAGTTAATGCACATGATACATGGGTAATTCATTCGATATACCTGCATTTTATATGATTTGTTTGTTATGTTATGTGCATATGTGCAAGGGAGCGAGTTCCGCCGTCAATGTTTACTAGTTACTTTACCGCACAAAAACGCATTTGAGACATCTCAACTGCACGAAAAAAGACAGTACAAATCTCAACTATACAACTCATAAACCCATTTGCCAACTTTGCAAGTGTGCTCACTGAGGCGTGGTGAGGCACATTCTCTTCGAAGGTCGTTACTCCACGATAATTTGGACTGTTGCGTCTTCGTGGCTTTTTACCACTCACCTGTTGCTCATCCTTGGTTCAGGCCGCCCATTGTGCTTCAATATTGGCATGGAAATGCATGAACGCCTACTTCCTCTCCGAAAGGATTTAAGATGACCATCATTCTTATCACCTGGGAAATCTAGAAAGAGACGAATGTTCATGTTTTCAACAACATTTCATCAACGTCGTCCGCTCTCATATAGAGGATTAAAGACGAATAGAGGACTTGGATTAGTGTCGGGCGCTAAACACTTTGCGGAGATTATCGGTAAGTTCCGTGTATTTTTCGTTTTCCCCGTTCAGGGTGGCCTAGGCCCTTGTTGCTTCTCCTATATCAGTATGTACTTTTGCCTCGTTAAAAAAACACATCTGACACGGTTGAGACGCGTCACAACTGCATGGTCTAGGGCTCTAGGCCGCACCGTTAAACAGCTTTGAAGCTGTAGTAACCATGCGCCAGGTAGCAATCCATCCACTTCTCAAAGCTAGAAGACGACTGAAAGGAAAAGGCACACTCCACCTCGTCGCATTGTGTATGTATTTGTACAATAGAACAGATACTTGAAGTGACCGAGGCGACATGCCATCGCTATATATACATATCTTTTGTTGAATGGTTACACGACGATCCACATGTACAAAGCGGCAGATAAGTGCATTGTTGGCTTTATTTGTGTGCACAACAGATTGAATAGCAACATAAAGAGAATAGGAGAATGATACTCCAGAAAGAGCGGAAATCTTTACGACCGGTGTATGCAGTCTAGCATCTACTCCCTCCGTTCCAAATTACCCTCCATTTCATAATATAAGATCTTTAACAATATATGCCAAACTGGACTGCATATGGAGCAAAATGAGTGAACCTCCATACCAAAATGTGTCTAGATAGTCTATATATGTACGAATCAAGAAAAATCTAAAATAATTACATTTAGGAACGGAGGTAGCAAGTATAGATTACATCCCATGGACAAATGAAAGTTGTCAAATCTAGGATAGAGTGAGTAGTAGAGCAATCTTTTTCAAGAACAATCTTTTTCATCAGTTTTTTCAAGAAAATCTTTTTCATAGTGTATCTTTAGTCCTGGAGAAGCATCTATCGGTTAGTCGGTAGACGTACTGCATGCTGTACCTTCACTCCCGATCGATCGATCGATGAAGCCGACGCTAGAATGTTGAATGCTTGCTGATTTTGGCTGCAGAATGCTGCAGGGTATCGAACTATACTGATGAGTACCTTCCTACGTAGCTTTGTATGTAATTTGCCGGGAAAGAAAGAATAAAAGGTGAAGGTAAGTGGACCGGAGTGAGGGACCAATAGACCAATGGATGGATATGCACAGAATCTTCCGCTCTTTGCTTTTCCTAATAATTCAGAGCAAAGTCGTTCCTGGCTAGCTGGTCTAGTTTGAGCACGACAGGGGGCACTGTCTAAAACGACATGCAGAATGGAGCTTTCATGGACACGGCGCGGATGAAGAACACAAATAACGTACATTTGGCGTGAAAGGACATCTTTGCTTTTGAGTGAATTTTGGGTGTTAATAACCAAGGTTGGTAGTTATACCGTGAGCATTTACCCGCCCAGAATCGGGGATGGGGTGTGAATTCGCCCATGGGATAGCGGGCGGGTACCGATAGTATAACGGGGCAAGGAGGGGGGGGGGGGGGGAATCTCCCATGTAGCCTTCGCGGGACTTAGGACCCCGCTTCACAGTGTAACAAAACTCTCTAATGTACATTAAACTCTAGCTGATCGCACAAACTTCACTTATTCCCCGCCTCCACTTAATAATAACCAGTGGTTAGAAGACTAGTACTCCCTCGTTTTTGTATACAAGGCCACTATCAAAAATACGTTTTTGCTTTTATACAAGGCCACAAACAGTAATCGAGGCAAATTAATGACCTTTTTCTATGCTTGACACTGTTAACGATAAATATTAATTGCCCAAATCCAATCAAACCTTGCATGCATGCGGTGCATTGGTGGAGAAATGCAAAAACATTTATTAGCCCGTGAAACGAGGAGCTTGCAACGTTAGTTGCCAATGATTTAAGTAGGTATTAATCAGTTCAAGGCTTTTTCTTGGTATCCGATATTTGAGTTTGTGGCCTTGTATAAAAAACAGAGGGAGTAATATTTATCAGTTACATTAACATCCATTTTTCTCACGATCTACACCGACCACGTTCTAGTGTACCCTCGAAAGAAGGAGTGATGCACCATCGCCATACACAAACGCAAGACATGCTAGCTTTTTTCTTATTTTTTGGAATCTCACCGAATTGGAATAAAACTGGTTGAACTGAATAATTTCTCACCTTTTCGTGCAGAAAACAAAGAAAATAAAATAAAGCAAACATGAAGTTTTATGAAGATTCTTCATACTTATCTTCCACTCAAGAAAAATGAAATTAAACTCAAACAACAAATAATCGTGTTTTTACACTGACCGCAAGCTCCCATAGGTAGGCGACGCGTGATGATTTGGCTCTAGTTGCATGTTTTTTTTTTGTCAAAGCAAAATTTATGGAGAGAAATAATATAACATTCATAATATCAAATAAGTACAATATAAAACATATTTTATGATGGTTCTAACAATACTGATTTTCTATTATAGAGATTGACATTTTTTTCTATACTTTGTCAAACTTTACCGATAGAGTTGGATGTTGACCCCCAAAAAAAAATATGTGAATGTATTTTCGAAAGGAATGAGTACGATGCATTTGTTTCATTTTTTGCCAGGCCCCTCCGGCAAATAGGTCCGGCTCCACTCATACTATGATACTGCTATGGGTCAAATTAATGTGGCAAAGTCAAAGTCGTTGATCTCCTTGGCGCCCGTCTACTTGGAAAGTAGGCAGATGACGGCTGGATCGATCGCCCCCATACCACGGACATGAACACTTCATGCCAACGCTCACGCTCACGCGAAGATTATGCATGGCCACCCATGGCAATGCGAAGTCATTCATGAGGGTTATTTTTTTCACCGAGAAAACAATCTTTTGTTTTGAACAGCTAAGAAAACATTTCATGGCTTCATGAGTGGAAACAAACAGATGCATGTGGTGTGCCCCTCCCTCACGGTCGCCCATACTATGTACTATAGGATCACATTAGTGGGGGCGGAATCAAAGTCGTTGATCTCCTTGGAGGCAGATGACGGCTGGATTGATCGCCCCCATCCCCATACCACGGACATGAACACTTCATGCCAATTCTCATACGAATATTATGCGTGGCCACCTTTTTTTTTGGTAAAGGGATCTTTATTAATTAAAAAGTTTTAAGCATTACACCGGTCTCTACATAGCGAGGATGTACACAGCCGTCACAAGTTCAGTAGTATGAAAAGAAATAAAAGACGAATTTCGTATCAAGATGAGCAATTATACAAACGCCTATGATGGTGGAGGGCGATCCACAATTATGCTGTCATCGATGGCCCGTGGCAATGTAAAATCAATTCATAAGAGTTATTTTTCCCTGATAAAACAATCGTTTGTTTTGAACAGCTGAGAAAACATTTCACGAGTGCAAACAAACAGATGCATGTGGTGTGCTCCTCCCTCACGGTCGCCGGCGCGTGGTCCCACCCGACCCAAGCACACACACAGTAGTCCGTAGCACTGCTGGTCTGCTGCCTTGGTTTCACGCCAGACAAAACTTGATACAAATGCAAGACCCATGTGGATGTGCGGCTGACGTGTGGCCCCGCCGCTGGCAGATGTTTCCAAAGCCAGAGAAACCGTCGGCCAGAAGCATCCAACTCACGTCTTCACTGCCCGCTGGCCGGAGCGACTGTATGGGCTCCCCACCTCTCGGTTTTTTTTTCTTCTGAACGTCAAGGTTCTTCTGCAGCAGCATTGCCGTTGCCATTGCCCACCAGAACACAAAGAGGCAGGCTCTTGTAGTAATAAATAGCCACCCCAAGGGAGGGAGGACTGCCTCGCCCCCATCCCGTCCCGTCCTCCACCCCATAGCCATAACGGCAACCACTCCTCTACCTCTCCCCACAATCCAGTCCATAAAAGAGCTTGAGTGAGTGAGTGAGCTGGGTCAATGGCGATAGGAGCCTTCGTGGAAGGCCCGGCGGGCGGCGCCGGCTACAACGGCCGCGTCACCTCCTTCGTCGTGCTCTCCTGCATCGTCGCCGGCAGCGGCGGCATCCTCTTCGGCTACGACCTCGGCATCTCAGGTACTCCACATAGCTTCTTGCTCCACCTTCGTGTCCTGCCTCCTGGAGTCCTGGTACTGCAGAGTGAGTTGAACATGAGTCTGTGAGACGAGAGTGAAGATAAGGCAGTTAAGCAACACGCACGCACGGTTCATCTAGGAGTAATTAAGCGGATGGACATGTAGTACTGGCAATGCCAGATTGGAAGCTCCTGTCTTTCCTCGCGCTAATGAATTCACTAGTGCATTTAACACACTGCTGCGTGGGCACACCTAACCTACTTCCATATTTGTGCATGACTGATTGACTAGCAAGGAAGAAGAATTCATTCATCGGTCCAGCCTTTCCAACTCTACATCACACTTTCCATCTCATCATAGTCAATTATAGGATTGCTTGTCTACTCATCCTAGTACTATCTAGTAGCACAATTTATAAGACCTACTGACTAATCAAGCTAGTTTAATGCAACAACCTACACATAGATACACACATGATATGAGGCGATGTGATGTTGATTGATGATGCTGCACACAAACAGGTGGGGTGACGTCGATGGAGCCGTTCCTCAAGAAGTTCTTCCCGGATGTGTACCACCAGATGAAAGGGGACAAGGACGTCAGCAACTACTGCCGCTTCGACAGCGAGCTCCTCACCGTCTTCACCTCCTCCCTCTACATCGCGGCCTCGTCGCCACGCTCTTCGCGTCCTCGTCACCACCAAGTACGGCCGCCGCGCCTCCATCCTCATCGGGGGCTCTGTTTTCATTGCGGGATCCATCTTCGGAGGGGCCGCCGTCAACGTCTACATGCTCCTCATCAACAGGATCCTCCTCGGCATAGGCCTCGGCTTCACAACCAGGTATACACATGTGTCTCAAATATAATTAGTTTATTAGTTTGTTTTCTTATGCATAATTATGTGGCAATCATGCCTGCTGCCAAACAAGCAAGTCTTTGAGAAATTAATATTCCATTCACAAGTCCATGTTTCATTGACTTATGACTTACCAAAGTCACACCACGAGGGGGCAGACGTCATGTGTAATTTGTCCAAATCGACGCTGCCACACACCCAAGATTAGAATCAGTGGACTTCATTTTTTTTAAAGTATCTTTATTATATGACCACCCTTAGTCTAGCCAGAAAGCAACACTGGTCACAGTCCAACTGTAGACCCACTTTTGTCCTTCTCAAAATAGGCGAGTTGCACACATCTACTGTCCAGAAATAATTATATTGGTTCCATAAATATTCACCTCAAGGAAAATGTCCCTTTTGAGTTACTTCAATTGAATCAAAGTCAAGTCAGCCGTCTTCTTCATGGACACAACCACAATTCAGTCCACAAGTCAATTTTTCAACAACCATTTTTGTGGCCAGAATGAACTGGTATAATTTTCCTTTTTGGAAGTTGGATGAATTATTTCTATTTTATACAATATGGGGATTCACTCATTAGATCAAAACAGAAAGAAACCAACAAAATAGATCAGTATCTCAAATTGTCTTACTAAAAACATGTACCTCAAATTGCTACAGTAGTGTGATGAGAGCAAAAGTGGTGACTATTCACATCAGTCGAACAACCGAAAAGGATGTTCATTATGATCATCACTAAAAGCAACCCCCATAGCTATATGCTTTTGCAAAGAAGGAATGCAAGATTCTCTCTCCTGAAACTTTATGCTGTCTCATCTTTTTGTATTCGTAATCTAGAAGGGATATTCATGTATCCTCTACAAGTATATCTTTTCAAGAGAATATTGCAAGTTAGTCTTTTGTTGTCGTAACTAATTAATGAGCATGACAGTAAATTGCTTTTGCAGTCAATTCCACTGTACCTTTCAGAAATGGCACCCCCGCAGTACCGTGGTGCCATCAACAACGGCTTTGAGCTGTGTATCAGCGTCGGCATCCTCATTGCGAACCTCATCAACTACGGAGTGGCAAAAATCGAGGGAGGATGGGGATGGAGGATATCACTGTCCATGGCTGCTGTCCCTGCTGCGTTTCTGACAATTGGCGCAATCTTCCTGCCTGAGACCCCCAGCTTCCTAATCCAGCGTGATGGCAACATCGACGAGGCAAAGATGATGCTCCAGAGGCTGCGTGGCACGACTGGTGTCCAGAAAGAGCTTGATGATCTGGTCACCGCTAGCAACGTATCGCGGACAATCAAGAACCCGTACCGGAACATCATGAAGAAGAAGTACAGGCCACAGCTTGTGATAGCACTCCTCATTCCTTTCTTCAACCAGGTCACCGGAATCAACGTGATCAACTTCTACGCGCCGGTCATGTTCCGGACCATTGGGCTCAAGGAGAGCGCATCCCTCATGTCAGCAGTCGTCACACGCCTATGTGCATTATTTGCAAATGTCGTAGCGATGATTGTCGTCGACAAGTTCGGGCGCAGGAAGCTCCTGCTAGTTGGCGGTGTTCAGATGATCTTGTCACAGTTCATGGTCGGCGCTGTCCTGGCTGTGAAGTTCAAGGACCATGGAGCCATGGAGAAGGAGTACGCGTACCTAGTCTTGATCATCATGTGTGTCTTCGTAGCAGGATTTGCCTGGTCTTGGGGACCTCTCACTTACTTGGTCCCAACAGAGATATGCCCACTGGAGATCAGGTCAGCAGGGCAGAGTGTTGTGATTGCAGTCATCTTCTTGGTGACCTTTGTGATCGGGCAGACGTTTCTTGCCATGTTGTGCCATCTCAAGTTCGGCACATTCTTCCTATTTGGAGCATGGGTGTGTGTGATGACGCTGTTTGTCTTCTTCTTCCTGCCGGAGACCAAGCAACTGCCCATGGAACAGATGGAGCAGGTCTGGAGGAAGCATTGGTTCTGGAAGAGAATTGTTGGGGAGAAGAAGAGCTGGATCAGACGCACTCTGCACCAGGAACTATAGCCTTGTCAACCCACCACATAACAATTAGTGGCAATTTTTGGGGGGGGGGGGGGGGGGGGGGGGGGTGAAACCTGCATTCCAAAAAATGATGAACTAATCTGTGATCAGTATATTTGCATCTGCGTGTACAAGGGGAGGTGCTCATATAGCCATATATACTGTAGTGAGTGTATGTATCCTAACTCATTAGTTCAATGCACCTGTCAGCATGTAACCTATAGTTAAGTTGCATTTCGATGGCAATGGATAATAAAGAATTGTGCAGCTCCGCCGAATGACATAAGTCTTTGGAAGGTCTACTTATGTGTGATAGAAGACAAGATCTCGTCTGTATTGTATATGAAATCTATGTGTTTCCTTTTCAAAGTCTATAAGGAGCTATCATTGTACCTACTAGGTGATGCGCCAAGCGTCGGGACATTGGCATGCCATCCAGTGGGTGAGAGGGGCATAACCTGAGTAGGAAAAGAAAAGGAATAAGAGATGATGCTAGTCCAACCTGCAATACAAAAGGTAGTCTATGATAGCGCGTTTAGGCATTTCATCGAACACATCGCGCACCCTCGTCATGTTTGCACAGACAGAACTACCTCAGAACAGCTAACTTGATCATCCATGACCCATACGTAAATCAAGAAGTGTCTTATGCCAATCGTTTCGACAAACCACAAACCCTCTCATCCAAGGATGAGTCAATTCGCTCAAGAGTGCGCATTGACAACCCATAGAGAAGCTGAGCCCCATCTAGGCTGACAGTAATCGTGTTATTCAGGATGACGCGACGCCCATACCTTTCAAGCGGCTGCAGAGAAACGGTGGCGTCCTTGTGGCGGCGCCAGCGCGGCGGCGGCGGTGGAGGGGCAGGAGCAGATGAGAGCGCTCGGGCGAGGCGAGCAACGGCGATCTGTTGAACGAGGAGCGCAGCAGCAGAGTGTGGCATACTGGCATTCCACTTGAACGGGCCATTGATGGGCCGAAGCGGGCTGTAGGCCCATCCCAATAGGAAGCGACTGGAAGCATCTGGGCCATATGACCAAGTCCGCCCGCTGCAGCTCCGCATTTCCTTGCCGAAAAAGTTGTCCCGTGCTTTCGCTCTTAACCGCCGCGCCGTAGCCAGCGTAGCTCCTCTTCCTCTCCGCTCCGGTGGCCTCGCCTCGCCGGCCGAAGGGAACAACCGCCGCGCTCGACGACACCGGGTAAGCTCCGCTCCACCCTCCACCAAATGCACACGCAACTCCCCGCCCACGCGCACCAGATCGACTAGCCTAGCCTCGGCTGCGCGCGCCGGCCCGTGACACGGAGAAGGCGAGACCCTAGCCTATCCCACGGAGCGGCGGCACCGGCGCGCGGTAGCGAGCGAGCGAGCATCGCGACAGAACCGAACCCTCGTGCTTCTCTCTCTTCTCTTACGACCGCATCGGTGATCGATGTCTTCCGCCATTGCCGGCGTTGCTGATTGGTTCCATTCCCCCTCCTGTTGTTGATGAACCAGGCATGCGATTGGTCAATGGCCGACCAAGAGGAAGAGGGGATCGGAGCGGACGCGGCCCCACTGTCGGGTTGGCTCTCAGCGGTTCCAAATCCAGCGCCTACGTCCTCCGGTGGGCTCTCGACAATTTCGCCAAGGACAAGCCAGCCCCCGCTTCCTTCAGGCTTATCCATGTCTTCACCCCGGTCCTGGCTGTGCCCACACCACGTATGCGGAGTACTACACTACACAATCCCCTTGATTCCTGTTTCCTTGCTTGCACTCGCTTCAGTTTCTCTCGCTGCTTACTATGTGTTTGTGTTTATGTCTGTCTCTGTGTGTGTGAACTTGGCTTCAGTGGGGAACCTCATCCCAGTTGATAAAGCGCGCACCGAGATCGTTGACGACTATGTCGAGAAAGAACAACTCAAGGCACAACAAATGCTCGCCCGCTGCAAAAACATGTGTGATGAAAACAAGGTGGTTTGAGTTGCCTCCTCTATCCTAACAAGTACATTTCCATTTCCTATATACATACTGAATGAACGAGTCAACCCTCCTGTCTGTTGGTTGAATTTATTTGTTTACATACTTGGCTCAGGTTGAAGCTCAAGTACTGCTTGTTAATGGTAATGATGTCGCGGATACCATTTCAAATCTCGTTGCTCAGTACCAGATACAGATCCTCGTTGTCGGTAACCCTGCCAGCAGGAGCATCTTCACTAGGTAGCTCCTCATACTTGTATTGCACTAATTCATGATAATGTATGGGATAATTTTAATGTGCATGCTTCTGTTGATCATCGGATGACGTGTCTTGTAGGATGTCAAGTGGAAATAGGACGTCCACCAAAATTTGCAAGAGTGTCTCCAGCTTTTGCACAGTATATATTGTTTCAAAGGATGGATTGTCTTCAGTTTATGCTCCTGGATCAGAAAGTGACTTGCCCTCTGGCTCTGGGGTACCAAAAGGTAGCGACAGCAGCTCCACCACCGAAGTATTTTCAGATGGAACATCCTCGATATCTGGTAAGGCATCCCCTATTGTCAAGCTAACACCAAATATTTCTGGCATATCGCTCCCTTTTTGTGCATCATTGATGTGCGACATATTCCTTACCATTTCTGATTCTGCTGAAAATGTGAAATCGCAGCAAACTTGCATGAAGACATAAGCCTATTATTGTTTTAGTATGCGAAGATAAGCTGGAGTTCCTTATTTCCCTTCTCATCATCTAAATGTTAGTTGTTCCCTTGTCTCATCAGATTTGAATGACAACAGTTCAGAACGGGGTCTGTCTGGTTTTCCAAGCCTGCCACACTCCAACTTGGCATCCGAGAACCTCGAAAGTAGTTCATCTGCTGAACGTACTCGCTCATTTACTCTATATGATTATCTCACTGGAACTGCATCAGCATATAAAGACAATGACAGAAGAGTTACCTCGGGCACTGGTGCTGAAAGCTCTGTCTCAAGTACATTGCAGGGTTCGGACAAGGTACCAATGAAAGAAAGTTCACTGCAGGGATTAATGCTTTCAGACAAAAAGGTTAGTGGTGCAATTTCTTGGTTATTGACAGAAATCCAACACAAAGCTTCTGATCTCATACTTTTTTCCCTGTAATCCAGTTAATATACTAAAACTTCCCCAGTTTTTTTCGTTGCTAAATTGGCTACAATACTTTGCTTTATAATGAGTTACTGTCAAGTTTACATGAGCCTTATAGTTCTTAAATTAGTATTAGATGCATTTCTTGGTTAGGCAAATTAACTGTTGCTCTGGAAAGATAAGGTGGGATTGCATACTAACTCTGCTGAGACCTGATAACCTGCTCCAAACTTTCAATGCAGGATGGTGTCAATACAGTGCAGGATGATGTCAGTACAGAGCTCGAAGAGCTGAGGCTTGAATTGAGACATATACAGGGGGCATACAAACTTGTTCAGGATGAGTCTGTCGGTGCATCTCATCAGGCAAGTCAGTGGTATTGCTGCTGTCAAAAAGGATGAATTTACCAATTCAACACAAATGTTTAAATCATCTTACCTCTGACCCTTATTGATGTCAGATGGATGAATTAGCTGCAAGGCGCATGGAAGGGGAAACTCAGTTAAGAGAGATAGAGTCCAGGGTGGATAAGGCGAACGAGGACATACAGGACGAGATGGCACATAGATATGCCGCGGAGGAGGTAGTCACCCATGTTAAGGATCTTGTAAGGGCGGAGGTTATGCAGAAAAATAGGCTGCTGGCAAAGGCATCCAAAGATGCTGATAAGAAGTTGAGGTTGGAGCAGCTCCTTGTACTTCAAGGCAACTCATACTCGAGGTTCACTTGGGAGGAGATTGATAACGCCACATCATCATTCTCAGAGTCACGCAAGATCGGAACTGGATCAAATGGAACAGTATACAAGGGCTATCTCAATCACTTAGATGTAGCAATAAAGGTCCTCCATTCTAATGACAAGACCAGTACCAAGCATTTCAACCAAGAGGTATTGCCTGAAGTTCGTGCTTCTTTTAGTAAACATTTTACTAAGTAACACTGTATCTTAATCGAATTTTCATAACATAGTGAAACTGTGTCCCATCTTGTGAATGAGTCATATCCATTTCTGTAAAATAAACAACTTCCATGACTTGGATATTGTAATATTCCCTTATTTCTTTCAGAGGTTGCTGTTATAGTCTCTGCGTAGCTAATTTAATTTGTTGAAAAACTAGTTTATGCATGTCCTATTTAACCAGAATTTTTATCGCAAGCGAAGTGACAATGTTCAAAAGTTTATGCAAGTGTCTATTTCTGCAGCTCGAGGTTCTGGGCCGGATACGCCACCCAAACTTGTTGATGCTCCTCGGAGCCTGTCCAGACAGGGGCTGCTTGGTGTACGAGTACATGGAGAATGGCAGCCTCGCGGACCGTCTGCAACGCCTAAATGACACACCGCCAATTCCATGGTTTCACCGCTTCCGCATTGCCTGGGAAATCGTCTCAGCCCTTGTGTTCCTTCACGGCACAAAGCCTAACCCAATCATCCACCGTGACCTTAAGCCTGAAAACGTGCTCCTCGACGGCAATCTAGTCAGCAAGATCGGTGATGTGGGCCTGTCAACTCTACTCCCAGAGACTTGTCGAGTCGTACAGTGTACAAGAACACTGGTCTGGCAGGCACGCTGTTTTACCTAGACCCAGAGTACCAAAGAACTGGGCAGGTGTCAGTGAAGTCTGACACCTACTCTCTTGGGATGGTGATCCTTCAGCTGCTGACAGCAAGGTCGCCAATTGGATTACCTGAACTAGTGGAGAGAGCAGTGGAAGATGGCGAACTTAGGGGTGTCCTGGATGAGAGTGCAGGGAGTTGGCCCTTGAGAGAAGCGTATGATCTAGCTCAGCTAGGCCTAAGCTGTCTGGAAATGCGAAGCAAGGACCGGCCTGACCTCAGGAGTACAGTGGCGGTGGAGCTAGAACGGCTGAAGCATGTAGCTGCTGCTGCGTTGGAGCCGGTGCAGCCCGTGCCAGCCTTACCCGTGCCACCCAGCCACTTCATGTGCCCAATACTCAAGGTAAGATAACACTAGAGTAATGTTCATTGTGTCATTGATTGGTCATTTGGTGAAAATAACATGCATGGATGTGCGGCTGATAGTTTGTATGCTTGTCGCAGAGGCTGATGCAGGACCCATGCATTGCTTCAGACGGGTACTCGTACGAGCGCAACGCGATGGAGATGTGGCTGTGCGAGAACGACGTGTCGCCGGTAACGAAAGCACGACTGCCTGACAAGACACTGATGCCTAACCGGTCTCTTCTGAGTGCGATCACAAACTGGAGGTCCGAGACAGGCCTTTGATTGAGGCTAGGTAAATAGTTGGTCTAACTGCACATATCACCAGGGTGGGGATAGAAGGTCAATGGTGTAGAGATGGTAGAGTTGTTTGTTTGTCTGTCTGTCTGTCTATCTGTTTGTCTTACCTGCTTTAGGCCGTGTCAGCTTCTGCATAAAGTGAAGGAGCGATTTTGCAACCACACTATCACAGGTAATTTTGCAACCAGAGAAGAGAGTAGATCGATGATGGAAAGGCATGATGCCTAGCTCGTCTCGTCAGTTTTGAGTTCTGCATTTGTGCAGTGCCAGGTTTAGAATCTGAGTTGGTCTAAATAGTAATGACAATGGTATGAATCGTGGAGAAATTTTGTTTGGCTGGATGCTGAGAGTATGCTGTGGAAGTGTCATCTTTGAACCTTTGATGGCTTGTTGTTGTTGGTCTTATGTTGTGAAGCTAGACCTTTTGTAGGAGTATTGTGCAGCTAGATGCCTAGATTGAGATGAGATGAGAGGACATGAGTTTTTTTTTTTGGTTGCGAAAGAGGAGATGAGATAAGATTTTTTTTTTAGAAGACGAATGAGATAAGATGAATGAAATGGGGATATCATTATTTGGGCCATGCTTGTTATTGGGCCGTCAAGGAGGGGACGTACAGGGCTCGGGTTCACTGGAACTGTCCACTCGTCGCACTAATCTAGGCCCAACTGCCTCAGGTTATTAACATCTCATGTTTGGCCTGGCCCAAGTGGAACCCGAGACGGACCCTTTATAGCATCTGACCAAAGCCGCCTCTCCTACCTCCACAGATCAAAACCTAATATTTCTCCACCAAACCTGTGATCTCGCGGCAAAGGCAATGGCCAGTGAAGAGGGACACACGTCGAACCCGGCGGCCGCAGCAGAGGCAGAACAGCTAGGTGACGGGGTGGCGCCGCCGACCCAAAGGACGTATCGGTTGCCACCGACCTATGTCCAAGCGCTTTTTTCCAACGAGTGGGACAAACCCACCCAGCGTATCGGCGACGACGACGATTCCAAGTACAAGGAGATGTGGAACCAGGCGATCGATTTATTCAACGAGCTGAAGAAGGAGCTCATGGTGTCCCAGGCAAAGCTCCGGGACGGGTACATCACCAAGGGCTACGTCGAGGTGGACGACGACTACTTGGATGAGGCGGCTAGGAGAGCAAAAGCCATCAACGATCTTGGTGCTGTCGTAGAAAAGTTACAGCGCGACCAGGAGGAGGAGGAGTCGAATAGTGGGTGTGCTGGAAAAGTTTAGCACCCGACATGAAGGCGGAGATCGAGTACTTGGACAGAGGACGCAACCACAGCTCGAAGCAGTTTATCTACCTACCCACATCTATGCTGCATCGTGGTGCCTAGCTTTTGAGTTTTGCATTTGTGCTGTGCGAGATCTGTGTTCGTCTAAATAGTAAGCAATAGGATCGATGAATCGTGAAGAAATTTTCGTTGGCTGGATATCGAGTAATTTGGTGGCAAACTGGCAATGTCAGCATTGAAACTTTGATGGCTTGTTGGTGGTGGTCTTGTGAAGCAAGATTAAAAGTCTCGCATGTTTGGTAAAAAAAAACCACATGTTGGTACGGATCTCCCGTTCCATCGCATGTTAAGTGTTTAGTGTGCAGCAAATCAAGAAACCCGGATTACTGTCAAATCTTCCATAAGGTCTTGAATCTATAGTGTAAATGCATCACTTAATTTGGATCCCGAGTATTGGACCACAGCTATTGTACAGATGTGTAAACTTGTCCATGGTTGTCTAGAACCCGCAAAACAAATTAACACACAATGAAATCAAAACTTAAAATTACGATCAAAGGTGCTTAACTACCCGATAAGGGCGTCAAAAAAGATCTTAATTGCATGCAAGTGCAAAACGTTGTTTTATCTATTTTGGAAATAAGTGTATCGATCCAACGAATAATTTAGGAAATGTCCGTTTGCTTCTTGCAAAGGTGTATGGGAAAATTGTATGCAAGTTATCGTTGCTTCTAAACAATATCCCACTACCATTACCGAGTTGATGAGGTTCTTGTTAAACGATAGGATTGTAATAAATTTTGTATATTTTCTGGTTAACAAAATATGTAACCAAATTCGATATTCTATAAAACAAAATATTGGATCTCGTCTTCGTTTCCAAGTATGTAATTGAAGTGGTTATAATTAATCTCTGGTCATTCGGCCCTATGTTAACATGAAGGCGAGCCGAGGCGAAGGAATCGCTTCATCCAATCTAGCTACCGTTTTTATATGGTATCACAACCCGTCCTCCAAACCTCATCCATGGCGATCGATCTTGTCCACCGCCGCCCTCAACAACTCGCTCTTCGGCACATCGTAACCGAGAAGCTCACAAAGATACTTGTCATGTCGGTTATAAGGGGAACCAGATGGAGGTCTACCTTGACACCGAGCGAATATTTTTCAAACCCCATGAATACATTTGCTGAATTCATAATAAGTATTTTACTTGAACCCTTTGTCACTTGTGAAATCCGGTAAAAACAGATGAAACATGGAAAAAGAACAAATAAGAAAGACAAAATATGAAAAAAATGTAAATAAAAAGATAAGAAGAGAAGAAAAAAAATAAAAATAAACAGATAATCGGCTGTTGATAGTGCTAGTGGGAATAATGGTCTCCCAGCCCGTGCTCCTGCTCGTCGGAGGTGTTGCTGGCGCCAACGAGAGGCTTGTGGTGTCCATGCTGTTGGAGCAATTTGGATCTGATGTTGCGTCTTAGCGTGGCGGCGAGGATAAGTTGCTCTTGGAGTACAACGATATTGACTGCTGCGGACCTGCGGAAGACGGTGAAGGAATTCGGCCGCCTGATGAAGGGCGGGGTGGCGTTGGCCCCGGATCTGGCGTTGAAGAGGTTCGGAGGGCTCCTCAGGTCGATGTTTTTTATCGGACTAGATCCAGTCTTACGTGGCTGGTAGCTATCGCGGCTCGTTAACGCCTTCTGGCTAGGGTTTCTTCAATGTCAAGATGTGAACCAACTGCTGGTGTTGTTCTTCTCCGGCAACGGCGAAGGATTTGGTGCTTGTTAGTTGCGGCGAGAGTGATATGCAACAATACATCTGTTTGTATCCTCCTAGTTTTATGTTGCTTGTATGTATCAAATCTGTATCTCTACCACTATTATGAATTAAAGTAATGTATGCCTACGGACGTATATATTGTCAAAAAAAGGAAACAACGTGGAGAGAGAAAAAACTTTCTTGACAATGCAGGACATATGCAAATATAGAAGTGTCAGAAAAATGGGCCTGGCCCATAGGCAACAGAGGGTATGCGGTGCGAGCGAGAAGTGCCGTTATGGGCGGTGTATAATTCCGTTGGCTCTCTTGTCCGAGATACCATCTCCGATTTGGACCTGGAGCCGGCCACTCGATCGGCCTTGTAGATACGACGCCGTGCACTTCTCCGACTCGGACTGGCCGCCCACCAGCATCACGATATATCGGTGCACACGGCCATTGCACCTCCCGATCGACTCCACGAGGCTCTCCCGATCGATCACCGATCGAGCACGCCTCGCACGTACGTACCTGCTCACATGGAGGCCAACAGGGATGACGCCGAGCGGGCCTGCCGGCGCGCGGAGGAGCACTTCCTCGCCGGCAATTTGGCCGCGGCTTGCCGGCTGGCCCGGAAGGCCCAGCGCCTGTTCCCGGCGCTGCTAGGCGTCGCCAACGCGGTCGCCGCCTACGCCGTCCACGCCGCCGCGCCCGACTGGCACGCCGTCCTCGGCGTGGACCGCCCCGCCTCCGCCGACGCCATGAAGAGGCAGTTCCGGCGCCTGTCCCTCCTCGTCCACCCCGACAAGAACCGCTCCGCCGCCGCCGAGGGCGCCTTCAAGCTGCTAGGCAAGGCCTGCGACGCCCTCTCCTCCGGCACCACCCACGGCCCCTGCGCCACCAACGCCGCCGCCGCGGCGGCGCAGGAGTGGTTCCGAACGCACCACATGAAACCGGCGAAGCCGCCGGCCGACAAAGCGGAATCGGGCGCCGCAACGCTCGTCCGCGTCCGCTGCGACCACTGCAGGACGTCCAGGGAGGTCACCCGCATCGAACTGACTCACGGATTAGCGCGCTGCCTCCGGTGCCACAGCGTGCTGCGCGAGCCGAGTATGACGACGTACGTGCGGCGGCCGTCGGGCTCATACTACCAGGTGCCCACCAAGACGCCGCCGCCACAGAAGAAGAAGCCCCCGCCCGTTGCCCGCGCTGCGAGACGCAGTTCGCGTCCATGGTGGCCACGGGCTCATGGCTACTCCAGTGCAAGAACTGCCACACGGACGCCATGGTCCACGTGAAAGGCCCCCACGCCGCGACCTGTACCTGACCGTTCCGGACAACGTCTTGGCTCTCGAGATTCCTTCGCTTTTTCCCGGGGAAGGATGCCATCTACTCCCTCCGTTCCAAATTAGATGACTTCCATTTGTCCACATACGGATGTATCTAGACATGTTACAAGTATAGGTACATCCACATGTGTACGAATGGAAGGAGTAGCTCATCAAGCTAGCTTGCACTAGGACTAATGTACTCTTTTATTTTATTCAAAACATTCATGCGAAGATATACGCCTAGCGCTCGGGTGACCGAGAACAAATTTAGCGCTCGGTCGACGTACGTCAGCTGTTGACGCGAACCTTGACCAAGCCCGTTTTGCTGCGCCTACGTTTACCACTCTTTGTGGGTTTTTTTTTTTTCAATGGGCTTTTTTTCCACCGCATGTATTCTAATTTTTTTAACTGGGCTTCTATGTGCAAACTGAGCCTAATGGAGAACAAGACATTGCGTTGCTGAAAAAATAGTGGCCCGTTAGTACAACTACTCGACAAAAAAAAAAGTATGCAATTGCATGTTTTGCAAAAAAACGAGAATACATGTGTGAAAGACCGTGTCATCCTTTGATACTTCGAGACTACTGCGGGACCAAAATGCAGCAAAAAATGTTTATGCATCAGAATAAATGAAAAAAATTAGTCGTGTGCGATTGCACGATAACGATACTCATGTGCAATTGTGCACTAATGTGAATCATGTGCGATTGCGGTCTTATGATAAAAATGTGTGATTTTGAAATGGAAATAAAAGCAACAATAGATGTGCAATTGCATGCTTATAGGAAAAAAAATTGAGGTGCAAAAATAAATAAATAAAAGTGAATCCTATGCGATTGCAGTCTTACAGGAAAAAATGTGGTGAAATTGGGAAAGGAGTCATGTGCGATTGCACAATTACCCATGTGCAATTGCGCAATAACGCGAATCGTGTGCGATTGTAGTCTTACGGGAAAAAATGTGGTGAAAATGGGAAAGAAGTCGTGTGCGATTGCACGATAACGATACTCATGTGCAATTGCGCAATAACGCGAATCATGTGTGATTGCGGTCTTACGATAAAAATGTGTGATTTCATGTTTGAAAACAAAAAATGGAAGATATATATAAAGCGGCAATAGTTGTGCAATTGCACGCTTATAGGAAAATTTTGAGGTGCAAAAATAAAAAAACTCGAATCATGTGCGATTGCAGTCTTTCAGAAAAAATGTGTGATTACATGTTTAAAAACAAAAAAACGGAATAAAAATGTATGCAATTGCATGTCTCACAAAAAATGAAAAATGGGGAAAAAAAGTCGTGTGCAATTGCATGATAACGATACTCATGTGCACTTACGCAGTAATGCAAATCATGTGCGATTGCGGTGTTACGATAAAAAAAAGTGAGATTTCATCTTTGAAAACAAAAAAGGAAATAAATCGATAATAGATGTGTGATTGCAGTCTTATGGGAAAAATGTGAGATTGCACAAAGAGAAGAAAATATGTGCAATTGAACTTACCAAAAAAATTAGTCGTGATAATGGTACTCATGTGCAATTGCATAGTAACGCGAATCATGTGCGATTGCGGTCTTACGATAAAAAATGTGTGATTAAAAAAATGGAAATAAAACGACAATATATGTGCAATTGCAGGCTTATAGGAAAAAAGATTGAGGTGCAAAAATAAAAAAACACACGAATCGTGTGCGATTGCAGTCACAGGAAAAATGTGCGATTACATGTTAAAAAAGGAACAAAAATGTATGCAATTGCACACGTTTCATATTCTGGAGAGACACGTCCGAGACGATGCGAAAAAAAGAATTCAACTCAACCAAAGAAAATATGCACAAAGAAACCCATGAACGAAAAAGCCCAACAAAACCAAGCGCAGCAGAAAAAAAAAGGTTTAGCATGCCACAAAACGCGAACGCAAAAAGAAACGAACCCAGCGTCAAAAATCGGGAAAACTGATCAAAGGATGACACGGTCGCGATCGTCGACCGAGCGCAAAAGAAAATCTCGGGTAACCGAGCGCTAGCAAAAGCGTTTTTTTTTTCGAAACGCAGTACAAACACAGACGCTCACAAACGCGTGCACACAGTACTAAGTTCTTAATGTTGTTGATCATGTGAAGATTATATAAACTGAAATCCATATATACTATAGCAGTACTAGGTTCTTACTTAATGTTGCTGATCGGGGAAAGGCTGCTACAGAATTTACTTGTGTCTAAAGAAGTACGGGCTAAAGTCGATCAATGTGCGAAACCCTATCGGCCAGAAGTTCAGCAAGCTAGTACTGGCTGCTATACGAGAAAGAATGAGCCCGTTTTCCTACACAATTGATGAACTTCTAGCTTCAGACAAGAGGGTGTTCATGATTTACTGCTATCTACTACTCTCTCCGTTCACAAAAGGATGTCTCAACCTAGTTCAAATTTGCATGTATCTAGACATGATGTGATGTATAAATATATGTAAATTTAAGCTAGATTGAGACATCTTTTATGAATTGTTAAAACGTCTTACATTATGAGGGAGTATTATTTCGCCTCTTACCTTTTTTACCTTTCGGCAGGTGCACAACAAAAGAGCTAATAACACTTACAAGAACTTGCAAGTGGGTGCATTTGGTACATTTTAGTTGCAAACCGTGGTAAGGTAATCCCACAACTTGTGAGGCGGGTCAAAATTCGTCACCATGCGTTCCGAGGTTGACACATGGCATTATTCTTTTACAAAAACACTATATTTTTTAGGGAAAAAAATGCTCAAGAGTTTTAGAGATCCCGACGAAATTAGGCAAAAAGGACATGCAAGTGTGGTAAAATACATGTATGTGATATGTCCTTTTCTTTCTTTCTTTTGGTGGCTGCTATGGTGGTACCAAAGAAGAGGACATACGTTAGTATTCTGCTTAGTATTCTCAAATCTTTTAGCTCTATAAGGTCGGTGTTTACGTGTCTTATAACTTGATCTTTATTTTATAACTGAGACACGTATTATCTGAAAAAAAAAGAACAACATGTTTGTGACAATACCCGTCCTTTTAAAAAACAATACATTGTTATCATTTTGAAATAACTAAACCAACTATGTCACCCAAAACCACCTTAGTCAGTATTTTATAACGACAATAAATAGATAAAATCTAAATGATATAGTTTGCATCAGCCACCTTGGATAGGATAGTATCATTGGAGAAAATTTTCCCATTGGTATGTTTTTCCGGACTGTGCTAGCTTACGGACACTCGTGGGTATGGTCATTTTTTGATAGCCCCCATATGTCGTTTAGTTGTCGGAAGCCAAAGCGGATGAAGAAAAGAAAGAAGATGTGCGTTGCTCTCCTGCCACCGCCACCGCCGGACTCCAAGTCTGGTCCTCCCTCGCCACCATTGCCACTGGGGCCGCCTGCCATCGCCGGGCGTCGTCGGCGGTGCTCCCGTAGCCGCCTCGTAGCACCACCCTGTTCGAAGCTTGTCCTTCGTCTGTCCTCCACCGCCCGACCTTCTCTCGAAAGTCTGGCTCCACCGAGGTGGTCTACTCACGCCCCCACACTAAGTTCATTGCTCGCCGGTGGCTCGCTGCATCCTTGACGACACCGTCTTGGGCACGGCTCCCTGGTGGTTACGGCGGCATCAAGTGGAGGAATTGGGAGATCTTACTTTTGTCACTGCTTTGATTTTGGTTTGAGTATGATTGTCATGATATTGGTAGTATCTTTCCTATTCATTCAAATCAAACATTCAATATCGTATTTTTTTCAACTTGCAATCCTGTAATCTGCACGTTCAATCGTATCTTGTTCTCGTGTTTTTCTACTCAGAAGATGTATTCGGTCTCCTCCACCGTATCTCCTGTCCTGTCTGCAGGCCTCCTCCTTCCCCTATCCCTCCCTGCCGTCGTCGTCGTCGGGTACAGTACTGTGGCGTGAAAGCAAGCGGAGCTAACCGGACTGGATCGTGGAGCTGACTCCCCCGCCACCCTCCCCTAAGGCAAGCTCCCGGCCCATCTCGCCTCCTCGCCGGCGTCCGGGCCGCCGCCATGACGCGCCGCGTGCGCCGCCGCATCACCAAGGACGCCGCGGCCTCGCACCGGCAGCCGCTCGACTGGACCTCGCTCCCGGACGACGCCACGCTGCACCTCTTCGCGCTCCTCAGCTACCGCGACCGCGCCGCCCTCGCCGCCGCCTGCCGCGCCTGGAGGGCGCTCGCCGCCTCCCCGTGCCTCTGGGCCGCGCTCGACCTCCGGCGCCTCGACCTCCCCACAGCCGCCTCCCTCGCCCCCAGGTGCGCCGCCCACCTGCGCCGCCTCCGCCTCGCCGGCTGCCTCGCCGCCGACGCCGCCCCCTTCCTCCGCGCCGCCGGCCTCCTCTCCCTCCGCCTCTCCGGCTGCCGCGAACTCACCGACGCCACGCTCGCCGTCCTCGCCGCGCGTCACCACCACCTCCGGGAGCTCCACATCGGGCCCGAACCCCTCGACCGCATCTCCAGCGACGCCCTCCGCCACGTCGCCCTCTGCTGCCCGCGCCTCCGCTGCCTCCGCCTCTCCGGCCTCCGCGACGTCGACGCCTGTGCCCTCGCTGCCCTCGCGCGCCACTGCCCCCTCCTCGACGACCTCGCCTTCCTCGACTGCCTCGCTCTCGACGAGACCGCCCTCGCAGGGCTCACCTCCCTCCGCTTCCTCTCAGTCGCCGGCTGCAGCAACGTCAAGTGGGCCACGGCTTCAGCATCCTGGGCCCAGCTCCCCGTCCTCTCCGCCCTCGATGTCTCCCGCACCGACGTCTCTCCCGGCGCCGTCTCCCGGCTCTTGTCACACTCCACAACCCTCAGCCTCATATGTGCCCTTAACTGCGCCTCCCTCGAGGAGGAAGAGGCGCACACCCCCACTGCCTTCGCCAACTCCAAGGGCAAGCTCGTCCTCACCATCAACACCACCATCTCTAAATCCATCGCCTCCACACTGTTTCCAGACATGGCTGTCAAGGACACTGCCGCGCTGTTTGATGAGTGTAGCTGGATTGGCAAGCCCAACCGGGCGCCTCAGCTCATGACATGGCTCGAATGGGTATTGTCGCAGTCCTTTCTGCGGATCGCCGAGACCAATCCGCATGGCATGAACCAGTTCTGGCTGGACCAGGGCGCCGCGCTGCTGCTAACCCTGCTCAAGAGCTCACAGGAGGATGTGCAGGAGCGTGCAGCCACCACGCTCTCAACATTTGCAGTTGTTGATGACGAGAACACCAATGTGGACCCAGCAAGGTCCGAGGCTGTGATGCGTGAAGGGGGCATACCGATTTTGTTGGATCTTGCAAGATGCTCCAGGGAGAGTCTGCAGTCTGAAGCCGCAAAGGTTTTTGTCCTTTTTGAATCATGCAATCCTTTTCTAGCTATAGTAGTGTCAATAATTTCTTATGCAATCTTGATTTGTTTGTGTAGGCAATTGCCAACTTATCCGTGAATCCAAAGGTTGCAACAGCCGTTGTAGATCAGGGTGGTATTATCATACTCACTAACATGGCTAAGTCGGTAAACCGGCTGGTTGCTGAAGAGGCTGCTGGGGGGCTATGGAATCTGTCAGTGGGAGAAGAACACAAGGTTGTGAGCATTTGGTGCTGTTTCTGACTGCTTTACTCTCAACATTTGTTGTCCCGTATGATGTCTCATTTTAATTCCTTATCAGGTGGCTATCGAAGTGGCCGGTGGGATAAAAACTCTGGTTGATCTTATATTTCGATGGCCTGCAGGAGCTGGAGTTCTTGTAAGGATTGTCTCTAAATTCTTTACCGTGCATGCTTTCTTTGAAAACCGCCGATTCAGTTTTGTAATGATTGTGTTTGTTTTTGTTGTTGCTGTTATAAATTTTTACAGGAGCGTGCTGCTGGTGCACTTGCAAATCTGGCTGCTGATGACAAGTGTAGCTTGGAGGTTGCAGCGGCTGGTGGCATCCATGCCTTGGTTACACTTGCTCGCTCCTGCACAGTTGGAGGGGTTTTAGAACAGGTAACGTGCACCTTGCTTTTAATGCTTCTACATCTTCCATTTTTGTCAAATAGTTTAAATGTACCCTAGCCCCCTTGTATTCAGTCAAATAAGCTTCGGCAGACACTGCAAATTAAATGCTCGGTCAGTTAGACACATTTGAATATGCACCTTTGATTATTTAGGTCTTATCTCTTATCTGCACTAGCCAGAGATGTAAAGAGTGTAGCAATGAGTGGATGATTTAACTGCGATATGACTGGATCATGGAGTTGCATGCTTTGCTTGCCCTTTTCATCTCATTGTTGGAGTCTATAATTGGTGTCTGCAAAAATTGATAAAAACGTGTTGCAAATGTGTTTGGCCTTCTTTGGCTAATTTTGGGCTGTGTGCTGTATGCACTATCATTACTTGATTTATGTTTGCTGAGGCCAGAGGAGCGATTCCCACTGCATGTTCTGTACAAATTTCTTTTATTGATTTAATTCAGTGTTGGGTTATCTCTTAGATAACTGAGTATCATTTTGCATGCAGGCTGCACGAGCTTTAGCTAATTTAGCTGCACATGGGGAAAACAACAACAATAATGCTGCCGTTGGTCAGGAAGCAGGTGCTATTGAAGCTTTGGTGCAGCTAACACGTTCTCCAAATGAAGGCGTGAGGTATAGTTCTGCTTTAGTCAAACGACACTGACCTGCCAAGCTTTTCAACTATAGGTTAGAGATTTCTCGAATCTTGCAACCAATCTCAAGTTACAGTTGGGAAATTGTTCATGCATGTAATTAGACAAGAAGCTGCCGGTGCTTTGTGGAACTTATCGTTTGATGATAGAAATCGTGAGTCGATAGCTGCTGCTGGTGGTGTTGAAGCTCTGGTATGGCTTTATCTTTGCTACATCTACCACGTGTTAGCTATTCTTTTGCCCTACTTTGCTATGCATACGTGTGATGTCTCTCTTAAAGACGGAGCCGACTTAAGGTATTGAAGAATCGATGAGCTGTTTTAAGAGAAAACGCATGTTGGTAATTTTTGTTTTTGTGAAGAATTGAGAAAACACGTAAGAGAAAGCATAGAAATTTTCCCTATCTGCTTGTCTCCTTGCCTTGCACTGACATTGAACCTCACCCGGTCCAGCACCTTTTATATTCTTTCTAATAGGAAACATTTTTTTTCCTTAACATAAATTAATCAATTGTTTAGGTCTCACTCTGTCAAGAATGTTTAAATGCTTCAAACGGTCTTAAGGAGAGAGCTGCAGGTGCTCTGTGGGGACTATCTGTTTCAGAAGCAAACAGGTAACTGAATAACTGAGTTGATGGGCTGATGGTATTATCTTACTTGTTAGATTCCTTATATTGTAATTCTGTGTGTGTGTGTGTGTGCAATATTTCTCTGTTTTGGCTTGACCTCTTGAGCCCTAGTCTTTCCTTACAACGAAACACACATGAATACATGATACATGTTTAGGCTGTATTTGGATTCAGTTCATATTTGTTGGCAATGTATTTGTAGAAAGAATATCCTTTAGAATATCGGTTTGATTAGGTCGCCAAATATTAGTTTGATTATGAACAACCACATTTAGTGGGTGTAAAATATGCGCATGTATGCATGCTTGCCATGAAGAAGTGACGTAGAGCACAGTGCGGAGGTAAGCATACATATGTGCCCGCTATGAAGTTTCATACATTATGTTGTGAAAATAAGCATACAATGCAAATAGATACAACTTTTACACTGTGCATACATTTTGTTGTATCTTCATTTCTGTAAGTTGCTATACTAGTATGTCACTACGTCAGTAGAGATGACTTATTGTTTCTTCCCTGGGAATAATTTTTGCAAAGACTATCTTCAAGAATTGTTGTCGGCATAAGATTCTTTTATTTCCTTTAGCCAGGAGTGATTCTAGTTACTAATCCTGATGGCATCACTGCTGCTAATTTTTCTGTTGTGCTGCCAGCATTGCTATTGGAAGGGAAGGAGGTATTGCACCTCTAATTGCGTTGGCACAGTCGGAGATTGAAGTAAGTGCTGCTTATCTTCAGTGCACCCAGGGGGTTTGGTTTATAAAGACAATGTGAACAGTGGCATGGCTTAAAACTCGAATGCTCTATTATTTGGTGTTCTTGTCTAGGCACCTGATGTATTATGCACTCTATATTCTGCATCGATGCACCATACTTGTATGCTTAGTTTCTTCTTCTGTCGAAGGACTATGTTGAGCTTCTGGGAGCAGCATTATGATCATGTACTTTATCCTTGTCCAGTTTCTATGTTTGAAGTTTATGATCTAGTTTGGCCTAGTTTTCTTCATCTCAACTTTATGTAGCTGTTTTGTTTATCAATATTGTAAGTGAAGTCAAGATTAAGTGTTCGCCACCATCATACTTTCTGGAATCTTGAAGCCCTTAGTTAATTGTTAAGATTGACTAATCTCTGCTGCTTATGTGATTCTAAAGGCCACTTCGTATCTAGATTTGCATCCTTTGATATCTAATACCTCCTTCTAAGCTAAGCATGCAAACAAGAAAAGGTTCATTTTCTGAAGTTATGTATTTGCTCCTTCTACAGGATGTTCATGAGACAGCAGCTGGTGCACTGTGGAATCTTGCTTTCTATTCTTGTAATTCTCTCCGCATAGTTGAAAATGGCGGCGTACCTGTCCTAGTGCACTTGTGCTCATCGTCACGTTCAAAAATGGCTCGGTTCATGGCTGCACTAACCCTTGCTTATATGTTTGATGGAAGGTACGCTGTTCTTAAGTCATTGCTTCCCCCTCATGTTGCTTAAGCTGTACAAGTTATGACATAACATACCACGGTTTGGTTGTTTTCCCCATATGTTAATACGTGATGAATTATATGCAAGTTTTCTTCACGAAGTTACCTTATATTTTCTTGTACGGATTGCACCCTTTGTTTAATGTCTGAAAAGCAAACCATTTTAGATGCTACATGCCAGTATAAAGCTCATTACAATTGCAAAGATCACTAAGGCCCCGCTTGGAAAGCCTGTGTAGTTTTACCCTCCGTATTTTTCCACCCGTGCAGACCTGTCAAATAAATGGACCTAACCACGTCCGTATTATCTCCTGACAGATTCCGGCCCGAAAACGGCTATCCAAGCGAGCCCTAAGTTAGAAAATACTCCCTCAGTCCCATAACATAAGAGATTACCTTATTACAAGCAATATAAGAGTATATTGGCTGTAATAACATCTTATATGATGGGACGGAGGGAGTACCACTCAATGCGTCATTGACACTGGATAGTATCTTCCAATATATGCCTCTTTCTGATGCTAGTGAGCTATTTCTTCCTTAGTATTAATTGATACAATATGGTTTCTACTCTCGAGATCTGCTTGATGATATGTTGCTAGAACTTCTGTAGTATGGCTACCACAATTGTAGTACTATGTTGCTAGAACTTCTGTAGTATGGCTACCAAAATTGTAGTATGTTGCTAGAACTTCTGTAGTATGTTGCTAGAACTTCTGTAGTATATTCTTATCTCAACAAATGGTTTTGAGATATTGTAGAAAGAGGGAAAATAAAAACATTTATTTATATGGTGTAATCTTGAATTGTTGACTGGCAGAATGGATGAGGTTGCATTGGTTGGGACATCCTCAGAGGGTAGTTGCAAAATTGTAAATTTTGAGAGAGCAAGAAGGTTGGCATTGAAGCATATAGAAGCCTTTGTGTTGACATTTTCAGATCCGCAAATGTTTTCTATGGCTGCTTCATCTTCAGGCGCAGCAGCCTTATCTCAGGTTGCTGAAGCACTTTTTATACCAGAAGCTGGACATCTTAGATGCAGGTTTGGCTTTGTATTTCATTGTATAATATCAACTAGACGTGAAGCTAGGCCTTGATTTTTTCAACTGAAATATGAAATGAAGACAGTTTTGTCAAGATATTTATGGGTAATTGTGAAATCTCCCTTCAGTATAATTATGTGATTTGATAGTTCAACGTGCTGGTTTACTTTCCATGTTTAACATTGCAAAAAGGATCAATGCGATGATTTGCTTACTAAAAACCATGCCAAATTTGATTCTGACATTCTTAGATTTTAACCATAATTGGCGGATGAATCCATTGGGATTTTCAAAGTTCGAAACAGCAACTTTAAATATATTTTGTCTCAAAACAAACATGTTGACTTAGGTAGGTAAAGGTAGATCAAGTTTGATTAAATTACGCCCAGGATCCTCATTTTTCAGTATCTTTGGAAACTAGCTTGCTGCTCATGATTGCTGGTGATAGCATTCAGTACTTGAGGTCTGCTATGACCGGCACTGCCAGTATTAGGGATTCTTAGTTAGTGCAGGAAGGAGGATAGGTGCTGATGAACTGGCTTGGTTCAGGAGTTCACCCAGTAGTGAAAAAAACGTAGTTATGCTTAACACGATGGATCCTCTGGACATTTCTAAATGCTGTGTTGGTACAGCACATAGCTACTTAATATGAGAATGGGTTGGGCTATGCTTAATATGAACTATTCTCCGGGAGTTGTAATGTCATAATACGTTGAGCTGTTGCGGTTTCTTTAATTTCCTATCGTGAATGTTATTTTTGAGCTTGTGGCATGGTGTAGATATTAATTTTGTAAGACAGGATACTAATTTAATTTTGACTTCAGCGGAGCTGAGATTGCTAGATTTATTGACACACTTCGGAATCCTTCATCAGTTCTTCGAGCTTGTGCAGCTTTTGCTCTGCTTCAGGTTGGTTCTGTTTATCCACTTCAACAGCTAGTATTCCTTGATGATCATAAGAGTTGTCTAACGAGTAATGCATAAGGGGCATGCCTAACGAGTAATTACAAATACAACGACTTCCTCAAATTTCCAGCGTTCAGTTGCTCTGTAATAATTTTATTCTTTCTATCAGCAATTATAACCTAAAGCATATAATATGTTCATATTCTAAGGTTTTCTTGTATAGTGAAATTTATATTAATCATGCATGCATAAAATGTTTAGGCATGCCTATGTACTGACTTGTCATAGGGCCATTGTGCTTCCCTCCTCCCTACATCTTTCTGTTTTTATTCATCTAGCTTCCTGATATTCTTTCCATGTATCTAACCTCAGTTGCTTCAGTCTCTGATACATTTCTACCAATCCTGCTGTGATACTGTTTCCTCCTGACTAGTGTCTCTACTGAATGCAGTTCACTATCCCGGGAGGTCGACATGCTGTGCACCATGCAGCCCTACTTCAGAAAGCTGGGGCATCCCGCGTCCTGCGATGGGCAGCAGCGGCAGCAACAGCTCCTATCGAAGCGAAAATCTTCGCAAGGATTGTCCTTCGGAATCTGGAGCTCCACCAAGCAGGGCCTTCAACATAGGAGGGAAGAATCAGTTTACTTATTTGCCAATCACTTGTTGTGCCCAACAACATCTGGCTTTGGACTTCGGAGAGAGTGGATAGCTGAGAGTAGGCATGACCAGACCACATGATATCGTCGTCAAAATTTTGGCCTTTCCCAGAGGGAACTTGGTTGGCCTCTTGTTTTTTCCGCGGAGTTGCGTGTATAACAAGCAAGTAAAGTAAAAGAGGGCTGAACATTGCTGAGTGTGTGTAAGGTAATCTTATGGATCATGGTATTGGTTAATGAAATGAGGTGTTTGCGGTAGATTTGGATCACATCAGCAGCATTTAACAGCTGTAAATGAACTTCAAAATCAGAAGAGGCGTTGATTACTTGCGGGATGCTGCATTTTGTTGCAAACCGTGAAGTCCAATTCTCTAGGTTCAGACTGAATCGATTCGGTTGAGGTGGAAGAAAAACTGGAGAAAATTCCCTGAAGAAGCTGTGATATAACAATAAGGACATGAACAAGACATGTAGCGTGTGTCATTTGTTTTTACAGTTGCTGTGGTGTATTCACCATCCAGTATTATATACATGGCGTGATGGTGGACGGATGATGAATCATCAAGACGAGGACTGGAGAAGGACACCGACGTCGTTCTTCGCCATCCCAAGCGCTTCCTTGACGGCGTACCAAGTGGCGAGGAGTGAATCAGAAGCAGATGGTTTGTCCACCAAGTAAGGCACGATGTGTTTCATCATGTCACTATCGGAGATGCCCAGGTGACCTCCTGGCACCGACACGAACTTGACTCGCCCGGCATCATCCAGAGTCTTCAAACCTATCCAGTCTTCCTCATACAACTTTGTCTGCAGCCCAACCAAAAATCTTGCTACGGTCAGTGAGCAGAAATAACCTCAAAACTTCATGAAGATGCTAAATCACATCATTGGTTCAGTAACATGCAAGAAAAATAACTCTACCTTCTGAGGAGGTAGGACTGGATCAAATGCTCCATCAGGATAATAACCAAACCATGAAGTTTCCCGAGGTATGAGGACGACATCATTCTCAAACTGCAGAACATATTAGAACAAAGCTGTTAGGGCGACGATGTATGTTTCAATTGTCAGTTTCCATTGCGAATATCCGAAGTGAAACAAAACCAACAAATGAGTACTACTAGTTGTATGTGTTCATCATGTTATTGTTCTGGTGCATGTTAGAAATAGTGCTGTATTTGGGGCTATGTTTGAAATTCAGCATTTATTGTTGCATGCATAGGGAAATGGCTCAGAAAAGGTGGAGTACATTTTGATATCTCATGCCAAATTTTACATTGCACTATGCTACCAATCAATCCTTAATACGATTTTAGACTTTGTCAAACTTACCATGATCAACACTAAATTCTCTAAGCTGCTGAACCTTTCCCTGTACGTAGCATTTCTTTCACTTTGTATCTCGTTGTTAAGTTTGGGAAGAAACTTGCATCCCTTCAAATAATCTTCCATATCCTGAAGAACGGTATACATTTTCAGTGGCTCAGAATATATCACCATATACTGCTCTGGTTTATTTCAAGGATTTATGGTTAAAGGTCAATCAATGTTTTCTTCCATTCTTTGATATAAAAGTAAATGTTCAAAGCTAAACACGCATTAACTCGACTCAGTAAAAATTCTGCAAATAGCGACAGAAAAAATCAGAACATCAAACTAACATGTTATCACATGGTTACCAAATCTCATGTTAATCAAGCCTGAAAGAAAATGATCAAATTCATTATTCAGATATACATGAGCCACAACAGTAAACTGACCAGCACAGCGAACAATTTAAAATTTTAAAAAAGTGCAAATCCAGCAGTACAACATAAAGGTGAATTCCTCTTTATCAGGATGATGTCGTCAAGAAATGTAATGTAATACTCACAGTTGGGATTTTGAGGTAACCACTTGGTGCAAGATGTGCCTGTAATTCACCACACCTCAAGTTATTCTATTGAAAGTATAGTTTATTACTCCCTCCGATCCGATCGGAGGTAGTAGTTAGTAGTGTGGACTATTAGTCTATTACAATGAAGGAAGAAGTTTGGGACATGACTAAGCCAAGATATAAAAACCTGCACGTAGTCCGAATAAATCTCCATTTTAATCAGGGCATCAGCAATGACGCAGAAAATACCAGACTGCAAATAGAAAGAGATTAGCGCAATAAAAAAATATGTGCAATGTTAGGAGGTAATCAGACTATGTAGAAGGGAGATACAGGAAACTGAAGATCAAGACTCCATGCAGACATTAATATATTAAAAGAACTACAATACTGATGGTTACAATAAGGGATTTAGCAAAACATGTTTCTCACCTATGATTACCAATATATATTTCCTTTTTGAGATAAACAGGTGGATGGGCATGCATGGATATTGTGTGTACGTATAAGACTTCTCTGGTGTGGTTTGGGTCACAACTCGCAAATGCTCAGGGCACAGACTAGGAAGAGCTGATTTAGGATGTTTAAATACTGAATCCAATTAGTATATACCTCTCCAATACTTTTTCTTTACTATATAGTTGTCATCACAAATCCATGAAAAAGCATAAAGCTATCCGTTCTTAGATGATTTGCCAGTCTGTTGTTGAGTTGTTGTTTGAACACTTGATATAACAAATTAGATACTAATTGTAGATAATGAGATTAACTTACACCACAAAGTGGCACGGAAGCAGTACCAGCATGAGGCCCAGCAAGTGAGATGAAATTCTTGACCTGTTATATATAAGTATCCGAACACATAAAGCGAGTGAGACGAAATACTAGTTGGAAATGCACCATTTCTTATGCCTTGTGCCGTTTCAGAGGAACTCACCGGTGGTCCATCATCACAATACTCGACTACTGCCCGACCAATCAGGTTCCCCTGTGGAAGGACATTGCGAGGAGGCAAGGCTTAGCAAAAGAATGGAACAAACTACAGCAGAATCAGCATAATAATCAAGATTTAGCTGACAAACTACTCCACCCAATCATACGCACGCACAGAAAAAGCATTTCCCACCACTTTCTATTGCATTCTGTTTGTAAAAGCTACGAGTTAGGAAAATACTAGTTCTATACAAACTAAAAGTTAAACGATAAAGTTCATCATCTTATATTATTTCTTTTTACCGCAATGCTTTAGTTCCAGTTCTCTTGAGTAAATGATTTAGCAAGGACAGCAACGTTTGCTAGATTGTGTTCTAAAAGATAATGCCAAAGATCTTGAACAAAACGGCAGCACATGAGCATACCTGAGAGAGACCGACAATGTTGTAGCCGCCGCTTAGTTCTTTCATCTCCTTTACCTGAAGAAAAAAAATTCCCACCGCTAAATATCTACTCATCATACAGCCGAGGAAGAAACCACCCAAAGTGCCAAATCACCTGCTTGCAAATGACATCAGCCTGTTGACATGTAAAGGGGAAAACATGTGAGTGGATCGAAAAGCAGTTATGATGGCAACAAGACTCGTGATTTTTTTTTTTTTGAATTTTTGTGATTATTATTATTATATGCATAAGATAAAATTTGTAAGTTAACTAGGAAGCCAAGCCAACCTGTTGCTGAAGAGGCATCAGCCAAGAGTCCAATGTTCCGCTACCAATTTCTCTGAGAAAAATGCAATTAGTTGCATTCTCCATTAACACAGGTGACTAAAAGTCAAAGTGTAGGAGGGAAAAAAAAGGGCGTAGAAGATGGATGCATTACAGGCAGTGGCCGTCGGCGGCGGACCAGTCGGCGAGAAGCTGGGTGAACTGGGCGACGCCGCGGTTGGCGCACTGGTCCCCAATCCCTGCTCCACGGAAGCGCGAACCAATCAATCGGTCAATCATTTGGTTTCCTAGGACAGGGAAGGGAACACGCCGCCATGCGCCATGGATGGAAGTGAAGTAAACTGAAGTGGTGGAACTAACCGTGCAGGACGACGAAGGGGACGGCCTCCGCCGGGAGGAGGAGGAGGAAGAGTATGGGGAGGACGGCGGCGCCGGCGAGGCGCGGAGCTCTCGGCATGACGAGTAGGTAGCGAGGGTTGTCCGGCGGAGGCGCCGAGACGGACGTCGCTCAGTGTGGAGGTTGACCGTGCCCGTGCGTCCGAGGAGTAGTTACAGACGGGGCCGCAACCTTCTCTCTTCACGTAATCAATGATTACTTGGATTTATTAAAAAAAAAATGATAAATATCAGTTTGATTTAGATGTAGAGTTGTTATAAAGTTTGTTAAACCGTTATCCGCTTTCAACCGTTGATTCGTCACGGCGAGATTTTTGAAACTAAATCTCATGTTGTTGGTATGTGTCAATCTCAACAATTATGCATTGTTTAGTTATCAGATTAAAAATAACTTGTTTGTCGATATTTGCCAGATTTTATCACATATTACTAGATTATGCACTTACTTCGATACCGAATTAAAGTAACTTGTTACTCAGAGTTGTCACATACTTGCGAGATTATACGCTATTTAGTTGTCGATTAAAAATAACTTGGTTGCCGAGGAAATTCCGAGCTCATTTTTTAAAACAAATTTCTACGTCGGTGCAATTTGTGTGCTACTATCTTTTGTTGAATGAAACTATCTCTTAGTTATTGGACATACTTCAAACCTCGCTTTCTAATTCTGCTGATCATTTGCAATGTCTAAATATGTGTAACACGTTAACTACTGAAAGACCATTTATTTACCCCTTTGTGTTTTGTGTGTTAGATAACAACTGGTGATATTTTAATATGATGCTAAGTGTTTACAGGAAATATTAAGTTTTATGATAAAGCGATAAAGGATATGTCTCTCTATACAAAAAGAAGAAAGCGATGGAAAAGAGTTTGAGAAACCCGGAGAGGCCGGCCAGGCCGGCCTGGCTTCTCCCTCAAGGTCGGGCGTTTCGGGTGCCCTGCCGGCCTCCAGGCCGGCCTAGGCCGGGTCCAAGGCCGGGCGCATCGGGTGGGTACCCAGCCTCCAGGCCAGCCAGGCCGGGTCCAAAGCCGGCCTCCCTGCGCACCTGCAAATCTGGAAAGAGGCCGGCCTGGCCGGGTCCAAAGCCGGCCTCCCTGCGCACCTGCAAATCTGGAAAGAGGCCGGCCTGGCCGGGTCCAAGGCCGGCCTCCTGTATCCATTCAAACGGTCAAGAATTAGGAGGGCCGGGCTGGCTTCTCCCTCAAGGTCGGGCGTTTCGGGTGCCCTGCCGGCCTCCAGGCCGGCCTAGGCCGGGTCCAAGGCCGGGCGCATCGGGTGGGTACCCAGCCTCCAGGCCAGCCAGGCCGGGTCCAAAGCCGGCCTCCCTGCGCACCTGCAAATCTGGAAAGAGGCCGGCCTGGCCGGGTCCAAGGCCGGCCTCCCTGTATCCATTCAAACGGTCAAGAATTAGGAGGAGCTATAAATTTTCCTCCACCTACCTTTGGACAAGTAGCTCGCCCAACATTGAAGTCCACCATTATTGCAAGCTCAAGAATCACTAGATCTCCCAATCCCTCCACCCTAACTCGTTGATCTTTGGAGGATTGAAGGAGAAGGCCCGGATCTACATCTTCACCAAGCCGATTTACATTTCCCCCTCATTCACTTGAGGGACCATTTGCTAGGGTTTCCATTGGGAAAACCTAGCCCCTTGTTGTACTTACTTGTTGTTCTTGTGAAAGATTGTAGCCGTTCGGGAGCCCCCAATCCAGTTGTGGGTTGTGCCCCGGATTGTTGTTGTAAAGGCTCCGGTTTCCGCCTTGAAGGGAATCGATAGTGGAAGGTGAACCAAACCTTTGTGGTGCGGTTGATCGGAGAAGAAGGTGAGCCTTTGTGGCGTTGTGACCAACCTTTGTGGTGGTCTCACACCTCTCCAACGAGACGTACTCCTCTAAAAAGGAGGAACTCGGGAATACATCCTTGTCTCCGCGTGCTTCACTTCGGTTATCTCTTTCCTTCTTTACCGTCTTTACTTCTTGTATCTTGTTTAGTTGTTAGCTTGTCATATAGGTAAATTCACCGTAGTTGCATATCTAGAGAATTTACCTTTTATGTCAAGCCTAAATTTGAAAAAGAACTAAAATTTGTAGTACCACATATTCACCACCACCCCCCCCCCCTCTAGGTGTCATACGATCCTTTCAACTATAAGTTTGCACAGTTATCAAGGCTAATTTTTTGTTGCAAATCTAATAAGGCATCTAATAATTATGGTAATGTGTCAACAATTTTTGGTCGAAAACATAGCTTTGAGCCCTAATCGAGACGAAGTCAGTCGTAAAAATAGATCGCTAACCAAAATAACGGTTCAAAACATAAATCATTTTAATTTTTTGAATTTAGCAATTAATGTGATGATGTCATCCATGAGGTAGTAGATTTCTGTATGCATGAATGCATTTTCCTATAGGGAACAACCACATGCAAACTGCGCCACAAAGGAAGATGCGGGTGTGGCACCTCCATACAGTTTTTTTTAAGAAGCTAAGTTTGTTAGATGTAAGATCAAATATGTGAAACCAGGAGTATTGGGCTAGGGTTTCACAAAACCATATCCAACATAAATTCTATTAGAAAATGACAATTTAGAGTAAGTAGTTTTAGATAACCAAAATCTCATGTTTTAGATATACATTGTTTCTCTCCAACTTTCTCGGTCAGACCAGATCAAAACTTGACCAAACTTGAACAAAACCAAGTTTTTGTACCTTTCAGCCAAAATTTGATAAAAGAATCAAACCATTTTAATAATTCTAGTAGTTTTGTACAATTTCACTCACAAGAATAACAACCATAGTTAATTTTATTTTAGAAAAATGGGCTTGGAATTTCCTAATTTACTCACTTCCTGTAGTTTGAATTACAAGATTTTTTGTTTGATATTTTAACAAAGTAAAAAATGCAAATACTTCTAAATGGTTGTGGTTTTTGTAGTTTTTGCTCTTCCGGAAACGAGAACCATAATTGAGTCCCACGCAGCTTTTTTCAGATTTTTTTTAGTTTTTCACATACTTTTTTTATTTTCTCAGATTTTCTATTTTTTATTGGACTGACAAGTGGGTCCCATTAATTTCTCTGAGCTGGCCACGTCAGGCTGACTGGTGGGTCGCCCTGTTAGACCGGTGTCAATTCACATTTAGATGAGGATTTAGGTATTTTGTGAAAATTATGAAAAAATCGGATAGGTTTCTACGTTTCAAACCAAATTGTTAAAAAAATGGTAGGTTTATGCTATCAACTCATACAGATCATGAAAGACATTTGTTTCGTTTGCACTTGTTTTGCTTAGGAATAACTTCATTTGTATGCCAATGGCTGGTGGTACAAGATGTACTACAAATGTACAATATGGTATCAATGCAAAGAGGTTTCAAGTTCAAGACCCCTCACGCAGTATTAAAAAAAAGAAAATCCATGTTAAGTACTTAAATAACCTGGACGTGAGGGGGATGTTGAAATATAAATATATTGCATAGCTCCTTTACATCAATTCGGACTTTTGAGATAGATGTCATTTCTAGGTTAAACGAAGTAATTCCTAGGTACCTTGCCACGACAAATTAGGGCAAGCAAAATGGTTTGACGGGTGAAAACAGGCAAAAACTTGTTGAAATGACCAAACCTATAAAAAATAGATAGAAGAGTGACATTTTCATAACGAAACTAAATGCAATGGCACAGTGAGAATTCCAGTAGGGACTGGTGACACTGACATAAATATCATAGAATTCAAAGCGATGCTTGCTCGTTCATTGTTTATTCTTTTTTAGAAGCGTCTTGTGACTAAAGTTCTTGATCCTCATCATCTAAAAAAAAGTTCTTGGTCCTGCTGGTATTAATATGTACCAGTATAATCGTTTCAATTTTTTTTTTAAATCGTTTCAAAAAAAAATGTACCAGTATTTTAAGAACTGAGAACCTTTCTTGTATTTTTCGCCAAATTGCATATATCCGGTATCAATTTGCATACAAGTCGCCTCTCAGTGAAGGAAGCATCAAGTCAAGCCATTTTGTACACAACAATACAATTATCAATTACCACAAACGGCCCAACAGCTAGTTACACATTATACACCTGCACACACTACTCTCAAACCGGCGCGGATTCTCTGACTTGCTGAAACGCAGTCAGAGCCTGACTTACCCTGCCCCGATGCCATCCATTTCTCATCCTACGGCTGCTGCTTCTCTCTGCTCTCAGCTCAAAAGGCAAGCCCATATGCAAGTCGGAGCCCAAATAAAGCCCAGTTCGGGAGTTAAAGGAGCTCAGCTATACTATAAGAGGAGGGACGAGAACTTGCACGATTCAGTTCAGGAACAGACACAGCCATATTTAGTCCAGTACATGGATTCATTCAGTACTGTTTTGCACTTCTTTACATGTTCATAATCACATACAAGTATTCCACACTTCAGTATTATGGACAGTTTCATGCTTCCAGTTTGGAGATTAACAGAGAAATCGGTAGGTTCAAGAACAGACAGTCCAATTCATTCCTTCAAAAAAAAAAAAGACAGTCCAATTCAGTTTAGTTTAAGAAACGGAGGACATAAACGGCCCCCATAAATTTCAGCAGGCTCCAGCAAAAGCCATTACTACACCATTTCACATACGAATTTAACTATCAGTTTAGCACAGAATTTCACGGTATTGATCTACACCAAAAACCATCAGTTTAGCACATAATTTTCAGCAAGCTCCCAACACATTCTACCCAAAATAACAAAATAGAGTAAATAGTCTATTTTGTGGCTGCAGACCGTAAACTAGGAACCTATAGAAGATCTTGAACAGAGATATCATAAATTTCACCGGATCCCTGCGAAGATAGAGAAAAATCAGTGAAGCTTCTATGTCACCCTAAAATAGGAACCTAAAGAAGATCTTACAGCAAAACTGGAACTAGAGCAATATTTAAATTACCATGAGCAAATCTGTGAAGCTAGTGAAGGCATTGCTGCAGTCCTCATTAGCCTTTGCTGTTGGTACTTGGCTTTGTACACCATTATCATTCTTTTGTTACTGCATAAAGGAACCAATCATTTAGCATGTAGTAGAGTCATGTTGGAAATTATATGAATAACTCAAAATAATTGTGGCTGCACCGATTTTTTCTTGAAGTTGCTTATCAAGGCAATCTAGCGCGTTGTCCACCAACACGCAACACTCAGTCTGTAGCTTGATATGCCAAATTGTTGGCGCAGTTGTTGATGACGACGGTTATAAACAAGAGTTACAGTTATGCACGCAGCCATCGTCACATACGTCGTTTAACTTGGCCTTCGCCACAATTAGACAAAACCACACTCACTACCTCCCTCTACAGCAACATATATGCAGATATGCATCTGTTCATACGAACAAGCTAGAGATTCCAAACAGCTGATCTTTATTTAATCGCATATATAGCGAGACGGCCGCTGCATATATGCAGGGTCTAGATCGGTCGGCTACATGCATGACGACGACCGATTTTACTGTAAGATTCACCATTACCGGCCCAGGCGGACAGCCGGTGCTGATAGTTGTTTCAGACTTACTCTCATTGAGAGAGGATGGCACTAGGAGAGTTGGGTCAATTTTCGTTGGTTTATTTCTCATACAATGTCATACCAACCTGAGGGGTTGGGGTTACAAACTTATAGGCTGCTAGCCAGCCACGAATATGCCAGAGATGCTGGTCTTAGATGCTAGTCTAAAAGTTAGTCAAGAATAGTGCTGTCCTAACAGATCCTAACAGCCAGCTCTTGAAGCTATCCTAACAACCAGTCCTTGACACAAGGACCATGTGCTTTGCAGTCTTTGAAGCTATCCTAACAACCAGTCCTTGACACAAGGACCATGTGCTCTGCAGCCCCACAAAGACCACAGACCAAAGACTATAGTACAGAGACTTATCCATCATTCTCCCCCTAAGTCTTGTGCGTTGTCTTGTGGACGGGCTGGACCATCCCAATTCTGGAGCAGAGTTCAAGAAACTTGATCCTCCCAAGAGGCTTGGTGAGCAGATCAGCGAGCTGGTCCGTGGTGTTGATGTAGCTCGCCTTGATGCTCCCTTCGTCCAAGCAGCCTCGGATGAAATGATGTCTCAGCCGGATGTGCTTGCTCCGTTCGTGAAAAACGGGGTTCTTTGCCAGGGCCAGAGCGGATTTGCTGTCCACCATCAACTGCACTGCTCTAGCATCTTGGCCAAGGAGATCACCAAGCAGCCGAGCGAGCCACAGCGCCTGCGTGCAGGCTGTGGAGCCCGCTATGTACTCAGCCTCGCAGCTGGACAAGGCAACCACCTGTTGCTTGACCGACTGCCAGCTCACGAGGCACTTGCCGAGGAAGAACATGATCCCGCTCGTGCTTTTGCTGGTGTCGATGTCGCCGGCATGGTCGCTGTCGCTGTACCTGACGAAGTCTGCCGCCCCAGGGCATCTAGGGTAGTGAAGGCCATGATCAAGAGTCCCCGCAACGTAGCGGATGATCCTCTTCACAGCCTGCTCGTGCTCCGTCGTCGGTCGCTGCATGAAACGACTAACGTAGCCGACGGAGAACGCCAAGTCCGGCCGAGTGTGGGCGAGGTAGCGAAGGCTCCCCACAAGACGGCGGTACTGTATAGCGTCCACTTCCTTCGTCGTGCCGTCGCGGCTCAGCTTCAGCCTCTCCTCCATCGGAGAGAGAGTTGGGTGATACGTCTCAAACGTATCTATAATTTTTGATGTTACATGCATGTTTTATTTCAATTGCCACATGTTTTATATGCACTTTATATCATATTATGACATTTATTGGACTAACCTACTAATAGTTGCCAAAGTGAACAATGTTCTTGTTTTACACTTTGATGTGTAGGAATTATCAAAATTGGGCAAAGGAAACCTTGTTGGAGCCAAATTGGGACTTTTCTGAAATCTGTCTGAGAACTTTTTACGGAGATTGTCAGTTTGACCCTCGAAGACGACGTCAAACGGAAAACTCGATAAATACAAAGTTGTCACAATTTTCCATATGCTTCGGTTAAGCCCAAGATCAGCCCAATCGGAGTTCGTAAGCGGCCTACAGACCTGTTTTACTGAAGACCTAAAACTGGGTGATGGGAATACGAGAATATATATAAAGGGAGAAACCCTAGGTCAAGGGGCAGCACGAATTTTCCTCCTCCCAAGCAGCCGTCTTGGGGTGGAGAACCTCCTCCATACCACCACCATCTCCAAGGAAGAAGAGGGGCCAAGGGCCGTTGCCCCCAAGGGCCGCCGCCGCCGCTCCTCGCCGCGCCGTGGCTGCCGCCGGCCGCCGCCTCCACTCCGGGCTGCACCTCTCCATCAAGCTCCTCATCACCATGACCATGTGTGAGTAGTCTCCCTCGGTGCTGAGGGCTCATGCCGGTAGCTATGTGGTTTATCTCTCTCCCATGGTGTGATTTTTATGTGATCATGAGCTTTGTAATCTAGTTGAATCCATAGATGTTACTCTTCATTATCTTATATGCTACTTGAGTGGTTTTATTAATATAAACTCCGGAGTCACCTTTGTCCCACGGTGCGAAGTTGACAGTGTGCGCACCGTGTGTGCCTCTTAGGCTAAAGATTACAGGAATACTTATCATGAGTTATTATTTGTGTTGGATGTCTCTATGAAATTGCGGTGTTTGTCTAGTACTATTTACGACGCTCAAGTTGACAGTGTGGGGTTCCCTAGATGTGGAATGCGACTTTAAGGTCATGCTTTTATAGCCCTACGCAGTGGATTGGTGTTCGTTATCCAACGAGAGAATAACTCAGAGTAGCATAGTGAAGAGGAAATATCTATGTATTCAATTATATTATTATTGTTGAGAGTGTCCACTAGTGAAAGTATGATCCCTAGGCCTTATTTCCAAGCATTGAAACACCGTTTACAACCAGTTCTGCTACATGTTTGCTTGCTGCCATTTTTATTTCAGATTGCAATTACCACTTATAATCATCCATATTACTTGTATTTTAATATCTCTTCGCCGAACTAGTGCACCTATACACCTGACAAGTGTATTGGGTGTGTTGGGGACACAAGAGACTTCTTGTATCTTAATTGCAGGGTTGCTTGAGAGGGATATCTTTGACCTCTACCTCCCTGAGTTCGATAAACCTTGGGTGATTCACTTAAGGGAAACTTGCTGCTGTTCTACAAACCTCTGCACTTGGAGGCCCAACACTGTCTACAAGAATAGAAGCGTGCGTAGACATCAAGCTATTTTCTGGCGCCGTTGCCGGGGAGGTAAGGTAAAAGGTACTCACATCCTCCAGCTACTTAGCTATTTTCTAGCACTGTTGCTGACGTGTGAGTGCTCGAAGGTATTTCCTTTAGATTCTGCAATTATATCTTTTTGTTTCTTGTTTTTATTTCACTAGTTAGGCTTAATGGAAAAAAAAAAAAATTAGAGATCTTTATGAACTTTATATTGAATTAGGACATGATGCTTTTGAAGAGAAAATTAAAAAACCTATGGAAGTTTGTTTGCATAATAGTGATAGCAATGTTATTAGCATGAATTCTTTGAACACCATTATTGCTAATGCTATGGAAAAGTCTAAGCTTGGGGAAGCTAGTTTTGATGAAAATGATCTTTTTAGTTCCCCAGCTTTGGAGGAGAAAATTTGCTTTGATAATACTTTGTCTCCCATATGTGATAATTCTAATGATGCTTGTGATATTCTAAATCCATCTACTGAAAGTATTCCTTTGAAATACCTATGGAAATTGTTGAAAAGGTTATGGATGAACGTTATGCAGGGGATGGAACAGTCCATCCACGTGATCACTTGTTGAAACTTACAGAACTTTGTGAGTTGTTTAAGGTTGCAGGTTTATCAAGAGAAAATGCCATGAAGAAATTATTTCCATTGTCACTTAAGGACAAAGCAAGGGAGTGGTATGATCTACTGGATGATCCTCATCATTCGGAGTGGAAGGAGCTTGAATCTCTCTTTACTCTAAATTTTATCCTCCTTATGAAATGCATTTAGATAGGAATTACATTTATAATTTTTGTCCTCGTGATGGAGAAAGCATTGCTCAAGCTTGGGAAAGACTGAAAACATTAATACTCAAATGTCCTAACCATGGGCTTCCTGAGGAAATAATTGTTACTAATTTTTATGCAAGGCTTTCAGGTCATTACAAGGATTATCTAGATGCCTGTTCAGAGGGTTCTTTCACAAGTAAGAAGGTTGAAGCTAAATGGGATCTTCTTGAAACAATTCAAGGCAATACTGAAGATTGGGAGAACGACAAAGGTAAAGAATCAGGTATAAACTATGAGTATGATTGCATTAAGTCTTTCGCTGAAACTGCTAGTTTTCATGAGCTTAGTGCTAAATATGGTCTTGATTCTCAAATTATTGTTGATTGTTGTAGAACCTTTGCTTCTCATATTAATATTCCTAAAGAAAATTGGGACATGTATCATGAACCTTTCAAAGACACTTGCATGGAAAATGAAATTGTTACTAATGATTGCAATAAACATGCTCAAACTTCTGAAAATACTATTTCTTATAAGCATGTTAATTTTTGTGGAGCACTTAGACCTTGTGAAAAGAATCAAATCGAAGAAGAATATTGTATCCATCATAGGAATGAAAAAACTAGAATGTGGCACAGGGCTCTAAATGATCTTGCTGAAAAAGTTTGTGCCCTCTATCCTTTTATTTGTGAACTTTGCTATAAAAGGGTCATTTCGAATTCCAATGCTCAGGTTCTAATAAGGATATTGCGGAAGACTTTTGTGATAACATGATCACTCCTAATCAGCATGATGAACTTACATTATTTTTGGGGTGTGAAGAGTTATCAAGAAAAACTTCTTCGTTAGATATGAGTGCTTTTGATATGAATAGCGTGTTGCATGGATGTCATCTCTATTGTGCTAACAATTGCCATGCCAACACTTACATACAAAATATTATAAAAGATGGATCGACTTTACCAAAATATGAAAGGACTAATGTTTGTTTTACTCTTATTAATGAAAAAGAGGAATCCTCCCAAGCTTCTTCTATTGTTTCTAACAATAAACCAGGGTATGTGGTGAAGCCTCCTTTCAAGCCTCTCCCTCCTAAAGAGGGAAAGAAGAAGAAGAAGAGGAGTAAAAGGAGAGAGGAAACGGTATCTTCCCCTAAGCATGTTGCTCCTATTATAGTTGTTGCTGATGAGTCTGAATTCGATGATGATCCTATGCCTGTTACTTATAGTAGTGATCATGATTGGGAAAAGCACACTACTTTTGATATTGAAAATCTTTTGGGTACCAATTCTGAAAATGATGATGTTAATAATTGCTATACTATTAGTACTATCCATGTTCCTTCCAATGATGATATAGGAAGCATTAAGCTTGGGGATGAGGTGTTTGAAAATCCTTTTGCTAGTAATAATTATATTTTGAAACCTCTCCTCCTGTGATGTTTTTGAAAATCCTTTTGCTACTGATGATTATATAGTTGAGACCTCTCCTTCTAGTAAAAATGATGATGATATGTTTACAAATGAACACACTTTGGAAGATAACTATTCTATTGTTTATGATGATACTATGCCTCCAGTCTTTGATAATTATTATAAAGATAACTATGACATAGGTTATAATTACAATCATCCTCATGAAACTTGTCATAATTATGGAGGGATTTCTCAAAACCATCCCTCTAATATACAACTTGTCTATCATGTTCGAGTTCTTTATGATGATCCTACTCCCATTGTTATTAATAAGAAGGATTTTGCTTATGTGGAAAATATTGATACCTTTATGCATATGGGTCATGATAAGAATGTTTCATGTGATGGTTATATTGTGGATTTTATCAATGATGCTACTGGAAGTTATTATGAGAGAGGGAGACATGGATTCATACATCACAATAATATTAAGTCTCCTCTCTTTATGTTGAAAGTTTTGATGTTGCACTTGTTTTGCCTTCCTATGCTAGTCACTTTGTGCTTTATTGATTTATTTTCTTACAAGATTCCTTTGCATAGGAAGTGGGTTAGACTTAAATGTGTTTGATATTTGCTTCTTGATGCTCTTTCATATTCACCTCTTATACATATGAGAGCATCATCAAAATTATCATGCCTAGCTAAAAGGCTTTAAAGAAAAGCGCTTGTGGGAGACAACCCATTGTTTTTATTTTCTGCTATTTTTATTTTATTTGAGTCAAGGTGCTGTTTACTTCTGTATCAATGCCTTTGTATCTTTATTTTCTTGCATTGTTGTGCCAAGTAAGGCCTCTAATAGGAAGATGATGCTAGATTTGGATTTCTGCGCAGGAACAGATTTCTGCTGTTCACCGTTTTGCTTCGGTAAAATCACAGAAAATTATTTAAATCTGAATTTTTTGTGCGTAATCCTGATATATGTATGCATCTTCCGTTAGTTCAACGTTTTTCGATATGAGTCCCGTAAGTGCCTCGAAAAAATTCATCCTTACTGGCTGTTCTGTTTTGACAGATTCTGTCTCTGTTTTTTTGCATTGTCTCTTGTGAGCTTTAAGCAAGGCTCTCTAGGCGTGGAGGGCTGTAGCTAATGTTTTATTGAGTTCTTGCAATATGTCACTACAGAACCAAAGTGGATTAAAGTTTTTGAGTACTAACCCTCTAATGAGAATTACGTTGAGTTTGATGTGGCGGAAGTTTTCAAGGGTCAAGAGGGAAGAGTGATATAATAGGATGAAGAAGAGTGAAGAGCTTAAGCTTGGGGAGGCTCCCATGGATCTCCCCAACATATTTCAAGAAGACTCAAGCGTCCAAGCTTGGGGATGCCCAAGGCATCCCCTTCTTCATCGGCAAAATCATCAGGTCATCTCTAGTGAAACTATATTTTAATTCTTTCACATCATATGTGCTGTTCTTGGAGCGTCTGTGTGCTTTTATTTTCAGTATGTTATTTTTATTTTCTGATCATATCAATGTCGGATCACAACATTCTTTATTGGGAGAGAGACACGCTCCGCTTTTTCATGAGAATATCCTATTCTTCACTTATATTTGTTGAGTATTCATATCTAGCGTTGTTCAGCTTTTAGCTCTTATTTTCATGTATCTCTTGTCAGAGCTATTAGTTCTTTTGAAGAAAGTACTCTCTTACTTCACTTATACTTGTTTGGAGAGTTATTGAAATAAATTGATTGGTGTTTGGTTGGAACAGAAAATGTTACATGTGGTAAATGGTATAATGGGAAAAACTTGCATATTCTTGTAGATCACTAATTTGGATAATTTGATACTTGTCAATTGTTTTGAGTTAACAAGTAGATCATGATTAAACTTTTGCATCATGTAAGTTAAGCCCATTAGTGAAGAACTACCGTAAAGCTTGTTGAAATTTGGTTTGCATGAGTGGTATCTCTAAGGTCTATATATTTTCTAATAAAAGGGTTTGGTTAACAAGGAAGACAGTGTGAAGTCTTATAATGTTTGCAATATGTTGGTCATATAAAACTTGGTGTACTGGTTGATATTCTTGTTTGCTTACATAACCTTGCTAGACTAAACTCTGTACTGAGAGGGAATGCTTCTCGTGCATCCAAATACTTGAGCCAAAATCCATGTTATTTGTCTCCACCATAACTACCTATATGTGGTATTTCTTTGCCACTCCAAGTAATTTTTTTCATGTGCTACCTTTAAATTATTCAAAACTGTTATTATTCCTTTTTGTGTCAATGTTTACTAGCTCATGAGGAAGTAGTGGATTATTCTTTATTCGACTTGTCAAACAGACTTTACACCTGTACTAGTGGCATATACATCCGCTTATCCAATAATTTTGTAAAAAGAGCTGGCAATGGGGTGCCCAGTCCCAATTAATTACAACTTTAACCGCTTAATTCTCTTCACATTTTTGCCCTGATTTATCTGTAAGCAATGACAAACAGTGAAATACCTGCATGTGTAAACAAAAGAGAAAGAGGGATGATCTGCCTTGCTGGTAGAAATAACGTCCTTCATGGGAGCCGCTCTTAAAAGTCTGTTTGATAGGGAGAATACTGTTTTCATCCGCTACCATTCGTTGACAATTAACAAACACCTCTCAAAATTTAATTTTTACTCTCTATATGATTTCAAAAACTAAAAAGCTCTAGCACATGATTTAATCCCTGCTTCCCTCTGCGAAGGGCCTTTCTTTTACTTTTATGTTGAGTCAGTTTTCCTATTCTTTCTATCTTCCACAAGCAAACACTAGTGTCAACTTTGTTACAACGTTTGTTATATGCTGCATATTGGACTTATTATATTGCTTCGTGTTGACAATATCCATGAGATAAACATGTTGAAAGTTGAAGCAAATGCTGAAGCTTAAATCTTCCTTTGTGTTGATTAAAAACCTTTTGTTAAAATCTATTGGTTTATGAGTTAACTCTTATGTGAACCTGTGGATACATTGTCTCCAAAGTACTATTCATGAAGAGTTTAGCTTGTGTGATTTAATTGTTTACTCATTATCTATTTGATAGCAAACTATAGACCATTAACTTGGATCACTTCATTCATTTACATGTGTCTTGCAAAACTATTTGATCAAGATTATGATGGTAGCATGTCACTTCAAAAATTATATTGTTTTATCGTTTACCTACTCGAGGACGAGCAGGAACTAAGCTTGGGGATGCTTGATACGTCTCAAACGTATCTATAATTTTTGATGTTCCATGCATGTTTATATCAATTGCTACATGTTTTATATGCACTTTATATCATATTATGATATTTATTGGATTAACCTACTAATAGTTGCCAAAGTGTACAATGTTCTTGTTTTACACTTTGATGTGTTGGAATTATCAAAATTGGGCAAAGGAAACTTTGTTGGAGCCAAATTGGGACTTTCCTGAAATCTGTCGGAGAACTTTTTACGGAGATTGTCAGTTTGACCCTCGAAGACGACATCAAACGAAAAACTCGATAAATTCAAAGTTGTCACAATTTTCCATACGCTTCGTTTAAGTCAAATTTACATATGTGTTGGTTGCAACAAATTTACATGTAGCATCAATATCAACCTGCACTTTTATCGTCTTCATTATTTTTTCACGAGCTCATGAGTTTCTCAAGCTAAACACCATCGCTCAAAATCTATGCCTAAAAGCTACTACTGACTAAAATGCCGTGGCACCCGAGGGTTCATAATTGACCTCTGATGAATATAGTAAAACCGATAAGACCCTATAATAAAAGTAAAGTTGAGTTCAGACCCTCATTAAAAAACCATAGCATCAACGAGTAAGGTGTTAAGGGATTCAGTCTACCACATGACACACATACTTACACATAATTCATGGAGACTAAACCCGCACAAGTGAACGACTTGCCCGAGAAGACCTCACATCTGCTTGTCACGACTTCCGGGGAGGAAACGATGCATAACCATATTATTGGGGGCAGCCCTGTCAGGACACCACCATCTTTGAAGAAAATTACTGAATCAACCGACCATTCGATCACTTCTCTAACACATTGCACTGATTGTTCGATTTGCTCAGTTTAAACCATTTTCGGACGGTTCGGTCCCCCCTGCTCGGGTCTACGTGGCATGAATGAGAGGAGCGAACGAGACGATAGTTAGGGGTTTCACTTAGCCCCAACATGGTTGTTTCCCTCTCATTTCTTCCTCTTTGTCGTTGTTTCTTCCGCGCTCGAACTGGAAAATGGCGACTCGAGATCCTGTCATCAACCCAGGAGGGGCGACCGTGCTCGCGGTGGAGGCGGTGATGGCCGTGTCTTCCCATTCCGGTTGTTCGGGCTTAATGCAGGATGCAACGCGGATTTGGATTCGTAGGACGACCGACACCCATCGCCTACATCTTCGATGCCCCGTGAGCCGCATGGCAAAATGAGTGGTCATCGGCGAGCTAAACCTTCGGTGAGGACCAGCTTAGCCACTATGTCTCTGGCGGTGGCTAAGTTTTGTCCCTCCCGTGCCTAAAAAAATTGGGGATTTTAGGATCTAGAGTTTCTGTCAAATTGGGATTTGTAGATTCGGGATATATATTAAAATTCTTACTCTGTTGTGATTGTAGGCTTGATTCTGAGATGTGTGATCTTTATATTCAGTTTGCTAGTTCAAAATTTGTGCAAGCATAAATGCGGTGGTCTGATATTAGGTATCTGAATTTGTTCTCAATTATGGAGAAGGTGGGATAGAGATTGTCTCATTAATGTACTATGTTAAATCTGAAGGGGATGGATTGCAAGGGTTTGATTTAGTTGATAGCAATGACAAGGTGGATGAGATGGTTAAGAAGTATGAAAGTAGCAAGAAATTGGTATTAACCGTGATAAGGGACAAGGGACAACAAGCAATTGTTTTGTCCCCATTGAAGACCCAAAATTCAGAGAAATTCAGACCAAATGCACTGCCAAATCACATTGAAGTTCATAGCAAATGGGCAGCGCCCCGACGGTGGTGGCTCCTTTGTGGCTTCCTCCCCTGTCGTCCCTCAAGATTGTAGTGGATAGAGATGGGTCTTGAGACAGCGTGATGGCAAGACTTCACTGTGAATTTGATGGATGCGGCTAGGGCTTTCCCTTCCTCAACTAGGCTATACGAAGTGGTTCGGAGTTTATGGAGTACTGTTCCGCATCAAATAGGCTGAGGGCACTACACGGAAGATTTCTGATTTGACGTCACGGAGCCGGGACCGGTTTGTACGTTGCCGGTACGGTCATGTACGGCCGTACTGTTGCTCGTTAAAGTTCCTGCTTATTTGTTCAGGGCACCACTTACTCATACAAACTCCGATTGAGATGTTCTTGGACTCGTAGGACTCGTATGGACAAGGACCACAATCTCATGTTAGTTGACCGTCAATTTGGCCTTGTGAAAAATATCATTGGTAGAACACTCCATATGGTTTGTACATGATGACCGCGTGACTCCTCCGGGTTGAATCCAAATTGGCTCCTTTCATCGTGTTTTGTTCACATAAATTCTTATTCACCTAGCACACACCAATCCAAGGAGAACTAGTAAAATCCTAATAAAAACTAAAGGTTGTGCAATGGTCACATTAAAAATGAGTGGAAACAAGTAATCATGCATAATGGACATAAAAGTGGCCAGATGGTGTATGAGATGAGTGATTTTGTATTCATCAAGTAGGCTTAAAACACTATATAAAATCCACTAGTCAGCGAGGATATCCTGAAGGTTGATATTGGAACTCTGATAGGGAAGACCTCAGTCTTAGCTCATATTCGTGATGAGGTAAGACACTTTCTCAAAGAAGCTAGTCCAAGATCCCTGAAAGGGAGGCGATTCATCCTTGATGGGGTTGGCGAAGATACTAACGTCATCCGCATACAAGGAAGCTCTGAAGGGGGTAGTCATGGCTTTGATAGGTAGAAAGTATTCCTCCCTTGTGACAAATTCAAAGATTTCCTGTAGGGGGTCAATTGCACCATCGAAGAGCGTCAAGTAAAAGGGGTCACCGTTCAGGCGAAGAAGATCAAATATAACCGTTCAGGATCACTTGATGAACCCAGCAATGTACAAACCCAGGATATCCAACGCGGGCCAAACCCAAGATTCTGCAGGACTTTAATTAAGAAGATGAGCCCAGTTGACCGAGTCGAAAGCCTTGGAGAAGCCGAGCTTGATGAAGAGGCTTGGCGTGTTGGTTCGGTGAAGCTCCTTGATTAGATTATGCACATAGAGGAAGTTGTCGTTGCTGCATTGTTTCTTCAAGGCGGTGTTTATGTGGGTCTCATTAACTCCACCAACATCAAGTCTTGAACAAGGCCCGAATGAAGCCATCGGGTCCGGTGCTTTGGCTGAAGGCAGGGAGAGCACAATACTTTTAATTTCCTCGTTGGTGAATTCGGCCTCTAGGCAGACATGTCATGATGCTGGATCCAAGGGCTCCCGAGTTTATGCCATCAGTATGCGCGCGGTGGAACATTTCCGAGGTGGTTCTAGAAGTGTAGGTGAATTCTTTGTCTTCCTGAGATCAAATGCCATTGTTGGTGACAAGGAACTGAATGAGCAGCTTACAGGTGATAGCAATGCCATTGTTTGTGACGAGGGACTGAATGAGCAGTTTGCACCTTCTACTCCCTCCGTATCAAAATATAAGACTTTCTAGACTTTGCATGCATGCATGTATGTAGACATGAATCTTGCACTGATTCATGTCTACATACATGCATGCATGCAAAGACTAGAAAATCTTATATTTTGATACGGAGGGAGTACCATTTACCCTGATGTGGAAGAGCTTGGGGTTAGCGTTGGCCAGTCTTGATCCAAGAGAGATGAAAAACGTTAGCAGAGTTTGATCTTATGCAGCGAAAGGAGGCCAAGGTAGCTGGTCTTCAGATTACGAATTGGGCTCGCTCATCAGGAGTATGATGTTGGTGTTGTTTTTGTCGGAGGCTTTGTGATCAGGTTGAAATCTCCTAAAATGAGCCATTCTGGACACGCAAAAGGCTGAAGTTGCTTAAGTTCCTCAATGAAAGCAAGCTTCTCGGTTTCCTCCCGAGGGTCGTAGACACACCTGGCTTCACACGGCGACAGTTGCTGAAATGGTGTGGACGCTTGATAGGGAGAGAAAAAAAATCCTTCGAAACCACGATGAATAAAATGTGTTTCTCGCTTGTTCTTCGTTTATTCTTTTATGGAAAGCGTCTCGTCACTGAAGTCCTTGACCCTACTGCTACGAGGTTTAATAAATACCATTTCAGGAACCGATAACCTTTTATGATTTCTGGCCAAATTGCATATGAGCTTGTTTTAGTAACACGTAAAGGACTCCCCGTTGTGAAAGCTTCAGCGTATCTTACTCTTGATTTTTCTGTATCTGTAAAACTAAAACCCCAGACAGACGAGCCACAATATATATCGCAGATATGTAGCCTTCCTGTGTTTAGGAAACATCAAGTCAAGCCATTTTGTACACAACAAGACAATTGTCAATTACCACAAACGGCCCAACAGCTAGTTACACAATATACACCTCACTGCACACACTACTCTCAAAACAACAGTTACAGTTATTCACGCAGCCACCACACGACGGTTAACCTGGCCTTCGCCACAATTAGACAAACCCCACTCACTACCTCCCTCTACAGCAACATATAGAGCATCAACCGTCCCAACTTTAGCCGGATCATGTAATCAGGCCTTGCCACCACTAGATCACATCCTCAACAAACAACCCCCAAAACAGGAAAAATACTATTCATGAACAACAAAGACAATTATAAGCTATCCCTTCCGGGAGTTAATGTCTTGTCTATCGAAGATACAATGTCGCTGTTTGGTGTTGTTAGAAGGTGGTCTAAATCGTCCATGTCGCTGTCGTCGACGATTGACGCATTCGACTCCAAACCATCATCATCTGAAGCAATAGGCATCTTATCAGATACAAGCAACCACCATATACTAAATATATCGTTCGTTCACATCTAGTGGTCTAACCATTAGTGCCCCAGTTGGAATATAAGGTGTTGCACTGTTGTATCTTAAAATATCTTGTCCCAGATAGCAGTCAGGATTTAACATGTCATGTTGAGCAGTTAAGTGAACTATACAAGTCTTTAGTTACATTTGGATGATGGTGGTGGACTACAGGGCATGGATTTTGCACACACAAACTTACCAATTTTAACAGTATAACTTTCAAAATGTTCAGAGAAATTCAAGAAGACAGAACATCTCAGGCTTCATCTTGCTCAAAATCAGACCTCAAATGTCTAAACTATTTCAACATGGGAGAAAAGGGCAAATAAAATCAGTTAATATCCTAATTTTGCTCAAAATCGCTATTCCATTGTAAGACAAGCTAGATTAATTGTAACATCATAAACTGAAAAGGTCGATTATAGTCACTTAACACAATCTTGCGCAAGGATAGGAAGCAACATCAAAGTAGTCAAGTGTCTAAGCAAGTAAGCAGTCTACGAATGTATCTGTACACAAAAGTAAACGACCGCGCCAACAATATTTCCACGCAAAGCAGCACTGGCGTGCATACAAAAACAATGAGGGAGGGAAGGCAAATTTACCAGAAAATTCAAGGTGTGCATTTTCATCTCTAACCGCTGAAACCTTGATGTTTTCAGGCAGTACACAATTGCAGACAGAACCTGTGCCCCAAATGTACAGCCAGAAATTGTTCAGAATCGACATAGCCCAGAAGCAATAGGTATGGAATTGCTTAGTAAAATCTAACCTAATCTGGCAAGTCGATTCACCCATCCAGGAGTAGGCTTTCCTGTCAAACGCTTGCAGACATCAGCCGTGAAATGGTTACAGTTCTTGACAATCAAGTGGTAAGTGTCCCCATGATAATCCTCTGCAAGATCCTCTAAGAAAGTGCGAACTTCAGAGCGGGACATATTGGTGGTACCCACACACACCGAGCGCCTGAAGATAAATCCAGGACAGCTTTTCGGTTCTACTTGGAAGACTCCACTAGTTGGATATTCGTGGGCTCCATACCCAAACTCCATGCCATGCACTGCAAAGAATGTTACTGGAATGGTCAGCCTCGGATGCCAATTTGCAGATAATTTCATGAAACTCACGTGCACAAGAACTCGTGACACACTTGACGTGGATTTATGTTGATCCAGAAAATTGAAATGCTCGAAAATACGGCAATTACGGAGTGTAGCAAAGTTGTGATGTAGATAAGAGCTTCAAATGCCTTGGTCTGGAGCAGCTCAGCTCAAAAGGACTAGTAAATGTGTGGATAAGCGTATGGACATGCCAAGCCAGTTAATGAAAGTAAGAAGCAGTACTTATTTGGCATGGTAAGTGAGACTGCGCTGTTTCGCCGCCATTTGGAAAGCAATTCTTGATACAGCCTAGTTTCTGCCACACCAAACAAACCACTTGGGAAAGGCGCTAGATTGAGTAGTAACCGCCTTGGGGATATCCGAATCCGTAGAACTGGACAGTAGGAAAGGCAGTAGATTGAGTAGTAACGGTATCGGAATATCCGAAACGGTTGAATTGGACATTAGGACAGGCGCTATATTGAGAAGTAACGGCCTCGGAATATACACGGATCGACATAATTGGACATTAGGACAGGCGCTATATTGAGTAGTCATGGTCTTGGAATACACGGAATCTATCGAACTTAAAGCAGCAAATCAGTGCAAAACTTAAAGAGTTTAAGTACGAACGTAAGGTCGTGCATGTGAATTGTACTATAATTGGGCAGGTGAGGTAGTTTCTGAAATCGTTGTACAATATAATTGTGGCAAGTATGGTCTCTGCACAGTAGCGAAAAATGATGGAAGCTGAAGTTTTGAGCCGCACACAAAATGTACCAACTGAAGAAATACGTGGTGGCGGCAAGAGAAGGCAATCTTGTAAGGTCGTGTGTGAATTGTACTATAATTAGGCAGGCAAAGAAGTTTCTGAAACCATTGTACTATGTAATTGTGGTAAGTATGGTCTGTCCCACGGTAGCGGATAATGAATGAAGCTGAAGGGAAAACCGGACACTAAATGTACCAACCAAAATAAATTAGTGGTGGCGGCGAGACAAGGCAATCTTATCAGCCGCTCGTACTAGCTAGAATTAGCATGTCTTTCCTTTTCCTCCCGAGCATACACGGCTGTGGTAGAATCAGCTATCAGATAGGTAGAATTAGCGTATAATTTTTCCTTTTCCTCCCGAGCACATACGGCTGTGGTAGTGTTCTAGAGACGTTATCCGATAGGATTGAGAAGAGGGTATGGTACGGTAGGTAGGTACCTTCGACGCCGGAGTGGAAGATGCCGAGCCCGAACCAGTAGAGGTAGTTGTTGATGGGGGAGATGTCGTAGATGTTGAGGAAGACTTTGACGGCGGGAGCCGGAGTAGGCGGAGGAGGCGCCGGTGGTGGCGGCGCGGCGGCGGCTGCGGCGCCGTTGAACGCCGGGAGCACCCTCATGCGCATCCTCCTCCTCGATCGCAGTCGCCTTCTTAGCTCAGCAGCTTCATCCGCTGGATCAACTCGTGCGCGCGCGCACAGATCTGGCTACTGATTCCACTGGCTCCTCCTCCCCTCTCTCGGCACCTCCTGGAGAAAGGAAAGAGAAGCCAGGAGAAGATGATAATGGTGGGGAAATTCCGATAGGGGAAGGGAGGTGCAAAACTGGGAAAAAGGAAGCAAATTGTTTTCTGAGTGCGGATGGGTTGATTGGGAAGGCGAAACAGTTTTCGAGAAAGCAATGGCTTGCTGTTGGACTAGTCTTTTCTTCTGCTTCTTCTGCAGCTGCAACTTGCTGCTGCTGGCAAGTGAGCGAGATCAACAGCAAGTACTAGTATCTTGCTAAAAAAAACTTATGGGTACAGCCTATCTAACCGTTTCTGTCCTGTCCAAATTCGTGTCAACCACCTGCAGTACTTAACATAAATCACTCCTAATATAAATACACATGTAGTACTGGAAATAGCACAGGTGGTTGGTAAAGGAAGAAGAGTTTAGGAATAGAAAACGAGACGACACATATACCACCTAACCTCCAGCTACTTGAAGCAAGATAATTGGAGCCGAGGGTATCAGCCAGGTCAGACATATAAAACACATGCTAGCCATCAGAAGCAACAGGACAAAACGCCATCATCAGTTCAAAGCTGAGGGTGGTGGGACAAGGGGCAAGCAAGAACACGTACACTCAACCACAACTTCAGATGCACACTATCACAACAACACAGGTTCCAGTAATTATTCCTCGATTGATTGCAAACCCATCCACCGAGCTTGCTTTATTATCACAAAAATTCAATGCTGGAACGTACGGCACTCACTCAACGCACAACACAGCAGCCAACAGAAACGAATTGATTAGTTTATCACTACTATCAGACGGTGTAATGCTGGTTGTTGATGTCATCCAGGTCGATCCCTTTGAGCTTCGCGGCGGTCTCCACCTTTCCTTTCAGGGTGTGCAGCGCCCTCAACCTGAAACGAAGTTACAAAAACCATCGACGTCGGTCTTCTGTGTATTCTTCTCTGCATGAATGAAAGTACAAAAACTAAATTGCGCCACGACGTCCCAACTAACACTCACCTCGCGATCTCGGCGCGCCGTTTCGTCTCTTCGGCCATGTGCCCGAGCTCCATGGACGCGGCTTTCTCCCGCCCCCCTGCGGACTGCAGCCCGTGCAGCGTACGCTGCTCGTGCGCCCACGCCGCCTCCCGGTTTTCCCGCCCGAAATTCTTCTGGCTCGAAAACGCAACCTGAGAAAAAAGCAAACCGAGTTTCAAGTTTCAACACCCATCCTCGATTCAACAAGAGCGAATTATCCTTCCGGTTCCGCGGAGGAGATGAGACGCTGACTGACTGACCTTGTTGTCGATGACGAGGTTCCATGCTTTCCCGCTCAGGCCATACCGCACGGCGAATTTGATCGGATCTAGAAGAAGATAGATGATGATGTTGTACACCCAGATGGCACCTGTCCAGCCCCATCCGATACCTCTGATGCTAGCTAGCTCCCAGGTTACGACAGCAGCTAGTACGGTGGCAACCTGCATTATGACAATATGCACCGGCATTCTTAGTGTCAAAATACCACTGGAAACCTGAAGCGATCAGCAACTATCTCTTTGCAGAGCATGGAGTTATGTATATCCATAAACCAGCTGCTACATAATAGTTGATGTAACTTGTAATAGATAGGAACTCACCAGTTGAGCTACGACAAATGCACACATAAGCAGAAGACCAGGTCTCTCTAAGAAGGACCAGCCTCTCGACCGTGTCACGAATATCAGGGCCTGACTAATGGTGCTCACTTGGAGGTAAACGGCAGAAGCCATTTTCTCTGTGTTTCTGGCAACCGATTCGCTGTCTTTGCCGATCCTGTTTACATTCATGGTAGGAACCTTGAAGATGCCCTGCAGGTAACATGGAAAAAACTTGAGTTTGCACAGCAGAGCCAGTCCTTCCAAACACTGCCTATGTGGTAAGGATACAGAACAACAAGTACGAAAGCATCAGGGTACACATGGTGCAGATTTCATTTGGCTTACGATGGTACATGTAACTTTGAATCTGCTATGAAAAAGTTATGGATGTCACAAGAAGTTCTGGACCCAGACATGGACTATGAGGGGAATGGACATTTAACGATCGTACTGAAATAAGTAATGATGATTGTACCAGAGGTACATTATGATACCTACCCCACAACTCGAGTTTCATGCAGTAAAAATGTCTAACCATCAATCAAGCTAGGTGAGTGCTATAGCTGATGCACATAGGGTAATACTGCCTACTGCTGCTTGCTGGCGGAGACCCAGGGGATTAAAATGCACAGATGAGATCTCCCGAATGACTTGCCAAATAAAAATGTCCCAAATGAATAGATATCGATCCATGTTAATTATCCACACTTCGGAGGTGTTCAAATTGTTGATTATTCGGGGATCGCAAAGATGCAAAAAAAATGGTGTTGGTACAGAAGAGGTACAATAGATACTACATAATGAAGAAAGTTAAGGAAATAGTTATTACCACAAAAAATTCTGTCTTGTAAGCTGCCCAAAAGAACAGCACTGTTGTTACGGCCATATAAGCCCCCAGTACCACACCTGTTGCAAAGATCTCTGCTAGCTTCCAACTGTCTGGATGGGGAGATGGCTTAACCTTATCTTTGGAGATGGTCATAATGGTCCCTGAGCAGTAGTCATCACCCAGTTAACAGAAATGAACATCCATTCGTAAAAAAAAATCTGATGAGAAATTGAGAAGATAACAATTGTCTTACCATCATTGAGAATAGCTATCAAAAGCACCATCATTGGAGGGAAGTCAAACTGCCAAAAGCATGCCAAGAGCAAAAAACCAAGCTGCACATATTTGGATCATTGATGTGAATGCCAAAATGAACAGTGAGAGCATCAGCAATTTAAGTATGATTAGGAGCAGGAATAAAACTAGTAAGTATTAATGGAATCTACATCATCCATTGAACCTCTTTGGACGGACAGAACAAACAAAGAATTGTCCATTTAGCCAGATACTTAGTAAGGCTGGTATACAGAGGGTACATGATATTTTTGATAGAACTACAAGGGATCAGTGGAGAAATGCTATAGCATTTAACCATATAGAAGCAACAAAGTTGGCCATACACTAATATGTTCCTTATCACTTTTGTTTCATCAAAAGTAATCAGATGGTAGGCAAAGGGTATAATAGTTTGCATATATTTTAGGCAACACAAACTTACCACTATACGAATGGTTATCGATACAGCATATATCTGCAAAAGAAGAATAGAAATTATTAACATCAGCCAGCTTTCCTTATTACCAAAATGAAATACTGACAGCATGAAAATGAAACTATCATTTCGTCTTCAAAGAGAATTGGAAAAGAGAACTAGCATGATACAGCCAATATTTCCTGAGATAGCAAGGTGGAAAAACAAAGATGCATTGTAAAAATTGACTTAACTGTATAATTTTTCATCCGCTGAAAAATTGCCCGACTGGTCAATACCGCACTGATGATCACACTCAATCCAGGTTCTGTCAGAACTATATCAGAGGCCCCACGGGCAGCGTCAGTTGCATCAGCCACTGCGATTCCAATGTCTGCTACCTTCAGGGCAGGTGCATCATTAACTCCATCTCCAGTCATTCCACATATGTGCTTTCTTGATTGCAGCCTTTTGACAATTTCATATTTGTGCTCTGGTTAAGGAAACAAGTTAGAGTGAAAAACACAAGGGTACAAGAGAAAATTAAAAGCTTTACCAGGGAATACTCCAGCGAACCCATCTGCTTGCTCAATCAATTCGTCCACTTGTAGGACTGCGATATCACCATCTATTTTATCACCCAGCAAAGATGATGATGGATACATGTTCGTGCCCATTCCTAGCCTCCGTCCAGTTTCCTTACCAATAGCCAACTGATCACCTGATTTTTTTTCCATGGAGCATATTAAGAACGATAGTGAATCTAGAAAAAAAGAAGGATCTCCCTGATGTTCATAAGTTATTCAGCAATTAACAACACAGATTGTTCTGAAGCTCAGGAGAGCTACTAGTCCTAGTAGCTAGTAGGTGGATGAGCACTTAAGTTCTTCTTTTGGAACATCAGGACACATTAAAAAGTTAACATTTTCAGATTGACTTTCCCATGTCCCCAGGCTCTCAGGAACAGCAGATCCCAGGGAAATAAACGTCAGTCCATTATCAAAGCACGTGTGACTATTGCAATGCCATAAAGTGATTTATTCCCTTCTAGTGTACTAAAATGTACCTGTAATCATTTTTACACTGACACCAAGGTCAAGAGCTCGGCGTATGGTTTCAGCACTATCATGGCGGGGAGGATCAAAGAGTGGAAGAAGACCAATGAATTGCCAAGGTCCACCAAGACTTTCTTTCGTACCTTCAGGAACTTCCTGCACGATGAAGGAAATTAGCAAGTTTTGTAGGTAACGGACCAGCAGATCAGTAGAAGAGTGGCATTTAATCAACCTGGTATGCAACAGCAAGTGACCGCAGCCCTCGCTCAGCAAAATTGTCAATTACTTGATGGACCTTTCTTTCAATCTCAGATTTATTCCATGCCAAGTTCAGAATCTGCAAAAGAATTAAATGAAACATAAGCAGATGAACAAATGATGTGTCCTTGGATGAAAAATCAGATAACATAAGTTTTTATACCTGTTCAGGTGCACCTTTGCTAACCCTGTGCATTTTACCATTGGCATCCAAGTACGTCAGAGCTGTCCGCTTGTCAGTTGGGTTAAATGGAAGGAAATGGACTTCTTCTATGCCAGCACGTGCCTAACGGCAGAGAGAAGAGAGTAAAATTAGGTGTGCAGTGTGCCTAACAACATAATTTACTTGATAATCAATGGAAGTGATAAGAGGATACGCACAAAAAATCAATTTTCAGTGGTAAAACTGAGCGAGAAAGCATTGCATAATTGGCGATGCTACCTGCCGCTGTCAGATTTATGTGTTTGTCCAAATCCTCTAGATCGGTTGATTATGTTTCCTGTATATTAAAATTCTTGCCATGCTCCCTTTTCAGTGTACAGGGAACATAACCTACTGATGAATACAGAATCAAGATGGTATCAATTGAAGTTAGGACTGTTGTTTGGTGCACTATTTACATCCCTAATTGAGCAAACCAAACAGCCAGTAATCACCGGAAACAGTTAAAGTCATAAATAAATCAGAGAGTAGAGATTTTTACCTCTTTTGGGTCTGGCAACATTGCCACAATAGCAAAATCTATAGCATCTTGATTCTCTAGTCTTGAAGCCCTTGCCGCCATCAAAACAACATCATCTTTTTCATAACCTCTCGTAAACACCTAGAAAAAATGTTTCTGTTTCAGACTTGGAACCAATAAAACTAGGATCAACATGGATACAAATGGAACAATGCTGCTATGCTCATAGTTACAGTAAAGCAGAAGAAAATAAACAACACATATATTTGCCCCATGCAACGCTAGATAAGAGAAACCCTTTAAGATGTAAACTGTATTAAGACGGAGCAGTGCAACTATGCTCATAGTCACATTACAATAGAACATTGAAACAATAAATTAATTTCCCCCGCACGACAAAGGATATTAGGAACCATTCAACTGAAAATCTGGGATTTCATTTCTATAACCCACTACAGAAAACAAGACAAGAGACGATGTATATGAAAATATTGGCTTGGCAAGTTGAACCTGCTTTTACCTTCACCAGTCATCATTTGCATAAAATAACTAGAGCTATGTACAAAAATACAAGTTGTGGGAGTTATGACCTCAATTATATTGTTGTCTACAGACAGTTTGTTGAGTGTCAATGTTCCTGTTTTGTCACTGCAAAGCACATCCATTCCGGCCATCTCTTCGATCGCAGTCATTCTCTTGGTAATAGCTCCCTGCAGACGATAATTAACAAAAGCAGTCACTTCCTAGAATAGAGTTACCCGCCTTTTATTTCAGCGGTAGGCAGAGAGCTCTAGCCATGGATGAATATTCAAACCTGTTGTGCCAGTTTGTGTGATCCAATAGCCATAGTAACTGACAAAACCGTGGGCATGGCGATTGGAATCCCTCCAATGAGAAGCACAAGAAGGTTATCGACTATCTTGCGATACCCTCTAGTTTGAACAGCCCACATGACAATTAACTCGATAGTCATCCCAATGGCAATGGAGCAAATGCAAAAGTTCCCAATTGAAGTCAGAACCTAAAAGCGCCCAGAAATTGCAGCCAAATTCATGAATTTCTGCTGAGGCTAGACTAAGTAAACTGACACAGCTTGCTGAATACTCTACCTTTTGAAAGTGGCCCACATGAGTGGTTGACTCAACGAGGTGAGCTGCTTTTCCAAAGAAAGTATGGATCCCAGTGGCAATAACAACTGCTTCAATTTCACCTTGCTTACAAGTCGAACCAGAGTAAACTCCACCCCCAGGATGCTTAGTTACTGGCAGTGATTCTCCTGTAAGTGCAGACTGCAAAGCAAAAAATATGGTATTAGCACACCTGCCCCGTATTCTTCTTGTATCAGGATTCTTTTACTTAGCAGAACTAGTGTAGTAAAATGCAATATGCAGAGTGCATATTGAGCTGGCTAGAAAACCTGATCAATTTTGAGCGGATCACCCTGGAGAAGTCGCGCATCTGCAGGAATGATGTCTCCAAGTTTAATACTGATTATATCACCTGGAACCAAGACCGATGCGTCTAATTCACTCCAAGTTCCATCACGCAGAGCCTAGAAAAGAATTATAAAAATGGTGGGCACCATATGTGTTGATCCTTGAGTGCTGCTAGGTAGTATTCGAAAGGCAAGCAGGTGGCATTACCTTAGCCTTTGGTGCAAGGCGAGCCATAAGCGCAGCAGCGGCATTGCCGGCGTTGTTTTCCTCGATGAAGCTGATGGTAGAGTTGACAATCAGTAGCACCATGATTCCGACGAAATCATGGTAGTCTACGCCCATTTTCTGTGTCAACATTAAATCAGTTGCAATTACTAGTTGGTAAGAGATTACAGTAGCAAGTAGTAATATTATCTAGAACAGTAATAGTAGGTACCTTTCCCCTGATATCTTTTCCTCCATGCGCAAGGGCAATAGCCATGATGGCAGCGGCTTCCATTACCCATGAAAGTGGATTCCACATAAACCCCAGGAACTTGAGAACTTTGCTCTCCTGCAAGCAATGCCAACGAATCGTCACTAGAAATTATTAAATCACTAGTTGTAAAAGGTAGAATGATCAGACAGGAGAAGTAACTTATTCGTGATTTGAAGAAATGATTAACAAGGCAATTCGCGTGATATGGTTAGTTACACACGTGTTTCTCCTCGAGCTTGTTGTAGCCGAAGATCTCAACCCTCTGCTGGGCACCCGCACTGGTTAGACCCTCTTTGGTACATTTGAGATGCTCGAAGACTTCCTCCACGGGAATGTGCTCCTGCAACCGATTGGGTGAGTCTGAAAGCCCAACTGGCCATGGTCACTAAGGAGGAGGGGGAACAGTAACTAAACAGCAGTAAGTACCAGATCGACGGTCTCCCTGCTGATGGCGTCCATGGCGGAGAGGCCATTCGCCTCCGCCGCGGGCGTCTCGCCCTTCGCCTCCACCGCAGGCGGCTGCTCCCCATTCGCGTCCATGCCGGGCGCGCGGCAGTCGACTCAGCTCTGGAGCCCCCTTCAGCTGGCGAGTAGAACTGCGGTGGGGAGGAGGAAGGCGAGCAGGTGGAGGATGCGGAGGCGGGGGCGGGGGTATAAGTGGAGCGTGAAGGGGACGCGGCGGCGATCGAGAGGGTCCGCTCCCGGCGGCCATCGGCATCGGGCGTGGCTCCCCATGGGTTGGCGCCACCTCCAGCAAGCGGCCAAGGAGGAGCGCCTAGGTCCCCTCGACTACCGTCTTCTTCCTCTTCGGTCTCGTCGCCGGCGCGCCGCCTAGGTCGCTCTCCTCTCCGCCTTGGGGATTTTCAGTTTTGGACTGGCGCGCGCTCGTACGGACGGACGGACTGATATACGGATGGGATGGAGCTTTGCCGTTAGTAGAAAACGCGCCGCCGATTGGTTGTTCGTGTCACTTTAGCATAGAACTGACCGAGCCAGGCTGGTCAGTCAAATGACATTGTGTTTTTCTATGTGTGTTGATACGTCTTGCAGTACGTCCTTGAAAAAAAAAAGAATGTGTTTCTCTAATTCAGATGTGATTATTTGGTTAGTTGCTAGTGATGTAACCAAGAATTCTTCATGCGGAATTGGAAATCACATTAAGGCCACTTCACATGTTTGGCTCTTAGGACAATATTTTAGCCAAAACTGCTAATGTGGCACAATATTAGTGATAAAAGAGATCAATATTATATATTGCAAGCTTTAGTAGAAACAGCACCAAAAAGACAAATGCATTGGATAGTTGTCTCTTATATTGCCGGAAACTCCAAACGTAGGCCGAGCTATATGGCTCCTGCTTTTTAAAGTTTTTGAAATCTGCACTTTTGAGATTCCAAAAAATCGAAACAAAATTTATGGTGAAGATAATGTTGAGATCTATAGCTGTGCAAAATCTCAACAAAAAATTCATAATATTATGGCCTGGGCGAAAAAGACAAATTTGGCAAAGTTTTCAAATTTTTGAATCTTGACACTGTTCACTATCCAGAACTGTGGATTTGTCTTTTTTGTCTAGACCAAAATACTATGAATTCTTCACTGATATTTTACACAATTATAGATCTCAACATTATCTTCACACATATTTTTTGTTTCAATTTTTTGGACAAACATAAGTGCAGATTTCAAAAAATTCAAAACAAGAGCCATATAGCTTGGCCTCCATATTGCTGCACTCCTTATATTACACCATATAGGATAGCGCGCTACAAAGTATGTAGCTGCTCGACGGTTTCGTGTTTCGCTGGCTGGAGAGCTTGTTTTCGATCCGTACTTACTTGGTGATTGCTTGATTTTTTTGCCTCGTTTGGTGGTGAGCAACAGGGTGGGTGCCCCTGCTCTTATATATAGCGATGGAGGGGCCGAGTTCCTGCATGATTCGGCCGTCCTCGTCGGTGTACGTGAGTCCGAGTCGGTGCACGATTCCGATTTCCTATCATATCGTATTCTTTGTGATTGTGATCTGGTCGGGTTCTGTAGAACTTTTTGATTCAGAGGTCGAGTTTGTCAGGTCGTTCATGCAACCATACTTCGGAGTCCTCGGTAGCACGATTAGCTCATGTAGAACTTTTTGAATACATCCATGTTTTAAGCTGAGAAAATATTTATTTCTTTCATTGATATTCGGGAAAAACCTTATCCATTGTTTGTAATTCATCTTATTCTTTCCATTGATGATAGTATATGAATAGACGAGAAGTCACTTTGGCCCCCGAAGTACAGTGATCTCCTTGTCTTAAGACAATTAAAAATTATATTTACATTTTTTTTAAAATCTGAAAAATCTTGATATAGTCAATGATGTATTTTACAACCATGCAAAATCAAATGCGAAATTCTTTAAATTATGGGGTACATAAAAATGATAAAATCTCGTATGTTTGGGAGATGTAAAAGTGTGTATATTCAGATACACGTATTTGTTATTTTTGTGTAGCTTTGAATATAAAGTAGTTCAAGTTGAGATTTTGCAAATTTATGGGATACATCGGAAAACATGAAGAGAGTTTTTTTCCAGATTTAAAAAAAATTGTAAATATGATTTTTATTATTTAAAAATAAATAAAAGGATCACACTGGAGCTAGAAATGTCTACTCATAAGATTCTATAAGTCACCAAATATCTTTCTTGTACTTGTCCCTGCATGAAAAAGGAGTTTCCGTATGTCTTATCTAATTGACTTATCATGTGCTTTCTTTGTATTGCAAATCCCTGCTTTACACTGTGTGCATTCTTGACATAAAAAAAGGTGGGTGACGAATCTCCCCCACGATAGATCCTTAAATAGTCAAAGTTAAAAGAGAACTGTCCATGTTTTGTCCTGGTACATATAAGGACGTATTTCTTCTCTGGACAATTTGACAGGCCTACTGATGATTGAACTAACATCCGTTCAGAAATAAAAATGATTGGCCAATGCACAGAACTGCCACTTCTAGTACAAATTTTGATTTTGTTTGCGAAAAGTACAAATTTTGCTGAAAGAGATGAAGGTTGTTTGAACTCGTCTGAACCTTGCAAAACAAGCCTTAATTATATCTGTAAGAGCTATATGTCAAACATTTCGTGCCATTTGCAGTTTCGTGACATCCGTTCACTCAATGACTTACTGTTACCATGTTGTCGACTTCAAGTTTCTTTTTGCAGGTGAACGCTCTGGCTGGGCAAAGTGCAAAAGTGTTTGTTGACTAGGTTTCCCTTGGCAGTATGTATCTTGTACTCGTACTACATTGGAACCATCATACTTGCTGACCATCGATGAACTGATCGGATTAACCAACCAAAGTTGACTGGGGCATTGATCTAAAAAGACCCCTCACTGGCAGGTACGCGACTCTCTCTCTTCCAGGGACAAAAGTGTTGCGTCTACAAGTACACGTATGAGGTGTGTATTTGCACTTTTGTATGGCTGGTGAGGCACATATATACGCCGTAGACAGATACGGCCAGGTAGAGAGGTACATGCCGGTCCCACATTTCCTTTATCTCATCACCCTCAACAGCCATGACACCAACCATTAAACAACCATGGAAAGAAAGCTCAGTAGCCAGCCAGCCAGCCAGCCCATGACTAGTAGCATTTGGAACTTTGGTGCTACTCCCTCCGTTCCAAAATAGATGACTTCCATTTGTTAAGATACAGATGTATCTAGACTTGTTACACATTTAGGTACATCCGCATGTAGACAAATGAAAGTCATCTAATTTGGAACGGAGGGAGTAGTACTGTACATCACAATCACATGCCTCTTCTCTTTCTCCCAACAACAAAAGCATAAGCAAATCACATGCACAGGCAATGCCATTGGTGTTTAGCTGGACCGGCGCCAGTACCGCCCGTAGTGGTAGTAGTGAACAACTGGGGAAGGTCTCAACTCTTGCCGTGCCTTCTAGGTTTTTTTTTTTGCCCAGCTAACTCCGCACCACTTCAAGTCTTCAACTTTCAGCTTCAGTTTTAGTTTTTTTCTCCAACATGTTAGGCTAGGTTGCTTGTCTTGACCTTCTCCACCCAACTTGTTATTGACTTGTTTCTTGGAGGAATGATGCCGATCCAAACATTTATATTCCATTCCATCCATAACAGTATAAGTCTGTGACTCAAGTCTACGGTTACAGATGGAATTCTACAATATGGAATCTCTATAATGCTCATTTTCACAGAAATTGTACTAGTAAGAACAAATGGAGTGACAGAAACGAATGTAGTACTAATTATCAGAGGATCTAAGCTAGCTCAGATATATCTTCTAAACAAATACATACTCATGTCAAAAAAAAAAAAAACATACTCAAACTGATACTAGGATTGTATGATCAGGTCCATTTCTTTCCATCCATAACATAACATTATCTGGGGCTGAATTATTCGATTGCAGCACTGCAACACATGGATGTATAGAGGATCTACAATGCCCTCTTTCACATAATAATAGAGTTAGTAACAACAAACGGAGTGAGAGAGAAGAACATTGCTAATTGTCAGATGTGCTAAGCTAGCTCAGATCTGTCTTACAAACAAATGCAATGCTGTAGCTCTGGCCGTCATAACGACCACAATTACATACTGAAATGGATACTGGGATTGTAGGATCAGGTCCAGTTCTCTTGTTAGTACTAATTTTTCTATGGAGTAATAATGTAGTAGTAGCGAATGTATGTATACACAAGGAACGGAAATCCTAATCCTAGCAAAAAAGAAAGAGGATAAATCAATCGATCAATTCGATTCATTCTGCTGCATGCTAAGTGAGCTCCAGATCTCTCCAGCAGAGGAAAAAAGAATGGAACTTGATCAAGAAATACCAGCATTCTGTCTGTTTTCTGTCTACCAATGTGTATATGGGGTTGGTTTGTGTGGCGCTATGGAGATCTTGCTGTTGTTGTCTAGGACTTGGTCGCCGCCGTGGCCATGGAGCGGCGCGTCGGCCCGGTCTCCACGTCGCCGTCCTCCTTCTTCTCCACCACCACCCCTGACGGCTTCTCCTCCTCGTCGCCTCCTCCGTTGTCAGGAGAGGCGGCGGGCTCCAGGTCGTCCCGGACGCGGAACGCGGCGTGGAGCATGACGACCGGGACGCCGGCGGCGAGCGCGAAGAGGAGGTTGGCAATGGCGGCGGCGGCCGTGAGGTCGGCGAGGACGAGGATGACGAAGACTGCGCCGACGAGGCGGCGGTCGAGGAGTCGGCGGAGGAGCGCGGAGTTGGGGAAGGCCTTGAGGAGGCCCCCGTAGAGAAGGAGGCCCTTGGAGGCGGCCATGAGGAAGAGCATGGAGGCACGGTGGTGGGGCGCGAGGGAGGCGAGGAGGAGCACCCACTGGATCACGGCGTAGTGGAAGCGGAAGGTGCGGAGGTTGCGGACGGCGCGGACGGCGGCGGCCTCGGCGTCGGCGGCCGGGGAGAAGGCGGAGGGGAGGGGCGCGAAGCGCGCGAGGGCACGGCGGCCGGAGCGGGCGCTGGCGCAGGCCTTGTCCAGGGCGCGGCGGATCGCGCCGGGGCCGTCGGCAGCCATCCCTCGCTCCCTCCCGATGGCCGGCGAGATCCGCGTCTCCTTCTCCTCTGCTTTGTGTGAGACACAGGGGTTTGCTTCTCACACCCCTCACCTTCTATTTTCCGTTTTCTTTTCTCTCTCTGGGTCTCTCGGTCTTGGCCTCTTGGGTCGCCGGCTCGGTTGGTCACTTGGTCCGCTTTGCTTTGCACCCTTTTTAGTTGGAACTTGGATCTAGGCTCTAGCCCAACCAAAATTTAACAAAATTTGGTGTCAATTATTTTCAGTAGAAGATATTGCAGTGAATTTGATCAGGACAAAAGAAAATATGTGTTAATTTAAATACAGACTAACCTTAGCAAACTACGCAAGGAAACTAAGGTTATGAGTGGACAAATGGAGGCCGAGCTCCATGCAGCCTTTTTTTTTTTGAAAAATCGAAAAGTTTCGAAAAATTGTGATTTTTTGAATATAGACAATTGTGTATTCTATCAACGTGGAAAAATTATGATTTTTTGAATATAGACAATTGTGTATTCTATCAACGCATAAAATCCCAACTAAAAATATCTTATATTATAACCTGCACAAAAATGACAAAGTCTGACAGTTGAAAACACTCAACACTGCAAAGTTTCAACTCTTACAAATCTATCCGATGTTATTATTTTTGTGTAGCCCAGACTATGAAATACTTTAATTTGAAATTTTACAGTGGTAGAATACAACATTGTCTACATTCAGGATTTTTCAAACTTTTTTGGATCTTCAAAATATGATTTTCGATTTTTTTTTCAAAATATAGGGCTCCATGGAGCTTGACCTTCATTTGTGGTTTCGTAAATTATCATCATTTTCCTTTCTGAGCTGCTAAGATTATCACCGTTAATACAATGCCAAACATGAAATTTGTGAAAATAAGGACTACATTGATCACGCTGATGCCCCAAAGTAATATCAATTTTTATACTCTAGAATATATATGTGTGTTGAAATAATTAGCAGTTTTCGCATTAATTTAATCCAAGTATAAAACATGACATAGCATTTTGCAAGGTCGACTAACATATGCATGTCAGACATGAAACGGATTGGCAAGTGAAAAAAGACGATGTCTGACATGGCGATGGAGTCGACACAATCGGACGTAGCCGAAAAAGACGAACATGAGCAGTCCCCCCAAGACGCTCCCAAAAATCTTATCGCTTCTCATGACCACACAGACGAGATTAAATGTTGACATACCAGAAACGACATCTAATCTGGGTTCTAGGCAACAGAGCAAGCTAATGTGGCTGACTGAGGAAGCAAGACCATTCCAGGGAGTGTAACAGCCCCAAAATTTGAGTACCAAATTTCGCTTTTTGTGTCCTCTTTTGCATCATGGCATCCATGCGTAGACTTGTCTCTTTTGAGTTAAAACCACATTGGTATCCAAATGATATTGAGTTGCTACAACAAAATGCCCAAGGTGCTTCAACAAAATTTCCAAACAAAGAAGGCACTCAAACTTACACAACAAAAGTTTCTTGACATCTTAATTTGGTCAAGGAAGTTCCAAGGGTTGAGAACAATAGTTTGCAATTGCTAAATATTACAAATGGGCAACGTTTTGAAATTAGCAAAAATGCCTTAAGTCAATCCTATTAACAAAAGTGGTCCAAATTATTTTATTTGGCAACACCAAATTTTGTGGTGCCTCTAAATGGTGTTGGGAGCCTCCCCATTTTATCTCAAATTTTTATAATTTATTTTGATGCCTCTTTTAATTCAAAACATGTGCTGTTTTAATTTTTTAAAACAGAAAAGGACCTGTTCGTAATTAATTGAGGACCTATCCGTGATGACTGAAAGTTCTGCGAGGGGTTTTCTGCAATTTGTGCTTCTTCTTCCTGTAGCGACGCGCAAGCTCGCGTCGCAGCCGCACCAGGTCGCCGCGCGCTGCCCTGCCCCTGCCGCACCGGGCCCTCTCCCCGCCTCCACCTGCGAGGAAGAGCGAGCCGCACCCGAGCTCCACTGTTTCCCCACCCCGCACCGCTCGCTTGCTCCCCATTCTTCCCTCCCCGCCATGGACGCCAAGCTCGAGCTTGCCGAGCTCGTCGCCGCCGATTGAGCGCATCCCGCCCAAATCGGAGCACACCCGCGGCTCCGCCGCGTCGCCAGCTGCATCCCTGCCGGAGGAATCGAGCTGGGCCGCCCCGAATCGCCACCGCCGTCATCATCCTCTCCGCCCACCGCCGAGCTCCGCCGCGAGCGAAATCCGTCGCCGTCGTCGCACCCCGCCGTCCCCGACCTCTTCCCCGTGCTCGTGGTGAGCCCTGGCCCGTGCTGGCTTTTCCCCTCTCCCCCTCCCGCGCTAGTTCGCCGAGGCCTCGCCGTGTTCCACGCCGCCGTCGCCGTCGCCGTAGCACGCACCCGCGCGTAGACGTATCCGGTGAGGATTCCGGATTTTTCCGGGTTCTGTACCGGTTTAACTAAAACGCTACTGGACCGGTGGATTTTTATCCGGTCTATATCCGGTCCATACCCGGAAACAGTTCCGGGATGAATTTTCATCCGGTATAAAACCCAGATTTTTCCGGGCTGGAATCCGGGATTTAATTTTTTCTTTCTGATTTTTGTTTTCTTCCTCTCAATCCTAACTACAAATGATCTAGAATTGTTGTTGTTGCTAACTAAATCATCAAAAGATCTTATAAAAAGGAAAAAGGTATAAAAATTCATACTTTTCATCGGTGTATCCGAAAAATGTGTGTGACATACCAAAATGCCCAGAAAATTGTAATTCAACCTTTAAAATAAATATCATGCATTTTTGATCACAATGGAATTACGGTGCTTCTAGTAATATTAAAATGATAAATTTAAAAGATAAAATTATAAAAATAATAACTTCTGAACGGGACCTCAGAAAAATGTGTTCGATATACCGAAATGTTCAGAAAAACATGTGTGACCCAGAATCATCATCATCATGCATCATTGATCACAACTACAATAATGTGCTCTAGTAGTAATGTTAATCACTAAGTTTAAAAATGGGGTTTATTCCCAAATAATGCAATAAATATAACGGGGACCCTACTTAACTTGTTGTTCATGTTTAAAGCTTCTAGGGTACATTTAAAATGTCATATCATCATCCTTGTATGCTTTGCACAACTGCCATGTGTTGATTGTTCTTTCGGTGTTGTTTGTGCATCGGTAGATCAAGGAGGTGAAGTGCCACCCCCGTCTTGTGACAATCCGTACTACCAGCCGTATCAGCAAGGCAAGCGTAATTCCCCCCTCTGAGCATATCTTATCCTATTTTCCGCCAATATATTTTTCTCCACTATATTATTGCATGCGGTTCTAAATGTCTTTTGCCTGGATTAGAGTATCCTACTAGTTGCATTAGAATCCTGTTGCCAATACCTGTTTTACCTTCCTATTACCTAGGTTTGTATCTTTGGCCATGGAATACTTACTATGATATGCAAGTGCTTAGCCATGCTTAGTGAAATGCCTAGAAGTACTAGGGCTGGTGAATGCTGGAAACAGGTGTTAACTTGTGACAGTGATGTTGATGGTGGAGAATTGCGGAGATGGATAATAAAATGCTAAGAAGGTGGGGATGAGAGGCCACTGTGGTTGTGGTGATTTGTCTCGTTCTCGCCGCCTAGGTGCGAGTTCTATACCTCTTGAACCAAGACTGAGCGTGCAACCATGCGTGAGGCCTATGCATTTGCAGGAACCCTCATAGACTAAATAACTCGAGCGGGGCTAGCCAGGGTCCTCTAGTTCGGGCTTCCATTTGCGCGTGCGTGATGATGGTGGGATGAACTGAGATGAGGATGGTGTATTGGAAAATAAGTGGCCGCGGGACAGGGTGCGAGAGGTACCTCTGTCCTACCGCCACTGATGATCCTGGTTAGTCCTTAACGGGGAGAAGTCGACACCGCTCCCACCCAGCCGGCTCTCCAAGGAAGAGAGCTAAAAGCTAGGTAATGGGCCGGACGGTACGCGTGGCAAACATTTGTACACCCCTGCAGGGTTAAATCTTTTCGAAAAGCCGTGTCCGCGGTTATGGACGAACTTGGGAAGTGAAGGTAAGATCATAGAATAACTTTAACGGAATGATTAAAAACTGGGTACTAGAGGTACCACTCACGATGCAAGGTGAGCTTCCTCGAGGGTGATTCGGGGAGGTGCCTTTGATGAACAGGTACAGTGGTTGATGATGGAAGGTGATGAAAGAAAGAGTACTTCTTACCTCTTTTGAAAATACTCTGAATAGTCGATGCCTTGAGTTATGTTTTCATAAATAAAATCAGCTTTATGCAAAAGAGCCATATAACTTTGAAAGCCTCATCGAGCATATATTAGCTCTTAATCTTGCGAGTTCGTCGAACTCAACGTCGTTTGTTTTGTTTCAGAGGAGGACTTCACCGACCTCGAAGGTGGGTTCTTTGTGGACGTCGACGAGTAGTCTGGGGTTCCCAGGTGGCAGCTTGGGACATCCTGGAACAGCTGGCGTTGTGATGTTTATCTGTAGGCCTCTTAGGCCATATTTGGATCTTGTTGTTTAGAACAACCTAATTCGCTTCCGCTTGTTGTAATGTTGGGTCTGTGACCTCTGGTTGTCATTTGCTATCTTTCTCTATATAAGAGTTGAACTATATGATTTGTGTCGTAGAGTCTGTGATGTGCCAGTTGTTCCACAAGTCTTGATCTTCTATTATGCTTTGATAGTTGTGCCTGTGTTAAGGCATCAATCGGGGTGTTGCGTTGTCTGGATGATGTACCCAGCAACGCCTGCCAAAGGTTTTGGCCGGGGATTGGTAAACCCGTAACCTCCGGTTGTATCGCTTAACCGGTGACACACAGCATCACTGTATAGCAGTCGGGTCGGGCGCCACAAGTTGGTATCAGAGCAGTACTGCCTGTAGGAAACCCTTCTACTGGTCGATGTTGAGTCTAGTGTTTGTGAAAATATTTTTAACCTAAAAATGAGTTGTGAAAACCATCTTAGGATTCTTTTTACTCCTTATCTGGTTACCCTCTAATCTCGGAGCAATCTTACCTCGATTTGAGTTTAAAGGTTTTACTTCTCACCTGTTACTTCAAAATTAGAAACGTGGGTGGGTTCGACCTTTAGTGTTATGTGTCACGTTGCTCCCGCTGCGTTGCAATCCCAAATCAACTCAGATGTTTCTACCAATCAATCATTTGATCCTTTCTTTGGGTTTTAACCCACGGACTTGAACATAAGGTCCCGGATTGTGCCAACTAGAGTGTGTTAAGTTGTGATTTCTTAACTCTCACTAGTAGCACATGATGCTGATCTTTGACCCAAGTTCTATCTTGTTGTTTTCCTTCTCGCAAAGTATTATCGTCCCTAGTCTGTGTACTTGTGAGACGCTAATGCTATTGTTCGACCATTCGGAGAAAGATACTAACCGTGTCATTGTCAAATCTCCAGAATGGCTCGAGGAGGTCGTGGAGGCCGTGGTGGTCGCGGTAACCACAATGATGATGAGGATGATCTGCCGCCACCACCCTCGATGGCTGAGGTCTTGATGGCCATTGAGGAGAACCGTGGGCGCAATGAGCGCTTGCTGAGCAGTTGGTGCAGCAGAATGCACGGAGGAACGAGTGCAACACTCTCACTGAGTTCCTGCGCTCGCAGCCACCCACCTTTGCTGATGCTAAGGAGCCACTGGAAGCTGATGATTGGCTTCGTGCTTGGAGCGCAAGTTCTCCGCGCTTCATGTCCCATTGGCGAGCAAGTCAACTTTGCCACCTACCTCTTGGTTGGTGCTGCTGGCTGTTGGTGGGAAAGCCATGTGGCTTTGTTTCCAGCCAACCATGTCTTCACCTGGGCTGATTTCCGCACTGCCTTCCGTGCGGAGTACATTCCCCAGCCGATCATGGACTTGAAGAGGAGGGAGTTCCTGGATTTGCAACAGGGACGGATGGACCTCCGCACTTATGGTCGTGAGTTCAACCATCTCTCTCGTTACGCCCCAAGGGACGTGACCAATGATGCTGACAAGCAAGAGCTGTTCCGCAAGGGTCTGAATCCGCAGCTCCGCTATGAGTTGCTTCCCTTCAGGTTCCAGACCTATCAGGAGCTGTTCAACCAGGCTTTCACTCTTGAGCAAGGAAGAAAGGAACTTGAAGCTTCCAAGAGGCCCGCACATGGGGACCACCAGAGTTCCTCGGGTTCTGAGAGCAAGAAGCGCAGGGTGTTTGTCCCTACAGCGCCGTACCTCGTGCTCCATTCATGCCGAGAGCCGGATACAGGCCACCTCCTCCGCGCCCCACTACTTCGACACTTGGGGTAGGCGGAAGTGGGTACCGTCCTATGCTACCTGCTCCACCTGGAGTCACTTGCTACACCTGTGGCCAGGCTGGCCACTACTCCAGGGAGTGCCCCCAGAAGGCACCTCTCGCGATAACTCCTGCACGAGCCCCTGCCACTCCAACTGGCAAGGCTGGACCTATTGTGCGTGGTCGCCTGAACCACGTCTCTGTGAAGAAGCTGAAGAGACCCCGGCGTTCTTATGGGTGAGTTACGAATCAACAACAATCGTGCTACAGTTTTGTTTGATTCTGGAGCATCGCATTCATTCATATCCATAGCTTTTGCAAAAGACCACAAAATACCGTTTGAGAAAATGAGCCGTCCCTTGGAGATCTCCACTCCTGGCTCCAAATGGCAAACCGATGGGGTTACTCCTGAGGTCCAGATTACTATCGGTTACTACTCTTTTCCTTTGCTTGGTAGCTCTGAGGTCAAATGGCATTGATGTCATACTGGGCATGAACTGGCTAGCCAAATACCGGCTAATCTCGACTGTGCTGCCAAGACCGTCACCGTGACCAATTCCTTCCGGTGACATGTGAAGTATTGGTCTGCACTGTCAAGACCTCCGTTCATCATACCCAACTCACCTGAGATTCTCCTTTGCTTTATGGAAGGCGAATCCCCTCCTGAAATCCAGGACATACACGTGGTGTGTGACTTCCCGGATGTGTTCCCGGAAGAATTGCCTGGCATGCCTCCTGACCGAAGTGTGGAGTTTGTCATAGATCTACTTCCCGGTACCGCTCCAATTTCCAAGAAGCCCTACCGTATGCCGGTGGAAGAGTTGGCTCTGTTGAAAGAGCAAATTGATCAGCTGTTAGCTAAGGAGTTCATCCAGCCTAGCAGTTCACCTTGGGGTTGTCCGGTACTCTTTGTCAAGAAGAGGGATTCTACCGTGCCTCGTCTAGTCTCTGACTATCGACCGTTGAATGCGGTGACAATCAAGAACAAGTATCCTATTCCTCGCATCAATGATCTGTTGGATCAGTTAGCTGGTGCAACGGTATTCTCCAAGATGGATCTGAGGTCAGGCTACCATCAGATAAAATCAGAAAGGAGGATATTCCAAAGACGGCATTTGTTACTCGTATGGCTCATATGAGTATACCGTCATGTCCTTTGGTCTCACAAATGCTCCAGCTACTTTCATGAGGCTCATGAACTCCATCTTCATGGATTATCTTGATAAGTTTGTCGTCATTTACATCGATGACATCCTCATCTATTCCAAAACCGATGAAGAGCATGAGGAACATCTTCGTTGGTTCTGACACGACTTCGAGAACACCGTCTATGCCAAGTTCTCCAAGTGTGAGTTTTGGTTGGATAAACTTGTCTTCCTTGGTCATGTGATATCCGCAATGGTGTGGAAGTCATTCCTGACAAGATTCAGTCCATTCTGGATTGGAAAACTCCAATGTCAGTCAAGGACATCGTAGCTTTCTCGGATTGGCGGGTTACTACCGCCGATTCATCGAAGGTTTCTCCAAATAGCCAAGGCTGACTGACCTTCTCAAGAAGGATAAAAAGTTTGTATGGTCGGCCGAAGCTGAAGAGAGTTTCAAACACTGAAAGCCAAGCTCACGTCCGCTCCTGTGCTTGTCCTGCCGGACACAGCAAGGATTTCGTCGTCTTCTGTGACGCCTCTCTACAAGGTTGGGTTGTGTAATGCAAGATGGCCATGTGGTGGCATATGCTTCTCGCCAACTTAAGCCGCATGAGCTCAATACCCAACTCATGATCTAGAGCTTGCCGCGTGGTCTATGCTTTGAAGCAATGGAGACCATACCTGTTTGGTAACCGTTGCGAGATCTTCTCGGATCACAAGAGTCTGAAGTACCTCTTCACCCAGCCGGATTTAAATCTCAGGCAAAGGCGTTGGTTGGAGTTAATCACGGACTACAATGTGAGTCTGAACTATCAACCCGGCAAAGCAAACGTCGTGGCTGACGCGCTAAGTCGGAAGTCCTATTGCAACAATCTGATGATTGAAAGGCCCAACCTGCCCTTATGAAGAGTTCGCCCGTTTGAACCTGGAAATTGTTCCTCCGGCTACCTTGCAAATCTGGAGATCAAATCTACTCTTGTGGACCAGATTAAGGATGCTCAAAGCGTGACAAGGGTATTCTAAAAATCAAGGAGAACATTGCTAGCGGGAAGGCCAAATGTTTTTCTGTCAATGAATCCGGAGTTGTTTATTTTGGTGACCGCTTGGTGGTGCCAAAGAAACGAAAATTGAGGGAGTTGATCCTCCAAGAAGCTCATGAATCTCCTCTCTCTATTCATCCCGGTAGTACCAAATGTACCAAGACCTTCGACCACTATTCTGGTGGACTCGGATGAAACGGGAAATTGCTAGGTATGTTGCTGAATGCGACACCTGTCGACGGGTAAAGGCTGAACATCAAAGGCCTGCCGGCACTCTTCACCCTATTGCTATTCCCGAGTGGAAATGGGATGAAATTGGTATGGATTTCATTACTGGTCTGCCGAAGTCTCCAAAGGGACATGATGCCATTTGGGTCATCATTGATCGACTATCAAAAGTGGCTCACTTCCTCCCCGTTCGTGTGGACATTACAGCTGCCAAGTTGGCAGACCTGTATACCTCTCGTATCGTCGTCCTTCACGGCATTCCCAAGAAGATAATTTCTGATCGTGGAAGCCTATTCACCTCCAAGTTTTGGACTAGTTTCCAAATGCTATGGGAACCCGTCTTAACTTCAGCACCGCTTTCCATCCCCAAACTGATGGTCAGACCGAGAGAGTGAACCAAGTTTTGGAAGACATGCTTAGGGCATGTGTAATCTCTTTCGGTAAGGATTGGGAAAAGTATCTCCCTTTCGCGGAATTCTCCTACAACAACAGCTATCAAGCTAGTCTGGGCATGGCTCCATTTGAGGTTCTCTATGGAAGAAAATGCCGCACTCCTCTAAATTGGTCCGAGACCGGAGAGAGAGCACTCTTTGGTCCAGATATTATCAATGAAGCTGAGGAGAAGGTTAGAATCATAAGAGAAATCTGAAGATTGCTCAGTCTAGGCAGAAGAGCTACTATGATAAGCACCATCAGGAAATTCACTATGAAATTGGTGATAAAGCTTATCTCCGTGTCTCTCCCCTTCGTGGCGTTCGCCGCTTCGGAATCAAAGGGAAAATTGGCACCTCGCTATGTTGGCCCCTTCACCGTTCTGGCCAAGCGAGGAGATCTTTCTTATCAAGTTGGAGTTACCGGTCAAATTCCCAAATGTACATGATGTGTTCCATGTCTCCCAACTCCGCCGGTGTTTCAAGGATCCTATCCATGGAGTCAATCATGAGGAGCTAGATCTACAGAAGACCTCACTTATCGTGAGCATCCTATCCGTGTCTTGGATGAAGCTGAAAGAAAGACCCGGAACAAGACTACCAAGTTTCTCAAGATTCAGTGGTCTCACCATTCCGAGGAAGAAGCAACTTGGGAAAGAGAGTCTAGTCTTCGTGAGGAGTATCCCGACTTCTTCCGCAATCTTAGAATCTCGGGACGAGATTCCTGTAAGGAGGGTAGAATTGTAACAGCCCCAAAATTTGAGTACCAAATTTTCGCTTTTTGTGTCCTCTTTTGCATCATGGCATCCATGCGTAGACTTGTCTCTTTTGAGTTAAAACCACATTGGTATCCAAATGATATTGAGTTGCTACAACAAAATGCCCAAGGTGCTTCAACAAAATTTCCAAACAAAGAAGGCACTCAAACTTACACAACAAAAGTTTCTTGACATCTTAATTTGGTCAAGGAAGTTCCAAGGGTTGAGAACAATAGTTTGCAATTGCTAAATATTACAAATGGGCAACGTTTTGAAATTAGCAAAAATGCCTTAAGTCAATCCTATTAACAAAAGTGGTCCAAATTATTTTATTTGGCAACACCAAATTTTGTGGTGCCTCTAAATGGTGTTGGGAGCCTCCCCATTTTATCTCAAATTTTTATAATTTATTTTGATGCCTCTTTTAATTCAAAACATGTGCTGTTTTAATTTTTTAAAACAGAAAAGGACCTGTTCGTAATTAATTGAGGACCTATCCGTGATGACTGAAAGTTCTGCGAGGGGTTTTCTGCAATTTGTGCTTCTTCTTCCTGTAGCGACGCGCAAGCTCGCGTCGCAGCCGCACCAGGTCGCCGCGCGCTGCCCTGCCCCTGCCGCACCGGGCCCTCTCCCCGCCTCCACCTGCGAGGAAGAGCGAGCCGCACCCGAGCTCCACTGTTTCCCCACCCCGCACCGCTCGCTTGCTCCCCATTCTTCCCTCCCCGCCATGGACGCCAAGCTCGAGCTTGCCGAGCTCGTCGCCGCCGATTGAGCGCATCCCGCCCAAATCGGAGCACACCCGCGGCTCCGCCGCGTCGCCAGCTGCATCCCTGCCGGAGGAATCGAGCTGGGCCGCCCCGAATCGCCACCGCCGTCATCATCCTCTCCGCCCACCGCCGAGCTCCGCCGTGAGCGAAATCCGTCGCCGTCGTCGCACCCCGCCGTCCCCGACCTCTTCCCCGTGCTCGTGGTGAGCCCTGGCCCGTGCTGGCTTTTCCCCTCTCCCCCTCCCGCGCTAGTTCGCCGAGGCCTCGCCGTGTTCCACGCCGCCGTCGCCGTCGCCGTAGCACGCACCCGCGCGTAGACGTATCCGGTGAGGATTCCGGATTTTTCCGGGTTCTGTACCGGTTTAACTAAAACGCTACTGGACCGGTGGATTTTTATCCGGTCTATATCCGGTCCATACCCGGAAACAGTTCCGGGATGAATTTTCATCCGGTATAAAACCCAGATTTTTCCGGGCTGGAATCCGGGATTTAATTTTTTCTTTCTGATTTTTGTTTTCTTCTCTCAATCCTAACTACAAATGATCTAGAATTGTTGTTGTTGCTAACTAAATCATCAAAAGATCTTATAAAAAGGAAAAAGGTATAAAAATTCATACTTTTCATCGGTGTATCCGAAAAATGTGTGTGACATACCAAAATGCCCAGAAAATTGTAATTCAACCTTAAAATAAATATCATGCATTTTTGATCACAATGGAATTACGGTGCTTCTAGTAATATTAAAATGATAAATTTAAAAGATAAAATTATAAAAATAATAACTTCTGAACGGGACCTCAGAAAAATGTGTTCGATATACCGAAATGTTCAAAAAACATGTGTGACCCAGAATCATCATCATCATGCATCATTGATCACAACTACAATAATGTGCTCTAGTAGTAATGTTAATCACTAAGTTTAAAAATGGGGTTTATTCCCAAATAATGCAATAAATATAACGGGGACCCTACTTAACTTGTTGTTCATGTTTAAAGCTTCTAGGGTACATTTAAAATGTCATATCATCATCCTTGTATGCTTTGCACAACTGCCATGTGTTGATTGTTCTTTCGGTGTTGTTTGTGCATCGGTAGATCAAGGAGGTGAAGTGCCACCCCCGTCTTGTGACAATCCGTACTACCAGCCGTATCAGCAAGGCAAGCGTAATTCCCCCCTCTGAGCATATCTTATCCTATTTTCCGCCAATATATTTTTCTCCACTATATTATTGCATGCGGTTCTAAATGTCTTTTGCCTGGATTAGAGTATCCTACTAGTTGCATTAGAATCCTGTTGCCAATACCTGTTTTACCTTCCTATTACCCTAGGTTTGTATCTTTGGCCATGGAATACTTACTATGATATGCAAGTGCTTAGCCATGCTTAGTGAAATGCCTAGAAGTACTAGGGCTGGTGAATGCTGGAAACAGGTGTTAACTTGTGACAGTGATGTTGATGGTGGAGAATTGCGGAGATGGATAATAAAATGCTAAGAAGGTGGGGATGAGAGGCCACTGTGGTTGTGGTGATTTGTCTCGTTCTCGCCGCCTAGGTGCGAGTTCTATACCTCTTGAACCAAGACTGAGCGTGCAACCATGCGTGAGGCCTATGCATTTGCAGGAACCCTCATAGACTAAATAACTCGAGCGGGGCTAGCCAGGGTCCTCTAGTTCGGGCTTCCATTTGCGCGTGCGTGATGATGGTGGGATGAACTGAGATGAGGATGGTAGTATCTGAAAAATAAGTGGCCGCGGGACAGGGTGCGAGAAGGTACCTCTTGTCCTACCGCCACTGATGATCCTGGGTTAGTCCTTAACGGGGGAGAAGTCGACACCGCTCCCACCCAGCCGGCTCTCCAAGGAAGAGAGCTAAAAGCTAGGTAATGGGCCGGACGGTACGCGTGGCAAACATTTGTACACCCCTGCAGGGTTAAATCTTTTCGAAAAGCCGTGTCCGCGGTTATGGACGAACTTGGGAAGTGAAGGTAAGATCATAGAATAACGTGAACGGAATGATTAAAAACTGGGTACTAGAGGTACCACTCACGATTGTAAGGTGAGCTTCCTCGAGGGTGATTCGGGGAGGTGCCTTTGATAAACAGGTACAGTGGTTGATGATGGAAGGTGATGAAAGAAAGAGTACTTCTTACCTCTTTTGAAAATACTCTGAATAGTCGATTGCCTTCGAGTTATGTTTTCCATAAATAAAATCAGCTTTATGCAAAAGAGCCATATAACTTTGAAAGCCTCATCGAGCATATATTAGCTCTTAATCTTGCGAGTTCGTCGAACTCAACGTCGTTTGTTTTGTTTCAGAGGAGGACTTCACCGACTTCGAAGGTGGGTTCTTTGTGGACGTCGACGAGTAGTCTGGGGTTCCCAGGTGGCAGCTTGGGACATCCTGGAACAGCTGGCGTTGTGATCTTTATCTGTAGGCCTCTCAGGCCATATGTTGGATCTTGTTGTTTAGAACAACCTATTTCGCTTCCGCTTGTTGTAATGTTGGGTCTGTGACCTCTGGTTGTCATTTGCTATCTTTCTCTGTATAAGAGTTGAACTATATGATTTTGTGTCGTAGAGTCTGTGATGTGCCAGTTGTTCCACAAGTCTTGATCTTACTATTATGCTTTGATAGTTGTGCCTGTGTTGAGGCATCAATCGGGTGTTGCGTTGTCTGGAGTGAGGTGTACCCAGCAACGCCTGCCAAAGGTTTTGGCCGGGGATTGGTAAACCCGTAACCTCCGGTTGTATCGCTTAACCGGTGACACACAGCATCACTGTATAGCAGTCGGGTCAGGGCGCCACAGGGAGTAAGTAAAAGAATTATATCTATCTCTGTGATGGGGAGTGATGAACGGAAGCCACATGGAGGATATGACCTATCAGTCACCAAAAAACAGAAACAGAATGCTTTGTGGATGATTGCATCATGTCCAGAACAAAGATGAAGATACCTGAAGAACAATGTGCAAATCAATCACTCACATGACAAGGTAAAACCAGAACAAAGAATAGCACAATAGGCCGCAACCAAAAGGAAATAGACAATGCGGCGATGATTGTTTAAGTACACAAATATTTACTTATATTTCTCCATCAAGTAACAACCGTCCATTGTTTGAAAGTATACCATTTACTGTTTACTATGTGCTGCACTCTAAGGTAGTTCACTCGGGTCATTTCCAAACATGAATGTGGTTCTCTTGATTTTAGCAGAAATAACAGCCATGTAAAACAGGTCTCAGACGTGTACATAACCTTCTTTTTATATCAATGCATCGAAACACAATGTTTTTTTGCGTTTTCGCGAAAACCAGCCATGCAGAACATCATAAATGATGAATTGCTCTTTTTTAACCACTTATAAGTGTAGAAAAGATATGCAGTAAAGTATGTGCAGCAGTTCAAATCAGGGCCTGGTTGATGCTTGAAGTAGTATATTAGCGATTTAGTGCATCGTGCAGCATGACAAAACACCAACAAAATGATGGTACCCCTGTAGAAAGACCAAGTATTTGCACGAAGTAGAAGCTGGCATAAAACACAACTGAAGGTGTGCAAGACTGCAGAACTGAAAGTAGGGAGCCAACACACAACAGCAGTACTGGAATGACAAATGAAGGGAGAAAGCATAGGACGTCTCCAATTGCTGCAATCTATTTCGGACCATCTCTTTGTTTTCATGTCGTCGCCTAAACGTCGCTTAAACGCCGCCAAGTCGTCCAGTCGCGCTGGAGCCAACGACTGGGAGCGACGCCCAGCAATTTTGAGTTAGGCTCGCGCCCAGGGAAAAAAGTCGTCGCCCCGCTCGCCTGGGCGTCGATTGGGTTGGTTCGGGCGCCCGCCCAGGTCAACTGGCGGGAAATTTCAGGGGGAATCGGGGGGAAACGGGTTAGTTGGCGCGCACCTGTGAGGGGTAAGGCAAATCGAGCGGAGAGGGAGGGAATCGACCACCTTAGAAGTGAATTGAGCGGGAGAGAGAGGGAATCGACCCCTGCAGAAGCGAATCGAGCGGGAGCGACCCCTGCAGAAGCGAATCGAGCGGGAGAGAGAGGGAATCGACGCCGCCACCACCAAGCTTCACCGACGACACGCCGCCAAGCTTCTGCGTCGGCTCCAACTCCGTCAGCCTCCTTCCTCTGCTTCTCTCCTCCGCCTCCCTCTCTATTTTCCTCTCGCGCCCTTCTTCCTCCAACTCAGTGTGTCGCTCTGCTCCTCCCTCTCCCTCCGCCCCCTCTACAGCTCTGCTCCCCCATCTACAGCGCACCCCTGTGCAGCTCTGCTCCTCCTATTTTCCTGTTTGTGTTTGCTGGTGCTATATCACCTAATTTGTGTTGAAACTATGTGTTTTAATTTGTGTTTCGAACTTCTGAACCTTATGCTGTTGAACGTATGCTACTGCTAGTTGTTATTTATGTTCCTAAATCTCCAAATTTGCTTTCATATGATGCATAATTTCATTTTTCCTGTCATATTATTTATTTATTATTATTATTACGCCCAACGCCCAGTTGTTGCCTAAGCGGCGATATGTCGACATGTCGACTCAACTCTTCGAGCTCGACTCGACTCGACGACGTCCGAACTTCCATCTTTGTAAGCATCACTTAACACCTGTTTCTTGGCAATGGCACTGAACACCAAAATGGCAAAGCATAAGAAACATTGACGAGGTGACTGAAAGTTGTTAAGTGGTAAGTATCTCATGGTTATCTCTATGCAGCAGTCATGATAAAGCTTCTAACTCTTTCGTTTTGTAAGATGACTGAATGGCAGACAGTATGAAGGTGGGAGGCATCCCGGCGATATGGCTGGTCCAAGTGAATGCTGCAAAGAGAAATGTCATGAGGTGAGAATCATGTATGCATCAGCAATGTGAAATTCAGGAGAAGGGAAACGCAGAACTGTACCAGGCAGCAAGGAACGCCCCCTCTCAATTTTGTTTCCCATAGAGGCCGCGCTGGCGGGCGAGCGCAAGGAAGTCCTCCAGGCCATTCTGCCTGCGGCTGGTGGCGGCAGGTGTAGTGGTGGTCCTGGTCCTGGTAGGAATCATGAGCACCGCCCTGATGAGAGGATCGTCATGGAGTGGCGGCTCTGGTTCTCGCTGCTGGTGCTGCTGCTGCTCTGCTATGAGTTGTTCCTCTGGTTGTGGCTGCTGCTGCTGCTCTGCTTGGGGCTGTTCCTCTGGTTGTGGCTGCTGCTGCTCTGCTTGGAGTTGTTGCACTGGTTGTGGCTGCTGCTCTGGTAGTTGTTGTTGCTCGGGCTCGGGGTTGGGGTACTGATCCTGGCGCCCCTGACCTTCCTGGTGCAAACCCTAGGCTTCCGGCGCGGATTGGAGGGCGCCACGTAGTCGGCGTCGGCGTCGTCGGAGAGTGGCGCGGGCGACTGGGTGAAGGGGAGGTTGCACATGGTTATGGCGTCTCCTTGCTGGGTGGCATCTGGAGGGGTGAAGGGGAGGGTGCACATGGTGATGTGGTCTTGTTGGGTAGCATCGGGAGGGGTTGCGAAGACCTCCTCCTCGTTGTCGTCCTGGGAGGCGGACGCGGCGAGGTCGTTGTCGCCGCCGAGGAAGGAGGAGCCGGCGAGGAGCTCCTCCTGTGAGGCCGAGATGTCGCCGCCGCACTCGAGAGCCACCTTGGCCAACATCGACTCGAACACGGGGGCAGAAGCGCCGCCGCTGGTCGATTCCTGCGGCGGTGCTTTCGGTTCCGGGTGGCGGGCGTGTGGCAGCAGCGCTCTGAGAAGGAAGGGAACCCGCATAGGGGAGCCGCCGCCCGCGGCCTGGTGGGATGTGTCGCTCCCGGAGGGAAGCACGCCGCCTCCTGATGCGCCGGCTCGAGGACCGGAACGCACGGTGAGCCCCGCTCGGTGCTTCGCGTCGTGGGCGGGAGAGGCGCGCGCCGTGGGTGTGGAGGGATGCCGCGCCGAGCGCCGCCAGTGAGGGGCGGTGGATTTGGGGATTTGAATCGAGAGCAGGTGGGGTTTCTCTGGTTGTATTTGAGCGGTTACGTTTTCTCAGTGAGTGAGGTTTTGGCACCCGGGAAACGCCTTTTTTTCGGGTGGCAGGTGTGGCAAAGTGAATTTCCCATTTTAGAGTGACAACAAAATAAATTGGTCTGAGAAAGCCCAGTGCTTTCTCTATTTTGAAAATTTTAAAAATCGTATTTATAAGCTTTAAAAAATTCTGAAAAAAATATTGCATGTCGTCAATGATGTATCTACAAACATGCAAAATCTAGATTCCATATACCTTATATTCTAAGCTACAAAAAAAAGACAAATCTTGTATATTTTGGAGATTTGAAAGTTGTACATTTAAATGTACACATCTGTCATTTTTTGTAGGTTAGAATATAAAGTATTTCAAATAAAAATTTCACGTTTGTGGGATACATGCAGGATTTTTTTCAGATTTTTTTTAACTTATAAATATGATTTTTAAGACAAAAATAGTAGATGGAGCATTGGTGCTCAGGAGCAAGAAATCTCTACTCGTACTATAGTACTTTCTTCTGTTTGGTACTGCGATGGGCTGCAAGAGGAACGCCCGCCTCTGTTTGAATTCCCTTTTTCAATTCTCAAAGTACAAACCCTGGATTACAAAGCGATTCAAGATAAAGTATGCTGTGAATATGAAATGCTGAAATGTTAAGAACCACTCGTAAAAAGACATGTTTAGGCCATCCCGGTCCAAGCGATTCCAGATGAACAATCTAATCTATCTATCCGACTATCCCACCCACTCATGCCATGTCAGTCAGGTTACAACAAACTCGAAGAAACAAGTTATATTCGTTTCAAAAAAAGAAACAAGCTACTGAAGATGAGGAGTCTGATACTATGGGGACGACGCTCTTCGCGCGCGCTGCTGGCGAGTGTAGTCCCAGATGGCGATGGCGGCGCTGACATGCACATTAAGCGACCTGACGACCCCCAGCTGCGGGATCTCCACGCACACGTCCACCACCTGCTGGATGATGTCCACGGGGATGCCCTCCTTCTCCCGCCCCAGCATCACCACCGTCTTCTCCGGGAACACGAACTCGTCCAGCGCCACGCTGTTGGCCGTCTGCTCCAGCCCCACCACCGTGTACCCCTCCGCCCTCTTCCTCTCCAAAAACGCCTTCACGCTCTCCACGGGAACCTCCACCATCGGCACCCACTTCTCCGCCGTCACGCTGATCAGACGGAACTGCTTGTCCTGCGCCACCCCCAGGTCCGCCACCGCCAGCCCTCCTGCCTTGAATATCTCACACGTCCGAGTCAAGCCCGCCAGGTTTGGGATCCGCTCCACCAACGACGCCACCACGATCAGATCCTGCTGGCTCCGCCTGATCGTCTGTGCCGCATCCTTCCTCGACTCCACCGCCAGGTTGAACGCCTCGTCGTCTTCCTCTATCTCGAAAAGTAGTCTCGAGATGTCGTTGTTGCCCATCACTCCCACACCGTTGCTGCTCGATGCTTGCTCGCTGTCCCGGTGGGGTATGATTTTCTTCTGGAAATCTTGACTGGCTATCATCTTGCCATCCTTGCTGTTGCTGTCCTCCTTCTCGGGTTTTCCAACCGCGAGATCTTCGTTTTTGATTGTTGCTGAATCCTTTATCATTGAAGTTCTCAGCTCTTCCCTCACGTCCTGATATTACCATACAGACAGGGGTTTGATTTGGACATATGCGGTTTCGTGCAACAAACAAAAGATAGCTCAGATCAAAGTGCTTACATTCAAAAAGTTGTTTACCCGCTCCAGCACTGACATAGGGACACACTCAAAGCCAGAGGACTGCAATCAAAGAAGAGCATATTCAGAATCATACTAGAAACGCCAAAACATTCAGCACCACATCGAAAAATCATAATGGTCCTAAAACCTTCCATTTATACATTTCCTGACAAAAAGAACAATGACACCAAATTTCTAGGAGACAAAGAATACTACGAACCTCATGGCGAGCTGTAAATATTCCCGAAGGAGTCCCGGACGTATCGGGATCAAAAACATCGAGGAAACCTTCAATTGATACTCTGAGCCTGAAATCAAAACATATGAATGATACAGATATTCAAGAAGGAAAATTTTATATTGGTACTTTTTTATTTGATAAAAAGGCAAATTGGCAATTGGATTATGTGTATAAAAGTTGACAATATTGGTTGGGGGACAAATTCCCTCACTAACTCCTGATGGTACATTGAGAGGTATTAACAGGTTGATGTTGTATCCTTGCTAAATATAAAATGAAACAGAGTATGTGGATGTACCTCGCACAGTCAGAATTCTCTGCCAGATATTTTTTCAAGTCTTGGAAACACCTCCTCTCGATGGATGAATCTTCTGAGCTTTCGAGTTGCAAATTATGCCACAACTTGGAAAAAACACAGTGGACAAGTAGCTGTGGTATAGAATAGATCTTCAGCTGACTAGGACAATATAACACGCTCCAGAAGAACGTAGCTCCATATAATTTCAAATAACATAGTTTTACCTGAGTGAAACTTCGTAGACTGTGGTGATGGGACGTTAAAAATGGAATTACTGGAGGAAGCAGTTGATTCAGATGGTTTCTCTGCGCAACCAGCTCCCTTGTATGGAGGATCACGTTTGCTGCTATAAAAACATATGAAGATAGTGCCTGCAAAGAGAAGATATATAAATATACAAACCAAAATGGAAAGACATCTGACCAAACTGTTCACCTGTTGTCGCATCTCATTGTCATGAAAAATAGGAACAAGCTGTTCTTCAGCCTGGAAATGATAATCATCAGAAAGGTCAATAGCTAGAGGCAAGAAAATTCTACTGACGTCTAAAAAAGTGTGTACTGGTCACAGGGGTCAACAAGCATTGACATGGAGACCAAGGAGCTCTCACCAGTCTTGGAAATTTCAAATAAATAAGTATAGCAAATGTCTCCAAGAACTGCCGGACAGCTGGTAGATTATTTCTCTGCAGAAACAAAAGTGTTGAACTTGCCACCAATGCAAAGGTAATGCAATAAAATTATGCAAGGCAAACAAATTATATTTCATTTCCTTAAGAATTTAAACTCAAGCAGGTTTGTACAATGAAAGCGAAAACACGGACTATTCCACTTGTTTGAAGCAACCTACACAAAATCTACATATATATTGTGGTTAAAAGAGAGGTCTACAGATGCATCATATACAATGGCATAAAAAGTGAAAAACACATAAGATTAAGAAATATTCTTACATAAAGACAGATGTGAACACTAGATGTCACTTCCTCAACCATGTCTTCGTCTATATAGTGCGACAAAATACATATCATCTGCCACACGCGAACTTTACGCCTATGTACCTGATAAATATGGATATTTCAGAAACATGGTGCAAAATAGCACGGTTCTCGATACCAAGAAACAGTCTTACACTGCTATATTTTTTGTAAAGTTCTTTCGAGAGATCATTGTCATTCACCTGTACAAACATAGCAAATACAAGGTGTCAGAAATCCACTCATGTTAGCAGGCCTTTGGAAGCAAGCATGATCGATAAGTTTGTAGCATCAGACAAGTTTCAGAATCTGGTTGTAGGTTGCATATTTACTAAACTGGTGTTTGGTACATCAAAATTCACTGGAAACTCTATGTACAAAAGCTTCCAAAAACTTTGACACGGCACAGCCATTATCGAGTAAGAAACAGTGACAGCATATAGAAAACCTCAGACATCATTGCTCTAAGATGGCAAGCCCAGATAAGCTTTTCTAAGTCTGAAAACGGTACCGCTGAATCCAGAAGTTTCAGTAGAAATAGTTTGCCACATTGACGAGCTTCTTCAGTCTCCAGTCTGCTCTTTTCTTTGATTTGCTTCCATAGCTGATGAAATAGAACAGCAACGGAAACACGAGCATACAATTCTGTATTAATGAACACCTGCAATAACATTTAAACTGTGAGTTCGATTACTAGGTTGGTGATTTTAAAAACAAAAAAGGAGAAGGTTCGACTAGTTTCACGCTGTTAGTGCAAGAATAGTTAAAACAATTCAAATAAAAATTCGAGTATACATTATTCCCTATCCCATTACATTACAATACTATTCCCACGAAATGAAGTTGATAGAAAAGCACAGTCACTATACCAACCAACAGAGGAAGGTACCCAAGGTTTCGAGAACCATAAGGGCGCAGTTTACCTCTGTGAATTCACGATCTGGACTCTGAGCTAGCATGGAAACTTCCAATCTTGCCTCATGGTTTTCAGACAGTTCAGCTTCAAAATCTTCATCAAATGCCACTATTCAATAAACATGAAGTTCGGTTGGAAGAAGGTTAGAATATACAACAGCATATCACCAGGCTTTATTTAAAAGGCAACAGTGGAAAGAAGGGAAATGGTGAACATACAGACACTATAAAAAATAATGTATAACATACCAGATCCATATAGTGCTAATAGCTTCAGTTCCTCCATGTAAAATCGAAGAGTTTTCGGGTACATAAGCCATAGACCACTCAAGTGCAAAGCTGCTAGGCGTATAGTTCGAGGACTCTTTGAACCTTCATTAAGAAGACTCTCAACAAACTGGAGACAAAAAAATAGGTTACAGTGTTACAGCATATCTTATCATTATAGCATGCAAAAACTAGTGCTAAAAAGAACTCTAATAATCCATTGACGAATTGAATAAAGATGTCATGTTATCCATGTAAGAACAATGTGGGGTCAAGCAGCAGAACAGGTGAAACTAAGGTAAAATTGTTTTGGCCCCATTTTGCTACGCAGCATTCTGGTGGTTCCCTGATTCCCTATAGCACAAGCCAGATTTTGCAGTATCAGGTTTCATGCAGTCATTCATAAAATATATAATAAGAAACGTATGCAGAGAAGGCTCGCCATTGAAAAATAACAATAAACATGCACGTAAGTATTACAGGCAGGCCACGAATATAAAAAAACAGCACTACTTAGCAGAACAGGCAACGAAAAGACACACAACAGCAGCAAAGGCATTTATTAAGCAAGTCCTTCGATTAAAAATAAGAAAGCATCATCAGGGCATCTCTAACAGTTTTGCGCTGAAAAAAATAAAGAACAGATGTTGCATAAAAGAGGGAAATACTAGAACATGTGTTAGGACTGACCCATTTCAAAGGACCTGGCCCTTTATCATTGGCCTGGTGCATATCCAGATTGGGGAAGATTGATGGGTGCAATATTGCAGACAGTAGTGCAGCAATTGGTGCGACTCTGCGTTTATTGCAGCTAAGGTGCAAGACCCAGGAAGACTTCACCAATTGCATCATCATCTGCAGCAAATAGAGATAGACTTTAAATGCCAATAGAAACAAGCCAAATTAAAAATCTGAAGTTGAATAATAAATGCCCCATCCGTTAAAAATACATGGTCTTTTAGATTTATAATTCAAGCTGTCAAACAGTCCAACACTTTATTAACTTGGAATGCCAATATGTGTAAAACTGTTTAGATTGTTCATGTGAATACAGTACGATGTGTACTTTCAAAATGTAATGTTATTATTTATTATACTTGTAGTTACTATATCACTTTGGCTGATGGTAAAAAATTCCTATTTGAGACCGTAGTTTGTCCAACGCGCTATATATTCTTGAACAAAAGGACTTGAGGGAGTACCAAAATTCTTCAGGTGCAAACAACTACGTCAAGAAAAAAACATAGATGAAAACCAAAACTAAACATTTGATATCTTCTAGTGTATAAGCAGCTATTGTTTGGGAATTAAATAGCTATAGTCGCTCACAAAAAAAAGTCACCAACAAATAGTACCTCATAGCTGATGCCCACAGAGGATAAATTTCTGTGGCTCCTATTTAAGTGTATAAGCCCCAAAACAGACCTCACACATCTAAGGATGGATACGACAGAATTCTCACCAGCATTTTCAAGACTGCAAAGATTAAAAATAAATAAGTAAAATAAAGCAGACAGATACATCAATACGTATGAAAGAATTATAAGTTGAAGAATTTACAGAAAACAAGATAAAAAGGAAACAAAGAAAATATAATCATGTTTAAACTTTAAACGTGACACCGCTATCTATTCGGAAAAGGCCGACTGAATGCCATTAGTCACTTCTTTAGATAACTTGGGTACTGGATTTGTAAAAAATGCTATAAAAATTCATGAAAACAGGGAGTCTACACAAAGCCACTAACGAGTGAAAAGTTCTGAAAAGGGTGCAACTATGAACCATGCTAGGATCCCTCAAATACAGGTAAATAAGTAGTCGGTGTGGTTTCGAACATTTTCTCAGGCAATAATCCCATGGTTTCGCTGCATCATACATAACGAGTGAAGAAACTGTAAAGGAATGTTATACTTGCCTTTCGGTAATATCAAGAAAGATGGATTGGAGGGTTGAATCTGAGTACAGAGAACCTAATCTCTTAAGCTGAGATTCATTCTCATCACAGCAGCAAGAAATGGATAACAGGGAGTCTACACAAAGCCACTAGATCAAAACTAATAATTAGGAGCTGTTTAAATAATTTACTTGCGTATTTACGAAACTGAGCCACGCACACTACGAAAGGAAGCGAGAGTTATTCTCACCTTCCAACACATTAAAACAGCTCGTCTGCTTCGTGTCAGGACTCCATTTGTGAGGAGAATGTTGATGTTATCAAGAAAAGTTGTGGCCAGAAGATCCAATGATAATTTGATTGCTCGATTGTTTTGCTTTGTTTCCACAAAATCCTGAAACTGAGAGATGGGAGCAGTAGATAGAGCTGCTAGAACATAGGCTAGAGCTTCATAAGCCGCCAAGTGAAGTTCAGCTCCAGTCTTGTAAGAGAAAAAAGAATTTATCAGGCATAAAAACTTATATGGAGAAAGTTCAAGCAACTGAACAATAAATATTCAGTACATTAAAAATGAACCAACCTCTGTGGCATTAGTACAATGCTGGATCACTTCCCAACAGAATTCCCAGAGATATGAAAATGCTGAATGAAGAGACACATCAGAGGTGTAGTGGTTACACCATGAAACAACAGAACTAACGCACCTCATAGACCAAATCTGTGAAATATCGCAATAGGAAGTTAGATGATCAAATGGTGAGATGCACTTTAAAGCTAAAGTAAAATACGGTACCCTCTAATAAGAGATCTTCACAAGCTATCAAGACAACTGGACAAACACAGTTATACTGACAGCTCAATAACAAGCTTGTATACAGAAATTCCTTATTTAAGTAACACAACTGAAACTTGCAGGTATTTAGTTTTTACAACATTACCGTGGTTCAGAAGAAAGGACAGTATACAAAAAAAAATGTTTTGGATTAGCACAGCAATTTAATCATCCTCTACGCTAAATGGGACCTCTTACAAGCAGTAAATACAACCCACTAGATGTCTAGATGCTATACTGTGGACTAACTTATCAGGTAGGGACGTACACACTGCAACACTGAAGAGGTTATGGAGGTAGCTAAACGACGCTGACTCGGACCTCCAAGCTTTCCTTTAACAGAACACGGTAACTCCATGTCATCGATACTTTTTAACCAGAAAACCGAGCAAGATTGCTTGCTGAAGGCCACCATATTTTCCTACAGCAAGACATAATCAAGATGATATTTAAAGGCTGTTAGAGCAAGAGTCACCAGTTACAATCTAAAAAAAATGTTACCAAAACTGAAAGCAATGATTTTCCGAACTTTTCGCTGAGAACACGATGCTCTAATTCATTTGTCATATCTGAACGTCCATCGTCGATGGTATCATTTTGGTGAACAAGTTTTTTCTGCTTCACTTCAAGCTCCTCGATCAAGCTTATGATGATGATAAAGAACTTCACGTCAACGCATTCTCTCCCGGGAGAATGTTCCGAAAGCTTGTCACCACATTTCTCCAGGAACTGCAAAAAAAGGACATCTTAAACCAAAGTTGATTTTAATTTACACAAGAGGAAAAACATAACTTCAGTGCAGGCATAAGTATCACGGCCTACTAATAGGTGACAGACCATGCCAGCTACACATTTAGGTTCCAGACATGAGCATAGTATATCTTATAAAGCTTTAGTTTCTAAATGTGCAGCTTTGGTTCCAGACATGAGCATAACACTTATTACTCTATAACAGTGTTGATGCCTTCTATTTTAGAGACATAAAAGTAGGTGTCAAGAAAAATATACCGTAAATATTTGCTTGAAATGTTGCTCCTCTGAGGTTACAAGAAGGGTCCTTGCCCACCTCTGTGCTTCAGCTTCCCATGCACTCACATCCTCGTCATCATACAAATACGACCCTTCTACCCCTGTGTGCTTCATGAAGACGTTCGGGAAATCAATTAGCTCATCCAACAAAGTGTTCTTCTCGGAACATTCTTTCTCCTGAAGGAACCATTTTTGCACTGTAGTCCTCAGTGGTCCTACAAGGTAAACGCGGTGCGAAGCAAATGATAAGATGGTAATAGAAGCAAATGAAACTGTTTAGTTATCCTCATCAGATCATAAATTCAAAGCAGATGCTGCTGACAAACATTTCGCCATTTTTTCATATACCTACCAGTATAATCAGTACACTCTCGAGGTATTGTAGAAATGAAATACAAAAGCCGATTGAGTGGAATTTCAGCTGCACTTGTCAAGGACGCTACAGCTTTGATGACCTGTTCACAAACTGCATTTGACTACAAGTTAACAAGTTGATAATGCATTACTTACACTACTTCCAAATTCTTCCAGGAAAAGATTTCCAACCTTTCAGGCGATACTTTGGATTAAAATGGTGTTTACTCCTCTCACTAAGAATCCACAAGGAATCTAACAAATCTGTAGTACTGACTGCTATAGATGTATCTCCATTGCATTTTGCCAACGTGTTCACAGCAGAACCACATGGTAAATTATGTGTATCTGGCTGACAAGCACATGAGGCTACACAACATGCAAGAGTCATTAATCCTGCTCGGCCGAATGAATCTTGTTTAACAGCAGACGCCAAATTCCAAACCAGATGTAAGCGTTCACTGACAATATATAGAGAAATATAAGGTCTACAAGAAGGCAGTAGAACTATTGAAAACGAACTAAACTAAAGGTATGTGTAGCATTTGGACACAAAACAACATAAAGTCCCATTTGAACTAGTATTGAGTTCAGGTAGGTCACCATATGATTCAACCACTGCTAGTCCTTGCAGCTCCAGCATTTGCATAAGTTCTATCTACTTATGTTATATGCAAATTGACTACACAGTTACCTTTGAAAGAACCCAAAAAAATACACAATACTGGAAAAAATCAAGTTTAATACTCATTGCGAATTTGCGATACAGGAATGCTTCTCTGGGAACTTTTCTGGGTGAAATGGGCAACTGGATCATATCGGTGTCCTTCAATTAATGTAAAACTAAAAATTATAACAGAAACTGTTACACAACTAAACTCATTTCTAGTCCAAAGCATCAACACTCATAAATATAAGAAAGCACAAAAAATCCCCAAACAGAGACAAAAAGCAATAGTTGTCCGAGCAGTACCCTGTTGTCAATTCCCGGGCATAACTGCTGAAAAACCTCCCTGCGCCTTTTATGGTTTCTGAGTTATAAACACCACCAACGCCTAAAAATAATTTATGCACACCGCTCAGCATGTATAAGGGAATGAACTGTTAACAGTATGACATACTAAAGTAAATATGACATAAAAGAACTAGAATATAATAACACAGTGAGAAAAAACATCATGAACATCAGGGATAACCAAACAAGAGCAAGTGGGTTGTATTTTAAAGCAAACAGTGAAATGTAAAATACTTGCGCAAGGAAATAATACTAATTTAGAAGAAGGGAATAATCACATACAATCAAGTTTCCGACGATGCACATTTCGAAATGCTAACAAAGTTTAAATCCAAGTTTGCTGCAAAGGGCAAACATAGACAAAGTGATGCTTCTTCAATAATTTTAGCCATTTGATAAGAGAATCATATGCCAATTAAGATATCGTAATCTTCCTTTACAAAAAAAACGGTACTGGGATAAGATGGTGTTCCTAGGAATGCCTTTTGAGACATAATGGTATTTCTGTTTATAGGTAGGTCCCTCAAAATTTACCAAGAAGAAATAACTGCACCGTAAAGTGCAAAGTAAAATGCGTATTTGGATTGAACAGAATGATTTTGCATTTCTCAGAACAAAAGCGCTCATGTTCTAGCAAATTAAGTGGAAAGAAAAACTAACCAAAATCCTTGTGATGAACTACGTCATTCAAACCACGCACGAGAGGGCCAAGAACGAAGCCTCTAGGGATCATTTGAGCGTAGCCTTTGTAGCATTCCCATGTAACATCCAAAAAGGATTGCATTATCAGGCACCGCGCTGCAAAGGGCATTCATAAAAGCATATTAAGACAACATTCTAGATATGTATATGCCATCAACATATCAGTACTAACCTTGAGGATTATCATGAGTAAACCCGCGCTCCCACAGTACTGTCACCCAGTGCAAAATTCCTTCCACAGATTCCATCTGGGCATGAAAAGCTCTGTAGGGTATGTGATTTAAATAGTCACTCTGTGGTGTAGACTCAAACAGTAGCACAACCTGAGCATTGTCTTTGAACTTATTAGCCAGTTGAAGCAAAGAATTGTGTAATTATTGATTGAACTATTGTTGTGCTATCACTAATACTAGGTGGATATTTAGCTACATAGGCTTGGGTTTAACAAATATTAAATCCGGTATTGTCAGGGTGAATAGTTTGATAAGAAAAACATGCAGGAACAAACTAACCTGGTGTTTCCAGGCCGCCTCGACTAGATGTGTCCCGAACTCCTGGAGCATCTCATAGAGTATCAGGAAGACCTTCCATCGGTCTTGACCACTTGAACAGTGCTCACCTGATTGACTGATTTCTTCAACACCTAGGACTTGGCCTCTTTGTTAGCCCACCTTTCTTTTTTTGTCACTGCAGTAGTTGATTTAGCTGGACCAGGCGGAGCAGCTGTGCTCCTGCCAGAGCATTGCTGGCTCTCAACATCTTCAGAAGAAAATATGCTTAGAGATATTTTCAAGACGTAAAAAGCCCGTTTCCTTACTAAAGTATCCTTGTCAACCTGGTGTGTACAGAGTCACATGTGTTATCCCCAGTGTAGAACTTGACTGGGCGATTTTCAGCGCAGATCAAAATTTTGGTATAAATAGCAAAGTAAATAACAAAAGGGGCTCACCAGTCCTCTGCGCAGTTCATCCCAAAATTCAGTGACATTCCTAAGATCGAAGTTCTGGACCTCGTCAGCTCTGGATACAGCATACTGGTGCCCCGATTTCAAAGCCGAGAAGTATAGGGCGAGTATATCGTATGCATCCAGACGCTCAGTACGGCCGAGAGAAAACAGAGAAACGCAGGAGCTCCAAATGGACTCCAAGAAACCAGACCTGCGTACCACCAGAGAACGATTTTAACTTGAGCAAACGATTTCAAATTAACAAGTTCCCACTGCACAGGAAAGGATGCCAACCTAGATAGCTTAAGCTGGACCGCGCCAAACTTGACGGTGACACAGGACACCTCTGCTAGTGAAATCAGCAGAGTCTGCAGGAGGATCCGGGTGGCGCAAGACCGACACTCTTGGCCGTGGTCAAACATCTTGAGCACCAGTCTGGACATGTCCCAGGTCAAATTCTGCACCAGAGCATCGAGGGAAGCATCAGCAGCACCTTGCAGTCCGAGGGTCTTCCTTCTCCTCTGCAATGCGTCTCCGAGCAATGACGCCAGGAGTGCAATGGCCTTGGTGAGGGACAGCAGCCCAACCCCTGATGGGTGATCATCCCCGGCATCCCAGCGGTAGTGATACATGTTTGAGTCGTCGCCGTCGTCGCATTCATGGCTGCCGATGTTGGGCAAAGCCATTGCGACAGCGCAGGATCGGATGCAGAACGGCAGGATGGTGGCTCCTAGTAGGTCCCAGGACTGGTTGCTGGAGACGGCATCGCACATGAGCGCGATCGCCTGCTGCTGGAGCTGGCTGGATTGGGCGTCCTCGCCGCGAAGAAGCGGCAGAAAAACCCTCCAGAGCAGCATGCGCAGGGCCTCCCTGGAGTCCTCGACGTGGGAGAGCAGATGGCAGAGCGCGGCGGCGTGGGAGAGGGCGGCGGCATGGCCGTGGCCGGGATGGAGAGCCTGCACCTGCAAGGAAGAGGGAGAAGAGGGTTGAGCGGAAGCTTGCGGGGGACGGAAGAGAGAGACGCTGACCAAGGCGAGGACCTTGGGGAAGGAGTCGAGGAGCGAGTGGAAGAGCTCGGAGGGGGAGCTGGAGGAGCAGGAGGCGAGGACGCAGTCGACGACGGCGGCGACGGCCTCAGGAGGGACGGCGCGGAAGCAGCTCTCGAGCGCGGCGAGCGCCATGGGCAGCCGGGCGGATGTTAAGCTTCGGTATTTTTGCGGCGGCGCCGGAGGAAAGGGCGAAACTAGAATGGTTTTTGGAGAGTTTGGGCCGGGCCTCGCTTCTCTGCTCTCTTGCTCTTTTCGTTCCTTGCAGAATTTGTCCAGACTCGCCAAACTCGGCTCATGGACTCTTCCTGTGCCGTGTCTTACAGTAACTCTATTTCTCCTAGATGCCATAAAATGTCTTATATTCATAATTCATCGTTATAGTACTCCATCTGCAAACAGTATGTAATTCAAAGGAAAAAAATCTTCATCTACAAGAAACTTGGTGACTTGTTATCGTTGGTGTCTGTGTTTGATGTAACTGGCACTGAACCTACATATTTTCCAACTTTTCCGAAGTTCTCGCCACCTGAACCTCCAGTATGAAGAAATTCTGTGCCAAATACTTCTTCAAGTCACAAAAGAAGATTATTAATTTGATGAATAACGCATGCTTATCAGGAAAGCAAGCTGGTATAATCGGGAATGGAGTCAATTAACAAACATGCATCCCATGTGGCCTTTCTTTGAGCATCACGTACAAACCATTGCATACAGAACACTCGAGCAGTAGATTGATATCCCAAATCACTAGGGAGCAAATAGTATGGTTCAGTAGGATGTGTTGCTACTGAAATTGCCCATCTTCACATAAGAGGCTTGCCTTGCAACTTAAATTCAATGCCAGTGATGGAGTACATACTTGGTCCGTTTGCATTTGTAAAGACACATGATACAGAGACAGACGACACCAAGTCAGACCTTGGTAAGGTTATTACTACCTACTGCTGCACCGTGTGTGGTGTCCCAGTATTGCGAATAGAGATGCTACCATTGCACCTGACAGACTTTACTCAAATCCCAACAGGCAGCGCCTGCAAGTGTCATATGCTTCATATATCTATATAAGTCAATGCAGTTCGACTTGCTGATTATTTTGTTTAGGCGAAGTAATGTTTAATTCCTACCTACTATGCACTACTCTTCTGTCTAGATTGTATAGTATACTGTTTTGATTTTCAAATGGTGTTTCATTTTTATGTACTGTATAGTAAGTTGCTGGCCTGGATGTATCATAAGAAATCTCCTCAATGTTGTAAGTTCAACTATCTAGGTCATCTTATTTCTATCGAATAGCAGCAGATTCAGACCACTGCAAAAGAAGTAGCAAAACATCAGCAATAAACCTACTTGATCCATTAAGTTCAATTGAATGTTTCTATTGCAACTGCAAATCATCTAGCACACACTAAAAAACAAAACCTAAAACTAACCATACATAATAAAAAGATACCACCCCGGGTTCCCAGTATGGATTTAAAAACAAAGATCCCATCATTTTAGGTAAATTATGTTAACTTTTATTCCTTTACCTTTTTACTGAAAGCATAGGCTATGCTTCTCGCAAGAAAACCAGCTATGCCAGAGAGTTGTGCTTCATTAAGTTATTGCTAAATTATTTGGAAGAACCAAAAAAAAAATTCCTCGAAACAAATCAAGATAAAAGCCATGCATTAATTGCTGAATCAAATATGAACAACTAGGTTGCGGTCATTCTCAGTTTAATATGCCAAAGCCATGCGCCATCTCAATAACATGACAGTAAAATAGTTGCATGACAATGTCTAAAGCATTACACACAAGTCACAAAGTGATATGTTTCCAGTTTTGCACTGCAACAAGACATGCCACAAAACCTGAAGGGGCACAACAATCTAGTCAACCTTGTCCACAATGACCACAAGATCTATTGGAGGGATCCGTCAAGAACAAATACGGTCAAGGTTGCAACAAGCTAAATTTATCAAGATCATTGGCAGCTTTAAATTCAAGTTGAGCATTTGGAGAAGGCCTACTATCAACATGTAGCTGGCTGTGTTGATCAGCTATCCATTCCTCAGTATATTGGTCCTTCAACACCAAATCTCATTAACTCGAGCACTTTACCATTTAGGAGAAAGAACTTGGGAAAGTTGACATCCGATATGGTGCCGACATAAAACTTCAACTCTACTTCTCTAAGATGATCAAGGCATTCAATACGACATTGTGGTTTAAGATGATGCAGATTCTCCATATCATTTCCTGGACATGACTGAAACAAAATAAAAACTGTTACACAATAGAAAAATTGGCCTCCACCTTACAAGTGAAAGAAGGATTTATTCGCTGGATAATATATGAAATGATATAAGCTATTTTTAACACTAAAAGCTAACAAAGAGAGAGAGAGAGTCACCGTGATGTAGAACTTCTCCAAGCAAGGAAATTTTTTGAGGAAGACTATAACTGCAGCAAGATTAGGGCCACTAGACGTGAGATGCAAAACCTTGACGCTGGGCATCAGTGCTTTCAAGTTGCCAGTAACCATTCCCTAATAACAGGGAAGCCATAAACATACAACATGATCAGAAAGAGCCCTACTAATATGAGATGTGTAATACTGAATCTTGGGTAATATGGTTACACCTACCTCAGAAATTGCAGACCCAAGTTTGAGTTTAGTGAAGTCGTCTGTCATGGAGCCCAAGATCTCAAGTTTCGGTGCCTTGATTAGCCGGATGGTTGACTGTGCATGAAGATTATGTCTGATCAATCTTTCTAGTCTGGGGGTATTTTCTATGACTAGTTAATGATAGTCATGCAGACGGTCACGGATGCCGATTCTCCTAAGAGTCGCTGAATTGATGAGAAGGTAGCAGAAACCCTTGCACCCGACCAGCAGCAAGGTCTCGAGGACAGGGCAGCCATCGAGCAGGGCGTGGAGAGTATCTTCCCGTACGGAAAGGAAATTCATGGTGAGCTTCTCAAGGCAGGGGAAATTAAACGACGGTGGCGCATCGTCCTCATGGAACCTGCAATTGCCAAATGTGGCCACGCGCAGGGTCGGCGCGAAGCGGAGAACAGACAGCGGCATCGGAGTTTCCCACTTTGAGAGCCAGAAGTTGATCTCCTGGAGATTTCGGAGAGCGGGGGACCTGAGCCAGCCGTCGGGGTCGGTGATTTGGGGGCAGACGGTGAAGATGCGGCGCGCGGGCCCGGTTGCTCGGAGAGGATCTTGGACACGGCGGCGGCGCGGTCGCGGCCGCACCCGTCGATGTGGGAAATGTCGAGGTTGAGTGGGGAGGAGCGCCATAGGGGACGCCAGCGGCGGGAGAGGGAGGGATAATCTCCGATAACCCCCCTGGTCACTTAAGTATCGCCCACAGGCCCCTTCTCGCTGTCACTGACATGTGGGGTTTAAGTGACCCGGGGGGTTATTAGGAATTCTCCCGGAGAGGGATGTGGTGCGCACGGCGTCGTCGATGGGACGGAGAGAGATGATGCCGAGGATCTCACCGGGGAGCGAGCTAATCAGATCAACTTCCTGCACATCCAGTGCCGTCTTGGTTACGGAGGCGCCGTCGCCGCCGCCGCCTCCTCCATGACCCGGGGTCGCACTCGCACGAGAGATGGCCAAGGCGCGGCGCTTGCACCCGACGCTAGGATCTAAATCCCGGGCAGTCCCAGCCGTTACAGCTTCAATCCTGGGCGCCGGTCGCCAGAGTTGTCGCTCGCTATGGCTTGCAGCGAAGAAAAAGTAAGCGTACAGGGCTATGGGCCTGATTCGGTTAAGCGCCAGAGCGTTGCGGAGGGAGGCGCTAATCTCCAAATATATTTTTTTCTGGTATTTTTTTTTCATTTAAGCGTCCGCTTAGGCGCTGCTCATTATGGATGCTCTTAGTCGCACGGAGCACCAAATCACTTGTGTAATTGTGTTCATTGTCTCTTTTCCTCAGTTAGTTTCAGAGAAACACGCGAGAGAGAAGAGACATATGATATACTTGGCTTGGACTAAGAAACAATGAATATGCAAATAGTATAAATCAACCGTGAAATCCTAACTTTTTTTTCTTTTCACGTCAAAAAAAAAACCGTGAAATCCTTTCAACCAAAAAAGGGGAACGCATGGAAGCGGCGGTAGAGCGCCCCGAGCCGGCTGGTTCCACTGTAGAGGCCGCAGAGCTGCACCTTGCGGCCGCTCTCAAGGTCATACCGCAGCAGCCGCCTGCTCTGGTCCAGCACCACGAAATCGCCGGAAGCGCCGGGGAAGTCGACCGGGATCTCGGAGCGGAGCATGGAGAGAAAGTACCACACGGACAGGTCCTCCACCACCGCCTTGTGCACGCGCCGCCATGACGCCGTCGCATTCTCCTCCAGGAACCACACGCCGTGCACGCCCTCCACGCCGTCGTGCGGGAGCATGCTCTGGCTCTTCTCGTCGCGGATGTCGAACGCGCACAGCCGGACCCCCGTGCCGTCGACGGAGCCCAGCGACCGCCCCAGGCGCTGCACGGCTTTCTCCGCCAGCGGCGGCTCGCGCAGCACGGCGGCGCGGTCGCGAGCGGCGTCGTAGCGGACGACGCGGCCCTGGCGCCGGCTCAGCCAGTAGAAGCAGGAGCCGACGTGGACGCCAGGAGAGGCGGCGCCGAGGCAGCGTGCCACGCCTTCCGCGCGGAGCTCCCTCGCGTCCCACTCCCCCGTCGTGGACGAGAAGGTCTCCACCAGCCCGCGACAGAGCCTGCGCCGGAGGAGCAGGACCACGGTGAAGGCGGTCTTACCGGTGGACGCGTCGACCTCGTAGTGGATGCCGGCGTTGGCGTCGCTGACCGCGCGATGGTCGACGGCGGGAGCACGATCCAGCGGTTAGCGGCCGGGTCGCACACGTGGTAGCGGCTCCGGCTCCGGGCTAGAAGGAGCCGGCCGTGGGACGCGACGAAGCAGATGTCCAGCATCGGGACCGTGCGCTCAAAGAAGGCGACGTAGTCCTCCACCCGCGGCGGCTTAGCGTCATCCATCTTTGTGGCGACAGGGTGATCGACGACCTCAGCCTCAGCCGTGGGTTCCTCGTTGTCAGAGTCGTCGTCAAACAAAGAGCCCAAGACCTGCCATGCAGCGGCGTCGGCGTCGGACGATGAGTCGTCGTCGGGAACATCGCCTTCTTCTTTGGAGGAGAATGATTTGTCCGAGGCAAGGAGGGCGGGCACGAAATCAGGATCAGGGCGTGCGATTCTCACGATTGGCCTCGGCGGCGGAGACGCTGGCCGATCGTCCTGGTACTTGTCGGGAACGGGCAGGGTAACGGCGACGCGGCGGTCATGAGCCTGAGGATCAGTGGCGACGAGGGTGAGGTGCGTGTACCGGACCTTGCCACGGGGCTGGACGACGAAGGCGCTCGGGCCGTCGTCGAGGAGCGGCAGCGGCCGCGGGGAGAGGTGGCGGCAGAGGAACGTCGGCGAGGAGAGCAGGGGCGCCATCGGCGGCAGACGGCGGCGAGGCGGTACGCGTCCTTGGTGGGAAGCCGGAGCAGGATCTCGGAGACGATGCCGTCGTCCAGGTGCGGCACGACCACTCCGGCGGCGGCGGTGGCCTCCGCCATCTGTCGAGATGGATTTGTTTCCACTTGGGCCTCGCGACGCCTCGTGATTAGTGGACTCCTCCATACATACGTACGCGCGCAGCTGTAGCTAGGGTCTATCGTTTGCTTCCGTTACGGCAACGAAATCGATCGAGAAACGGATTCTGTTCACTTTCCATCAACTTGATGGGTACGGGTACCGTATGTGTAGGGACGTAGGGTACGGGTAGGATGACAATTTTACCCATGGGTACGGGTACCGTACCCGTATGGATAGGGTATGGCATAATTGTATATCCATGCGTGGTACCCATACTCTATCCATTAATTTACGGGTAGAGCACAGATATAATCTCGTATCCGTGGATCCATAACCTGCCCGTTTATATACTTACACGCGGAGGTTTAACATTCATTCTCGTAAGCTTGTTAACTTAGTTTAAAGTTGTCATTAATTATCAATTTGGGTTGACATAATTGTTATGTACTCAAATATAGTATGTTACTAAGTTGAGATAAATATTTTTATTTTACCAATATGTTATCGATGAATGTAAAATTATGTATAACATGTGTACTATTTGATCTACCCGTTGGAAACCCATCGGGTATGGGTAACCGTCGAGTATGAGTACGGGGAAAGTTTCATACCCGCGTGTAGAGTATTTTACCCATTAACTATGCGGGTATGGGTATGGTATCGTTCTACTCGCGCCATAGCCTACCTATTGCCATCCTTAGCATCAACCGTTGGGGAAGAAGAAGGCGGTAGAGAGTGGCCTCCATAGATGCTTGAGAAGGATCTCTTGGTGATGGAGGATTATGTGGCTAGCAAAACTATTGACGAATATGCGTTTAACACAATTCCAATTTGGATACGTATATACAAGCTGCCATTACATTGGGGTCGGTGAGCGGAGATACAGAACAGATTGGTAATCAAATTTGGTGAGTTTTTGGACCTGAAAAATGGACTGGCTGTGGGGAAGTATCTCTTGGTGATGGAGGACCAGCACTACTGATGATCCAGGGGTGGAGCTAGAAAAAAATAACCCTGATATGCACAACTTTAGCCTGTACATAAAAGATTTTTGCATGTAAAAGGTACTAGCTAGCAAAAAAGGACGATATTGTTAAAATAGAAATTTGACTCAAAACTACAAAAATAAAAAATAATAAACTACAAAATAAATATATTTGAGTGATGCTTGACTTGGATTGAAGCCGCATTTGACAGTGAGGTGGATTATAATAATCCTGTATTTCCAAACAGATTTTGACTATTTAGTGTTCAAGTAACATTTTTGTTCCTTTTCTAGCTATTTTGCCTATAATAATCCTATATGATCGTAGAACAATTGTTCTACGGTAATTTTCATTAATATTAATATAAATACAACACAGAAACCTAAAAAATTACCCAACATCAGTTCTTTCTAATATGGAAGGAAATTTAAACTGAATCAAGAGGAAGAGCTGAATCAATCCAGCCCTTTAGACGATCTGCATTGATTAAATTGGGAAGTGAATTGCGGTGGACAATTTGATTTCCTTTGAGGAAACACCCATTGGTCATAGATTTTGGAGACCAACACACAATGATTGATACAGAACTACCAGCACAAATTTTCCTTTTTTTGAGAACCTGATAAATCGATTTTCTTTTTAAGAACCTACTTTGGTGGATTAAATAAACAGAACATTGGATGTTTTAGCCACCTCATGGGCCATACATACAAGCCATGTTCAAGGCAAGCCTGTCCTGTGGAGTTCTGGAGTTGGATGACCTCGGGTTTGTTGGTGATGCTTTCACATGGAGAAATCATAGTCATTCAACGGAAAAGTATGTAAAAGAGAGGTTGGATAGGGCGGTGGCTTCTACAAGTCGGTGTATGCGCTTCCCGTCTTACAAGGTGGTAAATGGCGATCCACGACTGCCTGCCTAGCTGCCGTGACTCTCTTCGTTTTAATTTACTTTATGTTCTGCGTTTAGTAAAAGTCAAACTTTATCAAGCTTGACCCAAAATGGTGAAAAAAATATCGACTTTCCTATTGTAAAATCTCAGCTCGAAACACATGGTATTTTGACCTACATAAAAAAGGAAAAAAAATGATTTTTTTAGGGTTCAAACTTTTGCACGGTCCACTACTTAAAATCTTCTCTTTTCTCATTTTTACAGAGTCTTAAAAAAATTCTAGTTTCGCCGCCTCCTCCATGATACTCACAGTTAGAGCATCTCTAGCAGACGCGGAAACGGAGCGCGCGCGCCATATAACAGAATTTTCCCGCGCGCGGGGCCATTTCGCGCGCTCCACCAGACGCGGGAAAAAAGCGCGCGCTGGCCAACGCGTTACGTTTCGCGTTAAATACCCCGCCCCGCGGCCAGCGCGCGCTCACTCCACGCGTCTCCAACCGCTTTTCCCCTCCCCTCCCACCGCTCGCGCCACCGCTCTGAATCCCGTCGCCGCTCGCGCCACCGCTCGCAATCCGCCGTCGCCACCATGCCTCCGCGCCGCACGAGCCAGTCCGGGTACCGCGGCGTCCGCCCGCGCGCCAACGGGACGTTCTACGCGGAGATCCGGTCCGGCGATAGCCGCGTCCCGCTCGGGACGTACGCGACCGCGGCGTGGAGGCTCAACCGCTCGCGCCGGAGCATGAACTTCCAGGACTGCCGCAACACGCAGGAGGCAGCGAATAGGGCGCCGCCGCCGCGCCTCGTCACCGCCGACGACCGCCACGAACACCTGATTGCGTGGATCACACGTTCGTTGGGAGACCCCAAGAGGAAGGTATGAAGCAGTGTAGCAGCAGTTTCCCTCAGTATGAAACCAAGATTTAATCGAACCAGTAGGAGCAAGAAATCACTTCTGAACTTTGTCAGTGGCGCGCTGACGTGGAACCTGCACACAACACAATCAAACTATTTTGCCCCAAAGAAACAGTGAGGTTGTCAATCTCACCGGCTTGCTGAAAACAAAGGATTAAACGTATGGTGTGGAAAACAGTAGTAAATTGCAGAGAATGAAAAGGAACAATGTTTGCAGTTGGTTGTATTATCAGTATAAAAGAATGGACCGGGGTCCACAGTTCACTAGTGGTGTCTCTCCATAAAAGATAACTAACATGCTGGGTGAACAAATTATAGCTGGGCAATTGACAAAATATTGAGCGCATGACATGCATATATATGACATAATGATTACTATGATATTCATGTGGGCATTACGACAAAATACATAGACCGTTATCCAACAGCGTCTATGACTAATAATCCACCGCCAGGTTGTCATCCGAGTTCCCGTTGGTATTAAGTTGCAAGCAACGGATAATTGCATTAAGTAATGTGCGTAATGTAAACAAATGCATTAGACCTAACGGTGCACCCTTAAGCTAAGCATCGGTTATTTTATCCCTAGTGGCAACAGCACAACCACAATCTTAGAAGTTATTGTCACTCTCCCAGATTACCGGAGGCATGAACCCACTATCTAGCATAAATACTCACTCTTGGAGTTACAAGCATCTACTTGGCCAAAGCATCTACTAGTAACGGAAAGCATGCAAGATCATAAATAACATATAAGATAGATTGATAATCAACTTGACATAGTATTCAATATTCATCGGATCCCAGCAAACACAACATGTAGCATTACAATAAGATGATCTTGATCATGATAGGCAGCTCACAAGATCTAAACATGATAGCATAAAGTGGAGAGACAACCATCTAGCTACTGCTATGGACCCGTAGTCCAAGGATGAACTACTCACGCATCACTCCGGAGGCAGGCATGGTGATGTAGAGCCTGTGATGATTCCCCTCTCCGGCAGGGTGTCGGGAAGAGCTTCTAAACCCTCCCGAGCTAGGGTTGACAGCGGCGGCGTGTCTGGAACTTTTCGTGGATAATGACTCGGGTATTTAGGGTTTTCGCATCGGGAGGAATAAATAGGCGAAAGGGCGGCGGCTGCAGAGCCACGTGGGCCCCACACCACCCCACGACGCGGCAGGGGGCCCGCGCGGCCCCATGGTGTGGCTGCCACGTGGCTCCCCTCCGTCTCTCCTTTGGACTCCGTGTTCGTGTTGGAAAAATAGGAGGTTTTGTCCAAGTTTCGTCCAATTCCGAGAATATTTCCAGACTAGCTTTTCTGGAATACAAAAACAGCAGAAAACAGGAACTGACACTGTGGCATCTTGTTAATAGGTTAGTCCCAGAAAATGCATAAAAATGCTATGAAGTGTATATAAAACATGTAGCAATTGGTATAATATCAACATGGAACATCAGAAATTATAGATACGTCTGAGACGTATCAAGCATCCTCAAGCTTAGTTTTACTCGTCCTCGAGTAGGTAAAACGATAAAAAAAAATCTGAGGTGACATGCTACAAACATAATCTTGATCAAATAGTATTGTAAATCACATGTTATGAATGAAGTGATCTAGGTCAATGGTCTATAGTTTGCTAGCAAGTAGATAATGAGCAAACAACTGAATCATATAAGCAATAACTTTTCATGAATAGTAATTTCGAGACAAGCATCAAAGAGTTTTGCATAAGAGTTAACTCATAAAGCAATAGATTCTAAGTAAAAGGTATTTGATTGCGTGGATCACACGTTCGCTGGGAGACCCCAAGAGGAAGGTATGAAGCAGTGTAGCAGCAGTTTCCCTCAGTATGAAACCAAGGTTTAATCGAACCAGTAGGAGCAAGAAATCACTTCTGAAGGTTGTCAGTGGCGCGCTGACGTGGAACCTGCACACAACACAATCAAACTACTTTGCCCCAACGAAACAGTGAGGTTGTCAATCTCACCGGCTTGCTGAAAACAAAGGATTAAACGTATGGTGTGGAAAACAGTAGTAAATTGCAGAGAATGAAAAGGAACAATGTTTGCAGTTGGTTGTATTATCAGTGTAAAAGAATGGACCGGGGTCCACAGTTCACTAGTGGTGTCTCTCCATAAAAGATAACTAACATGCTGGGTGAACAAATTACAGCTGGGCAATTGACAAAATATTGAGCGCATGACAATGCATATATATGACATGATGATTACTATGATATTCATGTGGGCATTACGACAAAATACATAGACCGTTATCCAACAGCGTCTATGACTAATAATCCACCGCCAGGTTGTCATACCGAGTTCCCCGTTGGTATTAAGTTGCAAGCAACGGATAATTGCATTAAGTAATGTGCGTAATGTAAACAAATGCATTAGACCTAACGGCGTACCCTTAAGCTAAGCATCGGTTATTTTATCCCTAGTGGCAACAGCACATCCACAATCTTAGAAGTTATTGTCACTCTCCCAGATTACCGGAGGCATGAACCCACTATCTAGCATAAATACTCACTCTTGGAGTTACAAGCATCTACTTGGCCAAAGCATCTACTAGTAACGGAAAGCATGCAAGATCATAAATAACATATAAGATAGATTGATAATCAACTTGACATAGTATTCAATATTCATCGGATCCCAGCAAACACAACATGTAGCATTACAATAAGATGATCTTGATCATGATAGGCAGCTCACAAGATCTAAACATGATAGCATAAAGTGGAGAGACAACCATCTAGCTACTGCCATGGACCCGTAGTCCAAGGATGAACTACTCACGCATCACTCCGGAGGCAGGCATGGTGATGTAGAGCCCTCCGGTGATGATTCCCCTCTCCGGCAGGGTGCCGGGAAGAGCTTCTGAACCCTCCCGAGCTAGGGTTGACGGCGGCGGCGTCTCTGGAACTTTTCGTGGATAATGGCTCGGGTATTTAGGGTTTTCGTCGGGAAGAATAAATAGGCGAAAGGGCGGCGGCTGCGGAGCCACGAGGGCCCCACACCACCCCACGCGCGGCAGGGGGGCCCGCGCGGCCCCATGGTGTGGGTGCCACGTGGCCCCCTCCGTCTCTCCTCTGGACTCCGTCTTCGTGTTGGAAAAATAGGAGGTTCTGTCCAAGTTTCGTCCAATTCCGAGAATATTTCCAGACTAGCTTTTCTGGAATACAAAAACAGCAGAAAACAGGAACTGGCACTGTGGCATCTTGTTAATAGGTTAGTCCCAGAAAATGCATAAAAATGCTATGAAGTGTATATAAAACATGTAACAATTGGTATAATATCAACATGGAACATCAGAAATTATAGATACGTTTGAGACGTATCAAGCATCCCCAAGCTTAGTTCTACTCGTCCTCGAGTAGGTAAAACGATAAAAACAAAATAATTTCTGAGGTGACATGCTACAATCATAATCTTGATCAAATAATATTGTAAAGCACATGTTATGAATGAAGTGATCCAGGTCAATGGTCTATAGTTTGCTAGCAAGTAGATAATGAGCAAACAACTGAATCATATAAGCAAAAACTTTTCATGAATAGTACTTTCGAGACAAGCATCAAGAGTTTTGCATAAGAGTTAACTCATAAAGCAATAGATTCTAAGTAAAAGGTATTTAACCAACACAAAGGAAGATTTAAGTTTCAGCAATTGCTTTCAACTTTCAACATATATATCTCATGGATATTTGTCAACACAAAGCATATAATAAGTGCAATATACGAGCATATAAAAATTGTTGCACCAAAGTTGACACTAGTGTTTGCTTCTAAGATAGAAAGAAGTAGGAAAACTGACTCAACATAAAAGTAAAAGAAAGGCCCTTCGCAGAGGGAAGCAGGGATTAAATCATGTGCTAGAGCTTTTTAAGTTTTTGAAATCATATAGAGAGTAAAAATAAGTTTTGAGAGGTGTTTGTTAATTGTCAACGAATCAGAAAATGGAAAGTACAATATGACCCCTGCCAACCAGACTTTTAAGAGCGGCTCCCATGAAGGACGTTATTTCTACCAGCAAGGCAGATCATCCCTCTTTCTCTTTTGTTTACACATGCAGATATTTCACTGTTTGTCATTGCTTGACTGATAAATCAGGGCAAAAATGTGAAGAGAATTAAGCGGTTAAAGTTGTAATTAATTGGGACTGGGCACCCCATTTGCCAGCTCTTTTTGCAAAATTAATGGATAAGCGGATGTATATGCCGCTAGTCCGGTGGTAAAGTCTGTTTGACAGTTGACATAAAGACATCCACCCCGTCCTCATGAGCTTGGTAAACATTGACACAAAATAGGAGTAATAAAGTTTGAATAGTTTAAAGGTAGCACATGAAAAATTTACTTGGAATGGCAAGGAAATACCACATATAGGTAGTTATGGTGGACACAGATGGCATGGATTTTGGCTCAAGGTTTTGGATGCACGAGAAGCATTCCCTCTCAGTACAGAGTTTAGGCTAGCAAGGTTATTTGAAGCAAACACAGGATATCAACCGACACAGCAAGGCTTATATGAAAACATATTGCAAGCATTATAAGACTCTACACTGTCTTCCTTGTTAACCAAACCCTTTTACTAGAAAATATCTAGACCTTAGAGATACCAATCATGCAAACCAAATTTCAACGAGCTTTACGGTAGTTCTTCATTAATAGGTTTTAACTACATGATACAAAAGCTTAAACATGAACTACTTGATAACTCAAAACAATTGACAAGTATCAAATTATCCAATACAATGATCTACAAGAATATGTAAGCTTTTTCCATTATACCATCTACCACATGCAACATTTTCTGTTCCAACCAAACACCAATCAATTTATTTCAACATAAACTCTCCAAACAATTATAAGTGAAGCAAGAGAGTACTTTCTTTAAAAGAACTAACAGCTCTGAATAAGAGATGCATGCAAAACAGGAGCTAAAAGCATAGCAATAGCTAGATAAGAATACTCAACAAGTATAAGTGAAGAATAGGAGTATTCATATGAAAAAGCGGAGCGTGTCTCTCTCCCAATCAAGAATGCTGGGGTCCAATCAAGTTGACCATAAGAAAAATAAAATACTGAAAATAAAAGCACACAGACGCTCCAAGTAAAGCACATATGATGTGAAAGAATTAAAATATAGTTTCACTAGAGATGACCTGATAAGTTGCTGATAAAGAAGGGGATGCCTTGGGACCCACCCATTTGGTACTGTAGCCGCGTGGGACCCACCCATTTGGGCCTCGTGGCTCCGTTGCCTTCGATCTTTTCTCCACCGACATCGTCTTGACCTAAAAACGCCTATAAAAAAGGTCCCCCGACGTTCTCTGGAAGGAGCGCCGCACAAACACAGAAACACCGAAACGGAGATCAGGAGCTGCAGATTGGAGGGGAAAACTCCGGCGGGGCGCTGCCGGGGTGGTCTCCACCTTCTCCAACGACTTCTCCACCGTCTCCATGATGAAGGGAGAGTAGTCCACCCCTGGATTTGGGTTTGTGGTGGTAACTTATGTATCTCTCCTCTCTTTGAGCTTCACTAATTAGTACCGTATGAGCTGCTGAACATGATTACGGTCATCTATGTAATTCCCATGGTGGATATTGTGGTGTGAGATAATATTTGTTATGCATTTACTGTTGTGTTGGATCTTTTATGACTTGTCATACTTTGGAGATATTCTATGATGCATGTGATGGTTTGATTTATGCATAATGCCTTGTTTATCTTTATCATGAGGTGATTGACACCACCAAGTGTAGATAGATGAGAGAGGTGTGGTCACACACACGAAATATAAATCATTGCACTAGTGTTTAGAATATTGTCCATTAAGAAGTATGATGTATGTGGGTACGGGATGGCCGATGTGACACGGCATAGGCATTGAGTGACACAGTACCGCCCAATATCCTTTATCTGGGGGTAAAAAGAAAGAGTATGATGTGGGAGTGAGAGCAACCACGCTAGCCTTACAAGGGTGACCTAGCAACACAAATGAGTATTTCTTTCAACTATGTGTTTTAGGACATGTAGCCGTTATAAAAGCTACCATTAAAACATGACAATTATGTGTACTTTATCTATAACATGATAATCACCATAGATGAGAGATAGAGGATTAAGTGAACTCATGAACCCATGTCCATTATTCCTATAAGAGAAAACCTATGTCTTGTCCTCTTGCATTGAAGAGGATTGGGACACTTTTACATTCTTGCTTGGTTACATTAAACTTCCATCCATCAAATCAACCACCTTGCTCCTTAAACTTGTTTAGTGCATAATCAACTAAAACTTGTGACACTTTAGTTGTAGGGAATAGATAATTTTTCCTTCTTGCTCCTGCGGATCGATACCTTACTTCCACATTGAGAGGTGCTATAGTGATCCCCTGCTCTTGGGGGTAATCAAGTACTTTTCTGGCGCCGTTGCCGGGGAGCGTAGCGCTTAAGTTTCTATTCTTGTGTGCACTAGACTAAGCTTGGGGAGGTTCTTTAACTTGTTTTATATCTTGCAACCATCTAAGCTTGGGGAGGTTCCTTTAAACTTGTTTGGTTGTAAGTTCCTCATTACTTTTGCTATGGGTTTTCTGTTTGATTATACACCTGAGGAACTTGCAACATTTACACTTGAGGAACTTGAAATATTACAAGAATCTGATGATTTCTTTTCTCGAGCAGATGCTATTAAACGTAAAAAGTTAACTCTTGCTGCCATGGAAAGAACTAATATTTTGCAGGAAGAAGAGGACAAAAATCTAAGCTTGGGGATGCCCATGCAATCTCAAGAAGATGCTGAAAAAGAACAACTGGAGAATGAAGAGTTGGATCCCCCAACTTCACCATCAACATATGATAGTAACACTCAAACTCAAAAACCTTTTGTTGGTAAACTTATTGATAATCCTCCATGTTTAGAACTTGTTACTACTTTATGTGAGGATAAAAATGATATACCTGCTGTTTGTGAAAATACTCTTACTAATAAGAGTCCTGCTATGTTCTTGAATTCTCCTAACTACACCATAGAGGAGAAATTTGCTTATGTTGAGAAATACTTATGTGGTTTGCAATTATCTTTAGTTCCAAATCTTTGTTGCAACCATGATATTAAACTTGATATTGATCTTAACAACTATTTTGAAAGAGGGAAGCATGCTAATAAATTCCAAAATAAATTTAATGACTCTCTTTATGTTCCCAAATTATCTAAGTTGGAAGATTCTATTGGTTACGTGATTAAATACACTTCTACTACTTGCAACTATTATGAGAGAGGAGGTTATGAGAACCCTCTTTATGCTACTAATAATTATGGGCTGCAAGTAACTTTTGTTAATATGCATTGGAAAACTTCATTCATATACAAAATGCCAATGCATAGAAAGAAAGTTAGACTTCGTTGTTATTACTTTTGTGTTCTATTTTTCTCTCAACCAGGTTTCAACTTGACTATTATTTTGATCGGTTTGAGAGCAACATGGGACCCTGGTATTATGCATGGAACACTTCCCAAGAAAGAGGGGAACATCAAAGTTCAAGCTCCCTCATGAGCTTCATCTTCAATAAACAACAAGTAAGAAGCCTAGCTATATGGCTATAAAGAAAGCGCTTTGCGGGAGGCAACCCGGTTATTTTTGTGTGTGATTTTTCTTTGTGTCCTCTTGCTGTAACAAGAGATTTTGTGTCTAGTTAGTTTCTGGAGTTTTTAATAAAGTGCCAAGTTTTACCTTTTTGGTTTGAAAAAGTTGCTTATAGCGTTCGGAGATTTTATTCCTGCACGAATCAGTGCACGGTATGATTTTTAATTCTTATTCTGTAACTCCGAATGAGCTCATATTTGAACTGTAGTTGCAACTTTTCATCCTCTGTATGCATGAATTTTTTCGGAATTTTTCGAGAAAGTTTGGTAGGGTAGAAAAATACGTTTTGCTGCTGCTGTTTTTCTGGACAGATTCTGTCCCATTTTGTTTGATGCATGCTTTGAGCTTTTAAGTTGAATCTTTTTGATCCAATTGAGTTTATGAGTAGGCATACAACATTATACACTTTCTGGACATTCATATGAATTTTTGTTCAAGGATTATATGCAGCAAGAAACCTATTTGTTTATCACTATTAATGCACCCCACAGAAAAGAGATGGGAGAAACGGTGTTTTGAAGTTTTTTCACAGGGATTGGAGGAGATGCACCAAGAGCTATCCAAGGATGGTGAAGACCATAAGCTTGGGGATGTGAAGACAACCCCGCTGGACCTACACACTCTCGGTTTGCACACGTCCAACTTCTGTTTTTCGATCGAAACACTTTATCGCATAAACTTGGAGCGTCGTTTTTTTTGTTTTTTTTTAGTCTTGAGAGACCACCACACTATCATTATATATGAGAGAGCTACTGGAAATATGGGTTGAAATATGTTGGATGCTTTTATAAGATTGGGAAAAGGGATGTTTGACTTGATTTTTAATGATACATATAGTTGCATGATTCATGAGCTTGTTTATGAGTAATAGTTTGCAAATTCTTTTTGTAGAGCTATCACTTATTCATGTTTTGGTGCTGATTGTTATTTACTTGGTTTAACATGGATTAGTTAGTTCTATGGACACTCATGCATGCATCTAGATGGTCAACTTTCTCCCTTTTGCTAGCCCAAAAACTCCAACAAGCAAAAACTTGTTTCCAACACCTTCAACCAAAGTTATTCCAGTGAGTCCACCATATCTACCTATTGGCTTTATGCTATTCCGAGTATGTTTAACATGTTGTTTGTGTTATCTTACCTCTGAATGAAAATGTTTATGTTATTGATTGCAATGGAAAAAATTGGTTATATAGCTCTCACGAACTTGATGCACAATGTTCTTTTATTTGCATAATAAAACTGACCCATTGTGATTAAGATTATGATGTTTGTGGCTTGATGAATGTTTTGGGTTGGAAGTTAGCCCATATGTGCTGTCACATGGCAAGCTTTCAACACGCTCTTCATCTCATTTAGTTGATATCATGTGCTTTTGTCTATGGATGCTTATCATGTTGAAATAAATGTGGAAATAAGTGAGTTTAAATGAGTTTGTGTAAATGGTTAGAGAGACGCCTGGGCCGCTAATCTAAGCCATGCATCATTCATGGTGGAAATTTACTTACATACTATGGTGAACCTTCTGTGATACACCTTGCAATAAAAAACTATTCCAAATGGTAAATAAAAAGGGTGTTGAGATTGTTCATTTTGTTTGTTTGTCTTGTCATTTTGATATGGGCTTGTTCCATATCTGGGACAAGAGGTACCCCAGTTGACGCTCTTGATGATACTATTATGCTTACAATGATATTTAATTGAACTTGCTTTGTTTCCCAAGTTGAGTAACACATGGTGTAGTACTTGTATTCAAGGGGCATGAGACATTCAACCATTCTTTATCAAGCACACTACTCATATTTGCTTTCACTTTAACCTTAATCATTCAAGATGCTATGATAGGGGCAATGAGAGCTTGACACCAATGAATACCTTATTGCAATCATTAACTTAAGTAGAAGAGTTTGGAAGTTGGATGAAACTTATGCATGCTTTACCTCTACTCACATATACATCTTTCCAAAGTGTACACCTATCATATTCAGATTTTCATCTACACTCTATGACCATTGTAGGATGTTCTACTTATCATTATGCATACATGTGTTCCATATTACTTGCTACCATGTTACACTTTGTGAACTATCAATGAACATCCTTGTCTTGAATACTTGATATCACTTCATAAACTATTTGCATATTGCTACTCCTTTGAAGAATGAATCATTTGACTATATGTAGCAATAGTAATCATCTTTGATATTCATTGTTAAGTATTAAATTGCAAAGTCCATGTTAGTTTTATCATCTTCATACTCGAGGACGAGCATGGATTAAGCTTGGGGATGTTGATGCATGTAAAATGCATACATGAACTTTGCACTTTAATTGCTTATATTCCAATCATATTTGCATCATATAAGGGTTATATCAATGTTTTATAATGATTTTTGGGAATATTCATTTATTTCCTATTTTTATGGAATTAACCCTGCACAGGCAGAAAACCCCGTTTTCTTATTTTAATGTTTCAGGGACCCAAACGTCAACGAAATCACCTGGAAATTTACGGGCGTCAATATTTGGAAGGAAGAAGACCTGTGGGCGAAGGAAGCGAGCAAACGGAGGCTCGAGGGCCAAACGAGGGGGCCCACGCGGCCTGGTACTGTAGCCGCGTGGGACCCACCCATTTGGGCCTCGTGGCTCCGTTGCCTTCGATCTTTTCTCCACCGACATCGTCTTGACCTAAAAACGCCTATAAAAAAGGTCCCCCGACGTTCTCTGGAAGGAGCGCCGCACAAACACAGAAACACCGAAACGGAGATCAGGAGCTGCAGATTGGGGGGGAAAACTCCGGCGGGGCGCTGCCGGGGTGGTCTCCACCTTCTCCAACGACTTCTCCACCGTCTCCATGATGAAGGGGGAGTAGTCCACCCCCTGGATTTGGGTTTGTGGTGGTAACTTATGTATCTCTCCTCTCTTTGAGCTTCACTAATTAGTACCGTATGAGCTGCTGAACATGATTACGGTCATCTATGTAATTCCCATGGTGGATATTGTGGTGTGAGATAATATTTGTTATGCATTTACTGTTGTGTTGGATCTTTTATGACTTGTCATACTTTGGAGATATTCTATGATGCATGTGATGGTTTGATTTATGCATAATGCCTTGTTTATCTTTATCATGAGGTGATTGACACCACCAAGTGTAGATAGATGAGAGAGGTGTGGTCACACACACGAAATATAAATCATTGCACTAGTGTTTAGAATATTGTCCATTAAGAAGTATGATGTATGTGGGTACGGGATGGCCGATGTGACACGGCATAGGTATTGAGTGACACAGTACCGCCCAACATCCTTTATCTGGGGGTAAAAAGAAAGAGTATGATGTGGGAGTGAGAGCAACCACGCTAGCCTTAAGGGTGACCTAGCAACACAAATGAGTATTTCTTTCAACTATGTGTTTTAGGACATGTAGCCGTTATAAAAGCTACCATTAAAACATGACAATTATGTGTACTTTATCTATAACATGATAATCACCATAGATGAGAGAGAGAGGATTAAGTGAACCATGAACCCATGTCCATTGTTCCTATAAGAGAAAACCTTTGTCTTGTCCTCTTGCATTGAAGAGGATTGGGACACTTTTACATTCTTGCTTGGTTACATTAAACTTCCATCCATCAAATCAAGCACCTTGCTCCTTAAACTTGTTTAGTGCATAATCAACTAAAACTTGTGAGACTTTAGTTGTAGGGAATAGATAACTTTTCCTTCTTACTCCTGCGGATCGATACCTTACTTCCACATTGAGAGGTGCTATAGTGATCCCCTGCTCTTGGGGGTAATCAAATATTTCAAGAGAATCCACAGGAACATAACATTCATCCTCCTTTGATAAGGATGGAGGGTGATCCAATAATGTAAGAGGTAATGAGTTACTCTCATTAGAAGGTAGGCATGGGTAGCTAATCCATTCTTCCTTCTTTTGTTCATCACTCTCCTCCTCTTTTTCATCCAATGAGGTTTCAGCTTCAGCAGTAGTTTCTTCTTCTACAGGTTCCTGCAAGACAATGGTTTCTTCTTTTTGAGGATGTCTTTTCTCAAGAAATTCAGTAATATAAGGATTATCATTATAGTACTCAAGGCAATATCCAAGCATAGCAAAAGTATCAGATCTATAAGGAGCATCATCATCTTGAATATAACCAGCAATTTCATAGGCACCCTTAAAAACAAAAAATTCTTCAATTTGTTCAAGATTAACAAAGTCATAGTTTCCTTTAGCATAAGCAGCCAAGGTTTCATTATCATTATAATCACATTGGAAAGGGAGGTGTTTATGCCTTCTACAACATAAAGATTCATTAAAGCAGTATAATTCATCATAAGTAGAGCACAAGTTTTTAGCAAAATAATTCAATCTACTTATTTGTTCCCATTAATATTTCCCTTTTTGAGATAAGCGGTATTCCTTATAATAATTTTGTTGTTCCTCTGTGAACCCACTTAGCCAATAAGATTTCGCTTCAGAGAGACCAGCCATTGATAGCAAGTAAACAACTAGACATAATAACAAACCGAAATAAACTAGATGCAGAAAACTATTTTTTGTGTATTTTTGATAAATAAAGCAAACAAGACAAAATAAAAAGTAAACTAAGCAAGACAAAAACAAAGTAAAGAGATTGGAAGCGTGAAACTCCCCTTGCATAAATCCTCTTGCTCCCCGACAACGGCGCCAGAAAAAGAGCTTGATTGCGTGGATCACACGTTCGCTGCGAGACCCCAAGAGGAAGGTATGAAGCAGTGTAGCAGCAGTTTCCCTCAGTATGAAACCAAGGTTTAATCGAACCAGTTGGAGCAAGAAATCACTTCCGAAGGTTGTCAGTGGCGCGCTGACATGGAACCTACACACAACACAATCAAACTACTTTGCCCCAACGAAACAGTGAGGTTGTCAATCTCACCGGCTTGCTGAAAACTAAGGATTAAACGTATGGTGTGGAAAACAGTAGTAAATTGCAGAGAATGAAAAGGCACAATGTTTGCAGTGGGTTGTATTATCAGTGTAAAAGAATGGACCGAGGTCCACAGTTCACTAGTGGTGTCTCTCCATAAAAGATAACTAACATGCTGGGTAAACAAATTACAGCTGGGCAATTGACAAAATATTGAGCTCATGACAATGCATATAAATGACATGATGATTACTATGATATTCATGTGGGCATTACGACAAAATACATAGACCGTTATCCAACAGCGTCTATGACAAATAATCCACCGCCAGGTTGTCATACCGAGTTCCCCGTTGGTATTAAGTTGCAAGCAACGGATAATTGCATTAAGTAATGTGCGTAAAGTAAACAAATGCATTAGACCTAACGGCGTACCCTTAAGCTAAGCATCGGTTATTTTATCCCTACTGTCAACAACACATCCACAATCTTTGAAGTTATTATCACTCTCCCAGATTACCGGAGGCATGAACCCACTATCTAGCATAAATACTCACTCTTGGAGTTACAAGCATCTACTTGGCCAAAGCATCTACTAGTAACGGAAAGCATGCAAGATCATAAATAACATATAAGATAGATTAATAATCAACTTGACATAGTATTCAATATTCATCGGATCCCAGCAAACACAACATGTAGCATTACAATAAGATGATCTTGATCATGATAGGCAGCTCACAAGATCTAAACATGATAGCATAAAGTGGAGAGACAACCATCTAGCTACTGCCATGGACCCGTAGTCCAAGGATGAACTACTCACGCATCACTCCGGAGGCAGGCATGGTGATGTAGAGCCCTCCGGTGATGATTGCCCTCTCCGGCAGAGTGCCGGGAAGAGCTTCTGAACCCTCCCGAGCTAGGGTTGACGGCGGCGGCGTCTCTGGAACTTTTGTGGATAATGGCTCGGGTATTTAGGGTTTTCGCGTCGGGAAGAATAAATAGGCGAAAGGGCGGCGGCTGCGGAGCCACGAGGGCCCCACACCACCCCACGGCGCGGCAGGGGGGCCGCGCGGCCCCATGGTGTGGGTGCCACGTGGCCCTCCTCCGCCTCTCCTCTGGACTCCGTCTTCCTGTTGGAAAAATAGGAGGTTCTGTCCAAGTTTCGTCCAATTCCGAGAATATTTCCAGACTAGCTTTTCTGGAATACAAAAACAGCAGAAAACAGGAACTGGCACTGTGACATCTTGTTAATAGGTTAGTCCCAGAAAATGCATAAAAATGCTATGAAGTGTATATAAAACATGTAACAATTGGTATAATATCAACATGGAACATCAGAAATTATAGATACGTTTGAGACGTATCAGTATTTAACCAACACAAAAGAAGATTTAAGCTTCAGCAATTGCTTTCAACTTTCAACATATATATCTCATGGTATTTGTCAACACAAAGCAATATAATAAGTGCAATATACAAGCATATAAAAATTGTTGCACCAAAATTAACACTACTATTTGCTTCTAAGATAGAAAGAAGTAGGAAAACTGACTCAACATAAAAGTAAAAGAAAGGCCCTTCGCAGAGGGAAGCAAGGATTAAATCATGTGCTAGAGCTTTTTAAGTTTTTGAAATCATATAGAGAGTAAAAATAAGTTTTGAGAGGTGTTTGTTAATTGTCAACGAATCAGAAAATGGAAAGTACAATATGACCCCTGCCAACCAGACTTTTAAGAGCGGCTCCCATGAAGGACGTTATTTCTACCAGCAAGGCAGATCATCCTTCTTCTTTTTTGTTTACACATGCAGATATTTCACTGTTTGTCATTGCTTGACTGATAAATCAGGGCAAAAATGAAGAGAATTAAGCGGTTAAAGTTGTAATTAATTGGGACTGGGCACCCCATTTGCCAGCTCTTTTTGCAAAATTAATGGATAAGCGGATGTATATGCCGCTAGTCCGGTGGTAAAGTCTGTTTGACAGTTGACATAAAGACATCCACCCCGTCCTCATGAGCTTGGTAAACATTGACACAAAATAGGAGTAATAAAGTTTGAATAGTTTAAAGGTAGCACATGAAAAATTTACTTGGAATGGCAAGGAAATACCACATATAGGTAGTTATGGTGGACACAGATGGCATGGATTTTGGCTCAAGGTTTTGGATGCACGAGAAGCATTCCCTCTCAGTACAGAGTTTAGGCTAGCAAGGTTATTTGAAGCAAACACAGGATATCAACCAACACAGCAAGGCTTATATGAAAACATATTGCAAGCATTATAAGACTCTACACTGTCTTCCTTGTTAACCAAACCCTTTTACTAGAAAATATCTAGACCTTAGAGATACCAATCATGCAAACCAAATTTCAACGAGCTTTACGGTAGTTCTTCATTAATAGGTTTTAACTACATGATACAAAAGCTTAAACATGAACTACTTGATAACTCAAAACAATTGACAAGTATCAAATTATCCAATACAATGATCTACAAGAATATGTAAGCTTTTTCCATTATACCATCTACCACATGCAACATTTTCTGTTCCAACCAAACACCAATCAATTTATTTCAACATAAACTCTCCAAACAATTATAAGTGAAGCAAGAGAGTACTTTCTTTAAAAGAACTAACAGCTCTGAATAAGAGATGCATGCAAAACAGGAGCTAAAAGCATAGCAATAGCTAGATAAGAATACTCAACAAGTATAAGTGAAGAATAGGAGTATTCATATGAAAAAGCGGAGCGTGTCTCTCTCCCAATCAAGAATGCTAGGATCCAATCAAGTTGACCATAAGAAAAATAAAATACTGAAAATAAAAGCACACAGACGCTCCAAGTAAAGCACATATGATGTGAAAGAATTAAAATATAGTTTCACTAGAGATGACCTGATAAGTTGCTGATGAAGAAGGGGATGCCTTGGGCATCCCCAAGCTTAGACGCTTGAGTCTTCTTGAAATATGCTGGGGTGATCCATGGGAGCATCCCAAGCTTAAGCTCTTCACTCTTCTTGATCACATTATATCATCCTTCTCTCTTGACCCTTGAAAACTTCCGCCACACCAAACTCAGAGTAATTCTCATTAGAGGGTTAGTGCACAATCAAAAACTCACAAGTTCTATAAGGACACAAACATGACCGTTACTTTTAACATTAGCTACTGCCACTGATGTTATGTGAAGCTCTTTACCCTAAAAAAGAATTCCACTCAACACTAGTAAAAGAGAGAATGCGAAAAATAAGACAGAATCTGTCTAAACAGAACAGTCCGCAAAGACGAATTTTTTCGAGGCACTTACGTTGCTCAGATCGAAAAACTTTAAACTAACAAAAGATGCGTACATATCTGAGGATCACGCACAAAAATTTGCAGATTTAAATAATGTTTATGTGATTTTACAGAATTAAAACGGTGAACAGCAGAAATCTGTTCCTGCGCAGAAATCCAAATCTAGCATCATCTTCCTATTAGAGGCAATACTTGGCACAACAATGCGATAAAATAAAGATACAAAGGAATTGTTACAGAAGTAAACAACTCCTTGACTCAAAAAGAAAAGAAAAATTGTAGAAATAAAATAATGGGTTGTCTCCCATAAGCGCTTTTCTTTAACGTCTTTTAGCTAGGCGCAGAAAGTAAGAATCAAGTGTTTCCAAGTGATGAAGCATCAACATCATCAAAAGCTTCATTAAAGAACAACTTGTATTTTTAAGTTTAGGGAATTCTTGAGAAGAAAATTTAAAAAACCATTGCAAGATTCATTAACTAATCCATGAAATTCTTTCTCAGTTTCAAACAAATTAACAAATGTTGGTTTCGGTTTAGTCACTTTGGGCACATATATGAATTTCTTCCTCTTGTCTAATAGATGCTCTTGCTTTTTAGTTTTAAGTGAGGAAAAAGTAGAACTCAAACTATCAATAACCTCCTCTAATTCTCCAATTCTAGAATTTTGATTATCATGGATAGCACTAGTTTCTAAAACAGTAACCCTTCTGTTAATTCTTCCCAAAGATTCACCAAGTTTACTAGTACTATCATGGAGCTTTTCTATCTCATTGATCTTATCTATACTTGGAAGGCTTTTCTCTATAGATTCTAGTTTTTTCATGACATCCTCAAGAGAAATTTTAATTTTAAATTCATTAACAGGTGGTGTCCCAACTAGACTTTCAATGATGTAACTAGCTTCTAAAGCAGGGGTACCTAGGAAGTTTCCTCCTGTTAAAGTGTCCAAAACATACATATACCAATTGGTGATGCCAACATAAAAATTCCTAAGAAGGATCATGGTAGAATATTTTTTAGCACATCTACGGTGAGCATCACTGATCCTATACCAAGCATCTTTTAAACTTTCTCCACCTTGTTGCTTAAAGGACCGAACTTCAATTTCAGGGGTACTCATTTTAGCAAAATTAAAACAAAACAGAAAGATAACAACTTGAAAATAAAAGTAACTATTTTTTTGTGTTTTTGATAAATAAAGCAAACAAGATTAAATAAACTAAGCAAGACAATAACAAAGTAAAGAGATTGAAAGCGTGAAACTCCCCTTGCAGAAATCCTCTTGCTCCCCGGCAACGGCCCCAGAAAATATGCTTGATTGCGTCGATCACACGTTCGTTGGGATACCCCAAGAGGAAGGTATGAAGCAGTGTAGCAGCAGTTTCACTCAGTATGAAACCAAGATTTAATCGAACCAGTAGGAGCAAGAAATCACTTCTGAAGGTTGTCAGTGGCGCGCTGACGTGGAACCTGCACACAACACAATCAAACTACTTTGCCCCAACGAAACAGTGAGGTTGTCAATCTCACCGGCTTGCTGAAAACAAAGGATTAAACGTATGGTGTGAAAACAGTAGTAAATTGCAGAGAATGAAAAGGAAAATATTTGCAGTTGGTTGTATTATCAGTATAAAAGAATGGACCGGGGTCCACAGTTCACTAGTGGTGTCTCTCCATAAAAGATAACTAACATGCTGGGTAAACAAATTACAGCTGGGCAATTAACAAAATATTGAGCGCATGACAATGCATATATATGACATGATGATTACTATGATATTCATGTGGGCATTACGACAAAATACATAGACCGTTATCCAACAGCGTCTATGACTAATAATCCACCGCCAGGTTGTCATCCGAGTTCCCCGTTGGTATTAAGTTGCAAGCAACGGATAATTGCATTAAGTAATGTGCGTAATGTAAACAAATGTATTAGACCTAACGCATCCTTAAGCTAAGCATCGGTTATTTTATCCCTAGTGGCAACAGCACATCCACAATCTTAGAAGTTATTGTCACTCTCCCAGATTACCGGAGGCATGAACCCACTATCTAGCATAAATACTCACTCTTGGAGTTACAAGCATCTACTAGTAACGGAAAGCATGCAAGATCATAAATAATATATAATATAGATTGATAATCAACTTGACATAGTATTCAATATTCATCGGACCCCAGCAAACACAACATGTAGCATTACAATAAGATGATCTTGATCATGATAGGCAGCTCACAAGATCTAAACATGATAGCATAAAGTGGAGAGACAACCATCTAGCTACTGCCATGGACCCGTAGTCCAAGGATGAACTACTCACGCATCACTCCGGAGGCAGGCATGGTGATGTAGAGCACTCCGGTGATGATTCCCCTCTCCGGCAGGGTGCCGGGAAGAGTTCTGAACCCTCCTGAGCTAGGGTTGACGGCGGCGGCGTCTCTGCAATTTTTCGTGGATAATGGCTCGGGTATTTAGGGTTTTCGCGTCGGGAGGAATAAATAGGCGAAAGGGCGGCGGCTGCAGAGCCACGTGGGCCCCACACCACCCCACGGCGCGGCAGGGGGGGCCACGCGGCCCCATGGTGTGGCTGCCACGTGGCTCCCCTCCATCTCTCCTTTGGACTCCGTGTTCGTGTTGGAAAAATAGGAGGTTCTGTCCAAGTTTCGTCCAATTCCGAGAATATTTACAGACTAGCTTTTCTTGAATACAAAAACAGCAGAAAACAGGAACTGACACTGTGCCATCTTGTTAATAGGTTAGTCCCAGAAAATGCATAAAAATGCTATGAAGTGTATATAAAACATGTAATAATTGGTATAATATCAACATGGAACATCAGAAATTATAGATATGTTTGAGACATATCAACACCGCCTCCGCGCGACGCTCCGCCTAGTCGAGGACCGGGACCAGCGCGCCGTCGACGACTGGTACCGGAACCACCCGCGCGAGGCGAGAGAGGAGATGGAGTTCTGGAACACGCAGGCGGCCGAGCGGGCCGAGCGGCGGGCCGAGCGCCGTCAGGACCGAGAGGCGCGGCGGGTAGCGAAGGCGCGTGCGGAGGCGGAACTATTGGCAGGCCAAGCTAACTGGCCCGAAGACGACGAGAGGTGGAACGCGCTGCAGGATGACATCTCGGACGACACCAACTCCGAGGACGACATCTTCTCCGACGACGACGAGTTCTAAATCGCGCCGGCGCAGTTCGTAGTTCTTCTAGTTAAGTTTAGTTCTAGTTAGTTCATAGTTCTAAGTTTGTGTTCGTGTAGTCGACTCGAGTTCAATATATTGCTATTTTCAGTATATTTATTTTGTATTTTTTATCATGTTCTGGAGCAAATATGGTGTTTGTGCTGGGCGCGCGCTGGAATTTTAGCGCCGCTGCTGGAGAAAAAACTTTGCCCCCGCGCCACGCTAAATATAGCGCGGCTGCTAAAGCAAAACAGGCGCGGCGCGCGCAAAAACACAATTTTGGCGCTGCAAAATTTTTTTAGCGCGCCGGCTTGTTGCACGTCTGTTGGAGATGCTCTTACTCACTATGCCAGGGAGAGATGACCAACAGCTCCCGAGCTCACGGAGGTCACTATTTCTGAAAAATTTAAAATGATATTTTGAAGTTTTAGAAAAATCTAGAAAAAATCATTAGTTTAAATAATGTTATATTCTACCAACGTCTAAAATATCAACTAGAATCGTTTTGTGCTATGCAAAAAAGACAAATTCTGAAATTGTAAATAGTGACCAAAATTGAGAGTAATATTTTGTAGCCCGGACTACCTGTAACCAGTGGCGAAACCAGCCCCATTAATCTGTGGTGTCATTGCTATTTTTTTTTCTTCACAATGTACAGTAACTGTACAGTGTTTTTAGACTGTTTTTCTCAAAAGCTATGGCGTAGCTCCGCCACTGCCTGTAACCCATTTTTGCCGGGCTATTCAAAAAATGAATTTAAAACTTTTTAAAAAATCTGAAAAAAAATGTAGATGTAGCCATGAATAAATCTACAAATATTCAAAATCTCAATCCGAAATACGCAATTATCATACGCTATAAAAAAGATAGGATACAGTATTGTCCACCAAATCTTGTCAGAATGTGTGACAACATTATAGATCCGGATGTGTGAATAGTGCCCACCAAATCTTGTCAGAATTTATCTTTTTATGGACCCAAAATAAAACGAGTTTCGGATTGAAATTTTGCACAACTATAGGATACAGTATTGCCGACATCCATATTTATTTCTGGAATTTTTTGAAACTTCAAAAATGTCGTTTTCAAAAGTTCAAAATAAAGGGATACATGTAGCCCGGGCTGCAAATGCCTTTTCGACAAAAAATTGAACTCTTCAAAATCTGTCAGATTTTGTTATTTTCGATTAGCCCATAATATGAGTTATTTTTAGTTGATATTTTACATGTTGATACAACACTACATTATATACACTCAGAATGGTTTCAAAAAAATTGTGAAACTTGAAAATATGATTGATTTTCGAAATTTTAAAAAAATAAAGGACTTCACGGAGTTTGGCCTTCATTTGCACTTTCAGAAAATAGCTTGATGACTGCAAGTGCACACGTTGATGTAGCTAGTTTCGAAGTAAGAATTTGTCGAATCACATGGAGCTGAAGGAAAATGGTCCATGGTTTGTCCTTTGGTTATCCAAAGATTGTACCTGCAAGTTAGTCTGATCCAAAGAAAGAAAGTGTGTGGAAAACAATGTTGTTGTTGTTGTTGTTGTTGTTCTCATGAGTGGAGATAGTTTATACCGTTTAATATCACATTGTTCACGTAGGGGCGGAGTCCCTTATAAATACATTCCCTGAGTAAATCACACATACACGCCCGCAGAACCACTGCTAGCCGGTAAGAAACCCGAGTTACACGGACTGGTAAGAAACACGAGTTACACGGACTGAGCCTCTAGCAATTAAGGGTGTACCCCATGGATGTGAGAGAGGTTATGTGGATCTCCGTTATTCCCATGCCAAACCAAGAACAGAAGGTAACCCCGTTGTACGAAGAATGTCAACTCTTCCTCCTTTTTTTGTGTAGGGCACAGTGGACTTTCCATCCTTGTCTTCACATGAACAACCTACTGCTGACTCAAAGGCAAATACGGTGCAGTCGACGTTTGCACTGTATACATAAGTAGACGGTTTGTATATGGCAATTAGTATTAAACCGTATAACTTCCATCTCATAAAATAATTATACTGGGATTTTCCCATCTTCCCAAAAACAAATGAAACTACTCACGCATGATGGCACATGATCGCAATAATGGTATGAAGGTACGATGAACAATGGTATGAAAACAAGTGCAAATCCACAACTATAAGTCTAGGAATTACAACAAGATGGATGGGGATTCGTTGGTGAAGATGAAGGAGATGGTGATTGGTGATGGTGGAGATCGATGCCTTGGCCCCTTCTGGATCGTAGCGGTGAAGATGGTGGCAGCCTTCTCGGTTTCGCCCTCCGGATCCCTTCCACATGCTAGCCTCCTGGTCTGTTTTCGCAAGGAAATCCGAGGCGACCTCCTGGCGATCGTACGGTCGGACAGTACCGTGACTCGTTATCTCCTCTGTAAAGTTTGCTTCATTTTCTTCTCCTTCTTCTTTATTTCGAACGAGTTGATTTTCCACAAGGAAGGCTTTTAATGCTCCTAATCAGCATATTTCATTTCGTACTTGGTAAAAATACCATATGTGAAAACATTCACTAGTACAGAACGACACATCGGAAACGGGCCAAAAACCCCTTCGGCAACGGAAAATGGGTTCGTGTCCCCGATCCCGTTACTGATGTGAAGGCCCTCATCGGTAACGGAGCCGAAAAACCGTCGCTGATGAGGCGTCGGTTTGGCAACGGTTGTGCACAACCTCCGTTTCTGATGTGCCGGGACATCAGTAACGGAGATTCTGTTTCTGCTCGTTTGCATTGAGGTTTCTTCATAAGCCTAGAGCAGGAATAGATTTGGCACTGGACATTTAAAATTTCACAGCAGAAGCACAAAAAGGCTAACAAATTCATTCATTCATAAGGTATAACAAATGTCACCGATACATTGCATCACAAGACAACCAATTACTTATCTTCATTGTCATGCCTCTCTAAATCTATCATTGACATGTCTAGCTAAATCTATCTATGTCATGCCTCTCTAAATCTATCATTGACATGTCTAGCTAAATCTATCTATGTCATGCCTCTCTAAACTTATCCTTGTCATTTCCAACTTAATTTATCTTCATGACTTGCTGTTAGAGTTCATGAATTCAATCTTCTTCTTGGACGGTGTCGCCAAAATATAATCAACTCGCCGCTTTGTCCCCGACCTTGTATTTAGCTCATTTAAATGAGCTAAACGGATCAGCACCATGCTCTGCACATAGTGCAATAAGCGAGTGCTGATGTACTAAAGGTGCCTCTTTTGTAAAGTGGTCACTGAAATGCAAAGAGAGAATATATGACTCCATGTTAGCTCACTATACATCTAGCATAAAGGACATACAACACAAAAGGATGCATAAGACAGAATAACAAACTTACAAATCCATTGCATAGTTGTTGTGTACCAACAATTATGCCGGACGACAAGCGCACCTTAGCTAAGGACCCGGCTTTTTATACAGTGTCACCGAAATGTACATCTGTTTTGCAAAGGAGATAAGTCAGCCATGAGTTTCATACACTACTGATTTGTGCTAGATTTGTACCAACAATTTTTAGGGGTGCATATGTGATGAAAAATTGCTAATTTACAAAGAAAATTCCTTCTCCCGGTGTCCTGTGCACCCGGCTGGCTCAAGGTGGATCCGCCAGTGGTCGTCCTCATCGTCCTCGGATGTATTACAACCCTAGTTCTAGTTCTGTTCATGAGTGTCCTATGGAAGAAAACCTAAGCAGAACAATGACAACAACCCTAGTTCGTCGGCACGACGGCCGGTCACAAATAGATGTATTACCTTTGGATCTGGCGGCGGGAGTACGTAGTCGTCCTCGTCGTCCTCGGATCGACACGCCATGCGCCCTCCAGCTACAGATCAGGCGACGAGATCTGCCCGGGTGGAGCAAAGAACGGGTACGCGCTGCCACGGTCGGAGGAGAGGAAGATGCGCGCCGCCACGGTCGGAGGAGAAGAAGATGCGCGCCGCCACGGTCGGAGGAGAGGAAGATGAGCGCCGCCACGGTCGGAGGGAGGGAGATGCGCGCCGCCACGGTCGGAGGGAGGGAGATGCGCGCCGCCACGGTGGAGCTAAGATCTGGTGCTGCGTGGAGGCGCCGCCACACTTTGAGAGTGAGGCTGAGAGTGAGCGATAGAGTTTAGGGTTGTGTGAAGGGCGCATTTATAGGTAGAACATCGGAAACGGAGGGTATAAACAACCGTTTCCTTTGATTTTTTCACTGACACACTGGGCTTATACTGATCTCTACTAGTATTGAAGTTGAAGAACATAAAATAAATAACTATAACTACTCCTCGGCCTCCGCCTTCTCCTGCTCGTATGCGAGGAGAGCCGCGTAGTCGTCTGTGTCGTCGCGCGGCTCCTCGCCGACGATGTCATCGCCGCCCGTGCGCCCCTCCCACATCTCGACGTCGTCGTAGGCAGGATCGTCGCGCAGCTCCGGCGGGAGGAGGAGCCGGCGGCTCTGAAGCAGCTCAACTCATTCCGGCGGCATAGGCACCGACGCGCGGTTGAGGTGCCAGCCACCGGGTAGCCGAACCTTTGACCATGGCACTGGCCTCCTATATTGCCAGAGCCGCTCCGCGACGGCCTGCCCGACGATGACGCGGTTCCATCCAGGCGACCGCGGACGAGCGTCTCTCCGCCACGGCGAGCAGCTGCGGTCGCGGGCGCCCGAGGATCCCGCGTCCTCTTCCGGCGGCATAGGCACCCTCCTGTGGTTGACGCGCCAGCCAGCGGGGAGGCTAACATTTGACCAGGGCACTGGCCTCCTATATTGCCAGTGCCTCTGCGCGACGGCCTCCGGCACGACGACGCGGTTCCAATTCACCGAAAGCGGGAAACTGCTGCGGCGAACGCCCGAGGAGTTGCTAGGAGTATCCATGGCTGCGGCGAAGTGGCGTACTGAGATAGCAGGGAGATCGTGGGTTTTTAAGTAGTAGTGGGCGGTGCCGCGGCGTCACTACGCCACTACGCCATAGCAGTTACTCCGCTCGCATCGAATTCCAAGAAGATGGAACGTGTCCACATTGCACACGGACACACAAAAGTCTCCGTTGCTATAGAGTCACATATCGGAAACGGAGCCAGAATTAAGACCGTTGCCAATACTATGGGTAACGGAGTTAATACTTTCTCCGTTACCTATGTTGACGGGCCAGCCACGGCCCAGGTCAGGTTTGTACGCACTGGCCGCGCGGAAAGCGCGATTCTCCGTCGCCTAACGCCTGCCGTTTCCATAGAGGGGTATCCGATGTGTCGTTCTGTACTAGTGATTCTTCAAAATCTTGACTTCCTGTGAACGTAGACATAAAACTGCACACTAGCGCGGTAAAATTCAGAAATCCCTATCTAAACGTTGTAACTAAGTGAAGAAAAACATTACATGAAATGGACACATCACCCTTCCTAGGCCATTGAACCCAACGGGGCGACCCATTTGGTCCGCCATACCATATTTGTTTTGTTCATTTTGGGCTTTTTTTGCCTCGGCCATTCCATTCCATCACATAAATTTAAACAATAATACAAATATTTTATTACAATCAAATAAAACAAGTAGTTCCTTAGGTGAATCCACGAATAATTTTACAAACCAAATAAATAATAAATTGCAGCAAATATCAGAGAAATATAACTACTGGTTCCCATCGTGAATCTACATATGCTCCACCAAATCATTTTGGAGTTGAGCATGAGTCTCTTTTCCACACATATCATGATGGAAGTCGAGGAACTGTTGAAATGATGCCACTACAGGTTGGGGCTCAATCAACTCACCCTGAAACTGTCATGCTGCGTCATAGAGACTGTCATCGCGCTCATCCTCTACGATCATGTTGTGCATGATCACACAAGCAGTCATCACCTCTTACATGGTCTCCTTGCTCCATATTCTAGCAGGGTGCCAACAATAGCCCATCGTTATTGGAGCACACCGAAAGCACGCTCCATATTACATGGTAGAATATAACATTATTTAAACTTATGATTTTTCTAGATTTTTCTAAAACTTCAAAATATGATTTTCAATTTTTCAGAAATAGTGACCTCCGTGAGCTCGGGAGCTGTTGGTCATCTCTCCCTGGCATAGTGAGTAACTGTGAGTATCACTAAGGGCCTTGGCCGTCTCTCGTGCGAGTGCGACCCCGGGTCATGGAGGAGGCGGCGGCGGCGACGGCGCCTCCCGTAACCAAGATGGCACTGGATCTGCAGGAAGTTGATCTGATTAGCTCGCTCCCCGGTGAGATCCTCGGCATCATCTCTCTCCGTCCCATCGACAACGTCGTGCGCACCACATCCCTCTCCCGCCGCTGGCGTCCCTGCTCGCCGGCTGCCCTGCCCTCGAGAGCTTGCTGCTGGACAGATGCAATGGCTTCTGCTATCTTCTCATCAATTCAGCGACTCTTAGGAGAATCGGAATCTGTGACCGTCTCCATGACTATCATGAACTAGTCATAGAAAATGCCCCCAAACTAGAAAGATTGATCAGAACTGATCCTCATCCACAGTCAACCATCCGACTAATCAAGGCGCCGAAACATGAGATCTTGGGCTCCATGACAGATGACTTTACTAAACTCAAGCTTGAGTCTGCAATTTATGAGGTAGGTGTGACCATCTAACCCAAGATTCAGTATTACACACATCATATTAGTAGGGCTCTTTCTGATCCTGTGCTATGTTTATGCCTTTCCTGTTATCAGGGAATGGTTTCTGGTAACTTCAAAGCACTGATGTGCAGCGTCAAGGTTTTGCATCTCACGTCTAGTGGCCCTAATCTTGATGCAGTTATAGTCTTCCTCAAAAAAATTCCTTGCTTGGAGAAGCTCTACATCACGGTGACTCTCTCTTCGCTAGCTTTTACTGTTAAAAGTAGTTTCTGTCATTTCATATATGATCCAACGACTAAAACCCTTCTTTTACTTGTAAGGTGGAGGTCAGTTTTTCTATCGTGTAAGTGTTTTTATTTTGTTTCAGTCATGTCCAGAAAATGATATGGAGAATCTGCATCATCTTAAACCACAAACTATTGAATGCCTCGATCATCTCAGAGAAGTAGAGTTGAAGTTTTATGTCGACACCATATCGGATGTCAACTTTGCCAAGTTCTTTCTCCTGAATGGTAAAGTGCTCGAGTTAATGAGATTTGGTGTCAAGGACCAATATACTAAGGAATGGATAGCTGATCAACGCAGTCAGCTACATGTTGATAGTAGGCCTTCTCCGAATGCTCAAATTAAATTTAAAGCTGCCAATGATCTTGATAAATTTTGCTTGTGGCAACCTTGACCATATTTGTTCTTGACGGATCCCTCCAATAGATCTTGTGGTCATTGTGGACAAGGTTGACTAGATTGTTGTGCCCCTTCAGGTTTTGTGGCATGTCTTGTCGCAGTGCAAAACTGGAAACATAGCACTTTGTGACTTGTGTGTAATGCTTTAGAGATTGTCTTGCAACTATTTTACTGTCATGTTATTGACATGTGGCATGTCTTTGGCAAATTAAACTGTGAATGACCGCAACCTAGTTGTCATATTTGATCCAGCAATTAATGCATGGCTTTAAAATCTTGATTTGTTTTGAGGATTTTTTTGATTCCTCCAAATAATTTAGCATTTTAACTTAGTTAAGCACAACTCTCTCGCATAGCCGTTTTTCTTGCGAGAAGCATAGCTTATGCTTTCAGTAAAAGGGTAAAGGAATAAAAGTTAACATAGTTTACCTAAAATGATGGGATGTTTGTTTTTAAATCCATACCGGGAGACTGTGGTAGTATCTTTTTTGTTGTATGGTTAGTTTTAGTTTTATTTAGTGTGTGCTAGATGATTTGCAGAGTAACGAGTTGGAATAGAAACATTCAATTGAACTTAATGGATCAAGCAGGTTTATTGCTGATGTTTTACTACTTTTTTTGCAGTTGTCTGAATCTGCTGCAAAGTGTGGTAGAACAAATTAAGGTTCTAGACTTGTGTATATCTTGAAAGTAAGAATTGATCTACGTATTCGTTAGAAATAAGATGAGCTAGATAGTTGAACTCATGACATTGAGAAGATTCCTGTATCTTTTTAACGCAAATTCGTTGGCAACTCTAGTAGATATTTATACCGAGTTGTATAGCAGATGATGCTGGGCTAGCTGTTCTAGTTCACATTGCTACTGACATGCACACTTGGCATTATATTTGTACATTAGTTGGCACATACTTTTCTACAGTACTAGATTACATAATTCAAATTAAGAGACGTGAGAGAAGAAAATTTCCAGGAAAAAGCGGAAAGAAAAAGTGAGCCATTTCTTATGGTACATCCAGGCCAGGAACTTATTGTACGGTACATAAAAACGAAACACAATTTGGAACTGAAAAAGTATACGATGATACATCTAGACATACGAGGTAGTACATAGTAGGTAGGAATTAAACATTACTTCTCCTAAACAAAATAATCAGCAAGTGGAACTGCATTGGCTTGTTTAGATATAATATGAAGCATATAACACTTGCAGGCACTGTCAGTTGAGATTTGAGTCAAGTCTGTCAAGTGCAATGGTAGCATCTCTATTCACAATGCAGCTGGTATGACCTCCATATTAGAACACCACATAGTGCAGCAGTAGCTAGGAATAGCCTTACCAAGGTCTGACTTGGTGTCGTCCAGTCACTGTATCATGTGTCTTTACAAATGCAGCCGAGCCTCTATGCGAAGCTGGGCAATTTCAGTACCAACACATCCTACTGAACCATACTATTTGCACCCTAGTGATTTGGGATATCAATCTACTGCTTGGGTGTTCTATATGCAATAGTTTGCACGCGATGCTCAAAAGAAAGGCCTCATGGGATGTATGTTTGCTGATTGACTTCTTTTTTTTTGAGGAAGGACCCGATCCATATAATTAGGAAACTCAGTACAACTTACAAGAAGATCCAGCAAAGAAAAGAAAATTACAGCTGGACCCCAAAAATTGCACAGAGAACCCCGAGCATCCTGGAGGAATTACAATCGGATCCAGAGCTTGCTCCCAAGAGCCTAGGCATCGCCAGCGCCGCCGTACCTCGATCCGCCGGAGAGAGAACGCCGCCACATGTTGTAGTTGGCCGTATGAGCCGTCCGCCGCCGCGCGCCGGAGCTTGGACTCGATGAACACGCACAGCCACAGCGCGAGCTCCCCAGCACCACCCATCTTCCAACCGGCGCCGCTCCGCCCAGGTCCACCACCGCGAAGACCGCACCACCTTCCAGCGCTGCTCCGCACGCCACCATGGCCAGACAGAGCAGAAGCGAAGAAGGAGACCACCAAACCACCTGCAGCAAAACGGAACAACGACCCCCACCCGCTCCTCCCCTCGCCACCACGGCCGGCCGGAGAAGCGCAGACGGAGGAAGCGTCCGGCAGAAACTCCACTGCCTCCCCGGCGAAGAGCCGGAACGGGAAGAGGGGGAGGACATAACCCTAACTGGCACCACCGCCGCCGTCAACAGAGGCGCCTCTGGGTACACACACCTAGCCCTAGGTCCTAACTACACGCACGACGGAGCCGAGGCTCCCCCCACCTCGCGGCGCCGAAGCGGCGGCCGGAGGCGGAGGGGAGCAGCAAATCCGCCGGCGAAACCTTCGGCGGAAACACGGTCGCCTTTTCGCCGCTCCCGCACAGTAACCCTATCCAAAGGGTTTGCTGATTGACTTCATTCCCGATTACACCAGCTTACTTGTCTGAGAAGTATGCTTTGTTCATCTTTTGTGCTTTGAAGGAAGTATTTGGCACACATATCGTTGCATTTCTTCCTGTTGGATGTTCAGCTGACGAGAACTTGGGAAAGGTTGGAAAATGTGTATGTTCAGTGCTAGTTACGTCAAACACAGACACCAACGATAACAAGTCACCAGGTTTCTTGTCGATGAACAGCACAGTCCTGCTGGTTACCTAAAAAAGAGTTTCTTGTAGATGAAGTTTTGTGCCCCTTTGAATTACATGCTGTTGGCAGATGGAGTACTATGAAAGATGAACACAGGACATTTTACGGCATCTGATAGAGTTACTGTGAGACACGGCACAGGAAGTCCATGGGCCGAGGTTGGCTGAGTCTGGACAAATTCTGCAAGGGGCACAGACTGAAGATGTTCATACAGAGAGGTGCTGGGTCATGCGCTCCATTCGGATCAAGAGCACCAGAGCAATCCACGTAAAAACTCAACTGCAGAGTAGAAGAAACTCGGCCAAAACCTGTGATCTATGACTTGGTCTCTTCCATAGTACAATATATTTTGTAACTGTTGGGTGATCGTATTAGTTTTAGAGTACTTGTAATTTTAACAACCGTCCATCCGCTTTAATTGAACAGTGATAAAATAAGAGCTACCTGAAAGTACTAGATTAAAAGAACCTGAAACTACCTGAAACTACCAATATGCTTTTATTTTTAATCTAAATTAAAAGGGTATTTAGGTAAATTCTGATCTCAATCTCTCCCCAGATCGAGGTCTCCATCCCCGCTCATCTCACTCTTCCTCCCCACCACACAAATCGACCCGAGGCAGAGGAGGTGGAGGTAGCCGGCGCCGCGGCGGCGAGGGCTCAAGGTCGGCCCGACCGAGGGCCGTCGGAGGCGTGGGCGGTGCCGGCAGTCGCGGCGGTCATGGTGAAGTGGCCGCCATCAGCAACAGCCGGCCGCGAGCGCAGTCGGCATACTTCTCCACCTCCCCGCAGCAGCTGGTCGCGGGCGCGCCATCGACGCACGACGCGCCGCCCCTACTTGCCTTCTTCCTAGAGCCCAAGATGGATGCCGTCCGGGTCGTCCCCACCGCATGCATCCGCTCGGACCCCTTGTCGCGGGCTCCATCGACGTGCGACGCGCCGCCCCTGCTCTTCTTCTTCCTCGAGCCCAAGATGGAGGCCGTCCTGGTAGTCCCCACCGCCTGCCTCCGCTCGGACCCCCTGGCTCGTGCGCCATCGACGCGCCGCCCCTGCTAACCTTCTTCCTCGACCAGATTAAGGAGATGGGGCTGAAGAGGATCACCGGCTGCAGCTGGATTGAGGTCCAGGACAAGGCCCATGTTTTCTTCAATGGAGACGCTAGACATCCTCAGAGTGATGAAATTTACATGATACTTGAAGCTTGCCTGCGTACCGATGAAGATGAACATTGCCTTGTATGATTGTGCAAAACCAACCAAAGCAACTCAGCTGAGGGAACAACACTTGCCAGTAGCCATTTCCTGTCTTTGTCTACTGATGTAGTGCTTAGAAGGCAACAACACCAACTGAGAATAGTCAGTTAAGATGCAGTGCTTAGAAGGCAACAACAACACTTGCCAGTAGACATTTCCTGATCCATGTCGCCGAGGTCGTCCACCGTGGCCCGATCCTCTCTGACATGGCTCTGCTCGATGATGACGAGATGCAGGACACAAGCGCACTCACTACTTCCCCTTCTTGGTGGTCGTATCGATGGCACTGGGCCTCCGACGGCGAGGGACGGCGAGGGACGGCGCACATTGTTTCGGCGGTCACAATGGCAATGGATCTGCAGGTGGCGAGTGAAGATGGTGCTTAACTGAACAAGATGCTCTTCAGTTTGGAAACTGAAACTGAAGAATGTGTGTGTGTGTGTGTGTGTGTGTGTGTCGTAGGTATCTGAAAAACCTCGTATTATGTTGTCGATGTTGTAATCTGAACCTTATGTGTTCTGAACCTGATGTGTCGTGTGTCCTGAAGAACCTGATGTGTTCTGTGTTGTGTGTGTAACCTGTGTGAACAATACTATGTCCTCTGCAATGTATGTGTTTATTGTCTACAATTTGTCAGCTGTTTTGCATTTGAAGTGTAAAGTGTTGAATGCGTGGAAATAGTTGTGCCTGTCAAATATGCATGCAAAATTCATGCCAAATCCCAGGAACAACTAAAGGAGTGATATTACTCCCAGGCATTCATATTACACACAAAGAAGGCACAAAAGGAGTGTTGCTTTAGTTTGCACACACAGAAGTAGTGTTGCTTTAGTTTGCACACACGCTTACATAGCTGCATTACATGATTCACTGCAGTTAGTACACAGACAACACAAAAACAAGCATCCTATCTGTCTGGCCACTAACTGCACATTGCATTACATGAACTTATCAAGGTTGTGATGCATTTGGAGCTGCTTGGGATGCATCTACTCAAGTGCTTCTTGTTCACAAGGACCAGCTGCTTTATCACCACAAGTAGCAGCTTCTCCACCAGCGCAAGTGCTACTGCCATCTTCTTCATCAGCACAAGTGCTAGTGGCAGGTTTCCCATCACCAAATAGCAGGCATTCTCCTCTTCCTCTTCTCCTACCACCACCACCAGTACCCCTAGTCCCTAACCTTGTTCCTATAGTGGCAGCATTTCTTGTCCTAGTCCCCCTCCTCTCCCTCGGGCAGCTGCAGTGTCAACATTTAGACCTCTTCCTCTTGGGCCATTACCCCTCTTCCTCTGCCTCTCCCTCCTCTGAGAATTGCCATTCCGGCAATAGTTGCAGCAGTAGCTCTTGCAGCTGGAATGTCTGCTCTGTGGGATGCTACAAATGCTGACTCTTCAGGAAAGGGCCCTCCTCATCAAATACTATAGTTGGTGCCTGCAAGTATAACTTGATAATTGAGTGCTAGGAAATAAAATATTGTAACCTCCAAGTACAGAACATTACTGACAAACATGGCAACGACATCCTATTTTGCATTGACTTTTACTCATTGACATACACAAGTAAGCACCACCTATGCCGAAGAGAGAAACCACTAATCATAAATTTGAATTGTATCAATCACAGATGGATGCTTTAGATATGAACGACAGCACTATTTTTGCAGCTCAGTGACATATACAACCAAGCACCACCCATGCCTAAGAGCGAATCCACTAAACGATCAATTTTGTTGTTCCTCATTAAGATACAGGAGCAAGCACATGGCAGACAGCCGCACTTCTTTCAGATTCATAGATACATGGCCAGCACGCACCAGTATACTACTACTTGCAAGTTGCAACACTGAATGTCTGACTCAACCATCTACATTATGTTTCTTACCCAACTTTTCTACCTAAATTAGAGCTTGCTTAGATTCAGGGAGAAACAAGCCAACATGTGGACCGTGGAAAGGTATATAGCTAAAATTACAGTCTTACGGGAATTTCCATAGCTTGTATTTGTATAGACACTAATTCTAAAGGATTCTAGCCACTGCAGGTGCAAATATCAAACCACTGAACTTATTTCTGATAATGTGAACCATTTGGTTTGTACATAATGCTGACCATCTAATAATTATTTCAGGCAATTATAAGGATCAGTATTTCACACTCTTGCTGTAAAATGTTTACCAATGCTTTTGGAACATCATACTGCGCCAATTCTTTTGATGAACACCACATATGTCCATGCAATGGTTAGTAAGTTAGCCTCTAAGGCTATAAACATCAGGCAATGAATGAATTGTCAATCAACGGCATGAACTGCACTCCCAACTACTAAAGTACTTACAAAGTGGCAGCACGTCGGGCAACGGACGAGAGGGCGGAGGGAAGGTAGCGGAGGGCGTCGATGCGGTGTGCGCGATCCTCCGGCTGGCGATGGGGGCGGATCACTCGCCCGAGATGGGGACGGTGGCCTCCGTTCCCGCAGGAGAGGAGAGTGGTGGCCGCCAGATCGAATCCCGCAGGGAGATGCCGGCGGCTCCGATCCATCTGTCCTCGAGGGCCTGTCGGTGGCAGCGGCGTTTTCGGAGCTCTTTGACGACGCGCTCGAGCTCCACTGGGCGGAGGCGGTTGCCGGACTTTTCCACCCAGCGCACGATCTCCGGCACCAGGAGCGTGCCCGGGTGGCCCAGCGGCCACAGCGTGGACTGCAGGCTCGGCGGCTGCTGCGACGGCCTCTCAGAGCTGTAGCTGCGAGGAGAGGATGCGGTGCTCAGAGAGTGGAGGAGAGGAGCGGCCCGATCTCCCCTGGTCTGGCGACGTCGCCGCACTGAGCGGGTCGAGGGAGAGGACGACGCGAAACCTGTTCGTGGACAAATGACCATCGTACCCCGACTGATTATATTTGCATAATGATTTAATGATTGGACGGCTAGAATAATTTTGGAGGGACAGATTGAAATCAAACGGCTGAAATAATTTAGGAATGGGAGCTACCCGAAACTACCAGCGGTAGTTCTCCAAGCACCGTAAAAGAGCTCTTTTTTTAGAGAATGACTTAATTATTGTGAGGGAATCAAACCAATGAATCTCCTTTATATGTTGAATGAATTGATCCTGTCCGCGATGTGGGTGTATATTGAGTTGATATACTAGTTAACTCAATCAAAAATCCGATCTGATGGAGAGAGGCCAGTAATATATTTCAACACCCCTCCTTTCACATATAGACTATTTTAGTTCTAAACGTGGATTTGATGAATGCCACCACATCTTTTAGTGCTGCGTTGGTAGGGCCTTGAGCTTGAAACATTTTTTACTCTAATACAATATTCAATCGACGCGAGCCAACTCAAGCAAAAACGCGAATTGATGGAGAGACACGGGCATTATATTTCAAGTTTTCAGTAGTGTCATCCTTAGACTAGTCACAGTGGGAGTGCGTAGTAACATCAGTGACACGTAGGCAAAAAATCTGATGTGGCAGACAATTAATGAGGAAAGAGATTGTTGTGGTAACATACTATGTTATCGTAACATCACACATTTTAAGACAAGATGAGTGTACATGTTACTAGTCTATGTTACTACACACATGTTACTCCCACTATAGATGTAATAACTTAGAGTAATAGCATATGCATACTCCCATTGTGAGCGGCCTTACTCATCCTCTTCGCCGGTTGGTGCTCTTCTGACCCATGGATGTGAAGCCACATCTCGCGGCCCACACCGTCCATAAATTTGAGCTCCATTCAATGGGAGGGACCACATCTCTGCTTCAACGTCACCATCTGCATCCTTTTCTGCAACGTGAAACCTATCTTCCGAATGAATACCGAGCATCACAATGTTGTACGTACATAAATAAAGTTTTTTCCACAAAAAATTGCATGTAAAAAAATTGCCCTGTGCAACTTCAAAAACTCAAAACCGAGGAGCTCAAATCTCATTAGAAATTACGGGTTTGCCAACACAAAGAGGTAAAATATACATGAGGATAAATTTCTTCCAATCATGCATACACATCGGTGATCGGTGGTGTATATTAGAAACCAAAGGGAAAAAATCACCTAGTGACATACGCAATCTTTCCATGGGTACACATATTTAACCTGCCCTCAGGGGCGTGGGCGTAAGGAAATATAGCATGCAGGACGAGTCACACCACCGGTGGTCCAACAGTCGCAGGTGCAGCTCGGCCACAATCGTGTAGTAGCCCCGAGCGGCGTCCTCCTCGTCCGTGCTGGCCACCACCGTGCCGGCGCCGGCGCCGGTGATCTGCCGCCCTCGCGCGTTCAAGGGTCGCATCGCTGTCTCCGAACGCTGCAGCTCGAAGGGAGGCAGACTGGCGTCCTCCCCCAGCTTCTGCCCCCCATGGACGCTGACAGCGCGGACCTACCCATTTCCACCATAAATCGGACGGAACCCTTGCCCGGCCGGTAGATATTTTTCACACTCCGTCGGCTCCTTCTTCTAGCTCCGCCCCTGCTCTAGCTAGCTCCGGCGGCCCCGCCCCACCGATTCAGTCTCCCACCCACCCGCCGTCGTCTGCACTTGCTCCGACCAGATTTGGGACGTAGCATAGCTCCGTTGCGGCCGCATCTCGACGGATCTGGGCGCATTTTCGCCTACCATTTCCGCCGCCACCTCCGCCTCTCCCGCAGGAAGCCGTCGATCTTCCCCGGCTTCTCCGCCGAGACCATGGTTTCCTGGGACACGAACGAGGACTCGGCAGGCTCCTACCCTCTATACGAGGAGAGAACCTCATCCGATCCGGTATGTCCTAGATTTTGCCCACATTTTGAGTTTTCCCCAAAGTTGTGCATTGCGAGTGTAGGATTTGATGAGTTGTATTTTGTTGAAATGTAGGATTCACAAGCATGTAGTTGCAATATCCGTGGTGTGATATCCGAGTTGAACGACTCCCTCCGAGGGAAGATGCTCATATTGGAGGATTTGAACTTCATAATTGAGGAAAAGAAGAAGCTTGAAGAAAAATTGGAGGAGGTTCAACGTACAAACCGGAAGTTGGAGGAGAAATTGATGAAGGTTGAAAAAGAGAATAAGAAAATACAACAAGAGAAGATGAGCCTAGAAGAAGAGAAGATGAGAATGAAGTTGCAACTCGCCGACGTTGTCGATGATTACAAGTGCAAGACGGATGCAAGTCGGACAAAGATGAAGAAGATCAAAAAATGTGTCATCGAGAAGAAGATGCATCTTCATTATGCATTGGGAGCTATAGTTATTTTAGTTATAATTATAGTTGATATGTACGCTATTTCTTTGTGCACTAGATAGAGCTTGCATAATGCAAAAAGAAGCAAGTGCATGGGCTGCATGTATTTGAGGAGAGAATATGAGGAGTATGGTTGTAGAGCACCACATTTTGGGTTGTCCGGACACTGTCGACGTGTCTGCGGACAGTTTGAGGCTGAATTTGGGGGCTCCGGTTGGAGATGCTCTAACATTCTCGAATTGGATGTAAGACTGAACTTCTCACTTTCAGTAATGAAATTGGGGGCAGTGTGGCTCCTTTTGTCGGAAAAAAAAAACACATTCTCAGATGATTCTCACCTCTAGTAGAGGAGTCGGCAAATTTTCTGCGGTATGGCCGATGCAAGCAACCATGTACACGACGAAACCAAAGTTAAAACTTTCATTACTGGCAACGTAGTATGGCGTGAAGTTGGAAAAGTTTGAGGTGTGGCGGAGGCCAAACCTTGCTAGATTCCTGCCTCCACCACTACTCACTTCTAATTTGAGGCTAACCGTATTGTGCGGTCCATTATGTCAGAAATTGCAGGGCTATTGGAAGAAGGTTAGCAGACCGAGAGTATAACAGTTACTGTGCCTTCAAAAGAAGGTACTCCCTCCGATCCATATTAGTAGGCATAGATTTGTCTAAATTCATATGTATCTAGTTAAGTATTTAGACTAGATACATGTGTATCTAGACAAAGTTGTGTCCACTAATATGGATCGGAGGTAGTAATATAAATTTTCATTTTCACTGGAGAATCACGTGTAAGTTATGGAAGCTGATCGCTCATTATGTATGTACATATTACAAAATAAATTGTTTTGTTATTCCTATGACAGAGCTAGCTAGTCTGAAATTCGTTTCACATACTAATGGATGGAGGACTAAAATCATACTTTCGCTTGCTTGGTGACTAAAAGTAAATGCACCGTGGCCATATTTTGTGAAAAAAGGACAAAATCATCATTTAAGAAACTTCAATACAAAATTATCCTATTTTAGTAATTTTATATCTAATCTTTTCCATAGCACCTGCACGGGGGCACTATGCTTAACAATATAACGTTGAATGCTCTGCCCCCACTATAGCTGGTTCCGTTTCACAAAATAGCGCCCCCATGGGGGCTATGCTGTTGAGCATAGTGCCCTTGTCCACGGCCCTACGCTATGAGACTTAGAAAAAATTCGGACAATCTAGTGCTAGTCTAACACAGGTTGGGCGCGGCAGCGCACCCTACCTGCCAGGTCATAGCGCCCCTATGGTGTTGAACATAGCGTTCCCAATAAAGACGCTATGAGACTAGCCATAGTGGGAGTAACATAGATAGTATCATGCATGTCACGGTAAAAAGATGACGTGTCACTGCAGTTAATGAGGAGAGAGATGGTAGTACTATCATAGGTAGATACTGTAACATATCGGATTTCAAGACAAGATGAGTGTACAACCTAATAAATACACTAGTATATGAGGCCTATGCCAATGCAAGGTTCTTAGCACGGTTTCATAGTCATTTTGCTTATGTGGCATAGTAGTTAATGAAGAGAGAGTGTGAGGTTGTAACTTAAGTAAGATACAACCTTTGCACGTAGTCATAGGCAAAAAATGGCTCTAACCCAATCATATGCATGCATGAGCCCCAAATCATTAAATGTAGATACAACAAATAGGAAACAATGCATTGTACTAGTTGTATCTTAAATATTTAATACTCCTATGATATTGTGCTAAGAGACGATGCATTGGCACAGGCCTGATATCACAAATATGTTACTACCCACTATGGAACTAGTAATATAGACTAGTATGTATGATACTTCCCACTATGACTAGTCTGATGAAACAAGTTAGATTTGAAATTATCTTTAAGATCGGGTAATTTTGGAGTCGGTTTTGTCCGTTTTCACCCATCTTTTATCTTTCTTTCTGTCACTTAAGCAACCTAAGTGTCCATCTTTTATCTTTCTTTATGTCACTTAAGCGACCTAGGGTTTAGGGTTTCATCACACTACTTGTAGCTAGGTAGGCGGAAAAAAATCCTATACGACCCCGTGTGGAACGACCCAGTGCGTGGACCCAATCTGCCACCGTACACAATCCCAGCACGAATCTCAAAGCAGGGGTGGAAAGATTTGTGCTGGGCTTGTGTACGGTAACAGATTGGGTCCACGCACTGGGTCGTTTCACACGGGTCGTATAGGATTTTTTTCATAGGTAGGCTGCAGTGAGGTGGATTAACTATTGGTGAGTCAGTTCAGTGTTGTACTACTAGCGTACGTAGAAGCGAAAGCCCTGCGCCTATAAATGATGGATGTTGGACACTTAGCTAAGCCCTCTGCCTCCATATCCCGGAAAGAAAATAACAATGTACGACAAGCGAAGGAATTACCGCAAGCGGACCCGGCCGTATAGCGTCTCCACGGAACCCTGCTGTTTACACGGAATGTGTATCCACAACCCCAAAGAGCAGTGCGACATCTTCATGGTCCTGTGCGCCATGCATCTACAACCTCGTCGAGTACTTCATCCCGTTCACCGTCGTCTCGCTTCTCCTCTGGCTCCTCCTTCGCCCCTGCCAGGTGCGGCTGCGCGTCGACGCCGCCGCGCTCACCCGGTTCGACCTCACCACCGACGCCACATCCACGCTTCTCGACTACGACGTCGCCGTCGACCTCAGCTTTCACAACAGGCACAGCCACTTCACTGTCCGCTACTTCGACCTTACGGCGGTGGCGTCCTACGGCGGGACACGGCTCGGCCCCAGCGCCGACGTGCTGGATCTTCGTCCAGCGCCCTAAGGCGACTAACGTCGTCCACACCGTCTTCCAGGGCAACACCGCCGCCGCGCAGCTAGACCCCGCGGCAGCCGCGGTGTTGGCGAGGGCCAACGGCTCGTTCGACGTCCTCGTCACGGTTGCCTCCACAGTCATGTACAATGTCCCCATTCAGAGGTCTACTACTACTACCATAAGTGCTACATCCGTTTCCCGGCGTCTCACGGCGACATGTTGGGTCCGGGAACACTATGCAGTACCACCACCAGGTGATGCAATGTGAATTGCCCAGTTCACTGTGTGCTGCAACTTGAATCCGCCATATGAGGTCCTCAATATTGACTCTCCTTTTTATTTGGCATTGTCCCCAGTCGTTCATGTTCAACCAATATCAATCATGGTAGTCAATTTGTTTATGTTCGAATCATTTCAAGTTTTAAACAAATAAGCCAATGAGTTGAACCATACGAAATTGATCCACCCGTAGAAGTTTTGAAATTAGCCCATCTCACCGGCGAAAATGCATAGGAGAACCTGGAGACGACCCTTCCCCATATCCCACCATCCCCTTCCTAACTAGTCAACGCTCCTGATTGCTCCGCCCACTGATACGTATCAAACGTATCTATAATTTCTGATGTTCCATGTTGATATTATACCAATTGTTACATGTTTTATATACACTTCATAGCATTTTTATGCATTTTCTGGGACTAACCTATTAACAAGATGTCACAGTGCCAGTTCATGTTTTCTGCTATTTTTGTATTCCAGAAAAGCTAGTCTGGAAATATTTTCGGAATTGGACGAAACTTGGACAGAACCTCCTATTTTTCCAACACGTACACGGAGTCCAAAGGAGAGACGGAGGGGAGCCACGAGGCAGCCACACCATGGGGCCACGTGGGCCCCCCTGCCGCGCCGTGGGGTGGTGTGGGGCCCACGTGCGTCTCCAGCCGCCGCCCTTTCGCATATTTATTCCTCCTGACGCGAAAACCCTAAATACCCGAGCCATTATCCACGAAAAGATCCAGAGACGCCGCCGCCGTCAACCCTAGCTCGGGAGGGTTCAGAAGCTCTTCCCGACACTCTGCCGGAGAGGGGAATCATCACCGGAGGGCTCTACATCACCATGCCTGCCTCCGGAGTGATGCGTGAGTAGTTCATCCTTGGACTACGGGTCCATAGCAGTACCTAGATGGTTGTCTCTCCACTTTATGCTATCATATTTAGATCTTGTGAGCTGTCTATCATGATCAAGATCATCTTATTGTAATGCTACATGTTGTGTTTGCTGGGATCCGATGAATATTGAATACTATGTCAAGTTGATTATCAATCTATCTTATATGTTATTTATGATCTTGCATGCTTTCCGTTACTAGTAGATGCTTAACTTCAAGAGTGAGTATTTATGCTAGATAGTGGGTTCATGCCTCCGGTAATCTGGGAGAGTGACAATAACTTCTAAGATTGTGGATGTGTTGTTGCCACTAGGGATAAAATAACCGATGCCTAGCTTAAGGGTGCGTGAAAATGCATACATGAACTTTGCATTTTATTACATGTTATTCCATGTTATTTGCATCATATAAGGGTTATATTCATGATTTATATTAAGTTTTGGGGATAATTAACAACTCCCCCATTTTTCTGGAATTAACCCTGCGCTGTCAGAAAACCCCTTTTTCTATATTTTGATGTTTCAGGGACCCAAACGACGTCCAAATGACCTGAAACTTTACGGGGATCATTTTTTTTTTGGAAGGAACGAAATGTAGGCGCAAAGAAATCGAAGAAACGGAGACCAGAAGGCCAAAAGGGGTGGGCCCACGCGGCCAGATTCCCTGACCGCGTGGGGTCCCCCATCCTGGCCCTCGGGCCTCCGCTGCCGTCGATCTTTCTTCCCGAAGCTTCGTCTTGACCTAAAAATGACTATATATAGACCCCCCAGGGCTTTCGCGAAAGAGAGCGCCGCCGAAACACAGAAACCACGAAACAGAGATCTGGAGCTGAAGATTGGAGGGGGAAAACTCCGGCGGGGCGCTGCCGGTGTGGTCTCCTTCCCCTCCAACAACATCTCCACCGACACCATGATGAAGAGGGAGTAGTCCACCCCTGGACTATGGGTTTGTGGAAGTAACTTATGTATCTCTCCTCTCTATGAGCTTCACTAATCAGTACCGTATGAGCTGCTGAACATGATTACGGTCATCTATGTAATTCCTTTGTGGTGGATCTTTATTATGAGTTAATACATGTTTGAGATTGCAATGGTTTTGTTTCAGTTATGAAAGTAGATGCATATTATGTACCCCGTTCTTATTTACTTGTCATGATCAATCATGTTTATGAGAGCATGTGAGGGGGAACGTGTGCATTAGTTGGAGTAACGGGGGGTGGCTAGTGCAGTGAACGTGAAAGAAAGTTCTGCGATCCACTTGGGTTTTCTACCTTACTATGTTGCCTCACTAGGGATAAACAAAAATACCATGCTACCGGAGAGTGGATGTGACCTTGGCCACTATCTCCATGACTAGATCTAGCATGTTCTTATTTTAACTTCATGTCATTGAACTTATTGCTATGCTCTGATTTATCTTAATTAGTACTCCCTCCGTTCGGATTTAATTGACACACACTTGGTTACACATGGATGTATCTAGACATCTAACAAGTATAGATACATTCATATTTGGACAAAAGCAAGTCAATTAATTTGGAATGGAGGAGTAAGGTGTTATGATTTAGTTCGCATCTTGGTGGAGCATAAGAGAGAGAACAACTTATACTTGAGATCTCTATGTTAGGACGTGATGCCCATATTATTAATAACTTGTCAAACCATGTCTTGCCATCTTACATGTTAATTTTAGTGTTCCATTGTCTACCACGTTATCAAGAGAGAATGCATTTGTGAAACCATGAACCCCGGTCCATTTTTAATCATAAGAAACACCTTTCCAACACTTTTATCATCACTTTTGTTTGCTGCCATTATTAAATCTGAAAATACAAAAACACTTTTACATCTTGCATTCATCATAAAAAACCCAAAATATCATTTATCATTACTACCATCATCCTTGCATATTTATTTTACCATCATTGCATATTTACTACTGTTTGCATATTTATTTTATTATCATTCTCACACCTTGTGCTTGACAACCACTTGGTGAGGTTGAGGGCACAAAACAATTTATTTTGTTGCAGGTTCTCAAGAGAAGGATAAGGAGATAACACCTGAAATACTGGTTCCCCGAGAGTTCGATATTAAACCCTCGAGTCACCCCTCGTGGGGAAAATTGTCTTCCACTACTACATACACTCTGCACCTGGAGTCTCAACCTAACCCATTTACTTTTCATGCAGGTACCACGCGAAGGGGCTAGCAACTGTTTTCTGGCGCCGTTGTGGGGTAACTACGTGAAGGGCCATCAAGACGTTTTCTGGCGCCGTTGCCGGGGAACCATAGCTGAAAGGTTTATCCAAGGATCACTCACATCAAGTCAACTTCATCACCAACTTGTGTAACAACCTAAGCTTGGGGAAGTTGCACCTACGTGAGCATCATCTTATCCATCTTTACCTACAATCATTTTATTTTGTTTTGTTCTTGTCTTGCATATGATCTTTATATTTCGGTTTGCATATTTATATTCAGTTTTGCATTTTTGTGTTGCATTTGGTATTTCGAGTTGCATTAGTGTCATTTTACTTTCAGTTTTGCATAAAAAATTTAAAAACACATAAAAACTTGTTGAAATGGGAGATAGAACTAAATTGTGTGATTACACAAACACTCCTAATGATCAATTTATTGCTAAGCCTATCACCACACCTGAGATTACTGCTGAGAGCTATGAAGTTAGTCCTAGTTTGTTAAACTTGATAACTAGGGAACAATTTGGTGGTAGTGCTGTTGAGGATGCCTCTATGCATCTTCATGATTTTATTGAAATCTGTGAAGTTTAAAAATGTTGAAAGTAATGTCTTAAAACTGAAGTTATTTCCTTTCTCACTTAGAGGAAAAGCTAAAGAGTGGCTACATTCATTACCTACTGGTAGTATTAATTCTTGGGATGATTTAAAAGAAGCTTTCATTAAGAAATACTATCCCCCTGTTAAAATACTGCAAAATAGAAACAATATCCTCTCTTTTAGGCAAAATGAAAATGAACATGTTGCCATGGATTGGGATAGAATTAAACTCATGCTTAGAACTTGTCCATCACATGGGGTTAATGAATGGACCATTTTACACTCTTTTTACAATGGTCTAAATTACATGTCTAGAAATATACTTGATTCAGCTGCTGGAGGTGCTTTCATGGGAAAAAACTGTTTTAGAAGCTAAGAACATTTTGGAAAGTATCTTGCAAAATTATAGTCAATGGCATACTGATAGAGCACCTAGTTCATCTAAGAAAGTGAACTCTATAGAAGAAACAAATGATTTGTCATCTAAAATGGATACCATTCTTGCTTTTATTAATAAACAAAATTTTGAAAATATGCCTTTGCAAGAACTAGTTGGTAATAATCCTGAAAATGTTGATGTCAACTTCATTAGGAACTATGGTAATAATGGGTATGGTAACAACAATTATAACTCTTATAATAAGCCCCCATATGTTCCAAACAAATATACCACTAGTAGTAATGTTTCTAGTGATTTGGAAAACACCATTAGATCATTTATATCTACTCAAAAGGAGCTCAATAAGGAGTTCATATCCAAACTCGAAAAACATGATATTTTGTTTGAAAGAGTAGATCAACTCACTAAGGATGTTTCCTCATTAAAGAACATCATTATATCTCAAAAAGAGAAAAAAGTTGAGGAAGTTAAAATGCTTAGTGAAGTTAAGGAACCATTTGTTGATTTAGAGAAGTGTAGCTTGCATGAATTAATTTCTATCTTACAAAAATTTGCAAGTTATCCTTCTGTTAATATTAACCAGGCTGGTTTTGGTCCCTATATTGCTAATCATGTCTTAAAAGAAAAGATTGCTAGGTACAATCAAGAAGCTATGATACCACCTAAGCTTGGGGATATATGGATCTCTAAGGTACTAGTAACCATTGGAAAAGAGACACACCATGCTATACTTTGATCTAGGATCTAGTGTCTCTATATTATCTAAAGAACTATATGAAGTGCTTGAACTTAAAAATATTGAGAAATGCTCTATTGAACTTGCACTTGCTGATGATCCATTAGACATGCTCTAGGAAAAGTAAGAGATGTTATGGTAGAGTTACACATGACTTTTGTGCCTGTTGATTTTCTAATCATGGACATGGGGAATAAAACCTCTAGTCCTATTATGTTGGGAAGACCTTTTCTTCGTACTACAGGTGTCATTATTGATTCAAAGGAAGGGAATGTGAAGTTTCAGTTTCCACACAAGAAGAGCATGGAACACTTCCCAAGGAAGAGGGACACACCAAGGTTCAAGCTCCCTCATGAGCTACGCCCCTTTGATTATCAAGTAAGTAAGCCTAGCTATATGGCTATAAAGAAAGCGCTTTACGGGAGGCAACCCGGTTGTTTTTGTTTGAGATTTTCTTTGAGTCCTCTTGCTGTAACAAGAGAGTAGTTTGTTAGTTTTGTTTCTGGGATTTTTAATAAAGAACCAAGTTTTACCTATTTTGGGTTTGAAAAGTTGCTATTCATTTTCGGAGAGTTTTCTGCCTGCACGAAGTCTGTGCACGGTTTGATTTTTAATTTTTTATCTGTAACTCCGATTGAGCTGTAATTTGAACTGTAGCTTTAACTTTTCATCCTCTGCACACGTGATTTTTTGCAGATTTTTATGATGAGTTTAAGTAGGGTAGAAAAATGCGTTTTGCTGCTGCTGTTTTTCTTGACAGATTCTGTCTTGATATTGTTTTATGCATTCTTTGAGCTTTTTGCTTGAACCTATTTATTTATCACTACTAATATCACCCCACAGAAAAGAAATGGGAGAAATGGTGTTTTGAAGTTTTTTCACAGGGATTAGAGGAGCTGCACCAAGAGCTATCCAAGGATGGTGAAGACCATAAGCTTGGGGATGTCAAGACAACCCAACTGGACCAACACACTCTCGGTTTGCACACGTCTAACTTCTGTTTTTCGATCAAAGCACTTTATCGTATAAACTTGGAGCGTTTGTTTTCTTTTGCTTTTGTTATTTCGGTTTGATTTTATATTTTTTAAGACCACCACTATCATTTATATATGAGAGAGCTACTAGAAGTTTGGGTTGAATTATGTTGGATGCTATTAAATATATTGAGATAGGGATGTTTGAGTTGATTTTAAAAGATACATATAGTTGCATAATTCATGTGCTTTGAATGAATGTTAATTTGGAAGTGTGTTGTCAAGAGCTATCTTTCACCATGTTTAGATGTTGAATTTTAACTTTACTTGGTTTAACATAGATTGATTAGTTCTATGGACACTTATGCATGCATTTAGATGGTCAACTTTCTCCCTATTGCTAGCCCAAAAATTACAAGAAGTAAAAAGTTTGTTTTCCCAACACCTTCAACCAAAGTTTTTCCAGTGAGTCCACCATAACTACCTATTAGATTTATGCTATTCCAAGTATGTTTATCATGTTATATTGTGTTATCTACATTTCTGAATTTAAATGCTTATGTTATTGATTGTCATGGGAAAATTGGTTAAAAGCTCTCACGAACTTGATGCACAATTTACTTTTATTGCATTTAATAAGCATGAACCATTGTGATTAAAATTATGAAGTTGTGGGCTTGACAATTGTTTTGGTTGGGAGTTAGCCCATATGTGCTGTCACATGGCAAGCTTTCAACATTGCACTTATTTATATTTAGTTGATGTCATGTACTTTTGTTTATGGAAGCCTATCATGGGTGAAATGAATGTGGATACTTAGTAAGTTCAAAGAGTTTGTATAAATGGTTAGAGAAATGTCTGGGCCGCTAATCTAAGCCATGCATCATTCATGGTGGAAATTTACAGCATAACCATAATGTTCATTCAGTGATGCACCTCATAATAAAAAGCTATACCCATAGTAAATAAAAGAGTGCTGAGATTGTTCATTGTCAGTTTGTCTTGTTGTTTTGACATGGGCTTGTTCATGTCAAGGGGCAAGAGGTACCCCAGTGCAGTTCTTGATGATACTATTATTACTTGCAATGACCTTTATTTGAATTTACTTTGTGGACCAAAGTGAGTAACACATGGTGTAGGTACTTGTATTCAAGGGACATGAGACATTCAACCAATACATTGTCAAGCACACCACTCATATTTGCTTTCACTTTAAACATTAATCATTCAAGATGCTATGATAGGGGTAATGAGAGCTCCACACCAATGACTACCACATTGCAAGCATTAACTTAAGTAGAAGTGTTTGGAAGTTAGATGAAACTTATTCATGCTTTACCTCTACTTATTTATCTATCCAAAGTGTCCACCTTTTATATTCAGTTTTCATAAGAAGTACTCTATGACCACCATAGGATGTTTTTACTTTTCATTATGCACACATTTGGTCCATAGTACTTTCTTCTATGTTACACTTTGTGAATTTATCATTGAACATCTTTACATTGAGTATTTGATATCACTTCATAATTTATCTTGCATATTGTTATTCCTTTGAAGTATGAATCATTTGACTCTATGTAGCAATAGTAATCACCTTTGATATCCATTGATAGTATTAAAATGCAAAGTCCATGTTAGTTTTATCACCTTCATACTCGGGACGAGCATGGGTTAAGCTTGGGGATGTTGATGCATGTAAAATGCATACATGAACTTTATATTTTATTACATGTTATTCCATGTTATTTGCATCATATAAGGGTTATATTCATGATTTATATTAAGTTTTGGGGATAATTAATAACTCCTCCACTTTTCTGGAATTAACCCTGCGCTGTCAGAAAACCCCTTTTTCTATATTTTGATATTTCAGGGACCCAAACGACGTCCAAATGACCTGAAACTTTACGGGGATCACTTTTTTGGAAGGAACGAAACGTAGGCGCAAAGGAATCGAAGAAACGGAGACCAGAAGGCCAAAAGGGGTGGGCCCACGCGGCCAGATTCCTTGGCCGCGTGGGGTACCCTATCCTGGCCCTCGGGCCTCCGCTGCCGTCGATCTTTCTTCCCGAAGCTTCGTCTTGACCTGAAAACTACTATATATAGACCCCCCCCCCCCTGGGCTTTCGCGAAAGGGAGCGCCGCCGAAACACAGAAACCACGAAACAGAGACCTGGAGCTGCAAATTGGAGGGGAAAACTCCGGCGAGGCGCTGCCGGGGTGGTCTCCATCTTCTCCAACGACTTCTCCACCGTCTCCATGATGAAGGGGGAGTAGTCCACCCCCTGGACTTGGGTTTGTGGTGGTAACTTATGTATCTCTCCTCTCTTTGAGCTTCACTAATTAGTACCGTATGAGCTGCTGAACATGATTACGGTCATCTATGTAATTCCTATGGTGGATATTGTGGTATGAGATGATTTGTTATACATTTACCGTTGTGTTGGAGCTTTTATGATTTGTCATACTTTGGAGATATTCTATGATGCATGTGATGGTTTGATTTATGCATAATGCCTTGTTTATCCTTGTCATGAGGTGATTGACACCACCAAGTGTAGATAGATGAGAGAGATGTGGTCATGCACACGAAATATGAATCATTGCACTAGTGTTTAGAATATTGTCCATTATGAAGTATGATGTATGTAGGTACGGGATGGCCGATGTGACAATGGCATATGTATTGAGTGACATGTGCAATACAGCCCAACATCCTTTATCTGGGGGTAAAAAGAGAGAGTATGATGTGGGAGTGACAGTAGCCATGCTAGCCTTGCGGGGGTGACATAGCACACAAATGAGTATTTCTTTCAACTATGTGTTTTAGGACATATAGCCGTCATTAAAAGCTACCATTAAAACATGACAATTGTGTGTACTTTATCTATAACATGATAATCACCATAGATGAGAGAGAGAGGATTAAGTGAACCCATTAACCCATGTCCATTGTTCCTATAAGAGAAAACATTTGTCTTGTCCTCTTGCATTGAAGAGTGTTGGGACACTTTTACATTCTTGTTTTGTTGCATTAAACTTCCATCCATCAAATTAACCATCTTGTTCCTTAAACTTGTTTAGTGCATAATCAACTAAAACTTGTGACACTTTAGTTGTAGGGAATAGATAACTTTTCCTTCTTGCTCCTGCGGATCGATACCTTACTTCCACATTGAGAGGTGCTACAGTGATCCCCTGCTCTTGGGGGTTATCACTACCACATTGCAAGCATTAACTTAAGTAGAAGTGTTTGGAAGTTAGATGAAACTTATTCATGCTTTACCTCTACTTATTTATCTATCCAAAGTGTCCACCTTTTATATTCAGTTTTCATAAGAAGTACTCTATGACCACCATAGGATGTTTTTACTTTTCATTATGCATTTGGTCCATAGTACTTTCTTCTATATTACACTTTGTGAATTTATCATTGAACATCTTTACATTGAGTATTTGATACCACTTCATAATTTATCTTGCATATTGTTATTCCTTTGAAGAATGAATCATTTGACTCTATGTAGCAATAGTAATCACCTTTGATATCCATTGATAGTACTAAAATGCAAAATCCATGTTAGTTTTATCACCTTCATACTCGGGACGAGCATGGGGATGTTGATGCATGTAAAATGCATACATGAACTTTACATTTTATTACATGTTATTCCATGTTATTTGCATCATATAAGGGTTATATTCATGATTTATATTAAGTTTGGGGATAATTAACAACTCCCCCATTATTTTTCTGGAATTAACCCTGCGCTGTCAGAAAACCCCTTTTTCTATATTTTGATGTTTCAGGGACCCAAACGACGTCCAAATGACCTGAAACTTTACGGGGATCATTTTTTTGGAAGGAACGAAACGTAGGCGCAAAGGAATCAAAGAAACGGAGACTAGAAGGCCAAAAGGGGTGGGCCCATGCGGCCAGATTCCCTGACCGCGTGGGGTCCCCCATCCTGGCCCTCGGGCCTCCGCTGCCGTTGATCTTTCTTCCCGAAGCTTCGTCTTGACCTAAAAACGACTATATATAGACCCCCAGGGCTTTCGCGAAAGAGAGCGCCGCCGAAACACAGTAACCACGAAACAGAGATCTGGAGCTGAAGATTGGAGGGGGAAAACTCCGGCGAGGCGCTGCCGGTGTGGTCTCCTTCCCCTCCAACAACATCTCCACCGACACCATGATGAAGAGGGAGTAGTCCACCCCTGGACTATGGGTTTGTGGAAGTAACTTATGTATCTCTCCTCTCTATGAGCTTCGCTAATCAGTACCGTATGAGCTGCTGAACATGATTACGGTCATCTATGTAATTCCTTTGTGGTGGATCTTTATTATGAGTTAATACATGTTTGAGATTGCAATGGTTTTGTTTCAGTTATGAAAGTAGATGCATATTATGTACCCCGTTCTTATTTACTTGTCATGATCAAGCAAGTTTATGAGAGCATGTGAGGGGGAATGTGTGCATTAGTTGGAGTAACGGGGGTGGCTAGTGCAGTGAACGTGAGAGAAAGTTCTGCGATCCACTTAGGTTTTCTACCTTACTTTGTTGCCTCACTAGGGATAAACAAAAATACCTTATTTGAACGGAGAGTGGATGTGACCTTGGCCACTATCTCCATGACTAGATCTAGCATGTTCTTATTTTAACTTCATGTCATTGAACTTATTGCTATGTTCTGATTTATCTTAATTACTAAGGTGTTATGATTTAGTTCGCATCTTGGTGGAGGATAAGAGAGAGAGAACAACTTATACTTGAGATCTCTATGTTAGGACGTGATGCCCATATTATTAATAACTTGTCAAACCATGTCTTGCCATCTTACATGTTAATTTTAGTGTTCCATTGTCTACCACGTTATCAAGAGAGAGTGCATCTGTGAAACCATGAACCCCGGTCCATTTTTAATCATAAGAAACACCTTTCCAACACTTTTATCATCACTTTTGTTTGCTGCCATTATTAAATTCGAAAATACAAAAACACTCTTACATCTTGCATTCATCATAAAAAACCCAAAAATATCATTTATCATTACTACCATCATCCTTGCATATTTATTTTACCATCATTGCATATTTACTCCTGTTTGCATATTTATTTTATTATCATTCTCACACCTTGTGCTTGACAACCACTTGGTGAGGTTGAGGGCACAAAACAATTTATTTTGTTGCAGGTTCTCAAGAGAAGGATAAGGAGATAACACCTGAAATACTGGTTCCCCGAGAGTTCGATATTAAACCCTCGAGTCACCCCTCGTGGGGAAAACTGTCTTCCACTACTACATACACTCTGCACTTGGAGTCTCAACCTAACCCATTTACTTTTCACGCAGGTACCACGCGAAGGGGCTAGCAACTGTTTTCTGGCGCCGTTGTGGGGTAACTACGTGAAGGGCCATCAGTGCGCCGTTAGGTCTAATGCATTTGTTTACATTACGCACATTACTTAATGCAATTATCGTTGCTTGCAACTTAATACCAACGGGGAACTCGGATGACAACCTGGCGGTGGATTATTAGTCATAGACGCTGTTGGATAACGGTCTATGTATTTTGTCGTAATGCCCACATGAATATCATAGTAATCATCATGTCATATATATGCATTGTCATGCGCTCAATATTTTGTCAATTGCCCAGCTGTAATTTGTTCACCCAGCATGTTAGTTATCTTTTATGGAGAGACACCACTAGTGAACTGTGGACCCCGGTCCATTCTTTTACACTGATAATACAACCAACTGCAAACATTGTTCCTTTTCATTCTCTGCAATTTACTACTGTTTTCCACACCATACGTTTAATCCTTTGTTTTCAGCAAGCCGGTGAGATTGACAACCTCACTGTTTCGTTGGGGCAAAGTAGTTTGATTGTGTTGTGTGCAGATTCCACGTTGGTGATCAACGGCGCCACCAACAACCTTCAGAAGTGATTTCTTGCTCCTACTGGTTCGATTAAACCTTGGTTTCATACTGAGGGAAACTGCTGCTACACTGCTTCATACCTTCCTCTTGGGGTCTCCCAACGAACGTGTGATCCACGCAATCAAGCTCTTTTCTGGCGCCGTTGCCGGGGAGCAAGAGGATTTCTGCAAGGGGAGTTTCACGCTTCCAATCTCTTTACTTTGTTATTGTCTTGCTTAGTTTATTTTTATTTAGTCTTGTTTGCTTTATTTATCAAAACACACAAAAAATTAGTTACTTTTATTTTCAAGTTGTTATCTTTCTGTTTTGTTTTAATTTTGCTAAAATGAGTACCCCTGAGAACACTAAGTTGTGTGATTTCACTAGCACGAACAACAATGATTTCATTAGTACACCTATTGCTCCACCTGCTTCTAACGCAGAATTCTATGAAATTAAACCTGCACTTTTAAATCTTGTTATGAAAGAGCAATTCTCTGGTGTTAGTACTGATGATGCTGCTGCTCACCTTAATAATTTTGTTGAACTTTGTGAGATGCAAAAGTATAAGGATGTAGATGGTGATATTATTAAACTGAAACTTTTTCCTTTCTCTTTGAGAGGACGTGCTAAAGAATGGTTGCTATCTTTGACTAGAAATAGTATTGATTCATGGACTAAATGCAAAATGCTTTCATAGGAAAATATTATCCTCCTGCTAAGATTATATCTTTGAGAAGTAGCATTATGAATTTCAAACAATTTGATAATGAGCATGTTGCTCAAGCTTGGGAGAGAATGAAATCATTGGTAAAGAATTGTCCCACCCATGGACTGACTGCTTGGATGATCATCCAAACCTTTTATGCAGGACTAAATTTTTCTTCAAGAAACCTATTGGATTCGGCCTCTGGAGGTACCTTTATGTCCATCACTTTGGGTGCTGCAACAAAGCTTCTTGATGATATGATGATAAATTATTCTGAATGGCACACCGAAAGAGCTCCACAAGGTAAGAAGGTAAATTCTGTTGAAGAAATCTCTTCCTTGAGTGATAAGATTGATACTATTATGTCTATGCTTACAAATGGAAAAATGCATGTTGATCCAAATAATGTTCCTTTAGCTTCTTTGGTTGCTCAAGAAGAGCATGTTGATGTGAACTTCATTAAAAATAATAACTTCAACAACAATGCTTATAGGAATAATTTTGGTAATAACAATTATAAGCCCTATCCTTTTAATAGTGGCAATGGTTATGTTAATTCTTATGGTAATTCCTACAACAATAATAAGAGTGTACCCTCTGATCTTGAAGTCATGCTTAAGGATTTTATTAGTACACAAACTGCTTTCAATAAATCTGTTGAGGAAAAGTTTGGGAAAATTGATGTTCTTGCCTCTAAAGTTGATAGTCTTGCTCTTGATGTTGATTTGTTAAAAATTAAAACTATGCCTCATGATGTTAAAGAGAGCAAAACTCTCAATGCTATACAAGTTAAAATTGATAATAATGTGAGGATGTTAGCTGATTTACATGCTAGGTGGGCAAGAGAGGATGAAATTGCTAAAAAGAATAGTATTGCTAGAGTTTATACTATTACTACTACTGAAAATGCTATAAACTCAAGTGTTAACAAACCTCCTACTATCAATGGTAAAGTAATTGGTGTTGGCAATGTCTCTACTTCTGTTGCAAAACGTTTAAAATTGCCTGAAAACACTGAAACTGTTCCTGATAAAAGTGCTGAAATTTTTCGAGATGTGGGAGACAATGGTCCCATTACTTTTGATAATAATGACTTTGATTTTGATGGTTGCAATATTTCTGAAGTAATTAAGTTCTTGCAAAAGCTAGCTAGAAGTCCTAATGCTAGTGCTATAAACATGGCTTTTACTAAACATATTACTAATGCTCTCATGCAAGTTAGGGAAGAGAAATTAAAACATGAAGCTTCTATCCCTAGGAAGTTAGAAGATGGTTGGGAGCCCATCATTAAAATGAAGGTGAATGATTTTGATTGCAATGCTTTATGTGATCTTGGTGCTAGTATTTCTGTTATGCCTAAGAAACTCTATGATATGCTTGATTTAGCACCTTTGGAACACTGTTATTTGGATGTTCACCTTGCTGATAATACTATAAAGAAACCTTTGGGGAGAGTTGATGATGTTTTTATAATGGTTAACAATAACCTTGTCCCCGTTGATTTTGTTGTTTTGGATATTGAATGCAATGCTTCTTGTCCTATTGTTTTGGGAAGACCTTTTCTTAGAACTGTTGGTGCTATTATTGATATGAGAGAGGGGAATATTAAATATCAATTCCCACTCAAGAAAGGTATGGAACACTTCCCTAGAAAGAAGATGAAGTTACCTTTTGATTCTATTGTTAGAGCAAATTATTCTGTTGATGCTTCATCACTTGGAAACACTTGATTCTTACTTTCTGCGCCTAGCTGAAAGGCGTTAAAGAAAAGCGCTTATGGGAGACAACCCATTATTTTATTTCTGCAATTTTTCTTTTCTTTTTGAGTCAAGGAGTTGTTTACTTCTGTAACAATTCCTTTGTATCTTTATTTTATCGCATTGTTGTGCCAAGTATTGCCTCTAATAGGAAGATGATGCTAGATTTGGATTTCTGCGCAGGAACAGATTTCTGCTGTTCACCGTTTTATTCTGTAAAATCACAGAAAAATTATTTAAATCTGCAAATTTTTGTGCGTGATCCTCAGATATGTACGCATCTTTCGTTAGTTTAAAGTTTTTCGATCTGAGCAACGTAAGTGCCTCGAAAAAATTCGTCTTTACGGACTGTTCTGTTTAGACAGATTCTGTCTTTTATTTTTCGCATTCTCTCTTTTACTAGTGTTGAGTGGAATTCTTTTTTAGGGTGAAGAGCTTCACATAACATCAGTGGCAGTAGTTAATGTTAAAAGTAACGGTCATGTTTGTGTCCTTATAGAACATGTGAGTTTTTGATTGTGCACTAACCCTCTAATGAGAATTACTTGAGTTTGGTGTGGCGGAAGTTTTCAAGGGTCAAGAGAGAAGGATGATATAATGTGATCAAGAAGAGTGAAGAGCTTAAGCTTGGGGATGCTCCCATGGATCACCCCAGCATATTTCAAGAAGACTCAAGCGTCTAAGCTTGGGGATGCCCAAGGCATCCCCTTCTTCATCAGCAACTTATCAGGTCATCTCTAGTGAAACTATATTTTAATTCTTTCACATCATATGTGCTTTACTTGGAGCGTCTGTGTGCTTTTATTTTCAGTATTTTATTTTTCTTATGGTCAACTTGATTGGACCCAGCATTCTTGATTGGGAGAGAGACACGCTCCGCTTTTTCATATGAATACTCCTATTCTTCACTTATACTTGTTGAGTATTCTTATCTAGCTATTGCTATGCTTTTAGCTCCTGTTTTGCATGCATCTCTTATTCAGAGCTGTTAGTTCTTTTAAAGAAAGTACTCTCTTGCTTCACTTATAATTGTTTGGAGAGTTTATGTTGAAATAAATTGATTGGTGTTTGGTTGGAACAGAAAATGTTGCATGTGGTAGATGGTATAATGGAAAAAGCTTACATATTCTTGTAGATCACTGTATTGGATAATTTGATACTTGTCAATTGTTTTGAGTTATCAAGTAGTTCATGTTTAAGCTTTTGTATCATGTAGTTAAAACCTATTAATGAAGAACTACCGTAAAGCTCGTTGAAATTTGGTTTGCATGATTGGTATCTCTAAGGTCTAGATATTTTCTAGTAAAAGGGTTTGGTTAACAAGGAAGACAGTGTAGAGTCTTATAATGCTTGCAATATGTTTTCATATAAGTCTTGCTGTGTCGGTTGATATCCTGTGTTTGCTTCAAATAACCTTGCTAGCCTAAACTCTGTACTGAGAGGGAATGCTTCTCGTGCATCCAAAACCTTGAGCCAAAATCCATGCCATCTGTGTCCACCATAACTACCTATATGTGGTATTTCCTTGCCATTCCAAGTAAATTTTTCATGTGCTACCTTTAAACTATTCAAAATTATTACTCCTATTTTGTGTCAATGTTTACCAAGCTCATGAGGACGGGGTGGATGTCTTTATGTCAACTGTCAAACAGACTTTACCACCGGACTAGCGGCATATACATCCGCTTATCCATTAATTTTGCAAAAAGAGCTGGCAAATGGGGTGCCCAGTCCCAATTAATTACAACTTTAACCGCTTAATTCTCTTCACATTTTTGCCCTGATTTATCAGTCAAGCAATGACAAACAGTGAAATATCTGCATGTGTAAACAAAAGAGAAAGAGGGATGATCTGCCTTGCTGGTAGAAATAACGTCCTTCATGGGAGCCGCTCTTAAAAGTCTGGTTGGCAGGGGTCATATTGTACTTTCCATTTTCTGATTCGTTGACAATTAACAAACACCTCTCAAAACTTATTTTTACTCTCATATGATTTCAAAAACTTAAAAAGCTCTAGCACATGATTTAATCCCTGCTTCCCTCTGCGAAGGGCCTTTCTTTTACTTTTATGTTGAGTCAGTTTTCCTACTTCTTTCTATCTTAGAAGCAAACACTAGTGTCAACTTTGGTGCAACAATTTTTATATGCTTGTATATTGCACTTATTATATTGCTTTGTGTTGACAAATATCCATGAGATATATATGTTGAAAGTTGAAAGCAATTGCTGAAGCTTAAATCTTCCTTTGTGTTGGTTAAATACCTTTTACTTAGAATCTATTGCTTTATGAGTTAACTCTTATGCAAAACTCTTTGATGCTTGTCTCGAAAGTACTATTCATGAAAAGTTTTTGCTTATATGATTCAGTTGTTTGCTCATTATCTACTTGCTAGCAAACTATAGACCATTGACCTGGATCACTTCATTCATAACATGTGCTTTACAATACTATTTGATCAAGATTATGATTGTAGCATGTCACCTCAGAAATTATTTTGTTTTTATCGTTTTACCTACTCGAGGACGAGTAGAACTAAGCTTGGGGATGCTTGATACGTCTCAAACGTATCTATAATTTCTGATGTTCCATGTTGATATTATACCAATTGTTACATGTTTTATATACACTTATGCATTTTCTGGGACTAACCTATTAACAAGATGCCACAGTGCCAGTTCCTGTTTTCTGCTGTTTTTGTATTCCAGAAAAGCTAGTCTGGAAATATTCTCGGAATTGGACGAAACTTGGACAGAACCTCCTATTTTTCCAACACGTACACGGAGTCCAAGGAGAGACGGAGGGGAGCCACGAGGCAGCCACACCATGGGGCCGCGCGGCCCCCTGCCGCGCCGTGGGGTGGTGTGGGGCCCACGTGGTCTCCAGCCGCCGCCCTTTCGCCTATTTATTCTCCCGACGCGAAAACCCTAAATACCCGAGCCATTATCCACGAAAAGTTCCAGAGACGCCGCCGCCGTCAACCCTAGCTCGGGAGGGTTCAGAAGCTCTTCCCGGCACCCTGCCGGAGAGGGGAATCATCACCGGAGGGCTCTACATCACCATGCCTGCCTCCGGAGTGATGCGTGAGTAGTTCATCCTTGGACTACGGGTCCATGGCAGTAGCTAGATGGTTGTCTCTCCACTTTATGCTATCATGTTTAGATCTTGTGAGCTGCCTATCATGATCAAGATCATCTTATTGTAATGCTACATGTTGTGTTTGCTGGGATCCGATGAATATTGAATACTATGTCAAGTTGATTATCAATCTATCTTATATGTTATTTATGATCTTGCATGCTTTCCGTTACTAGTAGATGCTTTGGCCAAGTAGATGCTTGTAACTCCAAGAGTGAGTATTTATGCTAGATAGTGGGTTCATGCCTCCGGTAATCTGGGAGAGTGACAATAACTTCTAAGATTGTGGATGTGCTGTTGCCACTAGGGATAAAATAACCGATGCTTAGCTTAAGGGTGCGCCGTTAGGTCTAATGCATTTGTTTACATTACGCACATTACTTAATGCAATTATCCGTTGCTTGCAACTTAATACCAACGGGGAACTCGGATGACAACCTGGCGGTGGATTATTAGTCATAGACGCTGTTGGATAACGGTCTATGTATTTTGTCGTAATGCCCACATGAATATCATAGTAATCATCATGTCATATATATGCATTGTCATGCGCTCAATATTTTGTCAATTGCCCAGCTGTAATTTGTTCACCCAGCATGTTAGTTATCTTTTATGGAGAGACACCACTAGTGAACTGTGGACCCCGGTCCATTCTTTTACACTGATAATACAACCAACTGCAAACATTGTTCCTTTTCATTCTCTGCAATTTACTACTGTTTTCCACACCATACGTTTAATCCTTTGTTTTCAGCAAGCCGGTGAGATTGACAACCTCACTGTTTCGTTGGGGCAAAGTAGTTTGATTGTGTTGTGTGCAGATTCCACGTTGGTGATCGTAAACGGCGCCACCAACAACCTTCAGAAGTGATTTCTTGCTCCTACTGGTCGATTAAATCTTGGTTTCATACTGAGGGAAACTGCTGCTACACTGCTTCATACCTTCCTCTTGGGGTCTCCCAACGAACGTGTGATCCACGCAATCACCCACCTTATGTCCATACTCTATATTATATTTTTTCCGTATTAGATCCATATTTCTATGGTATAAAAGTCTAGGTCCCACACAAGCCATTGAATGTCATTTAATGCCATTGACTTTAACCTGACGGAGATTAAATGCCATCCCTTATCCATCTAGGTTAATTAATTCACACTTAACAATTACAAAAACTAAACAAAATGTAACACTATAAATTTAGTTGGCTCTTTCATATTTTTAACTTGCCACCTATGGTTAATCTTTTGAATGAGTTTTTCACAATTGTCACGTAAACTAAACAAAATATAACACTACAGATTTAGTTGGCTCTTTTATAATTTTAACCTACCACATATGGTCAATCTTTTGAATGAATTTTTTACACTCACGTAAACTCGACATCCAACAATACAATGTCGCAGTAATTACAAATATGAAATTTGCTACCATATTACAAGATAAAAATAAAAAATATGTGTGGCTATTCAATTGGCTCGTTTATATTTTTTCACTTGCCACACATGTAAATCTTTCAAATGATTTTTTTACACCCAATTATTAATAATAAATATGATTATTTTTAACCATATCACCAGATAAAAAATCAAAACATGATTTTTTTCTACCATATCACAAGATATAAAATCAAAGCATGTGTGACTATATATTGCTGAAATATTGTTGAAATATTAACATCTAACATTTCCAGATAAATCCCTAAAGGCCCATGTTGTCACGCCTCGCCTCGTCACGACGCGCTCGCGCGCCGCAGGTTGTCGCGCGCTGCATGTTGAAGGAGATGAACGGTCAACTGAAACGTCTGCCTTAATGGAAAATGAATATGTACTGAAATTTTTGTCTTAAGTGTTCTTAAGTACGGCAGTTTTCAGTATTCATTGCGAGCTGAAACGTCCGTCTTAAGTGCTCTTAAGTACGGGAGTTTTCAGAATTCATTGCGCTTAATGGAGAATAAATTTGAGCTGAAACGTTTTGTCTTAAGTGCTATTAAGTACGGCCGTTACCAGTCTCTTAATTCTCCTATTAATTGTGTGTGTTTCCGTTGGCCTTCCGCCTGCGTGTGTGCCTATATAAGAGAGGTCGCTCCTCTCCAGTAGACACACCAGAAAGAAAGCATCTGCTTGCGCCGCCACCATAGTTCCACCTACTGTTGCTGTCATCGCTGATCCCATCCCGTCCACCGCGTACACGGCTGACGGGAGAGCAGGCCTCCGAAACTCCGTCTCTCCAGATCCTGTACGGGAGAGGGGCGATTAGGTTTTTGGGGAGCGTCTCCTACGCGACTGCTCGTTCCGATTCATCTGCTTCATCTGCATCAACTATGTCCGCGTCATCTTCTTCATCACCATGGCCACCGACGCTGACAAGGAGAAGGCTGCTGCTGACAAGAGGATCACCGACGAAGCCACCGCCTCTGCTGCTGCTGCGGCCAACTGGCCTAATGGACGGTACAATATGTTTATCCCTCTTCTGATTATTTTCATGTCTGTAGTACTAGGAATATGCGTAGATTTTTCTACTACCTGTCTAGTACGTAGTTTTATCATCAAGTTTCAGTATGTCATTAGCACCACTTTTGTCATGTTCGTGATTTATTATTGGATTAATTTAATCGAACAATTGCCTATATACTCAGCAATCCAAAAACCTAATATGTGTAGGCAATTTTCGATCCAAGGTTTTGCTGCTGCACTGAAACCAGCCCCGTTTACGGGGACATATTTTAAGCGTTGGCAAACCAAAACCACCTTATGGCTCACTGCGATGAACGTGTTCTGGGTCGCCGGTGTTACTCTCACTGGAACGATTGCTCCTAAACAGGAGAAGGCGTTCAGGGAAGCCACCGCCGTCTTTGTTGGAGCCGTTCTGAGCGTGATCGGAGATAAGTTGGTTGATGCATATTTACATGTGCGGGTTGCCAAGGACTTGTGGGAGGCGCTCGAATCTAAATTCGGTGCAACGATGCTGGAAGCGAGATGTACACTATAGAGCAGTTCCACGATTACAAGATGGTTGAAAACCGTTCTGTATTGGAACAAGCTCATGAGATACAGTGCATCGCTAAGAAGCTTGAGCTTCTCAAGTGTGTGCTACCGGGCAAATTTGTCGCGGGATGCATAATCGCTAAGCTGCCTAATTCCTGGAGGAACTTTGCTACTACTCTCAAACACCAGAGGCGTGAATTCTCTGTTGAGGATGTCATCGGCCATCTGAGTGTTGAGCAGAATTCGAGAGCAAAAGACTCGCACGGAAAAGGGAAGGGACTTCTGTCGCCAATATGGTATAGAAGAACTCCGGCTTCCAGAAGCCCAAGGGGAAAACTGTTGTCCAACAGAATACCGACTTCAAGAAGAAGGGTAAGAAGCCCTTCAAGAAGGATAAGATGAAAGGTTGCTGCTTCACTTGTGGTTCAGAGGAACATTGGGCTAACAAGTGCCCGAACAAGTTCAAGGCAGGACAAGACTCCAAGTCCGTCAACATGATTGTGAGCAACAATGAGAATGGGGCATCCGGGTACGGTAATTTGTTTACTGTATTTTCAGTTTGTCAGTCTAACGATTGGTGGATTGACACGGGTGCAAACATTCATGTATGTGCTGACATTTCATTGTTTTCTTCTTATCAGTTCACAGGGAACGGATCCGTACTGATGGGGAATGGCGCAACTGCTTCTGTTCTTGGTGTTGGCACGGTCGATCTGAAGTTTATTTCGGGAAGGATCGTGCAGCTCAAGAACGTGCAGCATGTCCCCGCCATCAAGAAGAATCTCGTTAGTGGCTCCCTTCTATGTAGAGAAGGGTTTAAGTTGGTATTTGAGTCTAATAAAGTAGTTGTTATGAAATATGGACTATTTGTTGGAAAAGGTTATGAATGCGGAGGTCTGTTCCGCTTTTCCCTCGCTGATTTTTGTAATAAAGTCGTGAACAATATTCATTCGAATGTTAATGAAACAGAAGTTTGGCATTCACGTCTTTGTCACATTGGTTTCGGTTGTATGACGCGGCTAGTAAAATCGAATTTAATCCCGAGTTTCACTTTAGCCAAAGGTTCTAAGTGTCATTCGTGTGTGCAAGCAAAGCAACCTCGCAAGCCCCATAAGGCTGCGGAGGAAAGACACTTGGCACCGTTAGAACTTGTACATTCTGATCTTTGTGAGATGAATGGTGTGTTGACTAAAGGTGGAAAAGATATTTCATGACACTGATAGATGATTCCACTAGATATTGCTATGTATATTTGTTAAGCACTAAAGATGAGGCTCTACACTATTTTAAAATCTATAAGGCAGAAGTTGAGAATCAACTTGAAAAGAAAATTAAGCGGTTCCGGTCAGATCGTGGTGGAGAGTACTTCTCTAATGAGTTTGATTCTTTCTGTGCGGAACATGGTATTATTCATGAAAGGATGCCTCCCTATTCGCCCTAGTCAAATGGGGTTGTCGAACGGAAAAACCGTACTCTAACAGATTTGGTTAACGCCATGTTAGATACATCGGGTTTATCCAAGGCATGGTGGGGGAGGCTATATTGACATCATGTCATGTCCTGAATAAAGTTTCGACAAAAGACAATGAGATTACTCCCTATGAGCAATGGGAGAAGAGAAGAACGACACTCTCATACTTACGTACTTGGGGTTGTTTGGCGAAAGTCAACGTGCCGATCCCCAAAAAGCGTAAGCTTGGACCAAAGACCGTGGACTGCGTTAATTTGGGCTATGCTAAGAATAGCGTCGGTTATAGATTTCCAGTAGTGAAATCTGAAGTACCTGACGTGAAGGTCGGTACAATTCTGGAGTCTAAAGATGCTACATTCTTTGAGGATATTTTTCCTATGAGAGATATGCCAAGCACTTCTAGACAAGAATCTGATGAGACTCCTGAACCTGCCATTCCTATGGAATATTATGAACAAACACATGATGAAAATCCTGAGAAGGATGACGAGGAAACCCTTGGTAGGGGCAAGAGACAGAGGACTGCAAAGTCTTTTGGTGATGATTTCCTTGTGTACCTTGTGGATGACACTCCCACTTCTATTTCAGATGCTTATGCGTCTCCGGATGCTGAATACTGGAAAGAAGCAGTCCGTAGCGAGATGGATCCATCATGGCTAACGGGACATGGGAAATTACTGAACGTCCCTATGGCTGTAAACCATTGGGATGTAAGTGGGTGTTCAAAAAGAAGCTTAGGCCCGATGGTACGATTGAAAAATACAAGGCTAGGCTTGTAGCCAAGGGTTATTCCCAAAAAGAAGAGGAAGATTTCTTCGATACTTATTCACCAGTGGCCAGACTGACCACCATACGAGTATTACTCTCGTTGGCGGCCTCGCATGGTCTTCTCGTCCACCAGATGGATGTTAAGACGGCTTTCCTGAACGGAGAGCTAGACGAGGAAATCTACATGCAACAGCCAGATGGCTTTGTAATAGATGGTCAAGAAGGAAAGGTGTGTAAGTTACTGAAATCTTTATATGGCCTGAAACAAGCACCTAAGCAATGGCATGAGAAGTTCAATACAACTTTAACCTCTGCTGGTTTTGTTGTTAATGAAGCTGACAAATGCGTATACTATCGCCATGGTGGGGGCGAAGGAGTTATACTGTGCTTGTATGTTGATGACATACTGATATTTGGGACCAACCTCAAAGTGATTGAGGAGGTTAAGTCATTTTTATCTCAGAATTTGAGATGAAGGACCTTGGTGTGGCTGATGTTATTTTGAACATCAAGCTACCGAGAGATAATGAAGGTGGGATTACACTGTTGCAATCCCACTATGTTGAGAAGATTTTGAGTCGTTTGGATATTCAGACTGCAAAATTTCTCCAACACCATATGATCCTAGTGTGCAGATTCGAAAGTTCACTGGCACAGCTAAGGATCAGCTGAGATACTCTCAAGTAATTGGTTCACTCATGTACCTAGCGAGCGCTACAAGGCCTGACATCATGTTTGCTGTGTGCAAACTGAGCCGGTTTGTTTCCAATCCGGGTGATGTACATTGGCGTGCTGTTGAAAGAATTATGCGCTATCTGAAAGGTACTGAGAACTATGGACTTCACTATACCGGAAGCCCATCAGTGCTTGAAGGTTATTGTGATGCGAATTGGATCTCTGATGCTGATGAGATGAAAGCCACAACGGGTTATGTGTTTACCCTTGGAGGTGGTGCTGTTTCCTGGAAGTCTTGCAAGCAAACGATCCTGACGAGATCGACAATGGAAGCAGAATTAACAGCATTGGACACATCTGGTGTCGAAGCAGGATGGCTTCGAGATCTGTTGATGGACTTGCCAGTGGTTGAAAAGCCAGTTCCGGCTATCCTTATGAACTGTGACAATCAGACAGTGATTACCAAAGTCAAGAGTTCAAAGGACAACATGCAGTCCAACAAACATATAAGAATGAGATTAAAAGTTGTCAGACATTTGAGAAACTTCGGAGTGATAGCACTGGATTATATCCAGTCGGCTAAAAATCTGGCAGATCCCTTTACTAAAGGGCTATCACGTGTTGTGATAGAAAATGCATCGAGGGAGATAGGGATGAAACCCACATGAGTTGCCATGGTAGTAACCCAACCTATGTGATCGGAGATCCCGTGAAGTAGGACCTGGGAAAACAAGCTAGTGGTTAACTGAGGAGAGTACTTTTACTAACCCACTCTGTTGGAGATGCACTACTCTCGGTAACTGTATGGCAGGTTGACATTCGTCTTAATGTGTTCCAAGGCTTTGTATAAGCAAGATGCTATCCTACAGAGTGATCTTTGGAGGAACACACCTATATGAGCCCGACTGCTGGTCACAGTCTATGAGATTGGGTTGATCTCTAGTAAGTTCATGAATAGGTCAGGAGTGTGACTAATATGCTCCACCCGAGTCAGGCCGGCAATCCGACCCATGGGCACGACCGCCCATGGGCACCCGGGTCGCCATCTTTGCCCATGGGCAGTACCCATGGGCAACCCGATTAGTCGTGGGCAGCGTATGGGCACGAGGTTACGCCCACGGGTAGCCCACGGGTCACCCGATTAATAATTTTTATTATTAAATATATTTATATTATGAATGATATGTAGACTTTATGTTATCCTACTGTCATTTTTAACAAAAAAACATGTGTGTTCTACTCTAGCTAGCGACGCATGCATCTTTTTTCCTTTGACAAAAGCAACGTGCATCACAGATGAATCATATGCTATGCTATGCCCAGGCTATAGCTAATTGTACTTGGTAACGTGAATTATGCTTTTGACTTATTGGGCCTTTGTAGTTTGAAAGCCCATGTAGTACATATGCTGGCATGCTGCTAGCGTGTACGGGTTTAGTACCACCTCGCCCACTGAATCGTTTGGCTAGTGAAGCTATGCCTATATAAGCAACAGGGACAGCTTCCTAGGAAGATTCATTCGGCACAGTAGAAGGCATAAATAAAGAAATAAAAAATTAAATCGACGCCCGATGGGTGACCCATCGGGTCAGGTTGCCCATCGGGTTCGGGCATGGGTCTGGTATTAGACCCATGGGTAGGGTCGTGGGCAGAGATCCTTGCCCGTTTAATAAATGGGCATGGGTATGAGAGAGGTCGACCCGACCAAACCTGACCCGATTGCCAGCCTTACACCCGAGGGGTCAGCCTTCGGCAGCCTAGTACTGGTAAGACGTTTGGTGAAACTACTTTACGCCAAATTGACAATTCAAGGCATAGTCCATTGTCAGTTGTGAAGGAGTGTAGCTATTCGCTCTATGTGGAGCTCAACCTTAACAGGTCTCCACTGAAAATACTGGCATATCAAAACAGTGTTTGGAACAGAGAAAAACATCATGGGTCTTTGGGATCTGGTGGGGGATTGCTGAAATATTGTTGAAATATTAACATCTAACATTTCCAGATAAATCACTAAAGGCCCATGTTGTCACGCCTCGCCTCGTCACGACGCGCTCGCGCGCCGCAGGTTGTCGCGCGCTGCAAGTTGAAGCAGATGAACGGTCAACTGAAACGTCTGCCTTAATGGAAAATGAATATGTACTGAAATGTTTGTCTTAAGTGTTCTTAAGTACGGCAGTTTTCAGAATTCATTTCGAGCTGAAACGTCCGTCTTAAGTGCTATTAAGTACGAGAGTTTTCAGAATTCATTGCGCTTAATGGAGAATAAATTTGAGCTGAAACGTTTTGTCTTAAGTGCTATTAAGTACGGCCGTTACCAGTCTCTTAATTCTCCTCTTAAATGCGTGCGTTTCCGTTGGCCTTCCGCCTGCGTGTGTGCCTATATAAGAGTGGTCGCTCCTCTCCAGCAGACACACCAGAAAGAAAGCATCTGCTTGCGCCGCCACCATAGTTCCTTCCACCTACTGTTGCTGTCATCGCTAATCCCATCCCGTCCACCGCGTACACGGCTGACGGGAGAGCAGGCCTCCGAAACTCCGTCTCTCCGGATCCTGTACGGGAGAGGGGCGATTAGGTTTTTGGGGAGCGTCTCCTACGCGACTGCTCGCTCCCATTCGTCTGCTTCATCTGCATCAACTACGTCTGCGTCATCTTCCTCATCACCATGGCCACCGACGCTGACAAGGAGAAGGCTGCTGCTGACAAGAGGATCGCCGACGAAGCCACCGCCTCCGCTGCTGCTGCGGCCAACTGGCCTAATGGAGGGTACAATATGTTTATCCCTCTTCTGATTATTCTCATGTCTGTAGTACAAGGAATATGCGTAGATTTTTCTACTACCTGTCTAGTACGTAGTTTATCATCAAGTTTCAGTATGTCATTAGCACCACTTTTGTCATGTTCATGATTTATTATTGGATTAATTTAATCGAACAATTGCCTATATACTCAGCATATAATTGGTTCTTTTTACATTCTTTCGCTTGCCACGTATGGTAAATCTTTTGGATTTTTTTTTACACCCATACAAACTCGACATTCGACTTTACAAATATGATTTTTTTTCCACCACACTATAAGAAACATGTGTGAGTATTCAATTGACTCTTTCATATATTTTTTTCACTTGTCACATATGGTAAAAAAAATCATGAATTTTTCTACGCCCATGTAACTCGACATTCGGCAATGCTATGTTGTAGTAATTACAAATATGAATTTTTCTATGATATTACAAGTTTTCGTTTTTTTTCAAATACCATTCATAATAATTACAAATATTTTTATGTTTTCTACAATTGACCATGTTTTACTTAAATATGTTTGATATCATTTTTACTTCATGATAAAGGAAATTAACACATGCATGGATCCTTTTCTATTAGCCTCATGAAGAAAACAAAAACTGGGCATTTGTCATTAGAGGAGAGAAAACGTTCAACATAACTGTGAATTAATTAGTACTAACTAATGGAGGAGTCAGAATGAGCATGCATGCTTACCAGAGAGAAAAACAGCTTTATAGCCGTTGGTGTTCTGGATCAATTTTTTTAAAGCCATGCATGCACCAGAAAGTCAAGAATGCTTTAAATGCTATTTGTTGTCCAGCATTTATTATCCAGCTATTAACTCCGCGGCTGGCCCATGCGACTCATATTTTCTCACGTATAAACACGTATTCATAATTAATAATACTTTTACACGTCATTATTGCTACTTTGATTCCGAATCACAACATGATTCCTGACCCTTGGATTACATCCGCACGCGTTGCCAGAAGATAAAAGTCTGGGTCAATCTCACCGGCCGCTTAGATGGAGACCGATTGCAAAAGTTGTCATCTCTATTCTAGACCATAGTCAGGATCTCTAGGCGACTAGACGTCTTTATTATACCAAAATGTCCTTGTCCCCGTACAAGTCAGATCTATGACCTAGATTGTACTCCATAGAAGTCAGATCTATGACCTAGATTGTAATGTGTTTTAATACAGAACAAAATTGAATGTCAACTTCATCTCCTTTTCCAATGAATAGAAAAACTAAAGTCATGGGTTTGTACCAATACCAATGGTCCAATACAGTACTTCACACGGCCGCCAGCAGCACTCCAGGCCGGAGTTGTGTTTGTTAATTCTTTGGCTCGCCGTTCAAGTTATTCGATTAAGTTAAGTACGTCTTGGGTACCTCATTGTGTGCATTGAATGAACCGATGAGTGTTGTTTCTTAGCGCGGTTTCATAGGCATTTTGCTGATATGGCATACTAGTTAATGAAGAAAGAGAGTGAGGTTGTACGTGGCCATAGGCAAAAGAATGGTTTTAACCCAATCATATGCATGCATGAGACCCAAATCATTAAATGTAGATATAAGCCATAAGAAACAAAGCATTGAACTAGTTGTATCGTAAATATTTATTACTCCTATAATATCGTGCTAAGAAACGGTGCATTGGCACAGACCTAAAATGGTACAGAGCAGCCTTGGTCCGGAAGCTATGTTTAAAAGGGATCGGAGGGAGTATAATTTTGTGTTTTGGAGGATGGGGAACATTATTGAATTCTGAAATGATACCTCGAAGGAAAACCGGTTCCATGAATTATTAAATCCGCCAAAGTTGAGTGGTCGCTAATGACGTAGAATGTGATCATGGGTACAACTGAACTGTTATTACTACATCAAGCATGGAATGGTCTTGATTTCCTATCAAAATCATGTCGATCAAATGATGCAAGCTCATAAAGGAATAGAGAAATGTGACTTGTACATTGTGAGGAATTGTCCGTCATTAGAGGATTATGACGATGTCATTGAGTGAACAGGTTGCTTATATTGCCAAACTTATACATATTTATCAAGTTTTTGGCAACATCAATTTTATGTTCATCTTAATATCTTTATGTGCTTAACGACATGTTTCATTTGAACCATACAAAGATTCTTGTGAGTACAACGATAGGAACGAGAGGGACTCAGACGATCTCGTCCCTATCATTATATACTCCCTTGAATCTTTGTACTGTTCAAATGGAAACTGCCCAAAAACACAGAAATGTATTAAAATCGACATAAAAATGATGTGGCTAAAAACCTGATACATATGTAGAATCTTGGTAATATAAGCAATATGTTCACTCATGACATCGGCAGTATCATCTTAGCATGGACAATTTCTCACAATGTACAAGTCACAATTTTTTTTTTCCTTTATGAGCTTTCATCATTTAATCTACATTCTCTTACAGATCAGAATTCTCTTATGCCCGTGATTACACAAATTCACCATCATTAACGACCACTCCACTTTGGCGGATTCATTAAATATCAAGATGTAGTAAACACTAATGACCCTAGGCCTAATATAAAGTAAATACTCTGAATTCTCTGATGATTTATTGATCGCGGGAGAAGCCCAATATAAAGGAGGGATAACTTGGCTCACAAGCCAACTCAAAGGAGATGCAATCTGGACTCTGAAACTGAATCTAAACAGGACTCTGAACCTAATCCGAATCTAAACCTAAATCCTAACCACTTTGGGCTGCACCAGGAGGTGGTGCGGTCAGGAGCTGGTTCCCCATACAGGTCACACCAGGTTAATTCACGAGGGCACTGTCAGCCTCATAGAGTCATAGTCCCGGCGTCCATTGATCATCTAGCCATGTTCTCGACAGCACAATACTGCATTTCCTACTCCATTCTCCTCTGTTGCCAGATGACCCAATCCTGAACTCCTAGCGGTGATGTGCAATATGGACTACTTATACCTAGCACCCAATCTCTAACCATCCATAGAACACACAGACTCTCATTCTCATCTTCCTAGAACTCACTTCACCAAACCAGTACCCTTCAACATTAGGAGATCATGCTTGGACACTTGGCATCAAGAAACTCCTTGAGTGTGCGTGCTCCTTTCTGGCTACCCATTAGCTCTGCTAGCTTTTCTATTGGTAGCAGGGCCAGCTCCGCCAAACTACTGCATCCGTCCATTATTGCCCTGTAGTTGGAGTCCGTCACCCCGGGAAGCCTTCTCAGGAACTCGATCGCGGACGTGTTGTAATTCTCAGCCCTGAAAAAACAGAATTCCATTTATCCGTAAATCAAGCATGTTATCGCTATTATTAATTATGCTTTGCCACATCGAGCAGGTACACGAGTTACCTCACGTCGTCTTCCACAACTCCGTCCTCCGAGGGCACACCCACTCTCATGGCCTTAGCCTCATCGGGCTCATCCTGGTTTGTTTTTAGCGACATGAATATCTGTGCCGTGGCATGCAGGCTGCGGGACCACACTATGCGGAGCCGAGGAAAATGCAGCACTAGCAGTGACAGCTTCGAGATTATGTTTGTCGGAGACACATCATCCCCAACTTCACTTGCAGACTGTGAGAAAATGAGCACAACGGTGGTAGTTAAGTATATTATTCGGAGCAACCGGCAATATAATATATTAAGAATTCCTTTCCATGTAAATGATTTATAGTTTGCTCACATGACAGGACAGTCCTTTTTGGAGACCATCTGTGCATAAAAAATTAGCATACAAAATACCTGAAAGGAGAAGCTCTTATCTTGTGAGAACTCTATCAGAAGCACTGGGATCTTGTAATACCTAATCATGGTCTCAACCTGATTGTAGAGACGACCGGAAGCAAAGCTTTGGAACAAGTCCGCGATACTTTTTCTTTCAACACATATCAAGGGAGAAAGAACATAGTCACCAACTTCCAGGGTCACCGGTATTATTCGAATACCCTTCTGGTGTAGTACATTCGGAAGGCTACTCATGAACTCCCGCATGTCTACAATAATCTAGAAGAATACAGTGCTGAACATTTTAGCAATTCCGACAGAAAAAAAAAGACGTATGGTTCCTTTCTCAGAATAAGAATAAGGATCATTAGAGTCACCTGCATCTCCTTATCTGTTGGCTTTCTACCACCAGCCTTTCTTGTTAGTGAATTCTGAGACAGAATAGGTTCTGGTTCATTTGCCAGAGATGGTCCAATGCAACGGCCACTCTGAAAGGAAATAAGATTGTCAAGTATGGCCATTTCACTACCGTTATGCAGCATCATTCACACGGTAAATACTTAGCTAAGGTCAAAGCAGAATTTATGGCTAGGTTGCAGAAATTTTTAATAATGGAGAGATTCTGAAACACCACCTGATCAACAGGTATCATCATCAAAGACTTTTGTCTGATCAAAGATTCAAATGCTTCATTTTCCCGGCGAATGCTGGACTCAAACTTTTGCACCTCTGAAGATTCTTCATAGAAAAGAAAGTAAACTCTCAACTTTTTTGATGGGTTTTCTGCCTTGTATACCTCGACTTCTCTGACAAAGGTTATATCTGGATGGTAGACAATAATTACGGATGGTTTCCATATGTCGAGTACATGCTGGTCGCTGTCTAGGGCATAAAATTGCACAGGAGGCAGCATTTTGGCGTCAATCAAGTCTTCAGCATTGTCAGCAGTGGGGCCTGGAGGAGTAGCAACTTCGGCAGACACCTTAGAGACATCGATCTCAGATTGATCGTCTGTCTTGCCTGATGCTTCAACATCAGTAACTTGGCAATTCTCATTTTCTGTAGTACTTTTCTTTTTTCTACTACTGGCTTGTCTCTTTGATATTATTTTCTTTGATACCCCCTTACCTTTTCCCTTTACAGAACCTCTCGTGCTGCAGCTGGCAACTAAATCATCCTTGGCAGCTGCTTCTTTAGTTAAATTGCTTATACCAGAAGCGGCAGCAAGTAAGGCATTAGTCTCAATATTGCTATTACTTATGGGCCCTGCATTCTCACTCGGCCCTGCAGGAAATTCCCCATCCAGGATACCAAACCCTTTAGGTTGCTGAGATTGTTTCTTCTTCTTCTTTTTATGTAATCCATGCAGCTCAGCTTTCCCAAGCAAGTACTTCTCCCACTCTTCTCGCATGACCTTGTCGAAAAGAAGTAAAGTGCTATTAAGAAGAATTCATAAGGTTAACCTAACAAGTAAGAAAGAAACTTGCATTCACACAGTTAAGACAGATGTGCATGCAGGACTACAACATAAATATCACTGAGAGCATGTAGATTGATGTAACTGTATTAAAAACAGGCGGCAGATACCTGCTGGGGACTCTTTGATATGCATTCCTGCAGCTGCAAGCATGAGCGCTCATCTTTGCACGCTACTAAGACTATGCCATTTTCATCAATTTCTTCTTCATGCATGACACCATCTCTCTTTCTCTGTTCTTCTGCTATCTCTTGCAACAGTTCCTGCAAAGATGTATGTAGGATATTGTTAGAGAGATATTTGCATTTTGTAGTTTCCCTATTAGATAGGGGGCTCCCTGCATATTTACACCTGTACATGTACTATATATTGTGGCCTTTGGCCCCCGTGGAATACAAGTTGCTTATTCCTAACATGGTATCACAGCCAAGGTCTCGAGTTCGAGTCCTGGTTTGCGCAATTTGTTCTAAAATTGTTGCTGCCCCCTCTTTGTCCACGTATAGGCCTCTTGAGCCATACCTCTGAGACTCGCGCGCCGTCGCTCTCTTCCGGTTGCACGTGTTGGCCTCTCTCTCCCCGAGTCACACGTGAGAGGGGGTGTTGAAGTGTATAAGTGAATTGTCTGGCCCTTTCCATCAGATCGGTCTTTTGGAATAGTGGTCAGCGCATGAAGCTTGACATGGTATCAGAGCTAGGTTAGGTTTCCACACGCACGCGCAACTCGTGCAAATTTTCTCGTACAGCTCGCATCGAGTTTCCAGCCGTGTTCGTCCGTTACCGCTGCTTCCCGTCGGATTCCGGCCGCCCCTGTCTCCCGCCGCCGCCGGGCCGCCGTCCGCCGGCACTCTCCCCGGCCGTTGCCGGGCCGCCGTCACCGTCAGCCGCCCGCCTCTGTCAGCGGCCGCTGCTTCCCCGTCGGATTCCGGCCGCCCCTGTCTGCTCCCGTCTGCCACCGCGTGCTGAAGTTCCGCCGCTGCCTGTACCCGATCGATCTACTGCTCCCGATCGATCCAGGGAGTCCCACGTACTGCTTCCAGGTGCTCATGACCGCGTACTGAAGTTCCAGGCTGTGTTCCCGATCGATCGATCGGAGCAGTTGACCGCGTTACTGGAGTTCCGGCCGCTGCCTTACTGCCTGTTCTCGATCGATCCAGGCTGTGTTCTCGAGCGGATCCAGCTCGTGCGTTGACCGATTGTAAAAAAAAAAAAAAAAATTAGACGATGTCGCTGTCTGCTGCTGATCCCGTTCTAGGCTGTCCCGAGCTTCCGTCTTTGCTCGGTGCTGCTCCGGGGTCCTTGTTGCCTATTTCGTCGTCTCCCTCGATGACGTCTGCATGCCGCTCTACGTCGACTCTTGCGGCTTCTGCCCGCAGTTATGGCCGCTCTACGTCGACTCCGTCTATGTCGACTCGCCGCTCTACGTCGACTCTCGCGGCTTCTGTCCGTGGTTATGGCCGCTCTATGTCGACTCCGTCTATATCGACTCGCCGTTCTCTGTCGACTCTCGCGGCTTCTGCCCGCAGTTATGGCCGCTCTACGTCGACTTCGTCTATGTCGACTCACCGCTCTACGCCGACTATCGGGGCTTCTGCCCGCTGTTGTGGCTGCTCTACGTCGACTCCATCTATGTCGACTCGCCGCTCTACGTCGACTCTCGCGGCTTCTGCACATGGTTCTGGCTGCTTTTCTTCGACTCCTCGCGTGGCGTGTGCACGCACTTGTGACCGCTCTCCTTCGACTCCCCATGTGGCGACCACGTATTGTGATGATTCGTCCTCCTTGGCTGACGCATCTACCTCGACCTCTTCAGTGGCGTCTTTCACTGCGCGTGAGATCGCGCAACTCCGATGCCTGCTTGCTACTTGGGACTCTTCACCGACAGGTTCTGCTGGTTCTGCGACTGACTTTTCTGGCACCGAGAGACCACCTTCTTCTCATTCAGGTACATCCCCTTGGATTCTTGATACTGGAGCATCTTTTCATATGACTTACGATTCTTCCGCCTTGAGCTCTATTCGACCTGTCGAGTCTTCTGTCTCTGTTCGTACTGCCGATGGTACTCCCATCCCCGTTGCTAGTCGAGGAACTCTTAGCAGTCCCGCGTTTCATGTTCCTTCTGTCGCTCATATTCCTCGACTCACCATGCAGCTTTTCTCTGGTAGTCAGATTGTCGATTCTCGTTGTAGGGTCACTCTAGACTTTGATTCCTGTTCTGTTCAGGATCGTTGTACGGGCGCTTTGCTTGGTGCTGGTCCCCGACGCCATGATGGTCTATGGGAGCTTGACTGGCTTCGTCTTCCTTCCGCTGCCACCGCCGCCAGTCTCTCGACCCAGGTTGCCGCAGCCACCAGCTCTTTTCAGCAGTGGCATCATCGTCTTGGCCATTTATGTGGTTCTCGTCTCTCGTCTCTAGTTCATCGTGGTGTTCTAGGGTCTGTCTCCGGAAACGCTTCTTTGGATTGTCTGGGTTGTAGGCTTGGTAAGCAGATTCAGCTACCATATCCTCATAGTGACTCTGTGTCCGAGCGTCCTTTTGATCTCGTTCATTCAGATGTTTGGGGTCCGGCTCCCTTCACTTCGAAAGGGGGTCATCGCTACTATATTATCTTTATAGATGATTACTCCCGATACACTTGGATTTATTTTATGTCCTCTCGTAGTGAGGTTCTCTCTATCTATAAGCGTTTTGCTGCCATGGTTCACACTCAGTTCTCTACACCTATTCGTGTGTTCCGTGCTGATTCTGCTGGTGAGTATATCTCCAAGCATTTGCGTGGTGTTCTTGCTGAGCAGGGCACTCTCGCTCAGTTCTCTTGTCCCGGTGCACATGCTCAGAATGGCGTTGCTGAGCGTAAGCATCGTCATCTTCTAGAGACTGCTCGTGCGATGATGATCGCTTCTTCTCTCCCGCCACATTTCTGGGCTGAGGCTGTCTCTACCTCGGTCTATCTCATTAATATTCAGCCTTCTGCCGCCCTTCAGGGTGGTATTCCTCTCGAGCGACTATGTGATCGCTCTCCTGACTATTCCATGTTGCGTCTGTTTGGTTGTGTTTGCTATGTTCTCCTCGCTCCTCGTGAACGCACCAAACTAACCGCTCAGTCTGTTGAGTGTGTTTTTCTCGGATATAGTGATGAGCATAAGGGCTATCGATGTTGGGATCCCGTGGCTCGTCGGATGCGTATTTCTCGGGACGTGACGTTTGACGAGTCTCGTCCTTTCTTTCCACGCTCGACCTCCTCGACCTCTACTGTGGAGGATCTCTCTTTTCTTACTTTTCCTGATTCTCCTCCCGATGTCCCTCATATTCCTCCTCCTCCCCCTGATCCGGTGCCGTCTACTCCGATGCCTTCTTCTCCTCCTTCATCGACGCCTTCTTCTCCTCCTTCGTCGCCGCCTTCTTCACCCTCCCTGTCCCCGTCTCCGCCTCCGTCTTCTCCTGTTGCTCCTTCTCATCCTACTTTTCCTTTCTATTATACTCGTCGTCCACGTGTTGTGACCGAGTCATCTGATGCACCCTCTACTTCTGGTGCACCGTCTCAGCCGACTTATTCTCTTCGTTCTCGGCCTTGTCCTTCACCTGATTTCTATAATCCCGCTACCTACAGGGTTTCGGTTGTCTCGGAGCCGACTACGTATCGTGAGGCTGTTGTTCATCCTGAATGGCAGCTTGCCATGGCTGAGGAGATTGCTGCGCTTGAGCGCACTGGTACGTGGGAGATCGTCCCTCTTCCTCCTCGTGTTCGTCCTATCACCTGTAAGTGGGTCTATAAGGTTAAGACTCGCTCTGATGGGACTCTTGAGCGTTACAAAGCTCGTCTGGTCGCTCGTGGCTTTCAGCAGGAGCATGGCCGTGATTATGATGAGACTTTTGCTCCAGTGGCTCACATGACCACTGTTCGGACTCTTCTTGCCGTGGCATCTGTTCGCCATTGGTCTGTGTCTCAGCTTGATGTTAAGAATGCCTTTCTTAATGGTGAGTTGCGTGAGGAGGTTTATATGCAACCACCACCGGGGTATTCTGTTACAGATGGCATGGTCTGCCGTCTTCGTCGCTCTCTCTATGGCCTTAAGCAAGCCCCTCGTGCATGGTTTGAGCGCTTTGCTTCTGTGGTCACAGCTGCTGGTTTCTCTTCCAGTGCTCATGACCCTGCGTTGTTTGTTCACTCTTCTCCTCGTGGTCGCACTCTTCTTCTTCTGTATGTTGATGACATGATCATCACTGGTGACGACCCGGAGTATATTGCCTTTGTCAAGGCACGTCTGAGTGAGCAGTTTCTTATGTCGGATCTTGGTCCGCTTCGTTACTTTCTTGGGATTGAGGTTTCGTCTACCTCTGATGGTTTCTTTATATCCCAAGAACGGTATATTCATGATCTTCTTTCTCGTGCCGCTCTTACTGATGATCGTACTGCTGAGACTCCCATGGAGCTCAATATTTCTCTTCGTGCTTCTGATGGCGATCCTCTCTCTGATCCGACTCGTTATCGACATCTTGTCGGGAGTCTCGTCTATCTGGCTGTTACTCGCCCTGATATTTCTTATCCTGTCCATATTCTGAGTCAGTTTGTTTCTGCTCCCACTTCGGTTCACTATAGTCACCTTCTTCGTGTTCTACGCTATCTTCGTGGAACGATCTCGCTTTGTCTCTTCTTTCCTCGTTCTAGCTCGTTACAGCTTCAGTCCTACTCCGATGCTACTTGGGCTAGTGATCCTTTGGATCGTCGTTCACTTTCTGCTTACTGTGTTTTTCTTGGTGGTTCTCTCATTGCCTGGAAGACGAAGAAACAGACCGCAGTTTCCCGTTCGAGTGCAGAAGCTGAGTTGCGAGCTATGGCTCTTTTGACTGCGGAGGTGACTTGGTTACGGTGGTTACTTGCAGATTTTGGTGTCTCTGTTACGAGACTCACGACTCTATTGTCAGACAGTACAGGTGCTATTAGCATTGCACGTGACCCGGTGAAGCATGAGCTTACTAAGCATATTGGCGTTGATGCTTCTTTTGTCCATGCTAGTGTGCAGGATCAGATTATTGCGCTCCAGTATGTGCCTTCAGAGTTACAGTTGGCGGACTTCTTCACGAAGGCCCAGACTAGAGCACTAGAGCACAGCATAGATTTTTCCTCTCCAAACTCAGTGTTGTGGATCCACCATGAGTTTGAGGGGGGGTGTTAGAGAGATATTTGCATTTTGTAGTTTCCCTATTAGATAGGGGGCTCCCTGCATATTTACACCTGTACATGTACTATATATTGTGGCCTTTGGCCCCCGTGGAATACAAGTTGCTTATTCCTAACAGATATCAGGTAAAAACATTTCTAATACGAGTGAATAATATACTTAACCAATTTAATAACTAGGGGGAATTGCTACAATAACAGAACAAGGAAAGTAGACTATAGTTTACTTTTTACACATAGCACAAAATGTAGGTGGAATGGGACAAAAGCTTCAACTAGATTTAAAAAGGATTTTTCTTCTGTAGCGTGTGAAGTAAATTGTGCTGCCTGGAAGAAAACTGAGAAACGAATACTGAACCACTCACCCGTAACACTTTCCACTTTGGTGCTTCCTCCAAAACCTCTTCCAGTGCATTTACCTTCTGAGCGCCATCCTTGCTAGTAGTGGAATCCTCAGTTTCTGCAGGAACAAGAATCGTCCATATATTAGATGTTCTCTTCCTAAGAAAAGCAAAGTATATGCATGGAAAACAAGGGACTAATTACCAGTTTCTTTTCCTTTCTTGCTACTACCGCTCGTCACCTTCCTCTTCTTCGTTGGTGTGCCCTTGAGAATTGTAGTAACCTTTGTACCATCCGGTCTCATAACCTGGTAAACACGCCTTTTTGCGAGTTCAAATATCTTGTGACTTGAATCAGCCAAAAGCCAAACAGATCGAACACCTTCAGATGCTCTCAGGGTGTCCAGATACTTCAAGTATGTCACAGCATCATACCTAGCCATCATCTAAAGAGAATGAACAGGATGCCTGACAGTCCATTTATTTGTACAATTTGTGGCATTCAAGCACTAATTGTACATTTTCTTCTTCTTCTGTGGAGTGCCAAAATTGAGGCTCTGGAATGTGGTGGTATAAAAGCGTGAATTACCTGAGAAGATAATCGAGCAGCTTGCGAAGCGTCCTCAGGTCGGTGACGAGCTGCTTGGTCTTCTTGCCGAGCGTGTGCCAGATGGGGTCAAGCTGCCTCCTGACGATTTCGTCGAATGACTTGAAGAGGCCCTTGTCGACGGTGAGGTCCTCCACATCGACCTTGTTGGTCCGCCTGAGCTCCTTGAGGCAGGCGTCCATTACGTCGAGGATGGCGGCCTGGATGCCCACCATGGGCTGCGTCATGGGGACGCGGATGTCAATCACCTCGGGCGGGGAGCGCTCGAGGTCCGCGGCGGCGAGGACGTGGAAGCGAGGCCACAGGTGAAGGCGTCGGATGTAGAGGCTCTTCATGGCGCGCTCTGCCTTGGCGAAGCCCGAGATCATGGCGTGGGGGCGGTCGGAGAAGGCGTAGACGGGGAGGAGGCGGTGCTGGCGCAGGAGGCGGGCGATGAAGGCGTCGGAGGAGGTGTCGGATGCGCGGTGGGCGGCGAGGAGGAGAAGGGCCTGGACGCGGGAGGGGAGGAGGTGGGAGGTGAGGAGGTCGGCGGCGAGGACGCGGGGGGTGAGGAAGAGCGCGACGCCCTCGCCGGAGGAGTAGAGGGCGCGACGCTGGTTGGCGGGAAGGTCGGAGGCCACGTCGTGTACCTGCAGGAGCTGGGATTCTACGAGGCAGCTGCGGATTTGGTCCTTGAGGGTGTCGGGGGCGGAGAGGATGAGGAAGCAGCCACCGCCGCCGCCACTGGAGAAGGATGAGGATTGGTGGTGTAGGTGGAGGAGGAGGGTCGCGGCGAGGGAGGCCAGCGGGAGGCCAGAGGAGAGCACCACCAGCCCTCCATTGGGATCCTCCAGCAGGTCCGCCACCACCTGCTCCTCGAACGGAAGCATCGGCAACGACGGCGACGAGCTGCTCTCTCGTGTTCTTCCCCTTCCACGACGACTCTTCTTCCTTTTTTCTCTCTTCAGTCGTCACTGGGCCATACCGCCTTAGGCCCGTGGGCCATCTCAAATTGCCTACAACCTATTTTATCTTCAAAATTCACTATTATTTAAAAAAAAACTTCAAAAATCATTCAACAACAGTTTGCAAGAAGGGGCTATGTGACTTGCGGACACAATAGGCTGACATCAAAATAAACACTGCCCAACAAAATAAAACAGAAACAGAAACAAGAAAATGAACAAAAGGCTGGCTTGCTGACAGATGTAAAAATTGCAGGCACAGTCGTCCTGTTTCATATTCATACCTCCTCTAGAATTTTTTCTTTCTTCACAAATAATTTCTGCTTTCATCTTTTGGCACTATTGCTACATCATGTGTCTGATTCTCATCTAAGTTTCCTCTTCCAGGCTAGTCCTAAAGAAAGAAGAATGACAAGCCTGAAATCAGCAGTAAGTTCAAGAGCTTAGACAGCACTAGCATTGCTTTTTCTCTTCACCTTGAAATACACAGGGTCTTTCAGAAGCCTGACGGTTACATCGCTCCAGTTGTCTGTGCTGGTCGGCAGCATTGCCATCTCCTCGGCGATGGCCATGTCTTCCGGCACCACGGATCCGAAAACAGTATAAGCATCTCTCCACTCCTCGTGGTCTGCTAGGCTGATCAGGAACTCTGGCCCTGACCCAATCCACGCGACAGATCCTCTTCTCATGGTAGAGCACCCTTCTTTTGGTATCTCCTTGAAGGCCACACCATCTACTTCCAGTGTTCCTTGAAGCAACGCATATGGTGGACCAAATGCAGCCTAGTTGCAGAAAAAGTTAAAAACAGCCACCATTAGGCCTACAATTTCTACCCACAGGCATATACAGAAACACAAATGTGACTGCATTCCTTTTATGCAAGATGGTTTAAAAGGTCATAGATGGCAATACATTTTTTACGTGGTCGCCTTTTGCATCCCACAGGTTCCCACGGCCTTCGGCGCGATAGAATCTGCATCCGGCGCAGTTGTGGAGACCCAGTAGCTCGATGAAGTAATCCACAGAACGGGGTGCACAATCAGGCAGTAACTGTATGACATTAAAATATATGTATTAGAGAAAGGGGGAAGAACGAAGTTTATGTTATTGTGTAAACCAAAAACAAAGTATATTTCCAGTCATCTCAAAGTATACGGTTTCTTATTTTATGAAAACGAAGCATTAAACATGGTTCATCCAGTGGAATCAGCCTTATGAGTTATGACTAAATCCGATACTAACGGGATCATAAGCCAGAATTATTGTCTGTTCCAAATAAAATGTATTATCATCTACAACTACTTGAATGAGCAGCCTAGGCTAACAACAGAATAATCACTTACAATAGATGTTTGCGTGACATATTCTTGGTAAGAGACTATTTGCAAAGACACAAATTGAAATAGCAAATGAGCATTTAGGGCCATACTGGACATGTTAAGCTCATGAATCCCAGCCAGATCAGCCATGGATCTCGCCATAATTAAAAAACTATATAACAAAGCTGTTGTTGATGCAAAACCGATAAGCCAAAGCAGCATTCTATAAAACTCTGATTCACACGGGAGAAGCGATACTATTAGCACATGCAGCTTTAGGAGCTTCAAAATATGCTCATAAGTAATGATGTAAATGTGAACCCCAATCTAGCATCTCCCAGTTGTCACTGATGGAAAGTTAACTAAATGGGCAAACATTGAGCTCCACTTTACCAGCTTCTGTAACTCTGCCTAAATCTTGCAATTCTAGAAATGGCCCCTCAACATTTAAGCAGTTACAGAATATTATATCCCTAAAAAAAGATACAGAATATTCTTGTCCTGATGTAGAGACAAAGCATACTTACTTGGATGCGAAGTGTTCCGAGATTCGTCTCCAGCCCCACAATCCCCTAAATCAAATGGTAGACGTCTGAATTAACAATGAGATTCATACCATTGAACATCACAAAAGGAAGAGTAAGTTGACATATTTCCTAAGCAAAAAAATGTTCGACCCTTCTTCCTTTTGAAGCATTCCTGCATGTAGAAGCAAAGCATATACCGTACATAACTTTATCTACATACACTCAGACATACTACCAACTGCTCCGGATTCATCATGCCCAGACGAATTCACAAACCTGTGATTTCCCGAAGACTAGACCGGAAGTCCACATGACATCCTCCCCCTCGCAATGACGGAAGGGGCCATGACATCCGTCTGCTTCTTCAGCCAGCACTGCAATCAATCAATCACAAGCGGCGTCGGCTTAACAGATGATTCGGATGAATAAGAGCGTAGGAGCAGCAGTCGGTAAGGGCTAGAGCGACGGACGGACCTCCCTGAACCGATTGCCGCATCTGCTCCTGTCCCCGCAGAAGACCCAGGAGTCGCAGCGGCAGTCCCCGTCGCGGCACGTGGCCTTGCAGGCGGCGCAGCAGGCGGCGGCGGAGGGCGTGCGGTAGTCGGAGCCCCAGTTGACCGCGGGGCCCCAGAGCTCGACGCCCTGGAGGCCAGCGCAGCGGCCCCGGCCGGGCTCCGCGGCGGTAAGCGGTGCCCGCGCGGCCTTGGGGAAGGAGCGGTAGGCGAGGGCGGCGACGAGGAGGAGCGCGAGGGTGAGGGCGATGGTGATGAGGAGGCGGCCGCGGCGCCGGGCGTCGGACGGCCGGCGGAGGGGCAGGGGGACAGACCCAGCGGGTCTCAGGCGTCAAGCGTTGATTTGATCTTCAGGATCGAATCATAAGGGCATCTCCAGTCGTTCGGCCCGCCAGGCCGAAAAACGGCGCTATTTTGGCCCGCCTGGGGGGCAACGGCGCTATTTCACGCGCTGGGGGGCGCCGATTCCCAGTCGCCGAACCCAGGCCGCCCCCAGCCGGCGAGTTTGGGCGAGTTTGGGCCATATTTCACGCATAAAACAAAGGCCAACAAAATTAAAATAGTTCGACATACAAATTCACACATAAGAATAGTTCAACATACAAATCCACACACAAATAGTTCAACAAAGCAAGCAAATAGAACAAATCAAACTAGGCATTGGCATTGTCGGCATTGCCATTGCCTTTGCGCTCCCACAAGTGTTGCACAAGATCATCCTGCAGTTGTGTATGTGCTGCAGGGTCTCGAATCTCCTGGCACATAGCGAGGAAGGCTGCCCATGTTGCCGGAACCTGGTGATCTACATCTGCAAGAGGACCCTGTCGGTAGTATGGCTCAGTAGTCTCAGGCACCGGATGATCCCGCTCACTCTCAATGATCATGTTGTGCAAGATCACACAACAGTTCATCACCTCCCACATGTTGGCCTTCGACCAAGTCATGGCTGGGTACCGGACAACAGCGAATCGAGACTGCAGCGCACCAAATGCCCGCTCAACATCCTTCCTGCAAGCCTCCTGGCACTTGGAAAACCAAGCTTTCGCGCTTCCTGGCACAGGGTTGGAGATGCTCTTCACAAATGTTGACCACTTCGGGTAGATGCCATCTGCAAGGTAGTAGCCCTTTGTGTACTGGTACCCATTGATCTCGTAGTTCACTGGAGGGCATGACCTTCAACAAGCTTGGCGAAGACATTCGAGCACTGCAACACATTGATGTCGTTGTGAGTTCCTGGCATACCAAAGAAGGAATGTCAAATCCATAGATCATGTGTAGCCACGGCCTCAAGAATCACACTGCACTCTCCTTTGTGGCCTTTGTACATCCCCTGCCATTCAAATGGACAGTTCTTCCATGCCCAATGCATGCAGTCGATGCTTCCAATCATCCCAGGAAAGCCTCTTGCTTCGTTGCAAGCTAGGATCCGAGCAATGTCTTCCGCATTGGGTGATCGCAAGTATTTTGGCCCAAACACTGCCACCACTGCCCGGCAGAACTTGTTCAAGCAATCAATGGCAGTGGACTCGGACATGCGCAAATAATCATCCTGCGAATCAGCGGGAGCACCATATGCAAGCAACCTCATGGCCAACGTGCACTTCTGAATTGAGGTAAAGCCAACCGTACCGGTGCAATCCTTCTTCAATTTGAAGTAGGTGTCGAACTCCCGGATGGCATGCATGATGTCGAGGAAGAGCTTGCGGTTCATCCGGAAGCGGCGCCGAAACACGGCCTCGTCCTGCATGGGATGATCGGCGAAGTAGTCGGAGTAGAGGATGCAGTACCCTTCGAAGCGCTGCCTCGGCTTGCTCTTGCGGCGGCCGTGCGTCGTGCGCGAGCAGGCCGGCGAGGCAGGCCAGGATGAGCAAGTGCTCTTCGTCGTCGATGTCGGCCTGGGCTTCCTCGTCGAGCAGTTCGGCGAGCAGCTCGTCGTCGTCGGAGTCCATGGCTGGGCGGGCAACCCGCCGAACACCTAGCAGGCGAGGTGGGCGCGAGTCTTCCCGAGAGCCTTCCTCCCGGCCAGATCACGGCGGAGGGGAGGGCGGCGCCGGTGCCGTGGTTTGGGGCGAGATGGTGGGTTCCTAGCTGCTTGCGTCTGGCGGAGGGGTGGAGGGGCGGTGCCGACGGCGAGATGGCGGCGACGGGGCAGGATAGAGGAAAGGGCGAGGCGGGGGGTGGGAAATGCGCTGTCTCCCCGACAGTGCTGGCCCACGCGCGTTTTCCCTTCCGCCGACCCTCCCAGGCGCAACCCGGCGCATTGGGTTTGGGCTGGGTGCGCCGGCGCCAAAACGGCGCTAAACGGCGCTATTTGGGCTCCTGGGGGGGCGACTGGTAGAAAAACGGCGCTATTTGGCCCAAAACGGCGCTTTTTTGGGCACTGGGGGCGCTGGGGGAGACGGCTGGAGATGCCCTAACCCCCGTCCCACTCCCTTCCATTGTCTCACGCATGAGCCACTAGCCCACTACATCATAAAATTAAATTTGGGGGAGTTGCACAAATATTTCAAATCTATGGACCTGTGCAAATCAAAGATTTATTGTTTTAGTTATATTGGAATTGTTAATCAACGGGCATCTTTTATCAACGTGGGCCGCCATTATTTCACCGGCGCACGAAATTCTCCTACTATATTCCTCTCCTACCTCAAAACCCTAGCCCCGACACAACCCTCCTCGTCGGCTGACCATGTCAATGCCCCCTTGTCTCCGTTGGTCTGGTTCAGAGCAAGGGGACGAGAGTGACCATGGATCTTCGCGCTCGCAAGGAGTCTTAATTTGGTTTGTTAGGTTTTTGGCGTCTCGTGTTCTTCGTCCGTGTGGTGGAGACGACGCACAATGGAGTAAGTGTGTCTAGCCTTGTGTTTTGTGTTACAATGGTGTTAGCTCCGCATTGCAACGAGGTGCATGAGGATTAGTTTCCACGATCTATCAATTTGTGGGGAGAGTTATCAACCACAATGTTTCCCGCGTTGGTTCGCGATGGCGTTGATGATCTCGCCAATAAGTTATTGTGGCGATGCTTCTAGTGTCGATGTGGTGTTGGGTCTACTCGTAAGGCCATTGTCTCTTCTTTTGGTCGACGTCTCGTGGTTCAGACCGTCGCCGCAAGCGTCTATTGGCAACATCATATGACTTTGATAGCGCAACTACAAAGACTTAATGTCTCCCGTATTGCTTTGTAGGTGCGACATTGAGTTATGCTCACGATGCGCCGTCAAGTTGTACATGCCGGGGCGACGAAACAACTCTTGGGCTGGTTTGTAGTTTTTGTGTTTGTTAAAGGTGTATGTGTTCTTGTGAAACATATAATTGATTAGTATATGCGTTTTGCACTTCAAGAAATATTTCACTGTTGCCTGAAAAATGGGAGCCTTAAAACGATGAACATGGAGACCAACAAGGTCATGAAAAGTGCAGTGGTTTCCTCGCACTTTGTCTATTTGTGACTCGCATCATTTTTCATTCATATGTTTCTTTCCCATTTTCTTTTTCTACTTTCCCTTTTCTTTAACTTTTGTTCCTTTATTTAAGTAACTTTTTTTACCTTATGTTATTTGTGATGCACAATTTTGTGAATTGATCGCCTATTTATACTATTTATTTTGTAAAAAAATCCGTGGTGCGACATTTTTATTGCAGTGTTGAAAGGATAAGGATGTCACCTAGAGGGGGGTGAATAGACGATTAAAACTTTTCTGGTTTAGGCTTGATAAATGCGGAATAAAACTAGGTGTTTTAATTTAACAAGCACACAACCTAAATAAACTAGGCTCACATATGTGCACCAACAATTTATGCTAAGCAAGACAAGTAACAAGGTGATAGCAAGATATAAGACTTCAAGCACGAAGACTATCACAATGTAAAGTGCATAAGTAAAGAGCTCGGGTATAGAAATAACCGAGGCACGCGGAGACGATGATGTATTCTCGAGTTCCTCCTTTTTAGGGGAGTACGTCTCGTTGGAGGGGTGTGAGTTTCAAACTCAAACGCCACAAATGGCCTCACACTATTCTCCGATGAACCTTGCCCAAAAGCTCAGTTCACCTTCCACTATCGAAATCCTTCAAAGCGGAATCCGGAGCCTTTACAACAATCTTGAGGCATAACCCACAAAAGGGTTGGGAGCTCCCAAATGACCACAAAAGGTCCCAACTAGCCACAAAAGGCCTCAAGAACACCGTCTAGGGTCCAACGACCCAAGAGTAACAAGCTCACGAACTTTCACTTCCACGAAACCTCGTGGAGAGAGCAAACCGATGCAACAAAATGCAATGGCAAGAACATAAGAAGTGCTCAAGTCCTTCACTCTCAAATTCTAACAAAGCAACAAATGCTTATGAGGGAATAAGAGAGAAAGAACAAAGGAGGAGAAACACCAAGAAGTCCAAGATCAAGATCTACTAGGTTCCCCTCACTTAGAGGAGAGATGGATTGGTGGAAATATAGATCTAGATCTCCTCTCACTTTTCCCTCAAAGATATGCAAGAATCATAGGAGGAAATGAGAGAGGGGCAATCTTTCCAAGGTCAACAATGGGGAGAGAGAGACAAAAACGAGTAGCTCAAGGTTGAAAAAGGGGAGGGGTATTTATAGCCCCTCCCACGAAAATAGCCGTTGCAGCCACACTTAGACCGGAATATCCGGTCCCTGACCCAAATATCCGGCCGAATACAGAGGCTCGCGCCGTGAAGTCCTTAGCTGATTTTCTGAAAAAACTGGGTAGGACCGATATTCCGGTCCCAACTAAACCCGGAAAATCCGGTCTACCCGGATATTCCGGTGCAGAACAAAACCGGAATATCCGGCTTGCTGAAAACTGATAGAAACAGCAAAACAAAAACTGCAAAATCTTTTTCATCCGGACTCCGATTTCGATGATCTTGGGCTCGTTGGAATCGCAACGAAGAGCTCTACAAGATCATGCAGAGAAACATCATATTCCATCATGTGAGGAGGAGACAACAAGAAGAGAGTTTGACCTCTCTAGAAAAGACAAACCGGTAAAACCTCCAACATAAAAAACGCAACAAGATATTCATATGAAATCCGCTTTTGATGAACTAGAGCTTGATATGGAGATGAACACAACCTATAAATTCTCACGTGGATAAAAGCCAAATAAGAACCAAGAAAGATGATATGCCAAGAATGCAAAGGTTTGAGCTCTCCACAAAGATGACGATCAAGTTACTCACTCGAAAGCCCCTCTTGATAATACGGTATCTATCCTATAACCCGGTCTCCGAACTAACAACATGTGGCCGGTAAAATAGAAATCCTATCAAGATCATACCTTTGCCTTGCGCATTCAACTTGAGTTAGATGATGACGATCTTGACTCTCTCAAGTTGGAACACCTTTCTTGATCATGCTTGCTAGCACATGCTTGATGAAGACTTCTCCAAATACTCCCCCATACTCCATTATGGGAGAGCCTCGCTTAGCTCCGTCTGCATGTATCCATTGCAAGGTTCAATCAAATGATATCTTCCCAAATGGATCATATTGAACTTGCACTTCATAATCTTCTCTTAATATATATGATGGCTTGGAGATAAACATGAATGTTCCCTTAATCTTCTTTTCCAAGCCACACATTACCATGTAAGCTTATAGAGTCCAACACATGAACTCCAATCTTTTTCTATGGACAAGATCTACAAGAATATCTCAATACAAACATTAGTCCATAAGGATTGTCATTAATTACCAAAACCATGCATGGGGGCAACATGCACTTTCGAGTGTGCCCACTCTCCAATTTTTTCCTGAATACGCCACTCGGTATCACGTCTTAACCGTAAAAACCGGTCCGGAGAACCCGAAGATTTAGATTCGTCAAATTCTCTTTGAGATCATGTATCGTGAGATCACAAGATCGAAGAAAATCCACAAGTAAACCATAGATAACCCCTAATTTTGTAAAAAAAAATCATTAATCAATTTTTCATTTGTAAGCTTAGAAAAAAGGAACACATGTCTTGATTTATTATACTCCTTTCGTTCACAAAAGGATGTCTCAACCTAGCTCAAATTTGCATGTATCTACGTGTGTAGATACATGCAAATTTGAGCTAGGTTGAGACATCCTTTTATGAACGGAGGGAGTAGTATAAATAGAGATCTATCTAAATTTGTACTATTTACTTTTGTACATATATGTAGTGAATATTTTTTTTTATTTTGTGGAAAATAGAAATACCAAATAATAAGAATGAAAGGAAAAAATCCCTATTGAATTGAAACCTTGTCCAAATGAAAAGTCAAAATGAATTTTTTTACACATGTACATGATTTTTTGGGCGGCTTGTGTTCATAAAAAATCATGAAGAAAGGGTTAACCCACAAATAAACTTAAAACTATCCATGTCGCCGCTGTCTCCCATCCTCCCCAACCATCGACCACGTCCTCTGTCATCTACCGTCGTTACCTGCCATGTCTACCAAATCCCACACTAACAACTCATTCTTCTCTCACCGAAAAGCCATATTAGCGAATTATTTTGAAATTGTCACCGGATAGACCGTTCACCCATGAACAACAATATGTAGCTGATCCCATTAATTGATTCATATAAGGATTTGTTTTTGCAAATTGTATCTTTGGGAAAACATAACAGTTAGTTTGAATCACCTTTTAAAAACCGGGAGCACATGCTTCTGGGTGCCAAAACGGCTCTGTCGTGCCGTTGATTACATTGGTACCATCCAGGTATTAAAAATGTATTATTGCGCCGGCCGGTTTTATAGAATTATAGCCTATTCGGAAAAGAGAAAGAAAAAACAAGACAAGAGCATTTCCATTGGGTCGAACCATGACAAAAAGTTGATGCTTAATAAAAGTCTGGGCTAAAACAGCTTTTTGCTTAACACTGAAACCATTCCGAAGGCAACAAAGGCCAGGGGCCTAATCCTTGTGCAGGCCAACCTGTGTTTATAGAATTATAGTCGTGGGCCAAACTGATCTACAACAAGCCATGGGCCCTGCTATCCATTTGCAAAGAGTGCCAATGACCAAGGCAAAGGGCAATGTCAAAAAAAAATGAGATCACCCAGGACTAGCTCTTGGTAGCATATTTTTATAGGAGAAGTGCTCCTTGTGAGAAATCCAGGAATTCGTCCCCGATGGGGATCGAACTCAGGATGTTGAGCACGCTCAGCCGCACTCCAACCACTGGGCCTCTGCCCCGTTCTCGGCAAAGGGCAATGTCGATCAACCTGTACTGCTGCTAGGAACGGGAGGTGGTTCTGCTGCCGTATGTCCGTCCAACTCACAAGTCACTGACTGACGACCCTACGTAGGTGCTGACTCTACGAGTGGATGCAAGTCTGGCTGCGGGCGTGGTGGTGCCGTCCACTATTAAGTGCACGTTAATTTAGCTTGGAGGCTTTGCCTGCTACCTGGTAGGAAAATGGATTTTCTACCGCTCATATGACGCACAACCCGTATCTCGACCATCGGTTACCGCAATTAAACTTTCAAGATTTCGCATTGAATGGGTTGGACGTTCAACGCAGTCAACGACAAATCTCGGCCATTCAATCAGGTTTCGTGTAGGGAGAATGTGAGTCCTGTTTGGTTACCTAAAGTTGGTCAGATATTTAGAAACTTGGATGATGCGTGGTCATTTTGGGTAAGCTATGGAGGTCATGCAGGTTTCGAGGTCAGAAAAAGGTGTAGCAATATAAGTAAAATGGATGGAAAGGTAACTTCATGTAGATATGTGTGTGAAAAGGAGGGTCGTCGAGCACAAGACAAGAGGAACTATCTCACAAAGAAATTTCGAGCTGAAACAAGAACATGTTGTGAAGTTCATATGTGTCTTTCATTAAATAGAGTGGAGGGGCATTATAAAGTGGTAAACTTAATGCAGTAATGCTTAATCACAACCACAGTCTTTACTTGCCACAAACCTTCCATTTGATGTTAGCACAAAGAAAAATTTCAGAATGGCAAACTTTTGAAACTGAGACAATCGATGATCACTAGTACAGAACGACACATCGGAAACGGGCCAAAAACCCCTTCGGCAACGGAGAAAGGGTCCGTGTCCCCGCTTCCGATACTGATGTGGGGGCCCTCATCGGTAACGGTGGCAGAACACCGTTTCCGATGTGAGAAAATTTCGGCATCGGAGCCTCCGGCTCTCCGTTACCAATGTGTGACCATTTCGGCAACGGAGGGTTTTGTCCTCCGTTACCAGTGTTGTATCATGTCGGCAACGGCTATTTCTGTTTGCCCGTTTCCTATGTCTAATTGCAAGCTAATAGTAATTAGCTGCGCTTGCACGCCCGTGCTACAGCAATTATTTAGCAGACATTCAGCAATACAAGTTTACAACAATCATATGAACACAAAGTTTACAGCAAATGTTGGAATACAAGTTCACAGCTATTGCTATTGCTACAAATACAAAGTTTTCAGCCATTGTTCGGAAAAAAGTGGACACAATTTAAAGAAGTTACACCACAATGGTGACAACAATTGTTTTGGAAAAATCTATAGTCTCACCAGCGAGAATGCCGGTATGGACAGGTGAACAAATGCCGAATAGGATCTCATGATCATGGATTAGGGTCGTGTAGTTTTCCCTCCTTGCTTACGATGTGTTCAAGGACGAACGCAGCAAACTTGCCTCTCACCATCGTAAGAACATCCTTCTTCAAAGGTGCACGTCCCATTCCACCTATAAGCTGCAGGCAGATTCTTAGTTAGGTATCTTTCGTCATGTATGTCTGCAAATATTGTTAGGAAACATGAATTGTTGATGATGTCGTGGATTACTAACCGAATCGAGGCTTGGCAGACTTCTCGAGGTGGGAACGACTTTCAATATTGCATTGCACACATAATACCCACAAAGATTTGTACCAGGTGGTTGCTGAGGGCACTGTAATGTTGGTGACAAAATCGCTCACTTAGTTTGGTTTGCTAGCAGGTATTTGTGAAAACTAGGAATAAAGTAGCAACTGTTACCGGGTTAACTTGTACGTGACTCAATATGGCCTCCTGTTCTCCTCTCTTGGCCAACGGTCTCTTGATTATCGTCAAGTACTTTTCGAACACACTACAAAAGTAATGAGTTGGCGGATTGAGAAAACAACACGTGAAAGTTAAATCATAAAGTAAACTAGGGAACGATGTAATACCTGTTCAAGAATTCTCCAAGGGTGTATAATTTGTACTTCCAAGTAGGGAATCTATATACAATACCTTGTTCTGTTTAGGAATGATGACAGCTAAGAACCAGTGAGAACTGCAAAGGAAAATAACAAACTTACGCCTGATGGTAAGGAAGCAGGATGTACAGATAATTTTTGATAACAAACTTACGCCTGATTGTAAGGAAGCAGGATCAACTCTTTGTCTTGATAATGAGTCAACGCTTTCACAGCATAGTTGAAATAATCGTCGTATCCATTGCTGCAGATGTTCGTGTAATTGATAAGAGCCGGATCAAGGAAACCTACCGGTTCTTTCCTGCGGTTGCACTCGAATACCTGGCTCCTAAGTACAAGAAAGAGAATAGTTAGCATGTACTGAACAGAAGAAAGCTATTAAAATGTGAAAAGTATTTGTAAGGCACATACAATGTGAACAAACGCATGAACGTGCCATCAACAATATTCAGGTTGAAAACTTGGAACATCTCTGAAAACTCCCAGTTATAACGAACGTCACCTTGGACGCCGTAAAAATCCTCTTTCCTGACACTGAAGGTTATCTCCTTATTCTGTTCACAACATAGGAGGTACTTTTCATGAAGCTGCTGGCAAGCCAAGCCTGATCTTTGTAATCCATCTCTAGTCAACAATGGCTGTCCACGCACGTATTTGGGGCCACTTTGCACCTCTGCATTGTATTTCTTATTAAATTCTTCGTCATCTAGGTATTGGTCGCTGTCAATCGGTGCAGTATTTTTTTATTTTTAATGGTCTTGGGCTTGGGCTTCATCGGGGTTCTATTTATCGGGGCCATCTTGGCATGGTCCTTCGCCCGGACGGGTGTGGTGCCTCTACGTGTCCGAACAAGTTGGGGCGGAGGCGGCAGATGAGCCTGCTGTGGCTGAGGAGGCAGGGACGGCAGTTGAGCCTCCTGTGACTGAGGCGGAGGCGGCAGATAAGCCTGCTGTGGCTGAGGCGGAGGCGGAGGCGTAGGCGGTGTTGGTGTAGCTTCAACCAAGTTGGTGGTGTTGTTCACCACAAGGGCAGTAGGTGAGTTACCATCGACAGGCGGTGTTGGTGTGGCTTCACAACTCTGTGCAACCGTTGTATCTTCAACTGCTTGTTCTCTGGAAGGCTGTTTGGCCGCAATATCAAGGAGGAGCTGTGCTGAACGGAGGCCTTCAGACGACGCCATCTGTCGAGAAGCTGTTGAGGTGGATGGCAGGGCACTGAGAAGAGAAATCTCCTTCTTGGGCCACTGTACGTATCTCAGCTTAGCCTGGCCCAAGCTTTGTACGTCTGCATCGACGCAGGTGTTAAATAGCAAGATGCCTTCGAAGCCAGGCATGACCTTGTCCACAAAGCACATTGCAAAACCTGGCTTTAAGGGCACACCATCCACTTGAGGTACCACATCGGTAGGTGGCTGAACCATACCTAGTGCTGCCACCAGGGGATGATGCGTCATCACGGTTACAGGCACATGTAGTTTGCATCTCACCGGGCTCGTGATGTCGTCCACAGCATATTTGCCGGTGTCTACAAGACCATCAACCGACAATGATCCACAACTACTCCTGGCTGCAGGGCACTCCCCCCTACCGGGATCAAGGTGACCGTCTCGAAGATGCTTAACGATATTGGCCGTAATATTTGTCTCTAGTGCTTTCATTTGAGCGTCATGTCTGGCCTTTTTCATTGCCTGCCTTTCAGCCTGGTCTATCGCGAAAGCCTTCTTGTGGCCAACATGGGTGCCGAACGTCCGAGACCGACCAGAGGGCTCAGGCGTAGCCAAAGCTTTTGAGAGAATGTCATCTTTCCCTCGTGCCAGAATCTCTCCGCTGTCCTTTTTATTTTTCAGCTCCAGCTGGAGATAAGACAAGTAGTACACTGAATTCAGTACACAAGGAAATATTGTGTCAGTTAAGGAGGAAACAACTTAGGTTATATATGGTTATTACCATTGTTTTATGTAACTTTTGGGTCTCGGGGTGAGTTATAACAAGTTCACCAACTTCGTTTGTTTTAGACCTCGCCCTCAAGAAGTCTCGTGCCCGTTCACCTTCAAGATCAGAGTAAGGAACCGTGCCCCCCGAAGCAACTGCTTCTTCATCCTGTTTTCTCCATATGGGCTTCGAACCAGCATATCCAAGAACCCCCATATTGTGGGGATGCTTGTTTTTACTGATGAGGGCGCTGCCGGCTTTACTCTTTGTTAGGAACTCCTCCGTCCTCCTATACTTCTTGAACTCCTTCCAGTCGTCAGGTTTAATGAAGGGGTATACAAGTGTAGCATCCCGATTTTTCTTCTGGAATTTGGAGTACAGACGGTGCCTGAAGTTACGGAACGAATCCTTTGCTTTAGAAAGAGCAGCAGCTTGAACTGCAGGCTTCCATTCCTCATTTGCGAGCTGGAACTGGCTCATTATGGCGTTGACGATGAAAGTCTTTTCTTCTGGAGTGACTTGACTCCAGTCGTCAACCGTAATGGGGACCTTTTCCCTGACTACACACCCACACAATGTCTTAAATTTCCTATGTGCCTTGACTGGTTTCAACGGGGCACCAGTTTTCTTGTCAATCATCTCCACTGTAAATGTTCCTCTTGGCTTTAGGGTTGGTTTTCTAATTCCTCGACCCCTTTGTTTCATGATAAACTGATCCTGCTGCGAGGATGAGCTCGAGGACCCTTCATCACCAGACGACAGCTCTGAATAACAGGTGAATAATAGAAGGTGGATCTAATTAAAACTAAAAGGTCCGACTTTACAGTGTGTAATACAGTTAATCAGCACAACTAACCTGTCCCAAGTGTGTCTCCGGCATGTATGAGGTCGCCGCTGTCTGCCCCTTCCTCTATTGCGGGCAAATCTGTGGCGGCAGCAGCTCCGGGAGCCAAATCAGTGGAGACGGCGGCCAGATCTGTGGCGGCAGCATCTCCGGGAGCCAAATCAGTGGAGACGGCGGCCGCGGTTGTCGCCTGAGGGGGGCATAGAGCCCACCCTCTGGGCGTCTTCGCTGACCACGGCGTCGGCGCGACGCCGTCGTAGCCTGGAGCTGCCCCGCGGCGTGGGTTGGGGGACGGCCAGGGAAGCCGTCTGCGCCGCAAGGGCGGCCCGAGTAGTCCGCATAACTAACTCAGCTGAGACCGTGGGTGGGGGGACGGCCAGGGAAGCCGCCTGCGCCGCAAGGGCGGCCCGAGTAGTCCGCATAATGAACTCAGCTGAGCGTGAGTACGCCGCCGGGGGTGGTGTTGAAGACGGTGAGCGGGGGGAAATGCGAGGGGTGGTAGGTTGGTCCCCAAAGTTTAAGTCTGGAAGTAGGGTTTATGTCACATCGGCAACGGTGCATTCAAAAAAACCGTTGCCGATGTGGTATAAATAAATTATATTTCGGAATTTGAATAAACGTAGCGTTTACGGTTGAAAATTAAGAAATAACAACAGCACATTACTTTGCCAATTAAGAAATACAATTATCACTTTAGGGTACAAATTAATTTGCTCATTCTTCGTCCTCCTCTAGTAAAACTGGATCAACCTGAATATTTCCTTTGTAAATTGCCCCATCGGAGTGATCATCTCTTGCGTAAAAGCCATCTCCAGGAGCCTGTCGGTCATTGATCTGTATGCGTTCTCCAGTTGCTGGCAAGTCTTCATACTGGTTGTACTCTTCTTCATCAGTAACGTCATCCACCCCAACGATCTTCCTTTTCCCATTCATCACAACATGGCAATTTTTATGTAGTAGGTCTTTGACATAGAAGATCTGGGTGGCTTGGGTAGCTAAAACGAAAGGTTCATCTTTGTATCCCAATTCGTTGAGATTGACATATGTAGTGCCGTACTGGTCAACTTTCGCATGACCCAGTTTGACCCATTTGCATTTAAACAATGGAACCGTGAGTAATGTATCGTACTCCAGCTCCCAAATCTCCTCAATTACTCCATAGTACCAATCCTTCCTCCCATTCGGATCTACCGCTTCCACTTTAATAGAGCTATTCTGATACATGGTTTGTTGTCTCTATTCTTTGTATAAAAGGTGTAGCCATTCAGGTCATATGCTTCCCATTTATGAACCGTAAAGTTTGGCTTTCTTGCCAAACTTTTTAAAGTCTCGTCATCATCTCCGACACAATTCGTCATCAGCCAATCAGCGAATCTCTGGCTGTGCAGTTTCAAGACTTGTGCTTCCTTCTGATTCTCTGTCAAGCCTCGGCCTCCTAGCTCAATTCTAAGTAGATCCTTGTGAGCATCCACATATGGTGTAACGACTGCAATGATGCATGTAAAATGCATACATGAACTTTGCACTTTAATTGCTTATATTCCAATCAATTTGCATCATATAAGGGTTATATCAATGTTTTATAATGATTTTGGGAATACTTCATAGTTTTCCCATTTATTTGGAATTAACCCTGTTTTTTCAGAAAACGTCTTTTTTAGTGTTTCAGACTTTCCGGGAGCTTCGGGACTCCAAAAAGGGCAAGGTAAAAGAGCACGGTTCAGAATTTTCGAGACGAAGGCAATGGGCTTAAATTGAAGACCAGAAGCCCAACAGGCTGCAAATGGGACGGTCCCACGCGGCCAAAAGTACATGGCCGCGTGGGCCTGTCTCGTTTCCCCCCTCGGAGCTCCGTTGCCGTCGATTTTTTCTTCCACCGACTCCGTCTTGACCTAAAAACGTCTATAAAAAAGGTCCCCTGGCATTTCGCGAAAGGAGGCGGCGGAGAAACACAAAACCACGAAACATAGAGACAGAAGGCTGCCGCCGGAGAAGATCGGAGGGGGGAAACGCCGCCGGAATCGCCTCCGGAGGGCTCCACCCCCCTCCGGCGTGTTCATCATCAACATCTAAAGCAAGAACTTCTTCACCATCATCCCATGATGAGGAGGGAGTAGTTCTTCATCGGGGCTGAGGGCTCTACCGGTAGCTATGTGGTTCAGCTCTCTCTCCCATGATGTGATCTTTATGTGATCATGAGCTTTGTAATCTAATTGAATTCATGGATGTTTCTCCTTCATTGTTTTTGCTACTCAAGTGGTTTATTAATGTAATTTCCGGAGTCACCTTTGTCCCATGGTGTGAAGTTGACAGTGTGCGCACCGTGTGTGACTCTTAGGCTAAAGGTTACAGAAATACTTACCATGAGTTATTCTTTGTGTTGGATGTCACTATAAAATTGTGGTGTTTGTTTAGTACTATTGGGGCACTCATAGTGACCTTGGGGTTCCCTAGATGTGGAAGACAGACTTTAAGGTGTGCTTTTGTAGCCCTACACGATGGTCTTGGTGTTCTATGATATTGTGGTGTTTGTTCACTCAGACTTTAAGGTGTGCTCTTGTAGCCCTACGCAGTAGATTGGTATTTCTATCCAACGGGAGAATAGTTCAGAGTAGCAAAGTGAAGAGGAAATATCTATGTATTCAATTGTTGGGAGTGTCCACTAGTGAAAGTATGATCCCTAGGCCTTATTTCCAAGCATCCTAGAAAACCTTTGTCTTGTCCTTGCATTGAAGAGGATTGGGACACTTCCACATTCTTGCCTTGTTACATCAAACTTCCATCCATTAAATCAACCACCTTGTTCCTTAAACTTGTTTAGTGCATAATCAACTAAAACTTGTGACACTTTAGTTGTAGGGAATAGATAACTTTTCCTTCTTGCTCCTGCGGATCGATACCTTACTTCCACATTGAGAGGTGCTACAGTGATCCCTTGCTCTTGGGGGTTATCAGCAAGGTGCTGCAATACTACAAATGTGCTTTCTCAAATAATTCACACTCTGGCCAACATGATTTATCTTTCATTAACCCTTTTCCATCTAGCCTCCCCTCATGCCTGGACAGAGGCACCCCGATAGGTCGGTGGCCATCCATGTAGCTGATGAAATACTCAACCACCTCCTCCGAAAGATATCCTTCAACGATACTTGCCTCTGGCCGATACCTGTTACGGACGTAGTGCTTGAGTATACCCATGAAGCGCTCGAACGGATACATAGTGCACTGGACCACATTGCTTTATCTCATAAACAATGTGTACAATTAGATGGACCATTACGTCGAAAAACGAAGGGGGGAAGAACATCTCCAGCTGGCAGATAGTCTTCACAACATCTTCTTGCAATCTGTCTAATTTGAATGGATCTATTACCTTCTGGTATATAGCGTTGAAAAAATCACATAACCTCATGAGAGCCTCTCGAACGGGTTTAGGCAACATATTTCTAATTGCCACAGGGAGCATCTGTGTCATCATCACATGGCAGTCATGTGACTTCATCCCCATCAGTTTCTTTTCTTCAAACGACACCAGAGTCCTGATGTTTGCGCAGTATGCTGACGGAACTTTCATATCATACAAGAATTGCAAGAACTCCTTCAACTCTTCCTTCGATAACTGGTAGCAAGCAGGTGGGAGGTACCACTGCCCATTAGGCTTCTCTTGTGGCTTCAACTTTTTCCTTTTATATTTCAATGCAAGAAATACCAGCCGTGAATTCATACCATCCTTCGTTTTATCCTTGTTATTCATTACACATGCAAGAACGCTTTCAGTTACGTTTTTCTCGACATGCATGATATCGATGCAATGTTGAACGTCCAGATATGCCCAATACTTCAATGCCCAGAAAACCGATCTTCCCTGCGCTGCCTCTCGACATATGTAAGATTTATACTCCGCGCTCCTAAATCAAAATAATTAAAAAAATAAGTAGTAGGTTTTCGGGTTATACCACCGCCCCAGTAGCTGTGGAATCGGGCCCAAGCTTCCCTGCGCTGCCTCTCGACGCCGGCAACCAACGCGCTGCCTCTCGACGCCGGCAACCACCGCGCGCCTATCGACGCCCGTAGCACAGATGTAAGATCTGGACTCCGCCTCCGCCCTCGCCTCCACCTCCGCCCTCGCCGCTCCTATCTTTCAGTCTTATGGGAATCTCCGCAGCTGGCTAACTCGACACCACTCATAGCGTTAGGTCTGGATGGAATCATCGATACGGTCATCCATATTAACCGTTTACAATAATGAAAATAAAGCATACGGACACGAAAATATGTCCGTTGCTCATATAAAGCAAACGGTTGCGGAAAGCACAACCGTTGCCGATGTGTCGCGGGGCGCGGGAGGATAGCCCTCGCGGGCGGCTTTTTTCCGCGCGAAGGCTCGATTCTCCGTCGCCTAACTCCTGCCGTTTCCATAGAGGGGTATCCGATGTGTCGTTCTGTACTAGTGGATTCTGGAATTAGGCCAAAAGCTGCGAATGAGTTAGCTAGTCGCCAAGTTGGAGGGCCAATGAATCTCAGCTACACTCCCCGTGGTCTCAAAGTACTGAAGCACGGGATTAGCTGTAGTAGCTTTTGGTGGAGATTCAGGTTGTGCTCAATTGCACAAATATATTAGCTGCAGTAGCTTTGTTGGAGATTATTTTGGTTATTTAGAAGCTTCTTAATGTCCAAAGTATTGAAGTGAAATACTTGTATCTGAATCTGAACTATATGGAAGTGCTAAATTGTACCGAACTAAATCTACGTCATGAACTGAATCCTCTCGATACGGCTGTACCAGTTCTGAACTGAACTGTGTCTTCATCTGAACTGAATCGCTGCATTTTTTTAGAACAAGCTAAGGGCCCTTTTGTTTCAGCGTTGGAGGCTTTTCGCGGAAATAAGCAGGCCGAGCGAACCAAAAGGCCTCGCGCGCGTCGGGCTTCTGCCGAAGCCAGCCGATTTGCTTCATACGGAAAAAAGCACCATTTGAGGTGTGATACGTCTCCAACGTATCCATAATTTCTGCTGTTCCATGCTTATATTATACCATTTGCTACATGTTTTATATACACTTCGTATCACTTTTATGCATTTTCTGGGACTAACCTATTAACAAGATGCCACAGTGCCAGTTCCCTGTTTTCTGCTGTTTTTGGTTTCAGAAAGTTACTTCTGGAAATATTCTCAGAATTGCACGAAACAAAAGGCCAGGTCCCTATTTTTCCAGCATGTACACGGAGTCCGAAGGAGAGACGAAGATGAGCCGGGAGGTGGCCAAACCACATGGTGGCGCGGCAGGGGGCCCCACCGCGCCAGCCTATGGTTTGGGCCCCTCGGGGTCCGCCGACATCGCCCCTTCGCCTATTTATTCCCTGAGACGCGAAAACCCTAAAACACCGAGCCTTTCATCCAGAACATATTCGCTGCCGCCGCCGTCGTCAACCCTAACCCCGGTCCATTCTTTTACATCTGAAATACAATCTACTGCAATCATTGTTCTCTACTGTTTTATGCAAACAAACATCATTTTCCATTCGATACGTTTAACCCTTTGTTTTCAGCAAGCCGGTGAGATTGACAACCTCACTGTTGAGTTGGGGCAAAGTAATTTGGTTGTGTTGTGCAGGTTCCACGTTGGCACCGGAATCCCTGGTGTTGCGCCGCACTACACTCCTTCACCAACACCTTCGAAGCAAACCTCGTTTTCCTACTGGTCCGATTAAACCTTGGTTTCATACTGAGGGAAAACTTACTGCTGCACTCATCATACCTTCCTCTTGGGGTTCCCAACTGACGTGTGACGTACAAGCATTGTTTCTGGCACTATTGACCTAGAGCCACCAAGGTGCTTCCAGAGCTTCCCCGCTAGTGAACCGAAGGGACATCGATATAGGTCATGTCGTTGCTTGTAATTATGAGAGAAATGCCACCGAACGAACCGTGCAACCCCAACCGAGCGAGCAGACCCCAACCGAGCATCTTCTTTTCCCTTTTCTTTTCCTTCGCTACCCACCCGAGCGAGGATAGGGTTCGTCCTCCACCCCACCCCGCGCCGCCACAGCACCCGCCGCCCCTCGCCGGCCTGGTCGTCTCCCCCGGTCCCCGCCGTGCTCGACGCCCCCGGTCCGCGCCTCCCTCGACCAAGCTCGGACGCACCGACTGCTCCGCTGGATTCGACTGCTCCGACGCGCCTCCCTCGACCAAGCTCACCATGCTCGGCCTTCACCACCCCGCGCCACCACCTCGCCGGCCCCGCCTCCGTCCATCTAGGTGAGGACGATTCCGACCATTCTTCCCCTTTTTTGTATGTTATTTCTTGCTGTGAATAAATGGATTAGATTTGTGCATGCTTGATGGAATTGCTAGATGGATATTACTGCGGGTTAGTGTTTAGTGTTTCAGATGCTTGCTAGATGGATATTACTGCGGGTTAGTGTTTAGTGCTTCAGATGCTTGCTAGATGGATGTGTGATTCGAATCCATTTATTTGTGTTGGTGCGTATTTGTGCTGATTGCTTACATCAATAGCTTGTGTTAGTTATTTCCAATGGCGGACAAGGCAACTTGGGATGCACACTCCTTTCGTATTTTGTGGGAAATTTATATGGAGGAAGTCAATGCAAACATAGGGATGGAGGTTGTTTGAGTAAGAAGGGGTACAAGAATCTTGAGGACAAATTTGCCGAGAAAACGGGAAAAAGGATGGTAAAGAAGCAATTCAAGAACAAATGAGATGCTTTTAAAAAAGGAATACACCGATTGGATGGAGTTGCTAAATGCAACCGGCTAGTTGGGATCCGAAAACAAGAACTATGGATGCAGATAATGATTGGTGGAACACTCACCTGGAAGTAAGCAACATATTTATCTTTTGTATTATCTTTTTGTCTATTTTGTTGATGATAATAGTTGTCTAATTTATTTGTTGTGTTCCATTTGCAGTTCCGTCCTGAGCATGGCAAGTTTAGACATGGACCACCCGCCAACTTGACACAACTTGATGTCATGTTTAGGAAGGCTCATGTCACCGGAGAATCGGCGACCATCCCGGGGGAAGATGAAACGGGAGCGAACATGGCAGGTGCAATTCCAGTGGATGATGATGATGATGCCTCCAAGAAGACACCAAACTTGGCGAAGCGCCTCAAGTTTGGTGGTGGAGAGAAGGAGAAAGAGAGCCCCTTTTTCAGGTGTACAGCAGTGCATTGAACTCGCTAGTCTCAAAGGCTGATGTTGGAAGTTCATGTGGCAAGGATGATGCTGTCCCAACTACGAAGGAATTTTTAGGGATGGTTCGAGAGTGTGGAGTTAATGAAGGAACTGATGTTATGTTCACTGCATGCAAGCTTGCCGTGAAGAGGGAGAACAGAGAGGTGTTTGCAGGCCTTGAAACATCTACAGGAAGGCTTCATTATCTCAAGAGCATGCACGATGAGATGAACAAGTAGTTGTGTGTACCATTTATTTGGTATTTGTTGTAAACTATTTGTGATCAGCCTAAAACAGATGGACCATTAGGTGTGCTGTTTGTTTGGTATTTGTTGTAGACTATTTGTTATCATTTGCTACCTTCCATGAACCATTATATGTGTTGTTTCTTATCATTTGCCATTTCCTTTGAATTATTATGTGTGTGTTTGTTATTATTTGTTACCTTCCTTCAGCTATGCCATGTCAAATTTTTGACATATTCTTATATGAAATTTGTAGGATGGATGGTGGTGGCGACAATGGAAGTGATGAAGAAAGGATTCGACACCTCCTCGGGTTGCTCATGACATGGCTGTGTTGGGCTATCTTGGTAATCTCTATTCTGAGAAGTAATTGAATAAGGCCCCTAGGAGGATTCCTCAACAAACTGGAATGAATGGGTGCATGAACAACTTGATGATAGAAAAAGATGCTACAAAATGTTTAGAATGTATCCTGATGTGTTTCATAAATTCCACAACCTCCTAGTTAGCAACTATGGGTTAACTTCATCTAGAGACATGGGATCTGTTGAATGTCTAGGGATGTTTCTATGGACTGTTGGAGCACCTCAATCATTTACCCAAGTCCAGAACCATGTCAGTCGGTCTCTTGAAACAGTTCATAGAAAGTTCCATATGGTGTTGAATTGTTTGTACAAAATGGGTAAAGATACCATAAAACCAAGGGATCAAACTTTCAAGGATGTGCATTCAAGACTTCAAGATGCATGTTTTTTCCCCATTTCAAAGGTGCCATTGGCGCCATTGATGGCTCACACATCCCTGTTGAAGTTTGTGGTGACCACGCACACCACTGCATGTTGTAGTGTACAAGTCGTTGATATAATACTCACGGAGGGACCTTTCCGTAAATATTACATCCCTCGGAGTAGTACAACAGAAACATAGCTGGTCCAAGGTAACACTATAGGATTACAACACTATTCAATACAAAATCTTGAGATCCTCCATTACAAGCAGAAGTAGATCTCGTGCAATGAAACTCCAGAAAGACTCAAATCGTATCACTAAACTGAATATCAGCTCTACCTTTAACTCCTAATCCACTATTGCTGTTGTCACAGCCCTAATCTATCCATCTGGAATCTCCGTGTCTAGAGTTGTGCTCCTCCATCCAATCATAGTCCTGTCCATAGGCATTGTTGTCGACGTGTCCACCATTGCACTGTTGTCGCCACTCCTTCGTTGGCAAAGTAGAGGTTGACTCCTTCAGGCTCCACCAGGTTGATTTGACTCCTCTTTGAAGACCTTCCCCAACGTCGTGATGGATTCCTGACATTCCTCTGTTGTCTCCAATAATCTAACCAGGGGGTCAACGGAGGAAAGGGTGAGCAACACGAGCGTTACTCAGCAAGTTCATATAGTAGGAATAAGGTGTTTTATGCACTAGCTACCATCCATACCAAAAGGTCATGGATGAACAGGCATATCTTTGTAAAACATTTTTAGGAAAGATTCATTTTATCTTCAGAAAACTATGCCCGTCAACCATTCACAGGTGCTAGAACTTCATGGAGTTCCTTTCCTGCAGCGTTCGCAGCTCCTTCCCGGAACAAGGAGTAACATGTCACACTTTTTACACTCTGCAGAGGTGCGTTACTTTACCCATAAGAGATCAACGCCTTGTTGCACAACCGGCTGATCTTTCCCGTCCACACTCTCTTTGGTGTGGGGCCCAGTCGATGATCCAAGCCATTCACCGTGCTTCTCCACCACCCCACATGCCCACCCCCTTCATGCATAGCAGAATCACCCCTGATACTCTACCCCTCACGGTAGATACCTAGGCATCCCCTTGCAGACCATCCTAGACACCAGAGTCCGTGGGCATTAAGGGTCCCACCCATGTGCATGTAGTCTCGCAAGATCTACATCGTACAGCTCTGGCTGTCCGTTGACATGTGAAAGGAAGGTCACATATGACTCCTCGGCCCATACCAGGCCTCATGGTTAACGCGTCATTTACGGCGCAAGAACAGTGACGGCATTGGTTATTAAGTCCTAGGTAATACTTTCCCGTGCAAATGGAACCTCCACCAACCACATCATACCATGGTTCCATCTGCCAGCCATAATAGGGTATCCACACTTAAGTAGACAACCAAATAGTCATATTATTGTGAAGATAGGGTTTTATGCTTTCTCTTTCGAGTAGAGATGATAGTATATAAGGAGTTTTGCAAATAGTTTCTTAACAAATACTTCAACGGATATGAGCAAGTAATGAACTTGCCTTGTGACTGAAAGGTAATGGAGTCTGAAACTGGACGTGGCTCCTGACTTATTTGTTCTACAAAAATACCATCATTGTCTGGTAAGGACAATGTTTAAAGAAGCAAATGATGCATTATGCATAAGAATGCTATGCATTAGGTTTCTTTGGTGTGTTATTAAAATCTTCTTATTTGTGTTATTTGGATTCTTGGAATTTTTAAATATTATTTGCCTTATTAAATTTATTTTAAGGCATTAATTATAACTGAAGAAAGTATTTAATTTATTTAAACTCTAAACTTGATATTAAATAATAAATAAATGATTGTTTAATACAATAAGATTTTGTATTATAAGTGAGGATCTTGTGAATTTAATATATTTCTAAATTTATTTGAATTTGTTTGAATTTTCAAACTTAAAATCTTATTAAAATAATTTTTAGAGATATAATAGTATATCTTATATTTTAAATCAAGATAAAATAAATCAATAATATCAAACAATTTACTTGAGTTCATAAAGTTTCTATGAATATTTTTATTTATTTTACAGCACGATATTCTATTACTTTAGAATAAATGATTTTATAAAATTTCATTTGTTTATTTAATTTGTGAAAAGACCATTTTACCCCTGGCTCTAGTGGGTCGAACCCAGCCCAGAACCACGGTCTGGCTCGGACCCGAGCCACACACGCTCGCTCGCTTGCTCCTCTCACTCGACCCCGTGCTCTCTCTCTCTCCTGCGGTACCTCTTTCCGCCGCCGCCGTCGCCGCACGATTCCGGCGAGGTCCGGTCGTCTCCGCCGTCGTACCGTGGCGCAATCGACGCGCCGCTCAACCTTCTTCTACCCCTCCGAGGCGATTTGAGTTCCTTAGCCAGATGCGGCCGTGCGCAACCCAAACTCGAACTAGGGTTCCGCCGTGTTCCTGGCTTCGCCGTGCTCGAGCTACTCCGGTTCTCCGCCATGGCTTGGCGCAGAGTTCCAACCTCTGTGCCGCCGTGGTGTGCTGTTGCTCGCTTCTCCCGTGGTCCTTCTTCACGGCCACACGGTCACTGCCCCGTCGCCGCGGAGCTACGGCCATGGGCGTCAGGTATACTCCTCTCCTCTCTCTTCTTCCTCTTCCCTGCCCTGGCCTCCGTGCCTTGCTCTGTGATGCTTGGACCTAGTGATAATTTCAGATGTTTTTCTGCTAGGTGTTGTGCTGCCCTTCTACTCCTGTGATGAACACAGGGTGTGATGATTCTAGGGTTTCTGTTCATTTAGGTTCTGTGATTGTGTGTTCTGATGGTGCTCTGCTGCTATTGTTGATGATGCGTCCGATTGGTGTTATTCTGAACCTAGTGTTCAGAAATGTGCCTCTGATAATTTGTTCCTTTGTTCAAATGCTCTATTAATGCACTATGCTAGTATATATCATTTGCTTGAGCTAAATGATGTTTCTTTTGCTTGCCGTGATGCCTCATTTGAGTTACATAGAAGCAATTCTATATTTTTTAGCTTAGGGTAAATTATTTATACTACCCAGTGGTGTTATTAGTGCATTTGTGGGCTTGTAGTGCCTCTCCCCTTTGTGGTTTTGTCCTCAGCACATATACTGGATTTGTGCTACCCAAACTATGAACTCAAGCTAGTAAAGCTTGTATGCCTTTGCTAAATTTGGTGGATTTGTGTCCCTTGCCCATGATGCATAGGCTGAGGCTCCATTTTAATAAGAACAGATGCTGTGCTTGATTCTTTACTCCCCTGTGATGATTTAGCATAGCCCTTCTATGCTAGACTGAGGGAAAACACTCCACCACACCATGTGCATCTAGCAGATCATTTAGCTAGAAATAAAATATCAACCTGTGCTCAAGTGTGGTGATGTTGTGGCTGTTGCTTGTAGTTCTTGTGGATCTGTTGCTTGCTCTGCTTGCTGGACTGCTCCTCCTACTCCAGCTGCTCCCTTCTAGCTCCTGGCCTTCTCCTCCTAGCTCCTACTTGGCCTTGTGCTTCTATCCCATCTGGTTCTTGCTTTTGGCAATGATCCAGTGGTGAAAAGTGGATGGATTGGTGGTTTGGTGATGAACTGTGGCTGAGTGGGTGATGAACTCGAGCTGGGCTGGTGTGTGAGTGAAATGAGCTATGGTCCTTGCTTGCTACGGCTGCCTCTTGCTCTTATCCTCCACCTGGGAGTGAAATTGCTGTGCTATGTGGTACTTGTGATGGTGGTTGAAACAGTGTTGTGGCTTGCCTCCTACAACTCTCTTTTGCCCTCATTCTTCACATGTCTATTGCACTGTGATGATGACAACACTGTGGTGTGTGTGCTGTGTGCTATGTGCTATCCCAGGTTCTGTGAACTGGAGCTTCGACTGGTTGATCTTATCCCTGTGTGATACATTTCTTTTTCATGCCAAGTGGATTTTGTGACAGTCCAGCCAATGAGGGTGTCCTGAGGCTAAATGAGGTGATTTAAGAACAGATACTATACTTAGTCGCCTAATTAAACTCGATGATGCAAATAGCAATACATCTTATTGCTAGACTGAGAGTAATACTAACCCCTAACCCCTCTTTGTATATTCTTTGTTTCTTATTTATTTTGCAGGAAAACAATATTGGATTAAAGATAAAAATAAGAAGAAAAGAATACAAGACATTTTAGTTTAGGAAATAATTGTAATTTTCCTTTTTGAATTTTCAATTTGTTGTAATAAAATTTGTAAAGACATTGTATTGTTGTATTCAATCAAAAAAAATTTTGTTTGTCTGTACAAGAATTCATAAGTTGTAATATTTATTGTAATGTTTGATTTATTCAAACATTTATTAAATCATTACCTAATTGTTATTTTTGTTACTTTAATGCTTTAATTTGAATTATTTTATGAATTCAATTATTTGAATATTATGTTTGAATTCAAATTCCTACAACAAGCAAATTCCTAAAGGTCATGTCGAAAAATTATCAAATTCACTAAAGATGATCTAAAGCTTAAATCATGAAGATGATCAAACTTCGATCACTCCAGGGTTTACTTTGCGAAAATTTATTCGGGATTTTCAGATGCATGCATGCAGATGCACAAATTCCTATTTCTACCCTTCGTTAATTCCTAAATGCTGGGGTATTACAAAGTTGCAAAAGAAGAAGAGGTCAACCACAGAGGAAGACATGGTACACGTCACAAAATCTGTTAGCGATATGTGACTTTGATCTTAGATTCACATTTGTGGTTGCTGGATGGCCAGGTTCGTACATGATAACCGCATTCTGACACACAGCATGGAGAAGTATCCACTTGAGTTCCCAACCCCTCCTGATGGTAATACTCTTTTTTTCATTATGCACATGTGTTTCTATGCATTATTGTTTTCATATTTCTTAAATTTGTTCACGTGTGCGTAGGTACATATCTTGTTGATTCTGGTTCCAAACAGAAAGGGGTTCCTAGCTCCTTACAAAAACAATACGTACCATATTCCGGATTTCCGTCGAGAAGGGCCACCAACGAAGAAGGAAGAAATTTTCAACCATGCCCACTCATCTTTGCGAAATTGCATCGAGCGTATCTTTGGATCTTGAAAAATAAGTGGCGCATTTTGAAGGGCATCCTCATTTCGACTTGGTTACACAGAAGAGAATTATCATTGCTTGTTGTGTGCTTCACAATTTCATTAGAGACTCCAACTTGCGTGACTAACAGTTTGACCGATGTGATGCAAATGAGGATTACATGCCCAAGGTTCAAAGGCAAGCAATTACCTTGCCCAGTGATCATGTGTCGGTGAACTACACATGAGAGGTATGAACGGAACACGTGACGACATTGCCAACACGTTGTTCATTTCTAGACAACGTAGGAACTAATTGAGTTAGCTAGTATAATGTAGTGGAAATGTATTTTGGACAACTATATATTCGTGATGGTTATTTAATGACAATTGTATGGATATGAAGTTCGACTTGAATTTTAGTTGCATATGTTATTTATTACACGTTAGCAGCAACAATACGACATGTAAAGGGTGTTTCAGACAATTCCACAATCAACAGTCAGACAGCCAGCTGGTTTGCCAAAGACCTCCACTCAGAAAAGCAGGTTCTTCTAGACAGCAGCTTTTCTGCACAGCACCCACAGCCAGCCACAGCCAGCCCAAACAAAAGGGCCCTGAATCGCTTAAGTCTCTTTTGTTGCTGTAGCAGTCACTTTTGTGGAGGTTATTTTTTTAGGCTAAATGATGTGAAATGGCTGTTATTCTGCTAAAACACAGTGTTGTCTGTCCCTGTTCTCTGTTCCTGAAGTTGTGTATCTGTGTACATTTTTTTTGAGACTTGTGTATCTGTGTACATGTAACTCTCCTCCGAACTGGGCTCTTTACTCCCGAGCTGGGCTTTACGTGGGCTAGATCGGCTTCTGTTCGTTGAGAGAGCAGAGGTAAGCAGCACTGCAGCAGCCGCAGGATGAGCAATGGATGGCATCCACCAAGCTAGGTGGCCTCTGACTTTGATTCAGGAATCCGCGCCGCCGTCCGGAACCCTATCTCACCCACGCGGCCACGCATGACCCTCTCCCTCTCCCTCGGCTGCTCTGTAGCGGCGCCTGATACGTCTCCAACGTATCCATAATTTCTGCTGTTCCATGCTTATATTATACCATTTGCTACATGTTTTATATACACTTCGTATCACTTTTATGCATTTTCTGGGACTAACCTATTAACAAGATGCCACAGTGCCAGTTCCCTGTTTTCTGCTGTTTTTGGTTTCAGAAAGTTACTTCTGGAAATATTCTCGGAATTGCACGAAACAAAAGGCCAGGTCCCTATTTTTCCAGCACGTACACGGAGTCCGAAGGAGAGACGAAGAGAGCCACGAGGTGGCCAAACCACCTGGCGGCGCGCCCACCAGCCGCGCCTGCCTGTGGTTTGGGCCCCTCGGGGGTCCGCCGACATCGCCCCTTCGCCTATTTATTCCCCGAGACGCGAAAACCCTAAAACACCGAGCCTTTCATCCAGAACATATTCGCTGCCGCCGCGTCGTCAACCCTAACTCGGGGGGTTCTGAAGCTCTTCCCGGCACCCTGCCGGAGAGGGGAATCATCACCGGAGGGCTCTACATCGCCATGCCCGCCTCCGGAGTGATGCGTGAGTAGTTCATCCTTGGACTATGGGTCCATAGCAGTAGCTAGATGGTTGTCTTCTCCACTTGTGCCATCATGTTTAGATCTTGTGAGCTGCCTATCATGATCAAGATCATCTTATTGTAATGCTACATGTTGTGTTTGCTGGGATCTGACTTATATTGATACCTATGTGGAGCTGAATATTATATTATCATGTCTATGTCATTTGTGATCTTGCATGCTCTCCGTTACTTGTTGAAGCCTTGGCCACGTGAATACTTGTAACTCCAAGAGGGGGTATTTATGCATGATAGTTGGGTTCAACCTCTATTTAACCTGGGATAGTGACAGCAAGTTCTAAGGTTGTAGATGTGTTGTTGCCACTAGGGGTAAAACAGCAATGCTTTATTCAAGGATGAATGTATTGTTTACATTACGCACATTACTTAATGCAATTGTCTGTTGCTTGCAACTTAATACTGGAAGGGGTACGGATGTTAACCGGAAAGTGGACTATTTAGGCATAGATGCATGCTGGATAGCGGTCTATGTACTTTGTCGTAATGCCCAAATGAATCTCATAGTAGACACCACAGCTCACACATGCATGTTATATGCACTTATCAATTGTCAATTGCCCAGCTGTAATTTGTTTACCCAGCATGTTAGTTATCTTATTGGAGAGACACCACTAGTGAACTGTGGACCCCGGTCCATTCTTTTACATCTGAAATACAATCTACTGCAATCATTGTTCTCTACTGTTTTATGCAAACAAACATCATTTCCATTCGATACGTTTAACCCTTTGTTTTCAGCAAGCCGGTGAGATTGACAACCTCACTGTTAAGTTGGGGCAAAGTAATTTGATTGTGTTGTGCAGGTTCCACGTTGGCACCGGAATCCCTGGTGTTGCGCCGCACTACACTCCTCACCAACACCTTCGAAGCAAACCTCGTTTTCCTACTGGTCCGATTAAACCTTGGTTTCATACTGAGGGAAAACTTACTGCTGCACTCATCATACCTTCCTCTTGGGGTTCCCAACTGACGTGTGACGTACAAGCATTGTTTCTGGCACTATTTAACCTAGAGCCACCAACACGTTTTCTGGCGCCGTTGCCGGGGAAAACAGAATTGCTTCTGCAAGGGGAGTCTCTCACACCCAATCTCTTTACTTTGTTATTTGTCTTGCTTAGTTTATTTTTATTTAGTCTTGTTTGCTCTCTTTATCAAAAACACAAAAAAATTAGTTCCTTTTTATTTCGAATTACTATTATGACTAGTTGTTTTCAATGTCTTATCTCTATGAAACTGGGTCTCGTTATAAGAATTACCGCTTCTCTCCAAAAGGAAAACATCTATGGGAACAAATAAGAAGATTGAATGGTTTTGCTAAGAACTTGTGTTCTACATATGATGAATCCTACTGCTTTAATGAATCTCTTTGCTATAGAAGGCACAAACATCTCCCTTTCCAATGTGAGTATACTGATAATGAAACCTTGGCTGCCTATGCTAAAGGAAACTATGATTTTGGTAATCTTGAACAAATTGAAGAGTTTATTGTTTTTAAGGGTGCCCTTGAAATTAGTTCTTATCTTGAACATAAAACTGATGCCCCTTATAAATCTGAATGTATTGCCATACTTAAATATTGTTGTGATACCTACAAGGATAATAATTCTTACATTACTGAACATCTTGAGAGGATGTTTCCTCAAAAAGATGAAACTTGTGCCTTGCAGGAACCTGAGGAAGAGGAAATTGCTGAAACTGTGATCTCATTGGATGAAAAAGAGGAGGAGAGTGAAGAACAAAAGGAGGATCTACCTTCTAATGACAGTAACTCTTCAACTCTTACACTATTTAATTGCCCTCCATGCCTACCTAAGGAGGAAAAATGCTATATTGTTGAATGTCATGATTCTATTGAAATATCTCCTTTTGATAAATTTGAAGTAACAAGCTCCTTGACTCAAGAGAAGCCAAATATTTCCCCCAATGTTGTTTATGAAAATCCATGCTATTTTGATAAGTCTTATGATAATCCACTTTTTATTCCTAATTTCGAAATGCATGGTAATGAGAGTGTTTGCTTAGAAAATGTTTATGATAAAGCTCTAGATGATGGTCCTATGTTGCTTGATAATATTATTAATTCTACTATTGAGAGTGATCAATCAACTTGTTTCAATATGTCTAAAAGTGGGTTTGAAATTTTTGATCCCACTATCTTGCTTGATAAAAGTTATGTGTTTGTAGATCATAAAAAGCATGCTTTATGTGATAGTTATGTTGTTGAGTTTGTTTATGATGCTATTGAAAATTATTATGAGAGAGGGAAAGATGGTTTTAAAAGTTTTCATGTCACTAAAATACCTCTCTTTGTGTTGGAAGTTTTAAAGTTGGATTTGTTGCATCTTCCTATGCTAGCTGCTTTATGCTTCAATGATTTGTTTTACTACAATATTCCTCTGCATAGGAAGTGGGTTAGACTCAGATGATTTTGATATTTGCCTCTTGATGCTCTCTTTGTTTTTCAACTCTTATTCTTATGCGAGCATCATTAAAATCCTAAAGCCTAGCTGAAAGGCATTAAAGAAAAGCACTTGTGGGAGATAACCCATGTGTCAAGGAGTTTTGTTACTTCTGTAGCAACTCCTTTGTATCTTTATTTTATCGCAATGTTGTGCCAAGTAAAGTTCTATATTGAAAGTTGATGCAAGATTTGGATTTCTGCGCAGTGACAGATTTTTAGCTGTCACGGATTTGAGCTTATCTCCCTGTAGAAAATTCAAAAAATTCTGAGAAAAATCACGCATATTCCTGAGATATGTACGCAACTTTCATTATTTTAGGCCAGATCCATCTGAGCAACTTAAGTGCCTCGAAAAAATTCGTCATTCCAGACTGTTCTGTTTTTGACAGATTCTGCCTTTTGTTTTGCATTCGCTCTTTTACTGTGTTTGTGTGGATTTCTTTGCTCCACAAAGCATTGGTGGCTGTAGCTAATGTCCAGAAGCTTTGGGATTGATTGTATCATTACAGAATATGAGAATTTTTGATTATGCACTAACCCTCTAATGAGAACTGTCTTGAGTTTGGTGTGAAGGAAGTTTTCAAGGATCAAGCGAGAAGGGTGATATTATGTGATCAAGAAGAGTGAAAAGCCTAAGCTTGGGGATGCCCCCGTGGTTCATCCCAACCATATTCAGAGAGACTCAAGCGTCTAAGCTTGGGGATGCCCAAGGCATCCCCTTCTTCATCAACAAACTTATCAGGTCATCTCTAGTGAAACTATATTTTAATTCTTTCACATCTTATGCGCTTTACTTGGAGCGTCTGTGTGTTTTTATTTTTGTTTTTGTTTGAATAAATTCGGATCCTAGCAATCCTTGTGTGGGAGAGAGACACGCTCCGCTTTTTCATGTGAATACTCATGTTCTTCACTTATATTTGTTGAGTATTCTTAACTAGCTACTGCAGTGCTTTTAGCTCCTGTTTTTCATGCATCTCTTCGAGCTGTTAGCACTTGTTTATAAATACTCTCTTGCTGCATTATATTATCATTTGGAGAGTTTATGTTTAAATAAATTATTGGTGTTTGTTTGGAAGAAAGAAAATGCTACATGTAGTAGTTGGTATTGGAAAAGACATATGCATTCTTGTAGATCATTGTCTTGTTTTGATTTGATGCTTTGCAATTGTTTTGAGCTCTCAAGTAGATCATGTTTAAGCTCTTGCATCATGTAGTTAAAGCCTAGTAGTGGAGAACTACCGTAGAGCTTGTTGAGACTTGGGATGCATATTTGTTCTCTCTAAGGTCTAGATATTTTCTGGTAAAATGTTTGAGCAACAAGGAAGACAGTGTAGAGTCTTATAATACTTGCAATATGTTTTTATGTGATTCTTGCTGTACCGGTTTATACTTGTGTTTGCTTCAAACAACCTTGCTAGCCTAAACTCTGTACTGAGAGGGAATGCTTCTCGTGCATCCAAAACTTGAGCCAAAACCCATGCCATTTGTGTCCACCATACCTACCTACTATGTGGTATTTCCTGCCATTCCAAGTAAATATTTCATGTGCTACCTTTAAACTATTCAAAACTTTATTACTCCTTATTTGTGTCAATGTTTTATAGCTCATGAGGAAGTATGTGGTGTTTTATCTTTCAATCTTGTCATTTACTTCTGACAGACTTTCACCTGGACTAGTGGCATATACATCCGCTTATCCAATAATTTGCAAAAAGAGCTGGCAACGGGGTGCCCAGCCCCAATTAATTACAACTTTCATTAATAATTCTCTTCACATGTTTTGCCCTGATTTATCAGTAAGCAACTTAATTTTGCAATAGACACTCCTCCATGGTATGTGAATGTTGGAAGGCACCCGAGGATTCGGTTAGCCATGGCTTGTGTAAGCAAAAGGTTGGGAGGAGTGTCATCTATAAAGAAACTAAAATACATGTGTAAACAAAAGAGAAGAGGGATGATCTACCTTGCTGGTAGAATAACGTCCTTCATGGGAGCCGCTCTTTGAAAGTCTGGTTGACAAGGGGGTTAGAGTGCCCACTACCATTCGTTGACAACAACAAACACCTCTCAAATACTTATTTTGTGCTCTCTATATGCTTTCGAAAACTTAAAAAGCTCTAGCACATGATTTAATCCCTGCTTCCCTCTGCGAAGGGCCTATCTTTTACTTTATGTTGAGTCAGTTTACCTACTCCTTTCTATCTTAGAAGCAAACACTTGTGTCAACTTTGTGTGCATTGATTCTTACATATTTACTTATTGCACTTGTTATATTGCTTTATGTTGACAACTATCCATGAGATATACATGTTACAAGTTGAAAGCAAATGCTGAAACTTAATCATCCTTTGTGTTGCTTCAATGCCTTTTACTTTGAATCTATTGCTTTATGAGTTACCTCTTATGCAAAACTTTTTGATGCTTGTCTTGAAAGTACTATTCATGAAAAGTTTTTGCTTATATGATTCATTGTTTACTCTTTATCTATTTGTTAGCAAACTATAGATCATTGCTTTGAGTCACTTCATTCATGACATGAGCCTTGCAATATATTGATCAAGATTGTGTGAAAGCATGTCTCCTCAGAAATTATTTGTTGTTATCGTTTTACCTACTCGAGGACGAGTAGAACTAAGCTTGGGGATGCTTGATACGTCTCCAACGTATCCATAATTTCTGCTGTTCCATGCTTATATTATACCATTTGCTACATGTTTTATATACACTTCGTATCACTTTTATGCATTTTCTGGGACTAACCTATTAACAAGATGCCACAGTGCCAGTTCCCTGTTTTCTGCTGTTTTTGGTTTCAGAAAGTTACTTCTGGAAATATTCTCGGAATTGCACGAAACAAAAGGCCAGTCCCTATTTTTCCAGCACGTACACGGAGTCCGAAAGGAGAGCCACGAGGTGGCCAAACCACCTGGCGGCGCGGCCCACCAGCCGCGCCTGCCTGTGGTTTGGGCCCCTCGGGGGTCCGCCGACATCGCCCCTTCGCCTATTTATTCCCCGAGACGCGAAAACCCTAAAACACCGAGCCTTTCATCCAGAACATATTCGCTGCCGCCGCCGTCGTCAACCCTAACTCGGGGGGTTCTGAAGCTCTTCCCGGCACCCTGCCGGAGAGGGGAATCATCACCGGAGGGCTCTACATCGCCATGCCCGCCTCCGGAGTGATGCGTGAGTAGTTCATCCTTGGACTATGGGTCCATAGCAGTAGCTAGATGGTTGTCTTCTCCACTTGTGCCATCATGTTTAGATCTTGTGAGCTGCCTATCATGATCAAGATCATCTTATTGTAATGCTACATGTTGTGTTTGCTGGGATCTGACTTATATTGATACCTATGTGGAGCTGAATATTATATTATCATGTCTATGTCATTTGTGATCTTGCATGCTCTCCGTTACTTGTTGAAGCCTTGGCCAGTGAATACTTGTAACTCCAAGAGGGGGTATTTATGCATGATAGTTGGGTTCAACCTCTATTTAACCTGGGATAGTGACAGCAAGTTCTAAGGTTGTAGATGTGTTGTTGCCACTAGGGGTAAAACAGCAATGCTTTATTCAAGGATGAATGTATTGTTTACATTACGCACATTACTTAATGCAATTGTCTGTTGCTTGCAACTTAATACTGGAAGGGGTACGGATGTTAACCGGAAAGTGGACTATTTAGGCATAGATGCATGCTGGATAGCGGTCTATGTACTTTGTCGTAATGCCCAAATGAATCTCATAGTAGACACCACAGCTCACACATGCATGTTATATGCACTTATCAATTGTCAATTGCCCAGCTGTAATTTGTTTACCCAGCATGTTAGTTATCTTATTGGAGAGACACCACTAGTGAACTGTGGACCCCGGTCCATTCTTTTACATCTGAAATACAATCTACTGCAATCATTGTTCTCTACTGTTTTATGCAAACAAACATCATTTTCCATTCGATACGTTTAACCCTTTGTTTTCAGCAAGCCGGTGAGATTGACAACCTCACTGTTAAGTTGGGGCAAAGTAATTTGATTGTGTTGTGCAGGTTCCACGTTGGCACCGGAATCCCTGGTGTTGCGCCGCACTACACTCCTTCACCAACACCTTCGAAGCAAACCTCGTTTTCCTACTGGTTCGATTAAACCTTGGTTTCATACTGAGGGAAAACTTACTGCTGCACTCATCATACCTTCCTCTTGGGGTTCCCAACTGACGTGTGACGTACAAGCATTGTTTCTGGCACTATTGCCGGGGAGATATTCCCTCGTCAACCTAGAGCCACCAGCGCCCTCTCCCTCGGCTGCTGGAGCGGCACGGCGGTAGGCAGGAGCAGGAGGGGCGGCGGCGCGGCGGGGCAGGAGCTGGTGGAGCGGCTACCAGGCGGAGAGCGGTGCGGCGTACAACCTCGAGTGCTCGACGGTGCGGCGGCAGAGCGAAGGTATGATTCCACCCCTCCCCTGCCCCTACCCCCAACTTCTCCATCGTGTACTGCAATTTTCGACCCAATCTTGACCGGCAGTAGATTGAGATTTTGTTGCAATCCTCCCTCGTGTATACTTGCAATCTGTTTGATTTTGTTGCTTTTTGTTGTTGTCCAATATGTATTGAATGGTTAGACAAATTTTGGTGCTATATTTTGATAGAATACGTGCATTCTAGATTGTCAAGAGCATGAGTAAAAGGAAAAGGATGATCAGGGGAGCTGCTTTTTGTGACCCTTGCTGCAGTGGTTGTACTTGTTCGTTCTATCATAAGGAAGAGAAGAAGACCCGTATTACCTATGGCCCGATGCATGAAAGAGATAGGATCAGATTTGATTATTTGAACCAAAATTTTGGCAATGTGATGTGACCTGTATAAATATGTTAAGGTTTGATAGAGCTTCGTTCTTTCGACTGTGTGACATATTGAGGGATCACAAGTTGTTAGAGGACAGTATTCATGTAAGCGTGGAGCAGCAAGTGGCGATGTTTTTGCATACTATTGGGCAATAACCTTCGGAATAGGTAGTTGCAACAAACTTTGGTAGATCATTTTACACAATAAGCATCTATTTTAGGGCAGTCCTTCATGCCATCGGAGAGCTGGGTAATGATTACATCAGGCCACCATCATTGGAAATACCAACAAAAAATGCAGGAAATCATCAATTCGACCCATATTTTAAGATACTTTCAAACACAGCAGGCCACTATATCTTAGCATCCAGACTTTCAAACATGGAAATTAATATGTTCACTTATATAGGATTGTATTGGAGCTATCGATGGTATACATGTGCGAGCATCTGTTACGAAAGACGTGGAAAATCTTTCCGTGGTAGAAAGCCCTTTACTACTCAAAATGTGATGGCAGCGGTTGATTTTGACCTCAAATTCACATATGTGATGGCTGGTTGGGAAGGGTCGGCACATGATGCAACCGTTTTAGCCGATGCATCAGGCGTGAGAGAGGCCTACAAGTTGGTCATTCGAAGCAGAAATGTTTACTGTTATAGCCGCGTTCATTCGCTGTACTTGTGAATTCAGTTCGTTTCACCTTGATTCGGTCTTCTGAAATCTGCTTGACGTAATTGTTGTTCGAATGACCAAGTATAGTTTTGCATATTTGTTCTTTGCTACAGTATGGGGTTAATGCGTCCTTGCTGCTTCTAAGGTAAACATGTCTGCGAGTTAGGATTCATTCATTGATCCGTGTGGCTCATAACATTTATCTGCTATTGGCAGATTCCCGCTCTTTGGCCTGCAAGGGGCTGAAAGATGGAGGTGAAACTGGCATTCCCCCAGGACAGCCCGCCACTTTCCATTATTGCTGCTGGTAAGATTGCAGGTGTTTCCCTAACAATTGATCCGACCTTTGCCTCAGGTTCAGTGCCCACAGTGCACTTCAGTTCTGGGTAAGTGATTATTTTTAGTAGGTTCTTTCTCCCTGATTAACTGTTTCATATGGTTTTCTCTTAATATTACTATGGAGTATGGACACTGCTTCATATGGTTTTCTCCTGATTAACCATGATATTTTTTGAATAGTTGTTGTAGTCAACTCTGAGGATTACCTCTTCTTTTAATCTCCTCATTTGAAAATTCATGGTTCCAAAAACGTAGTAGTATTGAGGATCTGATGGCTGTTAAAACAAAAGCAGTTTTATGGTGAAATGTGGCAACATTTTTGTATGGGACTTCGTAGTGTCTAAATGAGTCTACCATGATTCTGTACAGGGATTTTATACATGGCGTCAACACTATTCTCCGGTACATTGCCCGTGCTGCATCTGTTTCCAACTTCTACGGCCAGGACGCTATTCAGGCAGCACATGTATGTGTTGATTTTACATATGGTGTTTGCCATTGATTTTCAAGTATCATCTCACTATGTTCTGAGTTGTTATTTTCTGTACATCTGTAGGTAGACCAATGGCTCGAGTACGCACCACTCATTCTGTCAGGCTCTGAATTTGAGGCTGCTTGCTCATTTCTTGATGGATACTTGGTATCTCGAACCTTTTTGGTTGGTTATGGTCTATCAATTGCTGATATTGTTGTCTGGTCAAATCTCACTGGTAATTCCCTGGCTTATTTCATCAATGAGTGATTTTTTTTCTGTCTGTCTCTCTCTCACCTTGGAGGGCACAACTCTTTTCCTCAGGAATTGGTCAACGATGGGAAAGTCTAAGGAGGTCAAAGAAATATCAAAGCCTTGTCCGCTGGTTCAACAGCGTAGCTGCAGAATATGCAGGCGCACTAGATGAAGTTACATCTGCTTATGTTGGAAAGCGAGGAATTGGCAAATCTCCTGCGCCAAGCTTGAAAGAAAAGACGCCTGGTTTGAAAGAGAACACCTCAGGTCATCAAATAGATCTCCCAGGTGCAAAAGTTGGGGAGGTTTGTGTTCGTTTTGCCCCAGAGCCTAGTGGGTATCTCCACATTGGTCATGCAAAGGCTGCACTGTTGAACAAGTATTTTGCAGAGAGATATAGCGGGCGTCTAATAGTTCGATTTGATGACACAAATCCTTCTAAAGAAAGCAATGAATTTGTTGAGAATGTCCTGAAAGATATTGAGACGCTTGGGGTTAAATACGATGTAGTTACATACACATCGGATTATTTCCCAAAGCTAATGGAAATGGCTGAAAGTTTGATTAAGCAGGGAAGGCATATGTTGATGATACACCCAAGGAGCAAATGAGGAGTGAAAGGATGGATGGTGTGGAATCTAAATGTAGAAACAGTACCGTTGAGGAGAACTTGTCGTTGTGGAATGAGATGGTTAATGGTACCAAAAGGGGTACTCAGTGTTGTGTACGTGGTAAACTTGACATGCAGGACCCAAACAAATCACTTCGAGATCCAGTTTACTACCGTTGCAACCCTGATCCCCATCATCGTGTTGGCTCAAAATACAAGGTCTACCCAACATATGACTTTGCTTGCCCATTTGTTGATGCATTGGAAGGAGTGACCCATGCTCTCCGTTCAAGCGAATACCATGATCGGAATGCACAGTACTACCGTGTCCTTCAAGACATGGGGCTGCGGAGAGTAGAAATCTATGAGTTCAGCAGGCTCAATATGGTTTATACCGTTCTTAGCAAACGCAAGCTTCTCTGGTTCGTCCAAAATAATAAGGTAGAGGACTGGACTGACGCACGCTTTCCCACGGTACAAGGCATAGTACGCCGTGGCTTGAAGATTGAAGCATTGATCCAATTTATACTGGAGCAGGTAATTTTCTAATGAGTTACTCATTATGATCTTGTAACTATATGTATGTTTAAACAACAGAGTTACTAACTCCCTTCTTCTGTTTTTGCATTTTATTTGTGAAGGGTGCTTCAAAAAACCTGAATCTTATGGAGTGGGATAAACTCTGGACAATCAACAAGAAGATAGTTGACCCAGTGTGCGGAAGGCATACTGCTGTGCTGAAAGACAAATGTGTGATCTTGACACTTACTAATGGTCCAGAGGAACCATTTGTTCGAATCTTGCCAAGGCACAAGAAATATGAGGGTGCTGGAAAGAAGGCTACAACTTTCGCGAACAGAATTTGGCTAGAGTATGCTGATGCATCAGTCATTAGCGTTGGTGAGGAAGTCACTTTGATGGACTGGGGAAATGCTATCATTAGAGAAATCAAGACAGATAATGGAACAATTACTCAACTAGTTGGTGAACTCCACCTTGAAGGTTCAGTGAAGACGACAAAGCTAAAATTGACATGGTTATCAGATATTGAAGACCTTGTGTCTCTCTCTTTGGTAGATTTTGACTACCTAATTAATAAGAAAAAGGTAGACATCATGTTCTCTAAGTTAACGTTGGAAGGCATGCAACCATATGGGCACCAGAATCGTATTCATATACTACTACATAATTGCTAAATTGGTTATTATTGTAGTATGGATGCATTTTGACATAGATAGGTAGATACTTATGGGGCACAGTTACTATCTGTTCAACTATGAGTGGTTTGGCCAGCTTATCCTACCTGCTTCTATTGTTGAAAGCTGATGGGATGATATTTTGTTTTCTTCTTTTGATATGTATGTGATGGCGTTTCCTTGGATGAGTCTCTTCCATCATTTATCTCTTCCATATGTCATATTTTCACTCCATCATTAAGTGGTATGACTGGTATTCATGCACTACAAATCCTAATATCTCGCACTTTTGCAGCTGGAAGAAGATGAGAACTTCCTTGACAATCTTAACCCTTGCACCCGACGAGAAGCCTTAGCTCTTGGAGACCCAAACATGCGGAATATCAAGCCAGGAGAAGTTATACAGCTCGAAAGGAAAGGGTATTACAGGTGTGATGTTCCATTTGTCCGGGCGTCCAAACCAATTGTGCTTTTTTCCATTCCAGATGGCCGACAGAAGTCCACATCGATTGTTTCTGGAGCCTAGATTCTCCAAACAATGTTTTTAAATTGTGGTACTCTTTTGGACATTAATGTGTGACCTTATTGGTATCGAACTGGTGATGTAATGGCTGAAACTTGTAACTTCATATTTTGTTTTTTCATTATCTCTATCTTGGTTTTTCAGTCGGTGATGTTGCCCTTTTGCATGTTTCTGTTGCTGCCAACTGCTGTCATGATTGGATTTTGGACCAAATATCAGGATGGAGAAGCGTTTGATCGTTTCCATATACTCCCTCTGCTCCTTAATATAAAATGTTTTGCCCTTTTTTCAGATTCACATGTATCTACATGTATCAAGACATATTTTAGCGTGTATTTCACTCATTTTAGTATGTATCTAATCAACATGTGAAATAGCTAAAACATTTTATATTTAGTAACAGGGGGATTATGTTGGTTGTGTCTTAGTCTCATTTTAGTATGTATCTAATCAATATTTAGGAATGTTCCTGTTTCAATGATGCTCATATTTCAGACCGCATGCTCTTAGTCTATATCTGATTGCTTCTCTAATGTGATTTCATGTTCTATCCTTGGCCTCTCTAGAGTATGTTTCTGTCTGTGATTTGACCAAAATTTAACAAATGTTACATATCCGCTAGCATTACATGCCAATTCATCGGCAAGAAAATTGGTCACAAAGTTTGCCAATCCAGAATTCTGGCAAGCAAAATTTGGCATAAGCGGAAGTCAAACCAAACAAGCAATATATAGTGATGGAACTAATCACCGATACAAACTCGGATCGAATTCAAGGAACCGGGAGAGTGGCAGGAAGTCTATTTATGTCTGCCACATCCTTACAATGATTTGTACGCTGACAGACGTCGTGAATAAAATTATACATAATTGCTATTCATAATGGCACAAACAAACGTCCAAAGTGGTATGCAAACTAACGGTTGCATCAAATCAGATTTTGCATCAAAACTTATCGCCACAGAAGAGATACGAGCCCTTGCTGCCATTACATTATACCACTTCACTGTAAAAGTAACAACATTACTATGTCAAGGTACAGGAAAGAACAAAAGTAAATAAGCGTGTCTGTTGTACAACAGCTCTTCCAGCTACACCTCCAGGAACCAACCACAAGGTATGAGAAAAGTTCCTTGCAGGCTACATTTGTTTTACTTCCTCAGGCTGCCCTCTAGTCGGTCTATAGCAGCCCCAACACGACTTTGGTTCCCTTGCTCCTTTGCCAAATCTGATGGCGACTTTGAATTTTCGATCTCAAGATTGGCCTTCTCTGCCAGCGTCAACTGTACCCAACCTGTAGAAGAATTCCCGAGGTGAGCTTCTCAAGCAAATAACCACAAGCAGTTGCCAGTGAGTTGATCTGTGTATAACCATTGTTCAAAAATGACCTGGCACTGTTGACTTGGCAACTAGCGGTGTTGTGTTTTATTAATGCAGATGGGATAGCTTTATGTAAATGAATTATGTGCATGCACTTTACTGATTAACCACATACTTGCAGTACATGATGAGAAGGTAGCATCAAACTTCCACACTGTAAGGCTAAGCTGAAGGCATGAAAAGTGTACTTAGGCTTTACTGACTAACCACATACTTGCAGTACATGATCATCAGATAAGTTACAAAATTCATACCACGAGGGCTGAAATTAGGTATGGGAGAAGAATCATTTCATGAAGATGCTAAACAATTCATTTACTTTGCAGGATGCAGTAAATCCTATACTATCATAGAGGATATTAGGCATCTATTAATATTACATCATCAAGTCCATAACTAAGCAATTGATCTGTACACTGGAACAAGCTAGAGCCTAGAAGGCCCCTTAAAAGTATGTAGTGCAGTCTGCAGAGTGCACGAAAAATGTGTCATGAGCAATTGGAGGTAAGAGTACCAACGGGAAAGCAGATTCCGGCTCCGAGCACTGATCCAACCAATACATTCCTTGCACGCCACATCGGTGAGCTAGGCACTGAAGGTATAGATATTAACTGAGATTAAACCAGTCTACCAAGCGCTAAGGGAAGTAAATACAAAATGATAATATGAAAGAATGATTTATTCCCTGAGACTGCAACAAATCCCAAGAGGTGTTTACAGTTTGTGAAGATTCATGTTGATTACAAAAAATATGTAAGTTATTTAGGCAAACATTCCTGTATGAATCCCCCCCCCCCCCCCCCCCCCCCCCCCCCCCACACTAAAGCCAATCTTGAAGGTTACCAAGTACCAACAGATCAAGTTTCTTGATTGATGCCAAAATCCAAGTAAACATAATCTTGGCAGGTCAATTCTATCATTCGATATTATCAGATATAGGAATCACTGTATGGTTAAGGGCCACAGCCCACGGGAGGCCCTGAAGGTAGCTAGCCAACTACATGTAAAAACTAAATAGCATGTAACGGTTTGATCAAGGCCTACAACACAAATCTTTTAACAACCACAAGAAAGGAAGAGTAATATCACTTTTACTTCTAACAATGAATGAAGTGCCAATTTTTATTCTATTTTAATCAGTTCAATTTAGTCTTCTGTATATAATACAGGGATCGTTTGTGACCTTTTCGATAAGTAAGAGTGTCAAACCAAACGAGAAGGTAAAGGTAGGATAAATATTCTCTCAAGTTTTATCAACCATTTACATAACTCTATGCACACTGAAAGTTTGCTCTATCCGCCGTCAAGTTGTGAATTTTTGGTTTTGTAAGAGTTGTTGTGAAACATAAAATTGATTAGTATATGCCTTCCGGCTTTTGATAATAGTTCACTGTTTTGCGAAAAATGGGAGCACTAAAAAGATGAACATGGAAACCTACTAGTGTAGTAGTTTCCTCACACTTGCCTATCCTCGCCTCTCGATATTTTGCATGTATATACTCATGAGGTGAGTCATCTATTTTTGAACCTCATGAGGGGGGTCATCTTAGATGTGTGATCGACTAAAATCTTCTTAAAATTATCTACACCATAACTCAAAGACATGATTTTTAAATACCATGCAACAAAAATAAAGTAATGAAGTACCGTGATATTTCTACGAAATTAAAAAATCATATATTCGTGCATCTAATGCACAAAAAGAGGCATAAAATTGCATGGACAATCAGAAGTATCCAATAGTCATATTCGAGAAATGTTTGTGTGGCCCATGAGTAACGTATTCAGACCACAAACTGGATATAGAAAATGTCGGAATTTATACTAGAAATTCAAATACAAACGTGATGCTGAATTGAAGCAAATGTGAATACAAAAGTGGATACTTAAGTATTTGATGGTCTCTTCAAACATGGAGACTGGCCAATGCACTAAGCATCAAACAAAAGAATTTCAAACATCACGAGCGTGTGCGCAGACTTAAGTACTTGCGATCACAATTTGCGATAGGCAAAGAAAAGCAAAGATTCAAACATGGACTGAAGATCATTGTCGACACCAACTTTCTGGAAGAGAACATGAAACACCACTACGACACCCAGGGGCGGACCCAAGTTCAAGGTAATGGGGCCTTGGCCCCTACTCAAAATTTCAAACCCCAATAGAATATGCTCATTTTTAGAAGAAAAATATTCAAAATATTTGAACTTAGACATGAAATGCCCCCGGTCACATAGTGTGCCCCCTCTCAAAATTTCGCCTGGGTGCGCCCCTGACGACACCATTTTTCTACTCACATTTCTTAAGGCCTCTCACATTGCAAAATCACAAGAGTCTCATGCAGTGCCACCTAACACTTACCAAAAATCTCCATTTATTCAGCGAGACCAAAAAGAACACGTCTTTGCTCGATATATTGTTATCAAAGACTTTCATTTGACTGAAAATCTATTTACGAAGTATTTGCCAAGTAATGCCGGATGGATACAAACGGCGCGGCAACGTCACCGCGTTCACCAACCAAAGTCCGTCACCACTGCGCGTGTAGTCGGATATAAACGGCAAAAATACAGTCCATCTCAACTGTAGCAACCGGCCTGACACCACCACGACAAGACAACAGCCCCCGCGGCGGTTGCGCCGCCGGCGACGGCAGCCACTCCATCCAGCAAACCTACCAACCGTCGGGCAACGCCTCGAAACGGCCGGCCGACCCGGTTTGACTCCCATCCCACCCCATTTAAACCTCCAGTCCGCCGGCCAAGAGCTAGGGTTCCCTTGCCTTGCCTTTCCTCATCAGTTCTGCCCCCCTTTGCTTCCTCCAGCCAATTACTTTCGAGCATTCGCGTCCCAGCAACCTCTGGCCTCGGATTGGGCGTCCTAGCAGCCTCCGGTTTGTGATCCCGTTTCCACCGGGGCGGCCGGCGGCGATCCCCATTCCGAAATCCGGAATGGGGTGCTTCCTTTCCACGCCCAAGCGCATCCAGTACCCGGGCTACGAGAACCCCGTCCAGCTCGCGTCCCAGACTATATGTAAGTGTATTCCGGTACCAACTCTTCAACCAATTCGAGTCAAACCATAATAAAATACGTCAACTCAACGAATGTGTTTGGTTTCTTTTATTTTTCTTGCAGTCAGTGTCAGCGAGGTGGAAGCGCTCTTTGAGCTGTTCAAGAGTATCAGCGGTTCCGTAATCGACGATGGTCTCATCAACAAGGTATCGAATCAACGCATGCACCACTTGCAATTATTTATTTTTCTGTTGAGGATAACATGTTCGTTTCCTGACCCAGTCCCATTTAAGTGATCTAGTCCCCATTCTTTCAAGCATCAAGCGCCATGTTTAACCATCATAAACGTTTGTAATTGTACCTAATATACTCATCACATCAGATTGCCTCCAAAGACCTCCCATCATTTAACTCAATGTTGTCCAGTTACCTTACATTCCGTTCCAATCATGCCACAACAGAAATTGTATTGGAGAACTTCTTTTTCTGTTGTGCAGGAAGAATTCCAGCTTGCATTGTTCAAGAGCAAGAAGGACAACATTTTTGCTAACCGGGTATTGTTGCTATTTTCTGCCTGCCATTAATTTGCATTTTAATATGCTTCTGAATTCTGATGCTTGTTTACAATGACGCTGGCATGCTTTCACCTATAGACTCGCTGAATTTACGTAACCTTTCAGATATTCGACCTTTTTGATATCAAGAAAAGAGGAGCCATTGACTTTGCTGACTTCGTCCGAGCCTTGAATGTATTTCACCCTAGCGTTCCAGTGGAAGAGAAAATTGATTGTAAGTTATCATCCTGATGTACGGATGTTTCATTCTGGCCATTTTGATACCACATTTCTTTTTGCTAAAAACTTATATTGCTTGCCAGTTTCCTTCAAGCTATATGATATGGACAACACAGGGTTTATCGAACGAAAAGAGGTGATTTTCTCAACTCTTGTCTGCCTTATTGTTTCCCACATCTTTACAGTATTTAAAATTTAAAAATGTCAAGTTAACAAAATCATGAAAAATGCAACGTTTTAAAACTACAGTAGAATATAATCTTCTTGTATTTCTGGACAGTGACATTTAATATTTAAGTTCGCCATGCTTCTTCAGAAGTTCCAAAAATTATTTGGCTTATATTCTTCCTTTATGTTTTCAAACTTTAGTAAAATGTAATCTTCTTTGACTTCTGGAGTTAAGGAATCAATGTAATATTTGTTGCTGTGAGGACTCCATCTGTCATTGATGATATAACTTCTACCACTGTGATGTACAGGTCAAGCAGATGCTTATTGCTCTTCTGAGTGAATCGGAAATGAGGTTATCGGATGAAACCATTGAGACAATCCTGGACAAGGTATGTGCATTTGATCTCCAAACCTAACCTGTTACTCTTAAATTCTAAGCCTTAAAAAAAGTTAAGATATTGGACTGATGCTGACCATTTGGTTGGTGTTGACAGACATTTTCAGATGCTGATGTGAATCAAGATGGAAAAATAGATAAAGCAGAGTGGGAGAACTTTGTCTCCAGAAATCCTTCCTTGATGAAGATAATGACTCTCCCATACCTTAAGTAAGTGTTATGTAGTAAAAAGAGTGTTATACATCAAAAGGAAATGGCAAGCATTGTGTGACGAATATCTTGTGTTCTAATCCAATTCTGATGAAGCAAATCATTAATAAATTTTGAAACATACCTCACTACTTCCATAAGATCACATATGACATATAACCCTACTGACCTAAGTTATTGTAACCTAAGCGGTGAGCATGGTATTAAAAGGTAGTTAGTGAACAACAGAGCCTCATGCACATTTTTATTTTAGTGAGAGGCAAAGCTGTTTACTTTTGCCAGATCTGTAGCCCATGGGACCCCTACAAGAACTTTGTTAGGTTGCTCAGCCAATATAGTCAAGTTCATTAGCAGTGTGTTTATGGTCTGGAATGAGGTGAAAGAATGCAGTTGGCTAATTGACTATTGAAATCCTTTGCAGGGACATAACGACCACATTCCCCAGCTTTGTTTTTCACTCAGAGGTTGATGATATCGTAACCTGAGCAGCACGAGTTCGCTGACAGTTAACAAGGCCCGCACAGAAGACATGTACATCCATAGTATACTACGGAGAGTGTATGTATTTTTGTTAGCAGCAAATTAATAATGCAAAAGGAGGACCTGAGGGGAGTGGATGGTGTAGCTGACTGATAGAGTGACAAATTGCTGCGAGATTGTGAGTTGTATTACATATGGTGTTGTTTGTCGTGAAATGCAATGCTAGTTCAGTATGAAAAAAAATTATGTTGGCTGGAAATGCTTTGGTTCTCCGATCGTGTCGATCCGATCATTCTCATATGGTATAATTTGGCATTCTGTGGTCATGATATTATCCACCTCCGAGTGAATAAATTAAGTTTGTTCAACAGGATATCATTAGCTCATGGTGTAGGTGCAAAATTTGTATCAAAATTTTGGCTCCCCTTTTGACAAAATCCTGACTCCTCCTTGACCACCTTGATCCAACCTCCAACGGTAGCCTTCATAATGGAGTAATTGAGCAGTTTTTATATCAACTAGTGGAATTTGGTGCGGCGACACGCCGCACCCGTTGTATCTAAAAATGTCAAAATTTAGAAATAATGTTAGTTAATTGCTGTAATTGGGAAAATTTACGTTTTTAAAAACGTTTAGATTCTAAAAATTGTTGAAAGTGGGAACGTACATGTCACGTTCATAAAATATTTGGGCTTCAAGGAGTTATATTTTTTGTTTGGAGGGTTTAAATTTGAAATGTGGATTGAAATGCTTCAATTTGTTTATTTGTTTTCCTAAAATTATGCCACAAGTTGACAAATTTGAATCTTCCAAACATGTTTGTTTTTTAGTCGTGAATAATTGGTTTTATGTTTTGGAAATGTTTAGGTTCGAAAAATTGTTCAATTTGGAAAGTTATTAAGATTGGTATTTTTGGAGACTTAAATTTTAAATTTGGATTTGAATGTTCTAACATGTTTGTGTTTTTTGTACAATTTTTTTCCAAATATTGGTTGATACAAAAAAGTCAATTTTTTTGTATTTGTTGTTGTAATTTTTTTATAATTATTTTGATATTTTCTAATATTTGTACGATGATTACCAAGTTAGTTCGAACGGTTTTTATTTGCTGGAAATTGTTGAAGTGAAAGGGTAGCACCTGTCAGAAACTTAACGCTTTGAAATAAGGTATCAGAAAAGAGTGAAATTCACGTTAATTTATCTGGTGCGGTTAAATATTTATCGGATGTTTTCACGTTTGCAAAATGGTCAGGTTTGAAAGAACGCTATAATTTTAGAAGAATCGAATTTGAAGTTATTCTAAATATGAAGGCGTTATTTGGATTTAAATGCCGTAACATGTTTGTGTGTTTCCCACAAATTTGTAAAAATAGTTGACAATACGGAAAATTCAAACTTTTCTTTTTGGATATTTTGTAATATTTTGTGGATGATTATTTATGGAAATGTTTCCATTTTTTGTTTTTGCTTTAAAATGATTATTGGAAATGATTATGTTGTTTCCATTTTCTGTTTTTGCTTTAAAATGATTATTGGAAATGGTTATTTCATTTTTTTTTTTTGAACTTGGATTGGATTGAGTATTTTTTCAAATTTGCAACACTTGTAATAATTTAGAGAAGGTCCCAAAGAATTTTAAATGGTTAATTTGTTTTTTACAAATTGTTAGAAATTGGTTTGAAATTTTTTGAAGTTGTATTTGAAAAGTTTTGTAAGTTTTGGGAAATAGAAAAACAAAACAGGGGAAAAAAAAGAGGGCCGCGCGTGCCGCGCAGCAAGCAGGCCGACCCAGCAGGCAGCCCAGATGCGCAGCCCAGGCCCGCTGGGTCGTCAGCGTGACGTCACGCGCGGCCGGTCTCTGACGCGGCGGCGTGGGCGTCGCCGGCACCGCAGCAGAGCGCGCTCGGACTCGCGCGTGCGGCCGCGGGACGCGCGCGGACGCGGTGTGCCCGCCAGCAGCGGCGGCGCCGATTTTGAGACACCGGAGCGTTGCCGGCGACCTGCAGACGGTGCGGCGGCCTGCGACGACGGCGGCGTCGATTGCGGCGAGGTCGCGCCGTTCCGGCACGCGAGAGTGGGCGAGGAGGGGGAGCGCGCGACGGCGGACGTCTCCGTGTGCGCCGATCTGGACGGGGAGGGCCGGAACGGCGGCGGAGCGCGTTGGCGTCGCCGGCGACGGCGGGATCGTGGAAGAGAGAGGAGGAGAGAGGGGGAGTGCGCGCAGTTTTACGACGGGATCCCTGTGTTTTTACGAAATTTCGTTTTGGTCCTTGTCTGCGAGAAAGGGTGGGTAGCGGAGCTAATTCTCAACTTGTGAGGGGCGTTTTTGAAAATCTGTGACGGAGATGACGCTGGGGCCGTTGGTTTGAGAATTGACGGCCAGGCTCGAGTACTGTAGACTGCTACAGTGTACAACAGTACCACTGTAGCTAACACTGTAGTAGCTACAGTGCTCGGGTGGCTCCAAAGTGCATTGCCTTAATATATTGAGTGATTGGTTGTTTCCTTGGGGTCCCACTTAATCGCATGATTTCCAAATGCAAGAATGAGGAAAACACATGAGTGCCATGTCTTTTTTTTTGAACAGGGCGGTCCCAGAGGGACCTAGAAGCTTGTATTCATAGCAGTGGCGAAGTACACAGAGGACCGAAATACAAAGGAAATTACACACAAGTCACTACATTTTGCATCTAGGACCCTAGAACTAATTTTAGGAACGCAATCGGATCCGGCTCCAACACCACCACATCGGAAAAGCTCTGCACAACCAAGCATGCCACTGCCGGGGACGAACCATTTGGAGATGGGCACTGGAGCCAGCTGCACCAGAGCCAAAGGGCCTCCGCAATGGCACAACGGCCTGGAGGTTGCTTGAAACCATCTGTCGCCGGCCGGAGGAAGCCGTTGCCGACGAAGAAGGGGTGGAGGGGTCGCCTTTCGACCATCTGGGATGGCGGCCGACGCTGTGCCGCCATGGATAACCTCCTAGGAGCAGCTTCCGAGCTCCACTGGTGCAGAACCAACCACAAGAAAGCACGAACTTGGGGATCCCCTCTTCCACCACCACCGAGACGAGTAACAGGGGAATCACCAAAGTCGTAGCTGCCACCGCTGGATCCACGATTAACGAGCTTTATGGAAGAGGTCGCCGAAGAGACAAAACCAGCGGCCGCCTCCAACCGTTGGAGCTTGACGGACTGCCTCGCCTCCACCGCCGTACGCCAGGAGCCACTCGAGAGCTACGACGACAGAAACCCCACATCGCCATCCTCAGATCTGCCGATGCAGACACCGCACCATCTCCTCTCCTTGCCACCACGGCCGGCCGGAGAAGAATCAGCAGCACCACGTCTCAGATGAAAGAGATGGCCAGATCTGCCACTATTCGAGCAGCTCTCGGCCACCACCACTCCACTGCCGACCTTCCACCTTGAAAGCTTGCCGGGGAGCGCCGGAGACAGCCGTCTGGTGCTTGGCAGGAGCACCAACGAAAGAGAGCCGTGCGGCATCTTGCCAGTTGCCACAGAGGACCAAACAACTAACCCTAACCCTACATCTACGGCGAGGAGAAGAAGACCTAAACTATACAGAAGGCCACGACCGCCATCTCCAGCTTCCCTCCGGCCAGCAGAGCCGGCGGAGAGAGGCACGAGCGGCGCCGGGCGAGTAGAGGTGACTCTCAAGTGGGGAGGAGAGCGAGAGAGAAGAGAGAAAAGAAAGGACCAAATCCATGAGTGCCATGTCCACTTAATCTAACCTGATCGACTCTTGAATTTGTGGCAAAGTTTCACAAAAAAATAATTCAAGAGAACTAATCCTAGGGAAAGTTAGTATGGAATTTACAAATCAGGCAACCCACATAGAATTTTGTTCTATAGATTTCGATCCTCCAAAATTTTCTAAACACACCTGAATTAAAATGGCCCTTAAGTCGACAAGATTTAACAGTAAAATATCGGTTTATTTCGAAGACAAGTTGTGACTTTTTTTTAGATGACAAGTTGTGACTTGTGAGTTTTGTGACTATGGTCGTGTAATGATTAAAGTGTGCACGTGCACTACATCACTGATTGTTACTTGTGGGCCGCTTTGGGCTGAACCTATCCTTCTTCGCGATTCGACGAGGGAGAGCGCGGAGGAGGATTAGAATCAGAATCTCTTCCCCCTCCCGTCGCCGTCGGTCCAAACCCTAGCTCCCCTCGGCCACCGGCGGCCGACGATGGATCGCAAGCGCATCAACGACGCCCTCGACAAGCACCTGCGGAGCGAGAGGTCGTCTCCCTCCACCTCCCGCTCCGCCAAGCTACCCCCCGCTCCACCCACCAGAGGTATCCCACCGAGCTCTTCTTCCCGGCCGCACTCCATTCCTCTACCCCAAATGATCCTTTGTACCTTTGCTGTACGTTCGTTTTGGAACCACAGAGCAGTCGGATTCGGACAGCGAGAACAGTGCTTCCGAGGGAGACGACGACACCTTCTGGATTACATGGTTCTGCAACCTGAGAGGCAATGAATTCTTCGCTGAGGTCGACGATGACTACATCCAGGACGATTTCAATATGTGCGGGTTGGGCAGTCAGGTGCCGTACTATGATCACGCGCTGGACCTTATCTTGGACCTCGAGCCAGTGCAGGGTAACATCCATTGCTTCGCTTCTCTCTCGTGCACTACGCCTCACTATGATCATCATTTTTCAAGCCACTCATTGCTTATAATCAATCACTACACCTGTAATTCATTTATTCCTGTTGAGTTGTGCAGGGTACTGAATGAAGTGATCTTATTTTTGTACAGGTGATGTGTTTGCTGAGGAGCAAAACGAGCTAATAGTGGCATCAGCAGAGATGCTTTATGGGTTGATTCATGCCCGATACATCTTAACCACTAAAGGGTTGGCTGCAATGGTAAGCTACCATTTTGTACTCTTATGGTTCCCAGCTGGTCGACATGGTTTATGCTTCATCAATACTATCAGTAATAGTAGATGGTCTCATTATCCAACACTAATCTGTTCCAAAACATGAATGTTCTGTAGCTGGAGAAGTTCAAGAATTGCGACTTTGGAAGGTGCCCTCGGGTGTCCTGCGGTGGTCAACCCTGTCTTCCAGTGGGGCAATCTGATATCCCTAGGTCCAGTACCGTGAAGATATATTGCCCTAAATGTGAAGATCTCTACTATCCAAGATCAAAACACCAAGCCAGTATCCTTTTAACCTTTAAGCATCTTATTACTTAGATAAGCACTCGCAGGTCTCCTCATTGCAAAACCTCTGATCTGGTAAGAATAGGAATTGTTGCTGGTGCCATTGTTGCTATTGTGCCTTTTCAACATCACAATCTACCTTTCAGTAAGAACTTATGATTATGAAGTTCTTGTTTCAACAATGTATTGCTGTGTCCTCATCTATAGGGCACTTTCTTTGCTTGCATTTGCATCCCCGACTTCGATAGGCTGCTCATTTTTGTTTACAATACTTATGCATAACATTTTTTCACATCTGTTCTGATGCAAGTAGTGCCGTTCAATTTACCGTGTGTTGCAAATTGTATCGCCTTAAAGTTTTCCCAGACATTGATGGGGCTTACTTTGGGACGACGTTTCCTCATCTTTTCATGATGGCCCATTCACACTTGAAGCCACAGAAGCCATCGCAGCAATACGTTCCCCGGATATTTGGCTTCAAGGTTCACAAGAAAACATGACAGCATTTTGGCGGTGAACTGGCTTCTTCTTCTTTTACCTAGTCACCAGGAACCAAGAGGATCCGCACTAGCACGACATGGAAATGCTATGGCCGACACAGTACACCAAACACCAACCGTCATGCCACATTTTTTTGAAGGTCAACCTTGGGGAAAGAAATCTCGAGGAGCACCAATCACCCTGCCAGATTCATGTCATGCTGGATGGTCTGATGATCCTAGTGAAATGGCCTGTTGTGCACCTGCTCTTTTTTATTTTTGAATGCCAGGCATAAGCTGGTGTGTCTGTCTGTATCCTAATGTATGTCACTCTTCATTATCTGCTGATTACTGGTGGAGGAAATCATGTTTTTGGGAGTATTTTTACATGTGATTTTTGAAACTCAAGTTACAACTTACATGCACATGGATATTAAGGTGCTATAAGTTTAGATGGGATGCCTCACTGTAATGATGCGTATCTGCAAGGAATCGACCTAGTAGGTTCCTGTCCTCTTGCGAGGTGTAATGTTTTGCCGAGCACAAACCAAACCACCTTGGTCAAGTGAACGTATTTTTCATGTCCTATGTAGTATAGTTTGCACTTCCAGAATAAGAATTACACAGAAAAGAGATGATGATTACAGACATTTACATTATCCTTGCTTGCTTTGGGTAGTGTAGTTTGCATTATAATTATTGTGGAGGAAGGACACAATTAATCTTCAGCATTGCATCGAGAAGAGACGAGAAGGAAGAAACCAACAAGAGTTGCTTCCACGAGCACGTTCCTATGCGTGTGGTGATAAGAGAAGGAAGGCTTCGAAGGGACGGTCAGATAAGAAGCTCGTTCGTCCACTGCTTCCCTCCCTCAGCTGCGCATCATCCATCCGTTCCACTCCTTCCCACTACATCGATGGCGCTCATGCTCAACACAGTCGCTCCCGCGGCCTTCTCCGCCGTGGCAGCCGGCAAGCCCGCCGCCGCCACGAAGGCTCCTCGCCTCTTCGGCATCACCACCACCACCGCTCGTCGGAGCGTTCGGAAGGTGGTGGCGATGGCGGACATGCTGGGGGACTTCGGCGCGCGGGACCCGTTCCCGGAGGAGATCGCGAGCGAATGGGGGGAGAAGACGCTGGGCAACGTGGACACGCTGCACCGCATCCTCATCCCGACCCTCTCCGTGCTCTCCCTCTCCCGCGTGCCCCTCGACCCGGAACCAGTGCTCGCCGAGGAGGACGCCCGCCGGCTCCTCCACAAGATCGTCGGCTGGAGGCTCCTCTTCCCCAAAACCCACGACAACGATGAGGAGTTCCTGAAGCTGGAGTGCGTGTGGAAGGTTAAGGACCAGGCCTGCGGGGACGAGCTCATCGCGAGGATCGGCAGGGCGCTCGACGGCGCCGCCCACGCCCCGGCGTCGCTCCTCTTCGAGCCGCCCAACCAAGTCAGAGCGCAGCTCTACTCCCGGTCACTAGGTACACATTCTCTCTGTTTTACTGACGAGAAGTCGAGAATTGATCGATGGACTGAAGTGCTCGCGTCTGTTGCTGCAGGTGGCCTGAGCGTGAACGACTTCATCATCGCGGCAAGGATAGACCAGATCAAGACGCTGGATCTTATCCCCAAGAAGAGAGTCTGGGCGTGAATAGCTACAACTTAGTTCTTCCTTCTTTTTTCCTGCAGATACAAGAGAAGAAAAATCCTTCCTTGCAGTTTTGTTTCATGAAATTAAGCCCACATTTGTATTAGTACAGTGTTTCCATAAAATAGTATGAGCATCATCTGTCAAGAATCAAATGGTTTTCCAATTCTTTCCAATGCCAGGGCGATCACATCGATCGCTTATGAAATGCAAAAAGAAACTAGTTCACCTCAGTGTCCGTAGCAATTTAGGCACTGCCGCACACTACTTCCTGAAGAAGCCGTCAATTACGTACATGGCTTAATCACTTGATTAGGTTGGTGATGGCGCCGGCGATGATGGCCATCTGGATGGTGTCGACGGTGTGCTGTGCCAGCGGTTGCGGCAGCGTCACCCCATGTATGCTGAAGGCCGCGTTGCACTGCTGCGTCAGTGACAGGGCCTCGTCCAGCTTCTTCTTGCCCGCAGCGTAGGCACGCCTGTTGATCTCATCATTGGCCTCAGCGAAGGCGAGACCCACATTGGTGTACACCGTGGCGCACTTGGCGAGCGCCGGCTTCATGGGAAGGCTCGGGTTGCCTCCCTCAAGGGTCATGACGTCGTCCGCGGCGAGGGTCGCACTGTTGACACCGGCGAGAGAGGCGACCTTGGCCAGGCCCCAGGTGTCCGCGTCAGTGCTGCCCCGCTGGTTGCCGAGCTGTGACAGGCACAGCTGCAGGTTCACGCGAGCGTCGCTGGCTGCAGCCGCCTTGCAGGTCGTGGCCACCGTCGCGTCCACTACTGTTCCGGCGCTCAGGATCACGGCCAGCACGGCGGCGAGGGCCATAAGGCGAGGCATTGATAGCTTCATTGTCTCTTCTTGTCTGCTGAAAACTTGTTACAAAAAATTCTGTCTGGGAGAAGCAAGTTAAATAAGGATGCTTGAGCATCATATATAGGCATAGCAGGAGAGGCATTATCGGAGGCTATCCTGCCGATGTGCACGGACAGGAGTACAATATTTCTTGGTTATTACTTATCCACCATCGGGCTATATATAGACTATTGATAACAATTCGTCTGCTCAAAATACAAGGCAAGAGTACCACTAGTACCAATTTCCAAACGTTTTGGTGAGCAAGCAGGCAAAAACTGAATTGATCTATGCGAGTGAGTCAGTGATCAAACATGAGGCTGTTTATGTGATGAATGCTGATGTCTGCGATGGGTTCGATTGGCCTCTCGGCTTCTGCTTCTTCTTCGTCTTGTTCGGTTGTTGCATCAGGCGCGCGTTCGCGGCTGTACTCGTCTGGATTAAAACAAGATTGGTATGGATGAGCAGCAACCTAGCTACATAATTCACTGAACCAGTTGACAATTTGCTGGTATATATAGATAAATTTAGTGCGATACGAACCGAAGATGGTGGTGAAGGAGGTCGGGGGAGGTGTGGCCAGGAAGTTGGAGCCCACGTAGACGAGTAGCGACAGCGCCACCGCCACCATCACGAACGCCGGCACCGCCACCGCCCAGTACCTTCATTTAGACACAGTGATCAAGAACGATTTAGCAGGTGAAAAACGAATTGCAAGGAATGACCACGGCGATGTACAAATGACGGCTTTACTTACTTGGTGGGGTAGTAGGTGATGCCGAGCGAGTGGAGACAGGGCTCCGGCGTGTAGGCCCACACCAGGTACACCGCCGTCGCGATGACGGTGGTGATGGACCCCACGAACCCGTACACCTCCGACGGCTTCGGCCCCGCCGCCGCGGGATCCCGCTCGCGCTCGCGCTCGCGTCCGAACTGGGGCCGGCGGCGGTTGCGGAGGAGGCTCACCGTCTGCCTCGGGCTCCGAACCACCAGCGTCTCCGCCGGATCCATCCAGCCTCCGCCGTGTGGAGTGTCTCTGAGATGTCTCGTCTCCTCCGATTCGATTCTGCAGGAAGACGGTAGCATGCTGGGCTTATTGGGCTCGCGGCCCACCCAGTGTCATTCTCAAAAGAAAAGAAAAGAGAAAAAAAAACACTTCCACAGGCGGAGGAGGGGAAGGATGCCGAGGCGGCCGGGCAAGAGGAGCAGGTCCGAGCCCCGGTGGTCTCTCGCCGAGCCGCCTCCGGCCTCTTCCCCGCCGGCGAGGACATACTCCGACTGCTCGTCGTGCTCCATCGCGGCCGCAGTCGCCGCGGCCTGCAGCCTCTTCAACCGCAGCCCCAGCCCCTTCTGCGACTCCGACTCCCAGCACGCCGCCTACGGTGATTGATTCCCCCTCTCCCTAGCTCCTCCTCCTTGCTCGAGCTCAAAATTCCTGCTTGTTCAAGTTTACGGAAGCAATTCATAGCTACTGTAGGAAGCGAATCCCTCGTTAATCTATCGAGCGTCCCTGTGCTGTGTGTATCTGCAGATTCGTGTGAACCCTGCCCTGAGAATGGCGGTGCGTGGACGGTAAGCTGGAGTGCGTCCAGGGATTCAAGAGAGATGGCAAGATATGCGTAGAGGACGGTCTGCTCACCCGAACTGCTAACAAGATCGTACTGACCCCCTTTCTCTTCCCTTGTCTTTTTTACTGCATCGACATGATTAGCACAGCATACTCAACCTCTACACTGCTTATTACTTGTAGGCAGAGTTGCTACAGCTCAGAGTCTGCGAGGAACATGCCCGAGCTTTATGTGGCCAAGGTGGCAAAATCTTGGTAATTCCTTTTGTTCACTATAAATGGATGGAACACTTCTATACTACAGCTGTAAATCTGTAATCCCTATGCTCTATGTATCCTCGTCTAATTCTGATTCCTCATCTTCAGTTCCAACAACTTGAAGTCTCAAATATGGCTGATGAGCTATTATCCAAGGATCCTGCCCACCTAAGTGATGATGGAATTAAAGTTGTAAAAGATAAGGTGCTGCAGAGCGCACAAGGCTTTTTGAGACAACATCAACTAATAATGGGTATGCTTCATCACAACTTCTTCTGCCCTCAGTCAATACATGTTACTATATATACCTTGAGAGATGTGGGAGCTTCCTCTAATTTCTTCCATTTAGAGGCGAAGCGTTTAAATGTCCAGAGCTGGTTGCCGAGCTTCATAGGCCCCTGACTTGTCAAGTTCGTCAATGGATCTCTAGGAATATTTTCTTTGTGATAACTTCTGTACCCTGGTACGTTTTGTATCATTACCATCTTAAACAAACATTTATTCAAACGCAGCTCAAATGATGATAAAACCTTAGTTTGCAGCACTGCTCAGGATTCTATGGAGCATTTACAAGACGAGCAATGTCTAAGAGAGCCGAGCAATTATATGAGCAGGTATGATTTTTCTATTGTTTCATCCCTTCAGGTTTTAATTCTATGAAATGTCATTTGTTCCAGATGTCTGCAGTGTAATTCTGCAAAGCAAATTGTAGCATTGGTTAATGCAGTATGTGGTGCAGTTCATGTACTATTGGTAAACACAGTAGTAACAATAAGCCGTAGAATCGTTGTCTTTAAATAGTCCGATGTATCTCCACAGCCACTATAGCCCTGAAATAGTGGACATAGGGTAATGGCCTCTACACATCTGCTTCCCGTAGTGCTGTGTACAGTTTTACCGCTGCTGCCGCTTGCATTGCCTGCTACAATCCACAGTGCGTGCCCGTACTAATACATTTAAGTTTTTTCCGTATGATTTGTTTGTTGTATATTTCCACACCTCCATTTTGTCATTAATCTAATACTTGAGATAAGCCATTTATTTCTAATTTGATTGGTAACATTGGGTTTCTACTAATATATCCAACCATATTGCTGCCACTACCTCGTCACTATCCTCTTCCACTATGAAAACTCTCTCCTTCCACAATATGCTATTTGAAACAAGGATACTTCATGTCACTACTATGGACAAATTGAGTTTACCTGGATTGATGCATAACAAAATAGAAAATGTGCTGCAATCTATAGCTCTTTCATGTTTGATTGAGTGACTATAGTGCTAGCATTCATTTGAATGCAATTTATTTACTAGCTATTACTCAACCTGCTCCTCTGTCTCCCCCAAGTGTGAGGGAGGTGGTGGAGGTGTAGAAATGTAGCAATTGTTTTGTGTACCAGTAGGATTCTGTAAATTATTAGCTGTTTCATTATATTTTCCCAGTGAATTATTTGCAACTTCGTTGACATTTTGTAGGTGTGTGAAATCCTTGAAGATAATGCCATAAATGCTAAGGTTGGCAACTCCGAATGTGAGCCTTGGGTGGTCACCTCTTGGTTGCGTGATCATCTACTGGTTACCCGAGAGAGACGCAACACTTTGTTGTGGAATAAGGTACTTATGCTGCAATATATTTCACTTAATTATGCAGCTGTTGATTTATATTGGTTAGCACTATCCAACTTTTTGTATGGAGTTACCATTTTTGTGTACGATTTTACAATGAGTACACTTTTACATTTTTTGCCATTAAAGGCAATACATGTGAGCATATGAAGCAATTCTAATGACATGGCACACTCCATATATGGCGATCAAACGCATTGTCCTTTTTTCCTTATTGCATGTACTTGTATACACTCTCCATGTATGGCGATCAAACTGATTTTCTTCTTATTGTGCGTGTATCTTGGCACAGGTGGAAGAGTTGATACTCGAAGATTCTCGCATAGACCAGTATCCAAAAGTGATCAAGGGAGAGTCCAAAGTTGTTCTTGAGTGGCAAGGTACAGACATTATATTCTTGTCACAACATTTTCTGCTGCTGCCGCTGTGTATGTAAGGTTAAGATAGCCAATGTATAGTCACTGGATGTTATGTTGCTGCAGCTAGTGGATCGCTGAGTGGGAAGATTAAGAAGATGCAAAGTGCAGCGGGCAAGACAAGGAGGAGCGGTGTTGGTGCCATCAAACTTGCTGAAGAAATATGTGGCAGCAGCTAGCAAAGACAAGGAGCAATTTTCAGCACGCGGAGAAGGAACCAAGGCTTTCATGTAATTGCTCAACTAGTCACGGTGAATATTGATGGTTTGTATATGGTATGATTACAGATGTACCAGTCAGCGTTTTAAGTTAGTGATGATCTGTATGTTGTGTTGGTGAATGAATACAATTGGGGGTAATTTTCCTTGCTGAATTCTACTGAGAATAGAATGCCCTGTCCAAAACAAGACGATGAATGTATATATATCGATCTCATTGGAAGATGCTGCTGACGGAGCACTCGTCGTGCACGCGCCAGATGGTCTCGCCGAGGAGGTTGGCGACGGAGAGCACGGTGAGCTGCGGGAACTGCTGGTGCGGCGCCACGGGACGCTGTTGGTGATGATCACCTCCTGGAAGAGGCCGCCGGAGAGCCTCTCGACGGCGGGAGGGCTGAGCACCGCGTGGGTGCTGCAGGCGTACACAGCCCTTGCCCCTCCCTGTGCAGCAGCTCGGCGCCCTTGGACATGGTCCCCGCCGTGTCGATCATGTCGTCCACCATCACGGCGACCTTCCCCTTCACGTCGCCGATGAGGTTCATCACCTCCGCCTGGTTGTGCCCCAGCCGCCTCTTGTCGACGATGGCGAGCGGCGCGTCCGAGAGCTTCTTGGCGAACGCGCGCGCCCTGGCGACGCCGCCCACGTCGGTGACACCACGACGACGTCGTTGGGGCAGATGGTCTTGCTGCGAGGTAGTCGAGGATGACGGGCTGGCCGTAGACGTGGTCGACGGGGATGTCGAAGTAGCCGATGGACTGGCCCGAGTGGAGGTCGCAGGCGAGGACCGGTGCGCGCCGCCTCGGTGATGAGGTTGGCGACGAGCTTGGCGGCGATGGACTCGCGGCCCTGCATCTTGCGGTCGGCGCGCGCGTAGCCGAAGTAGGGGATGACGGCGGTGATGGTCTTGGCGGAGGCGCGGCGGCAGGCGTCGATCATGATGAGGAGCTCCATGAGGTTCTCGTTGGCGGGAGGGCAGGTGGGCTGGACGAGGAACACGTCGCAGCCGCGCACGCTCTCCTGCAGCTGCACGTACAGCTCCCCGTCCGCGAACCGCTTGATCTTGATCTTGCCCAGCTCCAGCCCCAGGTAGCAGGCGATCTCCTGCGCCAGCGTCGGGTTCGCCGTGCCGGAGAAGATGCGCAGCCTGCTCGTGGCGGAGCTGTTGGGCGCGGGTAGCCGCAGCGGGAAATGCAGGCCGTCCGGAGGCCGGTGCAGCGGGTTGCTGTAATCGTACGTCCCCCGGCGGTGCTGCTAGCTCTGCAGCTCCATCGCCGGCGAGGAGTGGCGGGAGAGGTGGAGAATAGGACGGCGAGTTCGGGTGGTGGGCGAGGAGAGGAGGAGGTCCAGGAGGAGGATAGGAAGGAGCACAAGCTGGCCATGGAGGTGGAGGCCATCGTCGGGCAAAACAGAGAAGAGCAGAGCACGGCTAGCCGCAGGTCCGCCCGGTTCGGATAAGAGAGAGAGGATTTATTAATGGGCCGGAATGTATTCATTTATGAAGCCCACGAATGCGTCACGCACAACCTGGGGTTTTTGCTGGGCTCTTCTGCTCCCCTGCACACAGCGCCGCCTCCTCCTGGGGAGAGGGGAGGCGGAAGGCGGCGACCGGACGCCGGAGAGACGAGTTCCTGCGCCGCATCTACTTGCGTCCGGCCGGCCGGCGTCGCATTCCTTCTCCACTAATCCTCTGAACCAAGGTCCTGCCTGCACCGCCGCAGGAACTGCACTTATTTGTGGTACAAATTTTTCCTCCGGTAAATTCGTGGACAGTTGTGCTTCGCCTCGACGCAGCGGAGAAGAGGCCGTGGTATTGGGAGCTGATAAAGGATACGGCGGTGGACGATGCAGTCCAGAGAATGTCTCTCACAAGGTACGGCATATTCACATTCAACTCTTTCTCGTAGCATTTTTAGAACTGAAGAATCCAAAACTCTGAAATCTAAAGAATGGCAGAAAGGGCTTACTCAGAAATTTGATTTAGGAATCATGCCTGGTGCTCACTTACTTATGCATGCAGTCTGATTTCATTAGCTAATCTTAATACAAATTCACTTGATGTGCACACATTATGCAAAAAAAAAAAAAACCTTGCTCACACGATGATATACTGCAAGCAAAGTAGACACCACCACTGACAGAGTGCTAGTTCTTACATAAAACTAGGCGGATTGCATTGCATTTATTTATGACCTGGCGTGTTCCAGAAGGTTGTACATGTATGCATATAACGATATACCATCCGATAATTTTGGCCGTACTCATTTGAAGTCGCCCGCTGCAGGCTTGACCACCCTATACCTCTTGGCAAGCACCACGAACAATACCAGATCCACAGCATTAAGCACTGCTATAAGAAAGAAGAACCTGTCTACGTGACCTTTGTTGAGATCTTGTGGTATCCACCCGGCTTCATCTCCCTTACAGCTGACTGCCATGACCAGAGTAACGAGCAGGCTGCTCACGTAGCTTCCAGCTGACATGGACGCCACGGACATCGCACTTCCAAGGCTTCTCATGCCATCTGGAAGCTGATAGTTGAAGAACTCTGTCATGGTAACATACATGAACACCTCGGATGCTCCCATCAGCACATATTGGGGGATTTGCCAGAGGACGCTCAAGCGATAACGGTTGGAATGTTTTAATCTGTGCTGCTCTACCAGGCCAGCTGTGATCATAGCTACTGTAGATATGACAAGTCCGATGCCCATCCTCTGAAGTTCAGTTGGCTCCTTTGATCTCTTCGACAAGGGTTTAGCGATGCAGAATGTGTAGATGAAGACAAATGCTGTTACACCGACTATCTCAAACATGCTGACGCCTGCTGAGGGGATTATGAATTTGGAGAGGGAATTGTCCATGGTTTCTACTTGTTCGATGAATACCGAGGACATCTGCGAGTATGCAGTGGAGTAAATGATGCTGCAGAGCCATATGGGAACCAGTCGCAGAATGCATTTCACTTCTTCCACTTGAGTAACCGTGCAGAGGCTCCATGGTCTGGATGGAGGCTGCTCGCCCGGTAAAAGGATGGATCGGTCTTGGATGATCGCTGCCTTGTCCAAACACCTGGAAAAACAAACAGAGATAACTACATATGGGGAGCATTGGGAAGAAACATTGAGGTGCTGACTATGTCTCCGAAGCAATAAAAGGTAGTCCATATGTATGTGAGTACTGGTCACCTGTATTCTGGTGTGTGTAGTATCTTCCTGCCCCCATTGCTGCTGTGAGTTCCATCTATTTCATACAGTTTTTCCACTTGCTTTGGGGTGTTTAGGTGCCTGTTCTTTGTTGCAGCAACCATGACTTGGCAAACACTCACGACAGGGTTCCCACTGGGCACAAAGTACCTGAACCTTAAGGTTCCAATGGCAAAAATAGCGAGACCAAGGAAAGCTGCCCCTGTAGAGATCCAGAAGGCAGCTGCCCATTTCCCCTCATCCTCGATGTATGTGAGTAGAGTGACAGATACCAGGCTGCCAAGGTTATTGGCGACGAAGAAGTAGCCGTAGAATGCTGTCTTTGATTTCTTTTCCTCCTTGTCCTCCTCATCAAACTGATCAGCACCGAACGTTGTGATGGTAGGCTGATAGGCTCCGTTCCCTAGTGCGATTTTGAATATGGACATGTAGAATATGACTGTCTCTGCTTTTGTAGGTGATCTGCAGTTTTGCATCTCTTCCGAGTCACAACTATATTTATGCAGGAAGAAATGTGAAGATATGGAGATCTCAATAAGTCCCTGTCAATCAGTATATAGTATGTAATTGTCATTGATGCCTGAAAGCTTACAAGGAAAAACGGAGCTGGGATGGAGAAGGAAAGTTACGACGAGGAGGATGAGCTGGAAGATGATGCAGGCCTTGTATCTTCCCCAGTAGGAGTCGGCGATGATGGCGCCGACAATGGAGAAGACGTAGGTGGTGCCACCCCAGTTGCTGACATGGTTGGCAGCGTCAGCATTGTCCAGCCTCATCACCACCCTCATGAAGGTCACCAAATTCGTCCCGATGCCATTTGCCGCTAACGTCGCGAGCGCCTGGTTTACTGCAAGCATGCCTCCACCAGAGAACCAGACATATATGCCAGGTCAGCTCAATTTTGGCTCTTCCGCAATAAGGACAAAAACAAGAAAAGAAAAGCCATGTATGCTTAATCTGCTTACTCTTGCAGCAGTATGTATAATTAAGAAACTACTATATTTTTTCGTCCAACCACAATTTCTAGTAAGAGAAACTTCCATTTGCTGGGCATGGATAGTTGATGTTTGTTGAGATTATTTGAGATACATGCAGTGATTGAAGTAAGACTAGTTGGTATTTGTCGAGAGCACTTGAGGTACATGCAAGTACGTAGTTGGTCTTCAGTGAGAGTTTTTGAGATGCATATGCAAGTAAAAAAAATACACCACTTACGCAGTATGAGGAAGCCGGCAAGCCATCCACCTGATTTAGCTCTCACGCAGCAGCTGCCCTTCCAATCCACAGACCCATCCCTTGTCGTCTCTTGTCCTGCGCTTAGAATGCCATGATCATGATCCTGAGCAATCTGCACATATACACCAATACAGGCAGCTTAGCTATCTCATCCTTGATGATTTATGCCTACTTGCCTAGGTGAAATGATAGTAGCTGGTATGGCAATGCCACATACGTCCATGATCGACGCCGATCAAGGGCAGGGCTAACTCTTGCTTTTGCTTTATTTGCACTTGCACACCCCTCCTCTTCGAAGTATACAATAGCTCCTGGAGTAGTATATATGCTTATGTTTTTTGGGATTGATGATGTAGTATGTATGTGTGCAGCTAGGATGAGGCCAGATTGCCAGTTAGGTAGCAGGTGTTGCAATACAACTATACAAGAGCCAAACTGGGTGCCAGAGGGCAGGTCTGGGCATGCAAATTGCAACGTGGTATCATTCTCTTAGCTGCAATGCCATTTGTCATGCTTCTCTTCTGATATTTCATCAAGATAATTTCCCTATCTCTTCTCTGCTTTCCAAATACGGTTTCCCCGTCTCTTGTTTTCGTTTTTCATAATGAAAACCTATTGTCATGCAGCTAATACTTTCCATATTATGTTTAAATATTTGGTCATCATACTCAAGTTTTGTGGCGGCTTCGGTCGGGGTGCTTTGTCGAGACTCGAGACGACAAATAGTAAGAATGTTGGATTCCCCATTCTGACGTGCACCCGCTTGTACCCATGTGGATTCCCCAACACTCAACTCAACCGTCAAGGTGTGATGACCTACTTTTATACTGCTGGCCTCCTTTCCCGGGCTACAATTGCGCACATCTTAATTGTGTTTGTTGGGGCTCCTTCCGAAACCATAATGCGGTGAACATAGATCCTAACTCCCCACCTCCTAAAACAGACCATGCATGGATCACAAAAGCAGATGCAAAGGTGAGAAATATGCATGATAGTTCATCCGGTAGATTTCTGTCAGCACACTAAGAAAATGAGCACTGCTCATTCAGCTCTCATTTGGAGTGGGGGTAGTTTGGAATGTTGCATCATCTTAGTTTTTCGCTTGAGTTGTAGACAACCATGGATACGAACAAGAGAGTGGTACCTTACTTCTACCACTTGAGTATGCCGGTTCTGTTCCGGTTACAGGTTACCACACTTGTTTTCTTTACTTTCATTTTGCTGCATTCACATTTTGAGCTATCACCACATATTGGAGCAGTGGAGCTACAAAAACTCATTTTGAGGCTTAACAAGACACACAAAACGTTTGATGCAACTGCAAACACTGAAGAAAGCCATCCATATACCGGCTTCATACATTTGGTACAGTTAAGTAGATTTTATACACTAGAACACGTACACGTAAACTATTTATAGTTTTATACACTGTATATTGATGCTATCATGCCTGCATATGTACAGCTTGGCTTGTACTATCCTCTCTACCTATATCATAGACTATCTATATCAAAACTTGTTCCCTGGCTCCCTAGCTAGCTTGCTGCCCGTCAGAGTCTGTCGGAGCTTCCTGTGATATCCTTAACCCTTTGTCTTAACCTTCTCCTGTGGTCTTGGATTTTCCATAGCCCGTGGCCAAGGACCACGGCGGAGTATATGCCGTGGGTGATCATCGGCGACAGAATATTGCCCGTCTGCATTCATAGCATCGTGACACAGATATGTTATGGATCCGTGTTGAAGATGATGTCAATCCGCAAGAGAATCAATCAGAATTAATTAGAGAAGTGAAATGGCTACCTGGATCCATTCGAAGCCAAGGTAGAAAGCCAGGATTCCTTCTAGGAGAGGGGAGTATATCTTCCTCATCTGCCTCCTTTCATACCAGGCTGCAAATTCAAATAATCTGGTTATATTATCCCTCTACTCCACATATAATACATCAGTTTTCATTGGTAACGGGAGCTTGCTAGGACAAGAATACACCCAAACACACCTGCAAATAGTTTCTTCATATTTTGTCGCCCGGTGTGTGAACGCATGACTGGTGTCACCACATAGGTAGGGTCTGAAATGAAACATTCATATGTAATCAGAACAAGAGTTTTTTTTTTCTTTTTGGAAAATCAGAGTAAGAGATTGGTGCCAATTAATTCCATCCCAAATAACAACATGGATGTTATGAAATCGATGGGTTTACTACCTTTCGGCGCCGTAGCGATGTAGTAGAGGGACCCTGTGAGCGCCGCAGTGATGGCTGCTGCAAACGTTTGAGCAAACGGAACAAAAGGAGGCACCATGCCACTCTGCACATTCATATATTTTCCTTAATTATATTTAGATCACTGTGGATATGTGCCTTATCTCATTCAAATCCAATAGAAGAACATCAAGTACAATGAAGTCACATACGTACCAGGGATACGAGCCCTCGGGCATCTTTCATGAGCTCTGTGCCTCTCAGGAATATATCAGCCAGCGCTCCCTGCAATCAATCAATTTCAGTCTAAGAAATGAACAAAGAATGGACAAAAAACCCTCTACAAAAAAGCATTCTATGTAGAAGAACAGTGTCCATAATCTAGTACCTGGACAGCAGCACGGTAGAAGAGCTCTTCTCCGATGGAGCTGGCGGCAACGATGAGGATGAACTGCCATGGCGACATGCCGACGAAGAAGGTGCGGAGCTCCTCGTCCTCGACGTCCCTGATGGCGCGGGCGTGCGGCGAGTACTTGACCACCTCATCGTCTAGGATGAAGAGCAGCGCCATGATCGGCGGCGACGCGTAGCCGAGCCCCTCCACCAGCGCCGTGAGCGACGGGTGGAAGCCCCCCGTGGAGTCGATCCCGGCCAGCCCGCATATCGTCCTCCCGGCCAGCGCCATGCCCGCGTATATGCCTGCGCGTAAGCATAAACCCAATTAAGCTTCCGGATAGCGGAACCGAAGAGAGCTAAAAGAGAAATTTGCTATTGCTTACCAATGCCGTAGCTGAGCCTGACGATGGCGCCAAGCTTCTCCCACATGGCGAGCTCCGCTTCGCGGGCACCGAACCCGCCGGGGCCTTCGGCAGCAGCGGCGACGGCGGGAACGTTGACGCCCGGCGGTCCATCGGCGGCGAGGCGGCCGGTCGTGCGTCCTGGCTGGGCGCCTTCTCCGCCGCCGCCGCCCTGACGAGCCTCGGCGCGGATCCAGCTCCCAGCGCGGACGCGCGGGGTGAAGCCGATGGAACAGTGGGTGTAGGAGCAGCTGAAGCTACATGGCGCTAGCTCCATTAACTCTTTTCTCTAGCTAGCTATAGCTTGGATGATCTCTTCTCGTTCTTTCTTTCTTTGTATCTTGCTTGTGATCTTCTCCAACCAATCTCCCCGTAAATCTGAGGAGACAGGAAAACAGGGCTGGTGGAAGTAAACAATTCAACTGCAGAGTGTTTTTTAATGGCGGCGATGGTCTCCTGACTCTCTTTCGCTCGGATATACTAGTTTTTGATTTGATTCTCTAACCAGCTATCTCTCCATCTGTCGTGACCTTGGCGGGACGAAAAGGAAAGGATGCAAAGCCGCCTGCGTGGAGCGTGGCCAGTGGGCGCTGCCAGATGAGAGGGATTCGCTTAGCCAATCAGCGGCCGCCATGTCAGCCACTTGATAAGGTAGGCGATTGTTACCTTGCTGACATGGCATCCATCCATCCGAGTATCCAACTCTCTGCTCTTGTACCACGAAAGCTATGATATTGATGTGCATGTTTACATCTGCAAGACAATTGATTAATCATTACAAATGCAGCCACTATATAGATACCGTAAGGTTTGGGCCTTGCAGATTTCAAATGATCAAGTACAAATTTTGAAGGTTCGAGACGACCCTCTTCCCAAGATGGAAAAACAAGTTTGGTTTCGTTTTTGCCTAGCAGCCAGGGAATATGTAGCCATATGAAACAACACCAAAATAAAATGGTGGGAAAGAGCAGAGGACGCACCATGGAGCTCGTAGATCCCCTCCCACGCAACCAAACTACTATAATAACTACAAAAAAATTGTTAAGAAAAAAAATGACTTTGTTGTGGAAAATTGTATCCTTACAGCTCACTTCGCATGAAAGGAAGTGTGTGATGCAATTCTGCAAATGGAAAAGAACAAAACTCTGGAACCAAATGGATTTCCTGCTGAATTCAATAAAAAAAATCTGATAAGTTATAAAGGATGACTTAATTAATGGCTATGCTCTAAGTTTCAACTAGGGGAGTTGCCCCTCTTTAACCTGAATTTCAGAACTACCATCCTTCTTCCTAAAGAAAATGCAATCCAAATTCAATAAGATAAATCAATTTTGTTTCCTAAATGTGAGCTTTAAGATTTTCACAAAGGTAGCAACAAACCGCAAAACGAGAATTGCACACAAGATTATTAGACCCACTCAAAGGGCTTTCATGCTAGGCCGGCATATCCCGGAAGGAGTTGCTATTTTGCATGAAACTATGCCCAGACTTCATAGAAAGAAAATGCTGGGTTCTGCTAAAAATATAATTTGGGAGGCGTATAATAAGTAAAATGACCATATATTCAACAAACTCTATGAATAAAAGGATTTGACCCAAAGTAGTGAGGTTGGATTGATAAATTTATCCAACGTGGTAGCGTGAGAATCAAGGTTAATGACGATGTCGGTCATTTATTTCCAAACGCAAAAAGGGCCTTTGTCAAGAAGATCCGCTTTCTCATATATTTTTACTTTTAGTTGCAAACATGTTGGCCATTCTGATTGCAAGGGCAAAGAAAGATGGTCAGGTGATGGCCTTATTCTTTACATAACTGAGTGTGAGGTATCAATCCCTTATCCCTTAGTACGCAGATGATACTATTATTTTTATGGAGCACAATTTGGAGAAAGCATAAAATATAAAATTAGTTCTACACATCTTTGAACAATTACTAGGTTGAAAATTAAATTTCATAAAAGTGAAATTTTCTAGTTTTGGTAAAGCAAATGAAGTTGAGCACCAATGTAGAGAACTCTTCGGATGTGAATCAATGAGCCTACCTTTTACATTTTATTCATTATCGTAAACTAAAAAAAAATTGTGAATGGAAACATGTAGAAGATTGTTTTACAAAAATGTGGGTAGCTGGATTGGGAAAATGTTATCTTATGGTGACCGACTCGTCCTAATCAATTCAGTACTCATTACTATGTCGATGTCCAGGTTATCTTTTTTTGATATAGACAAAGGGGTTCGAAAGAGGTAAGATTTTTTTTTTATATCTAGTGTTTTTTGCCAAAGCGATAGGATAGACTTGCTATATATGGGGAACATCATATGTCTCCCAAAGGATCAAGTAAGCCTAGGGTAGAAGTTCTGGATAAAAAAAATGCTTACTCAACAAGTGGTTGTATAAGCTTTTAAACGAGGGAAGTGTCTAGCAAGACTTGTTGCAAAACAAATATCTACACTCAAATACCCTACCGCGGGTGAAATCAAAACCAACAGATTCTTCCTTATGGAAAGGACCAATGGAACTTAGAGAAGTCTTTGTTTCTAGGGGCTCATGTACCGTTGGGACTTGATACTCGGCTCTGGGAGTACATTTGGTTGGGCGACACACTCTTATCTTATAGATACACGTCCATATATAACATCATACAATGTAAAGAAGTTTTGGTGCGAGTGTTATGGGGCAGATCAACTACCGCCCACGCCTACCTTGCATCCCACGGTCACGCCAGTGATCTCATCCCGAGGAGGCTCTCAACCGCCGCCCTTTAGCTTCTGAAATCCCTCTTCCTCCTCGCTGGTGGTAGCCACCACTGGTTTTGAGGCGGGCGACTGTTGGTAGGCCGAACAAGCATTTTGAGCTTTCCATCATCACTTATCCACGTCGGCGGCCACTAGAAGCACCATGCCATCACTACACCATGGTAGAAGCTTGCCGACAGAACCATCTGTCGGCAAAGGTACCATACGCCGACAGATAAACTGTTGGCAAGACTTATGCCGACAGAAGATGGAGAGTCGGGGCAAAAGCAGTCGGCGAAAGGTTTGCCGACAGAAGATTACATCGCCGACACAAAATCTGTTGGCAGTTCTAGGCCTAGACCGACAGATCGCATGTAGGTGCTCCTCGAACCTACGCCGACAGATGATGTGTTGCTGCTATTTCAACCTATGCCGACACATCAATTGTGGGCACCTCCTACCTTTGCCGACACTTATTGTGTTGGTAAGCTGATGACCAGCTAAACACACATTTTAAATATATATGGCTCGGTTGTCACTTAAACAATTTATAAAATCCACATCATGAACAGTTCATTAAAATCTCATATCAACATACATTCCATAAGTAAAAGTAAAAAAATCCATATATATCATCCCATCACAAGTATACAAACATCCACATTTGACAAAGCTAATGTTTTTGGCCAACTTGTCATTCATATAGCTATTCTTTTTGGCCGATAGATCAGAAAGATTCAACCAAGAGATTGTTGCTCATCACATACATAACATGAGTTGAGGGTTGCTTCTCCAAAGCGCTTCAATTAATTGTCTTTGTCTCATAATGTGGGAACATATCCAGCCAACAGCAGCCACCTAACTGCTCCTCCAAGACTTCTCTTCCTAGATAAATTCATATGGAGATATTTCATTACCATCATCCTTTGGTTATATTCTAGCAATCATATGGGGATCCTTCCACCCCATACGCATCGATGATCCTAGTGTCCTCACCACCAATGAGCTGCAGCAAGACAACACATGTGAGGCAGATAAATGACTACAGTTGTGCCATAAGCATGAACAGAAAAAAGGAAAATGGAGATCAATCCGCAATGAGCAATGTTCCTAGGTTAGTAATCGTGTAGGGGACATGGGGTGTAAGGATAGGCAATTTGCATTAAGAAAGGCTGAGCTTTGATTGCAATTCGACCATTCTTTACATACCTGACATATAAAAGGAGTTGTACTTGGTTAGAATGACCAACAGGGTCAGCAATCAGCAATGTTCCTGTGGTAGTAAAAGAAATAAAACACGTTAGAGCAGAAAGCAAACACCCATGAATCTTAGCAGAGCAAGATAAACAAATCACAAAGTATAAAGCAGCATATTTGCCTTAAAACAAGCTGCTGCCAAATTTATCAGAGATATAACAGATCTGTAAGAAAAGGTTCCAATGTAGGATGAATGGATGATTATCTACAACTTGTGTACTTAACCAGAACCAAAGAAAATACTCAATAAAACTAGACGACAATTTACAATGGATTCAATTTGACAATCCCAAAGAACAGTTACATGTTGGTGGTCAGATAAAAACATAACTGCAACCATGAAAATGAAAAACTTAAGACTTAGTAAGTTGAACATCTCTTAAGAAGCACGAAGCCACGAACTTTACTTTGATGAGTAGCCTTTTACTGCTGAACTTCCGATCAAAACACCATGCATGATCTGACTTAACTAATTCCCCACATCCGTAGAGCTAGTAATACCCTAGGCCTGCATTATAATACAAACATGCAAGACTGAAACCAGCATTCCAACGCAAACTTGAAACTCTAATGAAGCTAGCTCGAGTACATGGATGTTCACATAGGCAAGTACTAGAACTATCAGATTATGTAGAACGCCAAGCATAAACTTTCTAATAGAGTAAACTGGACAGCTTTTAGCTACAGGACAGGAACAAAAGTTTCTTAACTGAGATCTAGAAAATGAAGGTGCAGCAACGTTATACGTATTTAACTAATAAGAGACCCAAATTAGACCAGCACCAAGAAAAGCATATATCTAGATCAATAGAAAGAAACATTTTTAGCAGCCCTGACAATACTATTTTTTATCTTCATGACAGACCTAACACTAGTATGCATATATAGTGCCTAGATCAACAGAAACTAGAAAGAAATGGTTGTAGTCGTACTGAGTCAGCTGAAGCAATCAACAATCGCTGCAGTAGCACCACCATGCCATCGGCAAACGTACAGATGAGAAGCTGAGCAAAGGAGACCGGCCTGCTCGTTGTCGCTTTAGTTAGTGATGCTGTCGACCTGAAGAACTGAAAACAAGATGAACAAGAGAAACACGCCAGATGATGCGGCCTCACCTACAAATATTATCACTTCATCTTTGAAGAAGTATGTGATTCCTGCAAAGCGCAAAACTAGAAAGAAACAACCTACTGGTGTTTACGACGAGGCGGCAACATGTACTTCCATTGAAGATGTTCCTATCCAGCTAATTGCACCAGAGAAGGTAAAGCCTAATTTCAGGACTCCATGCAGCTATATAATGGTGGGCACGATTCAAGTGAAGCTGGCTTGAAAGTGGTGGAAGTTTTCTACTTATTTTATTCCAAGAGTAGTAGTACGTCTTAGCTTGGTTTTTCCTAGTGCGATTGAAAAGTAATATGTTTTTTTTGAGATAAAGCCATCCGGCATGCTTTATTGATTAGGAGTAATAGTTACATCGTTTGCAATTACAGCTCTAATACAAATTGGAGGATCACCATGCCATACACCATTTTCTACCTCATAAAATTTAGCTAATTCATGAGCTGCTATATTGGCTTCCCTAGGGCAATGAGAAAAAGTAACCCGGGCAAAATTTCGACAAAGAAAAGTACACTCCTCGTATATGGCCGCTGCTGGTCCGAGAGAATTGCCCCCATTTTGCATGACTTCAACCACTTCGATACAGTCTGATTCCACAACCAGTTTGTTGCATCCCACATCACCTGCTAATTGTAATCCGTCGCGGAGTGCACAAGCTTCAGCAGTTGATGCATCTTCAACAAATTGCAAGTTACCTCTACCACATGAAATAAAAGCACCAAGATGATCGCGGATTATAGCACCAGCTCCACCAGAACCTGAGTCAATATCAAAAGATGCATCTACGTTCAGTTTGACCCAATCTTCAGGAGGCTTCATCCATCCATGCCGCACAATAGGGCCAGGTCCCAGCCTCTTAGCTCTCATGTAGTTAAGCGACAAAGCCATGATTGCTTGTGATGATCTCAAAGGGTCTTGAATAGTTTCACCATGTGTCGCCCTCCTTCTCTCCCACCAAATATACCAAGTTGCTACAGCAGCTAGATCACATCGACGTACCTCTGGTATAAGGGGCGAACCTGCCGTGTCAAGGAGAAGCGACTCCATAATTGGGGTCCCATGTAGTTCTATCATCGTGGCATTCTCAATGATCTGGGCCATACCCAGTCCCTTCCAAATCTCCTTTGTCCTGGCACATTTGAAAAAGGCATGAGACACACTTTCACAATGAACAGCACACAACGGACACTGACTAGAAACTGGTACATGGCGATTCGCCAGAACGCCCATGCATGGTATTGCCCCCAGCATTGCTCTCCATGAGTGAATTTTAATTTTTGCAGGTGCCTTTAAAGACCATATCGCCTTCCATACCGGGTTCGCTGCAGAGGACCCGAAAAGTTGAGTTCTACGAAGTTTACGACCATGCTGATGATCCCACTCTAGATAGTATGATGACCGGACAGAAAATATTCCGTTTTTATTATGGTGCCACGAAATAAAATCATCCATCATTCCCACCGCCAATGGAATTCTTAATATCCTTTCTGCATCAGCCTCCCAAAAGAGCTCTCTAATTTGTTCCTCATCCCATGTTCGGCTCTCAGCATTAATTAATTCTGACACCTTAGTATAAACAATATTACCTCGCCGAGTCATGATCTTTTTATTTGGGCTGCTAGGAATCCAACAATCATCCCAAATATTAATGTTTTCACCATCACCGACTCTCCAAATATGCCCTCTTTTAAAAGTTTGAAACCCCGACCATATACTTTGCCATGTATAAGAACTACCTTTCTTTAGTTGACAATTCAGAAGATCTCCAGAAGGATAGTATTTGGCTCTTAGTACCTGCGCACAAAGAGAATCCGGTTCTGAGAGTAACCGCCAACATTGTTTAGACAACATTGCCATATTAAAGCTCTCCAAATCTCTAAAGCCCATACCACCTTGCTTCTTTGGAATACACATTTTCCACCACGAAAACCAGTGCATATGCTTTTGTTGATCATCATCTCCCCACCAGAATTGGGACATTGCAGATATTATCCCTTTACAAATCTGTTTGGGAAGCTTGAAAACCGACATGGCATAAACAGGAAGTGATTGGATAACCGCCTTGATTAAAATTTCCTTTCCTCCAAAAGACAACATTTTTTCCTTCCACCCAGCTAACAACTTACATGCCCTATCAATCAGATGTTGAAAACAGTCTGTCCTGTCCACCCCAACCAGCGGGGGTAGACCAAGGTATTTGTCCGAAATTGCCTCAGTCAAAATGTTCAAAATTGAGCACACCTCTACCCTTTTGTCCACTAGGGTACACGGGCTAAAGAAAATACTAGATTTTGCAACACTTACCATTTGGCCTGAAGCTGCACAATACTCATCCAAGGCACTCTTGAGACTATTCGCATTAGCACGATCCGCTTTCATCAATATCAGCGAGTCATCAGCAAATAAAAGGTGTGACACAGAAGGTGCGTTCCTGCATACTCTCACACCTTGGAGGAAACCATGGTTCTCTTGATAAGTAATCAAGCTAGTAAGTCCCTCGGCACAAAGCAAGAATAAATAGGGAGATAAAGGATCTCCTTGTCTCAGTCCACGTGTAGGAGTAAAATAATCTGAGAGAGAATTATTTAACCTGACTTGATAGCGTACAGAAGTAACACAAGCCATGATCAAATCCACCCAACCGGTGTTGAAACCTAGCTGGATCATAATTTGCTTTAGGAAACTCCACTCCACCCTATCATATGCCTTGTGCATATCAAGTTTCACCGCACAAGTGCCATAACTTCCAACTCTCCGATTTTTTATTGCATGATAACTCTCAAAAGCAACCAAGAAATTATCCGAAATAAGTCTTCCTGGAACAAATGCATTCTGCATAGGGGACACTATTTCATGAAGGTAAATCTTCAGTCTTGCAGCAAGTAATTTAGAGATCACCTTATAGACCACATTACATAAACTTATAGGTCTGAACTGAGAAATATGTTCTGGATTTTTAACCTTCGGAATCAATACGATGGTCGTATCATTCCAATGCTCTGGTATGACCCTTTGATTGATTGCTAGTAGCACTTCATCCGTCAGATCTTCTCCAATAACATTCCAAAACTTTTTGTAAAAAACCGCATGTAATCCGTCAGGCCCCGGTGCCTTCAAATCGCCAATATTATACAGAGCTTTTCGTACCTCATCGCGCGTATATTCAGCAGTCAATGCCTCGTTCATAAGATCAGTAACACGCGGCTGCACTTTTCCAATTACCTCAGGGTTCGGTACTTGGACCTCAGAATTGAAAAGATTAGTAAAATACTCAGAAGATATATTCAACATATCGCCTTCACGCTCCACCCAAATTCCAGCGTCATCTTTCAGCCTTTTCACATGATTGTTCTTCCGCCGTTTGGATGCAAAATTGTGAAAGTATGACGTGTTTTGATCACCCGAACGTAACCAATCAATTCGGCCACGCTGGACCCAGTACAGCTCCTCTTTATCCAACAGATCTTCAATTTCAATCTGCAGCTCCTGTTGTTTGCTAAGAGACTCATCATTTATAGGTCCAGACATGATTTCATTTAATTGTTTCTGCAGATCTCGTAACTTGGATCGAGGGCCCTTCAAAACCTCTTTATCCCACCTATGCAAAGACTTATGAACTTCATCAGTAACCTGTGCGAACGACGCGCCTGGCACGGACTTGGCACTGTCCCACGCAGTTTGTACAATTGTATCAACAGATTCTTCTCGTAACCATCGTGCCTCAAATCTCCTAGGTCCCATCGGACCCCTATGTTGTACACCCAAATGATACTCAGTATCGATCACAATAGGCCGATGATCAGAACGATTAAACTCCTCATGTAGCACAGCAATATGAGGGTATAAAGAGGATAATGCCTGATTACCAACTGCACGATCGAGGCGCTCACGTATTCGCCCACGACGCCATGTAAATATGTCTCCAATAAAACCCAGATCATCAAGCAAACAGTCAGACAACACATCTCTGAAGACCTGCATACAGCGTTGAGATCTTGGCACCCCTCCCTCCTTTTCATTGCTGAACAAAATCTCATTAAAATCCCCTCCTAGTAGCCAAGGGAGATTACTCATTTGGTTCAACTCACGAATATAATCCCAAGTCAGATGCTTCCTATCACCACTCGGTTCCCCATATATTCCAGTGCAACGCCAACCAGAAGGTAGAGACTCATCCACCCTGATATCAATATAATTGGAATGTACCTTTGTTGATGTCACATTTAATTCACTATGCCAAAGCATTAGCAAACCACCAGCTCGGCCGTCACTTTCAACCACTTCCATCATGTCAAACTTCAGTCTCCTCATTAGGTTACTAGCTTTAACTTTATTCAAGTGAGTTTCAGAAAGAAAAAGAATGTCTGGCTTTACTCTCTCCACTAAAGCCAGGAGAGCTCTAACTGCCGAGGCCTTTTTCATACCTCGACAGTTATAGAATTGGGTTTTCATTGCTCCCGGACGGACCCCTCTCGGAGGCCCGCCGATCCTAGTGATGAGGAGTCAACTCCGTCCATCTTTGTTCTCTTCGAACGTGCCACGGTACCATCATTTTCAAACTCAGCTAATTCCTTCTCATGTTTTCTGTGATCATATCAGCCGAGCTCCTTGCTAGAGCGACATTATGATCCTCAATGGTCTCATTTTCTTCTAGCATAAACCTCTTTTTAGCACCAGAATCTGATTCCTTCGCCACCATGTCGCTGTCTATTGTTTCCAAGGGACTCGGTGCAAGCTCCTTCAGTCCCTCGTTAGCTAAAACCATATCCTTCACAACAGGAGTTGCATTGTGGCGCCAACTTTTGTGAACATCAAAATAGCCAGTACGTCCAGAACCACGACCACTCGACGGGTCCCTGCCACGACCTCCACGAAATCCACCACGATTTCCAGCAGTCCTCCTCCCATGCCATGTTTCCCAGTCTGCCTTCAGAAAATCTCCCCACTTCAGTTTATCTTCATCATGCTCGCCCGTTCCACACTCTAGATATGTGTGTCCAAGGAAACCACAGGCGCCACAAAATTTAGGAATTTTCTCATATTTGATTTGAAACGCCTCTCTCTGTCCACCACGAGAAAGAGTGACAACGCGAGCAAGAACTTTCCTGACATCCAACTTCACCCTAACACGAACAAAATTACCCACACCGTCAACTGATGTTTCCACCTTCAGGACCTTCCCAACTCTCTTCTCCGTCAGATTCGTGATAAGAGCTTCATTACGGTAACCCACTGGTAGCTTATGAATTTGGATCCATACTGCAATGAAATTCAGATCAATTGATTCCGTAGGAACAAGACCATCGTAAGGTTCAATAATCACCGCGTTTTGTCTGAAGTGCCACGGCCCTCCCTTCTCAACCTTCAGCCAATCTCCCAAACAGAAACATTGTATAGTAAACAGATTATCTTCAAGTGGCGTAAACTTCACCTCCTTAGCAGGGCTCCAAGCAATTTTCATATGTTGCTCAAAAGTTTGCGGGCTAAATACGTTCGCCGTATGAACACGAGCCAAAGCCAGCCACTTGATCCCCTCAATCGGTCCATCAAATTCCTCCTCTAACACCAGATCATCAATCTCATCATCCTCAATTCCAAGTCGCTGAAGCAAATCATCGATCTGATCACCTCCCCGATCGCCTGGAGCGCCGGTCTGACTAGAAGCGCTGGTTTCTGAATTCGTCGCCATCACAATCACGTGTTGAAGCAGCACACAGAGACTTGAGGCTTGAACAGATCACAACCGCGAGATAATAAAGCGAGAAGACAGCAGGAACCTAAAACGGAACGGATAGCCTGACCCGACAGAGTCGGGGACGGAAGCAGACTCCACGCCGGACAGACGCCGGCCGTGGAGGATGGAAATCCCTAGTCGCCGAAACGCTAGGTCAAAGAAAGTCGCCGAGTCGCCGACTTCTACCGTGAATATCCCACGATTGAAAAGTAATATGTTAGTTCAGGTCTCTTTGGTATTTTCCTGCGTGAGATATTAAAAGGGCCAGCTAGTTAGTTTAGTTGGGCTGGTTTTGGCGTAATACCGAACCAGCTTTGAGTCCAATAAAGTGCCTGCGTGCACTATATATAGGATGAACCGGTTATGTATTAGGGCAGACAACGTTTTGAGAGTTAATTGAACCAGAAAATCGCCGATGCTTGGCGGCGGCATATTCTGCGTGTGCTTCTAGTTGAATACCAGTTGATCTGGTGTGTGTTTCCTGGCGAGAAGATTGGAGCGCTGGCATCTAGTCTGCTGCTGATCTTTGAGATCGTCCACGTACTTCCGGCCGGCCGGGTGTGCGTGTTGTTCCGCTTGGTTTGCTGCTACTGCCGGTAACCCAAGCTAGCTAATTCATCTGTATCTGTTTCTGCCTGGTACTAGCTAGTTCAATCGATCAAAGGAAGTTGAGGCGCTAGTGTTACTGTTAGCTGATTTAATAATTGCTGCTGTTGGTTGACGAGAGACAAGGAGTTGAGATATTCCTACACAGTCAATACTAGAATTGTACCGTGAAAAGATCAGCAAACAATTTGCGGCTAGGTACGCCGTATCATCTTGGTATCAGAGCAGGGTTGTTCACGGTGCAGAATTTTTTTCTCTCTCTCAGCTAGTGCTTGTTTGATCTTGTTGCTTTGTCAAGATGTCGCAGCATGAGGATTCTGATCCGGAAGGAGGGGAAATTCCTTTGGGTCCAGAAGTCACTGAAGATCTGCGTGTACACATGATGTCAATCAAAGATGCCAATAAAAAGCTTCGTGCAAAAGTTGTGGATTTGTCTACAAATATTGCGGGCGTCGAGGACAGGCTTAATGAGCGTTTGACAACAAGTGATCGCCAGCGGGATGATTGTTTACGAGTGGTTAACGAGAGCCTTAATCGGTTGACCGCGGTTGTTCAGCGTCTCGAGGCAAGGGATGCACCACGCCGGCAGTCCCGGTCACCAGCGCGCAGCCAAGGCCACTCGGATGGTGATGTTTCTGATTTGTCGGATGCCCGTGCAGGCCAGCAGCCCCGACCACGACGAGGTCTTGAGGGCCGCCATGGTGCTGCTCCACGGCGTAACCCAGGTGGTGAAGCTGCTCGGGAGGATGATGGTATCGGTCGCATAAAGATCACCGTACCGGAGTTCACGGGGCGTTCTGATCCGGAGAAATATTTAGAGTGGGAGATGCGTGTCAATCAAATTTTTGACAACCACAATTTTTCTGAAGAAAAGAAGGTTCGCGTTGCGTCCTTGGAATTTACAGAGTATGCTCTTGTTTGGTGGGATAATCTGAACCGCAATGGAGAGCGCGCTGCAACATGGGTTGACATGAAGCATGTTATGAGAGACAGATTTGTGCCCGCTAGTTACACTCGTCAACTCCATAGTAAATTGCGTCGTCTTGTGCAAGGCGCAAAAAATGTTGATGAGTACTATAAAGAGATGCAAACATTGATGATACGAACAGCGGTACGTGAGTCTGCAGAGGCAACCATGGTACGGCTGTTTGAGGGGCTGAATGAAGATATTCGTGACCGTGTTGATTTGATGCAATACAATGATATTCATGAGTTGATTCACCAAGCTGAGCGCGCTGAACGGTGGGTCCATGAGAAGCAAGCTGCAGGTAGTCGTCCAGCCTACACTAGCGCGCGGCGTGGTTCTTCACATGGTGATGGTGGGTTTAGTGCTAAACCGGCTGTTTCGTACAAGCCGGCAAGTGTTGAGCATAGCAAGATGGCTGCTGCACCTAAGGAAGTCTCTCAAGCTGCATCAAGCACGTCTCATCATAGCCACATTATTTGTCATAAGTGTGGGGGGCGAGGTCACATGATGCGTGAGTGTCCGAATCAGAAGAAAATTTTGCTTGTTGATAATGCATATATTTCAGAATCTGAAGATGAGATGCCTCAATTAGAAGATGCTACTGGTAAGGATGATGGTAAGACCGTGGATTGTTGGCCTGAACTTAATGTGCCAAGTTTGATGGCGCATAAGGTGCAGCATGATGATACGGTTATTGTTGAACCGGGACAACGGAGGAGCATTTTTCAAACTGCATGTACCATCAAGGGTGAAGTATGCAAGCTGATTGTTGATGGTGGTAGTGCAAGCAACATGATTAGCAAGGATGTGGTGGAGTCTCTTTCTTTGCCTACATGGGAGCACCCGAAGCCATACTATATGCAATGGATCAATGGCGTGGGCAAGTTAAAGGTCACCCATAGAGTGAAGGTTCCTTTTTCTGTCGATGGATATGTTGATAAAGTGGAGTGCGACGTTCTGCCATTGCATGTTTGTCATCTCTTATTGGGACGTCCGTGGCAACACGATGTCAATGCACTTCACCATGGACGCATGAACAGGTACACATTTATGCATAAGGGTGAGTTCTATGCTCTTCTTCCCAAAGATGCGAACAATATCAAGTGTACTGTCGAGGTGTTCAAGAAAAAATCGGCAAGGCGTAGGTTGAAACCGAGGACGTTTTCCCTTCAAGGGAGGGAGGATGATGCGGCCTCACCTACAAATATTATCACTTCATCTTTGAAGAAGTATGTGATTCCTGCAAAGCGCAAAACTAGAAAGAAACAACCTACTGGTGTTTACGACGAGGCGGCAACATGTACTTCCATTGAAGATGTTCCTATCCAGCTAATTGCACCAGAGAAGGTAAAGCCTAATTTCAGGACTCCATGCAGCTATATAATGGTGGGCACGATTCAAGTGAAGCTGGCTTGAAAGTGGTGGAAGTTTTCTACTTATTTTATTCCAAGAGTAGTAGTACGTCTTAGCTTGGTTTTTCCTAGTGCGATTGAAAAGTAATATGTTAGTTCAGGTCTCTTTGGTATTTTCCTGCGTGAGATATTAAAAGGGCCAGCTAGTTAGTTTAGTTGGGCTGGTTTTGGCGTAATACCGAACCAGCTTTGAGTCCAATAAAGTGCCTGCGTGCACTATATATAGGATGAACCGGTTATGTATTAGGGCAGACAACGTTTTGAGAGTTAATTGAACCAGAAAATCGCCGATGCTTGGCGGCGGCATATTCTGCGTGTGCTTCTAGTTGAATACCAGTTGATCTGGTGTGTGTTTCCTGGCGAGAAGATTGGAGCGCTGGCATCTAGTCTGCTGCTGATCTTTGAGATCGTCCACGTACTTCCGGCCGGCCGGGTGTGCGTGTTGTTCCGCTTGGTTTGCTGCTACTGCCGGTAACCCAAGCTAGCTAATTCATCTGTATCTGTTTCTGCCTGGTACTAGCTAGTTCAATCGATCAAAGGAAGTTGAGGCGCTAGTGTTACTGTTAGCTGATTTAATAATTGCTGCTGTTGGTTGACGAGAGACAAGGAGTTGAGATATTCCTACACAGTCAATACTAGAATTGTACCGTGAAAAGATCAGCAAACAATTTGCGGCTAGGTACGCCGTATCACCGGATCCAAAATACTCTCCATAAGACATCGTAAGAGATAGACTACCTGGAACCTACATGGCACAACAGCGCAGAGAAGGTGACGCCGTGATTGCTAGGGGCAAACAGCGCTGGGGGATGGGGGTGGTTGCTGGATTTGGGAGAAAAGGGGATCGGGTAAAGAAAGGGAGCGGTGCGGCGAAGTCATCACTCGAGCGACCATGTTCTAGAGGCGTCCCGTACCTCATGGTCAACGCGTTGGATGCGATGGAGTCTGTTCCTGCGGTGGCCGGACGAAGATGTGGTGGCCGCATCCGGATCAGGGGCGGAGGAGGCGGCGACGGTTGTGCTAGGGCGCAGAGAGGAGACCGGGATGGGGAAGAGCGGGTGCAGCCAAAGGTGGGAGATGGGCAAGGGCGCGATGCAGCCACCGGAGATTGCACGGCGTCGGCCGCGCCAAGCGGTGGTGTGAGGCGGCGGCGGCATGGAGAAGGGAGCTTTGCATCGATGTGGGTGATTTGGGGGCCGGCCGGCCGGGGGACATTGACTGGTTCGACCAAGCGCCCCGCGCTTTGGGCCCGAAAATTTTCAGTAAAACTTCCAAGTGCCCCGCGCTTTCGACCCAAAACTTTTCAGTTGCGCGCCCAAGTCTCGTGGTGTCTCGTGGTGTGCTCACTGTGTGCCGCGTGTCAACCTACGCCGACACTTCTTCTGTCTGCAGGAACATCTAAGTTTCTACCGTGGTGTAGTGCATCCTCGTTTCTACCGTGGTGTACTCGTTTCAGCTGGTCGGCCTCTCTTGTCGCCTCGTGGCTGTTCTAGGTCCTCGCCACCGATTTTAGCCGGATTCGAGCTTGGCGCACACAAGGTGTTCGACGCTATTACGACGAGGTATGTTCTATTCCTCATTTTCTATATTTTTGCAAAATATTTTATATTTGCACCATTTGTTGATGGATAATCGATATTTACGTATAAGAGTTGGTTTGAAATATTTTTTTTATGATGATTTATCATTCGAGGAGGAGCTGATGGGATTAAGAGGATATATCATCATTCTCATGATGATGGGGATGGAGAAGAAATAGCCTCTGAACATGGGAGTCTAACCCTCGACCGTGGGATGATTTGTAGGAGGAGGAGGAAAGAAGGCCACCACCGGCTTTTGTTGGTTTTCCACAGTTGTATCCAGAGCCATACTTTCTCCTCTAGGGTCTCGAATTTGTTCCTCGACATTTCGTTGGTGATTCAGGATTATGACACATTCTTCTTTCAAATAAGGAAGTTTGGGGGTTACTTCGACATAACTTTGCAAAGATGACTGTGTCTTTGCACACGATGGCTTATGAAATACATGCTAATGTAATTGATGATTATCATTCAATGGGAGAGAGTAAGGCCATTTTATGCTTGAGGCGATTCACGAAGGAAATTTTCAAGTGCTTTGGGCCACAGTATTTGAGGGCACCCAATGCTCACGACACAAAGAGGCTTCTGGCAATGATTGCATGAACTAGAGGTGGACGAACGAACATGCGGCATGGCGTGGACATTCGACGACCATGTAAAAGATCCAACCATCATCCTTGAGGCCGTTGCAGACCATGAGATATTGTTTGGGCATGCCTATTGTGGAATTCTTGGGTCTTTTAAGGACATCAATGTGCTCAACCTATCACCACTTTTTGCAAGGCAAGCCAACGGAGAAACACCGTGTCCAAATGGGAACAAATACAACATGGGATACTACCTTGCGAATGAAATATATTCACAGTGGGTAACCCTTGCCAACGCTAATTCCCATCCTCCAAGGTAACAAACAATCACACTTTCATGTTTCCATGTCAGTTCTTGGGAAAGGTGATCATGTCATGTGTTTGTAACAATCTAGCTCCTACATTGTAATATAAAAGCCTGCATCATTCGATCTCTCATGTCCAGTCATATCGCTCTTGTATGTGGAGAACAAGATGCTGATTTTTCTTCTCCTAGGACATGTCATTAGCTAGAAAATCCACATCCATGAAGAAAACAGCCAGCTGGGTTTTTATTGGGCCAAATTCAGTCGTGCAGCGATTCCACGGTAGCAATCGCTCGGGCGGCACCGAGCAGTTTCTGTTACGCGGATTAAGTTTTACCCAGTTACCAAGCCGGGCCTTAGATAATCCCATCAGTAGCAGCGCAACCTGGCCGGACTCTTGGGCAACTTTGCTCCGTTGCCCCTGGAGCCCTGGAGAGAATCATACGAGGGAATGAATTGCAGAGAAAGCAAAGAATATATACCAGCTAGCAGCAATTGGATTTGGATGCAACATGCATATATGCTCCATGCACGCGCATAGTACATTCCAGCTGCATGCTTTGCTATGCTACTTTCCTTTATTTAAAGATCAAATCAGCAACTGTAAATTTAATTTAAGGCATCGTTCGATCGACGGAAGGGAGGTTTTGCCACCAGCGGTACGTAAAGCATCACGATTTCACCTCCACCGGCGGTGTGCAACTGTGCAAGAACTAGCCCATATACAGAGATCGAGGCGCGACGCGAGGACGGCCAGCTCCGTCTCCGGCGAAATGGCGCTCAACTACATGGGCGCCGCGGCCATCAACGCGGTGGCCGCGCTGCTGTCCATCCCGGTGATCGCGGCCGGCATCTGGCTCTCCACGCAGGCCGACAACGCGTGCGTCCAGATCCTCCAGTGGCCGCTCGTCGGCCTCGGCGTCGCCGTCCTCATAATCGGCCTGGCCGGCTTCATCGGCGCGTTCTGGCGCCTGCCATGGCTCCTCCTCGCCTACCTCGTCTTCATGCTCCTCCTCATCGCCGCGCTCGCCTGCCTCGCCGTCTTCGTCTTCGTCGCCACCACCGGCACCTCCGGCCGCCCCGTGCCCAGCCGGGCCTTCCTCGAGTACGACCTCGACGACTACTCCGGCTGGCTACGCCGCCGGGTCGACGCGCCGGGGAGGTGGGACGAGATCAAGACGTGCCTGGCCACCACCGCGCCCGTGTGCTCGGACCTCAACCAGACGTACACCGCGCCGCAGGACTTCTTCGGCGCCTGGCTGTCACCGATGCAGTCTGGGTGCTGCAAGCCGCCGACGAGGTGCGGCTACACCTTCGTCAGCGCGACCTCCTGGATCAGCCCTATCGACGCTGGCGCCGACGCCGACTGCGCCGCCTGGAGCAACGACCAGGACATGCTCTGCTACTCCTGCGACTCCTGCAAGGCCGGCCTGCTCCAGAACCTCCGCCGGGAGTGGCGCCGCGCCGACGTCGTCCTCGCCGTCGCCACCGTCGCGCTGCTCGTGGTCTACGCCATGGGCTGCTACGCGTTCCGCACGGCGAGGACGGACGAGCTCTTCCGCCGCTACAGGCAGGGCTATACGTAATTGTACAATGACTAGCAAAATTCCCGTGCGTGCAACGGGTTAAAAAACAAATGTTGACGATGACATCAAATTGATTCTTGAAAATATATTGGATACACAATTGATTTTGTCCTCTTACAGTCTACTATATGTTAAAGGATCCCCTCTCCGGCAGGGTGCCGAGAAGAGGTTCTGTACCCTCCCGAGATAGGATTGACGGCGACGGCGTCTCTGAAACTTTTCGTGGATAATGGCTCGGCTATCTAGGGTTTTGCATCGGGGGGAATAAGTAGGCGAAAGGGCGGCGGCTGACGACCCCCATGGGGCCCACACCACCCTAGGGCGCGCCAGAGGGGGGGCCGCGCCCTGGTGCGTGTGGGGCCCACGTGGCTCCTTTTCGTTGCTCCTTTGGACTTCCTGATGTGTTCTGATAAAATAGGTCCCTCCATGAAGTTTCGTCCAATTCCGAGAATATTTCCTGACTAGCTTTTCTGGAATACAAAAACAGCAGAAAACAGGAACTTACACTTCGGCATCTTGTTAATAGGTTAGTCCCAAAAAATGTATAAACGTGATATAAAGTGGATGCAAAACATTAACAATTGGTATAATATCAGCATGGAACATCAAAAATTATAGATACGTTTGAGACGTATCAAGCATCCCCAAGCTTAGTTCCTGCTCGTACTCGAGTAGGTAAACGATAAAACAAAATAATTTTTGAGGTGACATGCTATCATCATAATCTTGATCATATAATATTGTAAGGCACATGTAAATGAATGAAGTGATCCAAATCAATGGTCTATAGTTTGATACCAAATAGATAATGAGTAAACAATGAATCACACAAGTTAAACTTTTTCATGAATAGTACTTTCGAGACAAGCATCAAAGAGTTTTACATAAGAGTTAACTCATAAAGTAATAGATTCTAATAAAAGGTATTTAATCAACACAAAAGAAGAATTAAGTTTCAGCATTTGCTTCAACTTTCAACATATTTATCTCATGGATATTGTCAACACAAAGCAATATAATAAGTCCAATATGTAGCATATAACAAATGTTGTAACAAAGTTGACACTAGTGTTTGCTTGTGGAAGATAGAAGGAATAGTAAAACTGACTCAACATAAAAGTAAAAGAAAGGCCCTTCGCAGAGGGAAGCAGGGATTAAATCATGTGCTAGAGCTTTTAGGTTTTGAAAAACATATAGAGATTGCATAAAATATTTGACACTCCTCCCAACCTTTGCTAACACAAGCCATGGCTAACCGAATCCTCGGGTGCCTTCCATCAATCACATACCATGGAGGAGTATCTAGTTTTGAGAGGTGTTTGTTAATTGTCAACGAATGGTAGCGGATGAAAACAGTATTCTCCCTGTCAAACAGACTTTTAAGAGCGGCTCCCATTAAGGACATTATTTCTACCAGCAAGGCAGATCATCCCTCTTTCTCTTTGGTTTACACACGCAGGTATTTCACTGTTTGTCATTGCTTACTGATAAATCAGGGCAAAAGTGTGAAGAGAATTAAGCGGTTAAAGTTGTAATTAATTGGGACTGGGCACCCCGTTGCCAGGTCTTTTTGCAAATTATTGGATAAGCGGATGTATATGCCACTAGTCCAGGTGTAAAAGTCCATTTGACAAGTCGAATAAAGAATAACCCACTACTTCCTCATGAGATAGTAAACATTGACACAAAAGGGAATAATAACAATTTTGAATAATTTAAAGGTAGCACATGAAAAATTTACTTGGAGTGGCAAGGAAATACCACATATAGATAGTTATGGTGGACACAAATGGCATGGATTTTGGCTCAAGTATTTGGATGCACGAGAAGCATTCCCTCTCAGTACAGAGTTTAGGCTAGCAAGGTTATGTAAGCAAACAAGAATATCAACCCGTACACCAAGTTTTATATGACAACTATATTGCAAACATTATAAGACTTCATATCGTCTTCCTTGTTAACCAAACCCTTTTAATAGAAAATATCTAGACCTTAGAGATACCACCTATGCAAACCAAATTTAAACAAGCTTTACGGTAGTTCTTCACTAATAAGCTTAACTTACATGATGCAAAAATTTAATCATGATCTACTTGTTAACTCAAAACAATTGACAAGTATCAAGTTATTCAAATTAGTGATCTACAAGATTATGCAAGTTTTTTTCCATTATACCAATTACCACATGCAACATTTTCTGTATCAACCAAACACCAATGAATTTATTTTAACAACTCTTCAAACAAGTATAAGTGAAGCAATAGAGTACTTTCTTTGAAAGAAAGCTAATAGTTCTGACAAGAGATACATGAAAACAAGAGCTAAAAGCTGAACAGCGCTAGATATGAATACTCAACAAATATAAGTGAAGAATAGGAGTATTCTCATGAAAAAGCGGAGCGTGTCTCTCTCCCAATCAAGAATGCTAGGGTCCAGTCAAGCTTATTGAAAATAAAAGTACAATACTGAAAATAAAAACACACAGACGCTCCAAGAAAAGCACATATGATGTGAAAGAATTAAAATATAGTTTCATTAGAGATGACCTGATAATTTTGCCGATGAAGAAGGGATGCTCAAGGCATCCCCAAGCTTAGACGCTTGAGTCTTCTTGAAATATGCTGGGGAGATCCATGGGAGCTCCCCAAGCTTAAGCTCTTCACTCTTCTTTATCCTATTATATCATCCTTCTCACTTGACCCTTGAAAACTTCCGTCACACCAAACTCAAAGCAAATCTCATTAGAGGGTTAGTGCACAATCAAAAATTCACATGTTCTATAAAGACGCAATATAACTTGTTACTTTAAACATTAGCTACTGTCACTGATGTTATGTGAAGCTCTTCCACCCAAAAAAGAATTTCACTCAACACTAGTAAAAGAGAGAATGCAAAATAAAAAGGCATAATCTGTCTAAAACAGAACAGTCCGCAAAGACGAATTTTTTCGAGGCACTTACAACGCTCAGATCGAAAAACTTTGAACTAATGAAAGATTCAGACATTCATAAAGATTACGCACAATTTTCAGATTTAATTAACAATCTGGTGATTTTAGGACTTTCGTACAGTGAACAGCAAAAATCTGTTTCTGCGTAACAATCAAAATTTAGCATCATCTTATCATTAGAGACTACTCTTGGCACAACAATGCGAGAAAATAAAGATACAAAGGAGTTGCTACAGAGGTAAACAAACTCCTTGACTCAAATAAAGAAGAAATGCAGAAATAAAAATAATGGGTTGCCTCCCATAAGCGCTTTTATTTAACGCCTTTTAGCTAGGCACAAAGCATGCATCAAGTATTATCAAGTGAAGAAGCATCCAAAGAGAGGTCGGAAGTTTTCTCAACAATGCATTGTATCTTATCTATGTAGGTTTCAGAATTCCCTTTTTCAATACCTTCAGGCTCATCATATTCATCAAATGGGTTTTCAGGAACAATCCAATCAAAATTCTTTTCTAATGCCTCCTGCATTCCTATAAGCTTAAAAGGTATTGGTATCTTAACTTCCCCCTCACAATTGGTTTCTTTAGTGTACTTAAGCCTCTCTTTTTCAAGTTTTTCAAGTGTATTAACAACATCAATACAATACCCAAGCATCTTATATTTAATAAAAACCTTTCTAGCTTCCCTAGCTACATCACCAAATTCTTTAAGTAAGGTTTCTAAAACAAAATCTTTCTTTTCACCATCTTCCATATCATGAAGTTTTAGAAACATGTGCTGCATTACGTTCATAAGGCTGAGAACGTCTTCTTTTACTCTTGTTAGTAACAGCAATAAGTAAATTCTCCTTAACTTGATTTGGATATGGAAGTGGTTCAACATACTCTTCAATTGTCACAGATGACACTGGATCTACCTGTTTAATAACTTTAGGAACAACAATAGATTGTTTAACAGGTTCAACATAAACTTCAAAACCACTTTGAGGAACACAGATATGCTTAGCAAAACCTTTAGCTATCTCAATCATAACATAAGGATCAAGATTAAAAGTATCACTCAGATTTTTAAACAACATAGAAGTAGAGAAGTTCTCTACACATGAATATGCATAATCAAAATAGGGCTCATTACCTTTATCAAGATCCCAATGACTAGTATTTTCAGAAATAGTCTCCAATAAATTCCATGCTTCTTCTTCTTCTTCTTCTTCTTCAGTATTATTAGTAAAACTTCCACCAGATGAATTATCCAGAATTTCCTTGTGCCTCGACGGTAGCCTCACATAAAAGTTTATCAATATAAGTTTCCTTGTAAGATCATGACAAGGATTCTTGCGAAGGAGTTCTTTTAACCTCTCCCAAGCTTGAGTAATACTCTCTCCCAGATGTGGCCAGAAATTAAATATATAACAGCGGTTCTCATAAGCTTCTTTAGGAGTAAAATATTTAAGAAAGAAAACCTTCCTCAAGATATTCCATTCAATAGCAACCTCTTCATCAAGAGACCTGTACCAATCACGAGCATTACATGATAAAGACAAATATAATAACTTTCTTTTTACCTCATCTTCAGAAATACCAGGAAGTCTAAATAAACCACATATGTCTTCAATTAACTCCATATGTTCACGTGCAGACTTAGTTCCATCACCTGTAAATGGATTTTTCATAACTCTTTTAGCATGACCAACGGGAATTTTAAATCCCACTTTAGGTACCTCAGGCACAGTAGTTTCAACCACTTTAGGAGTAGTGGCATAAGCACTTTCATATAAAGCAAGATGCAGCGAGGTACGATTCATAAATGCCATAGTAACAATGAGATGAAACAGTAAGTAAAATTCAGCTTTTAAGTTTCCTTACCAAACTTCTTACCAATAGCGCTACGCTACCCGGCAACGGCGCCAGAAAAGTATCTTGATGACTCCCAAGTGCAGGAGATCAATTGTAGTACCTTTCGATTAGAAAAGGTTGTCGAACCCACGAGGAGCTGAAGGTATTGGTAAACAAGAATGATAAATAAAACAATGAAAGATGCAAGTGTTTTTGGATTTTTGGTTGTATGGATGCAAGAGAGTAAAAATGCTGAAAATAAATGGTAGCAAGTGAAAGCTCTCAAAGAGAGAAAGCCCAATCCTCTATGTAGCAAGAGGACAAGCTCAAGTGACGTGTAACTTATATGTGTAAAACGTTCCCGAGGGCGGCATGGATATTACTAGGCATAGAGATTTATTAAACAACACGTTGAATATCTTGTCAAGTTTTAATCTTCTTTGGACGGAGCCAACGTTGGGTAAAGCTAAATAAATAAACTAAACCCCTTATGATGGATCATGTGGCCAAGTAAATGACTGCACAAGAATTATTAAGACAAAAGTCCCACCATAGCATTACACTCTAAGGTCCCCGATACTTATGCCCTCATAATGCAACTTCATGACTCGGTCATGGGTTTACGTGTCCCCCCAAGTCTCCCTCAATTCATTACACTACGGTGTTCTCCTATGAGCCCATAAAGGTGAAGTGTTGTGCAGTCGACGTTCACACAACACCATCATAGAATCACATAAAAGATAAACACTTGACAAAATACCAACACATGTCATATATAAATCATTGCCAATTCATCCTATGCCCTCAGGAACATACGGGAACTACTCACAACGTGCAAACATGATGATATTCAGTGGCATAAATGGTACAACACAATCTGAAAATATAACTTCACCTCCAAATAATGACAAGTACTGATCACAAACATAAATAAGAGCACCAGACAAGTATCTAGGGTATAGCAACTCTCAAACTACGAGGGGAACGGAGTGGATCACGGAGATGATGATGGAGATGGTGCTGGTCTTGGTGATGGTGATGATGTAGAGGCCTCCTCTCACGCCAAGGAGGAGAAGTGATGACGATGACGATGATTTCCCCCTCCTCCGGAGCAGCAGGATCTGACCCCCTCGGAAGGGATCAGGAGTTTCGCCGCCGCCGCGACCTCGGATGAACTTGGAAAAATTAGGACGTAGGTTTTTTGCCGAGACGAAGGTCGTGTTAAAAAGCCCCGAGCGAGGAAGTGCTCGAGGCCCCACTTAGTGGGTCCCACGCGGCCAGATTCCTTGGCCACGTGGGCCCCCCTCTTTTGGGCCTCGTGGCTCTTCTCGCTTCGATCTTCTTCCCACAGTCATTCTCCCGATGAAAAACCAGCTGTGCAATTTTCCTTTTCTTATTTGGGTCCCTGTAGCTCCTGAAACATTAAAAACAAGAAAAAGGAGGTTTTCTGCCTCCCAGAAATTAAATTCCAAAAATAGGGACTTTGTATGAAAGTCCCATAAATCATCTAAAACATGTAAAAATAATGATATAACAATGCAAATAACATACTAATATGGTAATATGAGTGGTATAAATGATGATATAAAATGCACGTATCAACTCCCCCAAGCTTAAACCTTGCTCGTCCCGAGTAAGTAAGGACATAGATCATTACATGCATCAATGGAATTATGGTTGATAAATAAATACGAGCATTGTATCATCATCATATTCAATTGTAATAAAAGATTAATGAACTAAAACTCATACACATGAGGGCAACATAAGTAGAAACTCTAGCAATCACCCCTTACTTTTGAAAGCAACTAACCATTATCTGTTGGACAATTGAATCATACTCTTTTTCACATGCTTTTGCTCCTTATGGAAAGCATTACAATATTTTATACTTTGCTAAAATTTAAAGACAAGATAAACTCTCATTGAATAACAAGTTTAAAGAAGACAAATGAAAAGATAGATATAAAATTGTTTCCAACCTTGCTTCACTAGTAACTAGTGCAAACTTTAGTCATGGATATTTCAATCAAGTTCTTATGCTCAACACAACCTTTATCTTTCACTTTCCATGGCTAGCTGAATTTTCAGGTGCCTTCCTTTTCATTCACTTTCCAAGAGCATGAGTATTGAAATATCCATGATTCATTAATTTGCTCAAAAGATACTAGATTATAACAAGAGTGTTTCATATCCTTTTCATTAACCCTTCCTAACTTTTTATCCTACAAGACTATATCTTAACCTTAAACTATTAATTTTCAAGTCATTCTGACTCATTCTCTTTACTTATTTTATAATGAGATAATTCTACAATTGTCCAACATACTCAAGTTAATTAAATTCAAGGCAAGATGTGACTGAAACCTCTAAATATGCCACGCTCATTTGCATGAGTGTTACCCATAAATCTCCAAAACAAGAGAATCATGGATGACACCATACTTTAATATTCATTGATAAACCACAAGATAGGGATACATGATAATGCTCCATGAGCTCACACAAGCCTAAAAGAGATTGATAACTAAACGATGAAAGCAAACTAAACCATGACTAGATAGATATGATAAACTAGTAAAGATAAAGGCTAGGCTAAACTCCCCCAAGCTTGACGTTTTGCTAGAGCTTCCTTATTTCTCTTCCTTCTTAACCTCATAATAATGATCTTCGAGGTCTCCTACGATACTCATCATAAGATTGTAAGCCTTCTCAAACTCGCTTGCAGCTTTTCCCAGTTTCTCCATGAGATTCTTCTCCACCGTCTTCTTGCTAGGCTTCCACTCCGGGCTTGGTACTTTAACCTTCGGGATCTTACAATCCCATTCACCAGGATAGTTCTCTTGGGTGGCACGCTGGAATTCCCTGTCAATAAGAGTAAACACCACGTGAGCTTTCCCTCCGGTGCTCATGCGTGCCGTCTGCCTTTTGTTTCCAAGAGACACGTTCACACTCACACCAGCAACGGAGATAGGAGAAGGTGGTGCTGTTATAATAGGTGCGATGTTGATGAAGGGCTTGTATTCTTTTCTTCCGCTTCCTCCTTCTCCATCTCCTCCTCCTCGGGCTTGTAGTCTTCATCATCCGAGTAATCCTTCCTCTTCCTATTCCTCCTCCATATGGACGTGGGGCTGTTGCCCTCGAGTTCATCATCATCATCATCGTCCATGGAGGAGCATTGGTAGGAATCTCCCGAAGACATAGCTAAAAACCTGACAGGCAGAAACAACAAAAGCAAAGATCGCTCGAGAACGCTCGGTGCGAGATTAGATCAACGAAAAGGGGTATATATTGACGGTTTTAGGTCAAGACGAAGCGTAGGAGACGAAAACGAGACGAAACGGGACTCCGAGGGGCAAAAGGAGTGGGCCCACGCGGCCACAGAATCTAGCCGCGTGGGACCCCCTCTTTTCCTCCTCAGGGCTCCATTCCTTCCAAGTTTCTTGTCCCACACGTTAATTTCCATAAAAAATGACTCCCGTAAAATTTTACGCAATTCCGAGAAACTTTCCAATACAAAAGTTACCTATTATTGATTTTGGGTTTCTGAAACTGCAGAATTCTTCGCAATTACCTCCTCCGGTGTCTGTAAATTCAACTCCTCCACCTTTCCGATGAAGCTCCTTCCTGCAATATAATGTTTAAGGCGTTGTCCATTGACTACATGAGGTTTACCTTTCATATCCCCGTGAAGACGGATAGCTCCTGAACGGTACACCTCCTGTATCACTAATGGTCCCTGCCATTTTGAAGCCAACTTCCCTGCAGAAAAATTGAAACGAGAGTTGTATAATAGAACTTGATCACCTACTTTAAATTCTTTCCTTTTAATTTTCTTGTCATGCCAAATCTTAACTTCTCTTTAAACAATTTGGCACTTTCATAAGCTTCATTTCTCCACTCATCTAGTAGATTTAAATCAAGAATTCTCTTCTCTCCCGCAGTTTTAAAATCAAAGTTCAATTGTTTAATAGCCCATCTAGCTTTATGTTCTAATTCAACAGGTAAATGACAAGCCTTTCCATATACCATTTTATAAGGAGACATTCCCATTGGATTTTTAAAAGCAGTTCTATAAGCCCATAATGCATCGTTAATTTTAAGTGGCCAGTCAGACCTAGACTTATTCACTGTCTTTTCCAAAATGAGTTTAATTTCCCTATTGTTTAATTCAACTTGTCCACTTGTTTGAGGGTGATAAGGAGATGCAATTCTATGGTTAACATCATACTTTGCCAATGTTTTTCTAAGAATACCATGTAAGAAATGAGAACCACCATCAGTAATTAAAAACCTTGGAACACCAAACCTGGGGAAAATGATGTCCTTGAGCATCTTCATTGCCGTGGCATGATCTGCACTTTTGGTTGGAATTGCTTCCACCCACTTTGTAACATAATCCACTGCAACCAAAATATGAGTATGTTTTGTCCTTGGAGTTGGGAAAGGTCCCATAAAGTCAAAACCCCACACATCAAATGGCTCAAGTGGTAAAGAATAGTTCATAGGCATTTCATTTCTCTTACCAATATTTCCTACTCTTTGACATTTATCACAAGATTTAACATATTCAGCACAATCTTTAAACAAAGTAGGCCAATAAAAACCAGATTGTAATACCTTTGCACCTGTACGATCTCCTGCATGATGCCCTCCATAGGGACTGTCATGGCAATCTCTTATAATAGCCTGTTGTTCATGCTCTGGTACACAACGTCTAATAATACCATCCACACCTTTCTTATAAAGGAAAGGATCATCCCAAAAATAATGTCTAAGATCATAAAAGAATTTCTTTCTTTGTTGAAAAGTGAAGTGTGGTGGTAAAACTTTACCAACAATAAAATTTGCATAGTTAGCAAACCATGGAGATGCAACTTTAGCACTAGAAACATTAACATTTGCAAGTTGTTCATTAGCAAAACTATCATTAATAGGAATAGGGTCATCAGGTATATTTTCCATTCTAGAAAGATGATCAGCTACTGGATTATCTTCCCCTTTCCTATCAACAATGTGTAAATCAAATTCTTGCAATAAAAGAACCCATCTTATTAGTCTAGGCTTAGCATCTTTCTTATTCATCAAATATTTAATAGCAGAATGATCAGTATGTATTGTGACTTTGGAATCAGTAATATAAGGCCTAAATTTGTCACAAGCAAATAGCACTGCTAAAAATTCTTTTTCAGTTGTAGCATAATTCCTTTGAGCAACATCAAGTGTTCTACTAGCATAATAAATAACATTCAGCTTCTTATCAACACGTTGGCCCAAAACAGACCCAACAGCATAATGATGATCCCGAAGAGCAAGTCTTGATGCCTGCACAAATAACGGGATTTAGGTTGAGACTCCAAGTGCAGAGTGTATAGTAAGTGGAAGACAGTTTTCCCCACGAGGGGTGACTCGAGGGTTTAATATCGAACTCTCGGGGAATCTGAAGTGGTAGATTTATCTTCTTATCCTTCTTTTGGTTACCTACAAAACAAGGTTAGATGTTTTGGTCCTCAACCTCACCTGTGGTTGTCAAGCACAAGGTGTAAGAATGATATCAGGATAGTTATGCAATGCAAACAAGAAATAAATATGCAATGATGGTGGATGCAATGATAAATGATATTTTTGGGTTTTTAATGATGTATGCAAGATGAAAAGTATTTTTGTATTTTCGGATTTAATGATGGCTGAAAATAGAAAAGTGGTATATGGTGTTGGAAAGGTGTTTCTTATGATTAAAAATGGACTGGGGTTCATGGTTTCACAAATGCACTCTCTCTTTATAAAGTGGTAGACAATGGAACACACAAAGTTAACATATGAGATTGCAACACAGGGTTTGATAACAAGTTACTTAGATATATGGGCATCACGTCCTAACATAGAGATCTTTTGGTTATTAACCTCTCTTATACTCCACCAAGATGCGAACTAAATCATAACACCTCAGTAATTAAGATAACTCAGAGTATAGCATTAAGTATCATGACATGAAGTGAAAATAAGAACATGCTAGATCTAGTCATGGAGTAGTGGCAATGGTCACGCCCACATCCCCGGTAGCATGGTATTTTAGTTTATCCCTAGTGAGGTAACAAAGTAAGGTAAAGATACCAAAGTGGATCGCAGAACTTTCTCTCACGTTCACTGCACTAGCCACCCCCCGTTACTCCAACTAATGCACACGTTCCCCCCACACGCTCTCATAAACATGCTTGATCAAAACAAGTAGACAAGAACGGGGTACATAATATGCATCTATACTCATAACTGAAACAAACATTGCAATCTCAAACATATATTAACTCATAAAGATCCACCACAAAGGTATTACAACGGTGACCGTAATCATGTTCAGCAGCTCATACGGTGCTAATTAGTGAAGCTCAAGAGAGGAGAGATACATAAGTTACTTCCACAAACCCATAGTCCAGAGGTGGACTACTCCCTCTTCATCATGGAGACGGTGGAGAAGTCGATGGAGAAGATGGAGACCACGCCGGCAGCGCCCCGCCGGAGTTTTCCCCCTCCAATCTGCAGCTCCTGATCTCCGTTTCGGTGTTTCTGTGTTTGTGCGGCGCTCCTTCCAGAGAACGTCGGGGGACCTTTTTTATAGGCGTTTTTAGGTCAAGACGATGTCGGTGGAGCGAAGATCGACGGCAACGGAGCCACGAGGCCCAAACGGGTGGGTCCCACGCGGCCACAGTACCTGGCCGCGTGGGCCACCGTTTGGCCCTCGGGCCTCCGTTTGCTCGCTTCCTTTTTCCGTAGTCCTTCTTCCTTCCAAATATTGACGCCCGTAAATTTCCAGGTGATTTCGTTGACGTTTGGGTCCCTGAAACATTAAAATAAAAAACGGGTTTTCTGCCTGTGCAGGGTTAATTCCATAAAAATAGGAAATATAAGATATTCCAAAATCATGATAAAACATTGATATAACCCTTATATGATGCAAATATGATTGGAATATAAGCAATTAAAGTGCAAAGTTCATGTATGCATTTTACATGCATCAACATCCCCAAGCTTAATCCATGCTCGTCCTCGAGTATGAAGATGATAAAACTAACATGGACTTTGCAATTTAATACTTAACAATGGATATCAAAGATGATTACTATTGCTACATATAGTCAAATGATTCATTCTTCAAAGGAGTAGCAATATGCAAATAGTTTATGAAGTGATATCAAGTATTCAAGACAAGGATGTTCATTGATAGTTCACAAAGTGTAACATGTAGCAAGTAATATGGAACACATGTATGCATAATGATAAGTAGAACATCCTACAATGGTCATAGAGTGTAGATGAAAATCTGAATATGATAGGTGTACACTTTGGAAAGATGTATATGTGAGTAGAGGTAAAGCATGCATAAGTTTCATCCAACTTCCAAACTCTTCTACTTAAGTTAATGATTGCAATAAGGTATTCATTGGTGTCAAGCTCTCATTGCCCCTATCATAGCATCTTGAATGATTAAGGTTAAAGTGAAAGCAAATATGAGTAGTGTGCTTGATAAAGTAAAGGTTGATGTCTCATGCCCCTTGAATACAAGTACTACACCATGATTACTCAACTTAGGAAACAAAGCAAGTTCAAGTTATATCATTGTAAGTAATAATAGTATCATCAAGAGCGTCAACTGGGGTACCTCTTGTCCCAGATATGGAACAAGCCCATATCAAAATGACAAGACAAACAAACAAAATGAACAATCTCAACACCCTTTTTATTTACCATTTGGAATAGTTTTTTATTGCAAGGTGTATCACAGAAGGTTCACCATGTAAGTAAATTTCCACCATGAATGATGCATGGCTTAGATTAGCGGCCCAGGCGTCTCTCTAACCATTTATACAAACTCATTTAAACTACTTCATTTCCACCTCATTTCACCATGATAGCATCCATAACAAAAGTACATGATATCAACTAAATGAGATGAAGAGCATGTTGAAAGCTTGCATGTGACAGCACATATGGGCTAACTCCAACCTCGAACATTTATCAAGCCACTAGCATCATAATCTTAATCACAATGGGTCATGTTTTATTATGCAATAGAAAATGTGCATCAAGTTCGTGAGAGCTATATAACCAATTTTTCCATTGCAATCAATAACATAAACATTTTCATTCAGAGGTAAGATAACACAAAACATGTTAAACATACTCGGAATAGCATAAAGCCAATAGGTAGATATGGTGGACTCACTGGAATAACTTTGGTTGAAGGTGTTGGAAACAAGTTTTTGCTTGTTGGAGTTTTTGGGCTAGCAAAAGGGAGAAAGTTGACCATCTAGATGCATGCATGAGTGTCCATAGAACTAACTAATCCATGTTAAACCAAGTGAAATAACAATCAGCACCAAAACATGAATAAGTGATAGCTCTACAAAAAGAATTTGCAAACTATTACTCATAAACAAGCTCATGAATCATGCAACTATATGTATCATTAAAAATCAAGTCAAACATCCCTTTTCCCAATCTTATAAAAGCATCCAACATATTTCAACCCATATTTCCAGTAGCTCTCTCATATATAATTGATAGTGTGGTGGTCTCTCAAGACTCAAACAAAAAAAAAAACGACGCTCCAAGTTTATGCGATAAAGTGTTTCGATCGAAAAACAGAAGTTGGACGTGTGCAAACCGAGAGTGTGTAGGTCCAGTGGGGTTGTCTTCACATCCCCAAGCTTATGGTCTTCACCATCCTTGGATAGCTCTTGGTGCATCTCCTCCAATCCCTGTGAAAAAACTTCAAAACACCGTTTCTCCCATCTCTTTTCTGTGGGGTGCATTAATAGTGATAAACAAATAGGTTCCTTGCTGCATATAATCCTTGAACAAAAATTCATATGACATGTCCAGAAAGTGTATAATGTTGTATGCCTACTCATAAACTCAATTGGATCAAAAAGATTCAACTTAAAAGCTCAAAGCATGCATCAAACAAAATGGGACAGAATCTGTCCAGAAAAACAGCAGCAGCAAAACGTATTTTTCTACCCTACCAAACTTTCTCGAAAAATTCCGAAAAAATTCATGCATACAGAGGATGAAAAGTTGCAACTACAGTTCAAATATGAGCTCATTCGGAGTTACAGAATAAGAATTAAAAATCATACCGTGCACTGATTCGTGCAGGAATAAAATCTCCGAACTATAAGCAACTTTTTCAAACCAAAAAGGGTAAAACTTGGCACTTTATTAAAAACTCCAGAACCTAACTAGACACAAAATCTCTTGTTACAGCAAGAGGACACAAAGAAAAATCACACACAAAAATAACCGGGTTGCCTCCCGCAAAGCGCTTTCTTTATAGCCATATAGCTAGGCTTCTTACTTGTTGTTTTATTGTGACGAAGCTCATGAGGGAGCTTGAACTTTGATGGTTCCCTCTTCCTTGGAAAGTGTTCCATGCACTTCTTGTGTGGAAACTGAAACTTTACATTCCCTTCCTTTGAATCAATGATAGCACCTGTGGTACGAAGAAAAGGTCTTCCAAGAATAATAGGACTAGAGGTTTTATTCCCCATGTCCATGATTAGAAAATCCACAGGCACAAAAGTCATATGTAACTCTACCATAACATCACTTACTTTTCCCAAAGCATGTTTAATAGAGTCATCAGCAAGTGCTAGTTCAATAGAGCATTTTTCAAGATTTTTCAATTCAAGCACTTCATATAGTTCTTTAGATAAAACAGAGACACTAGATCCTAGATCAAGTATGGCATGGTGTGTCTCTTTTCCAATAGTTACTAGTACCTTAGGTATCCACATATCCCCAAGCTTAGGTGGTATCATAGCCTCTTGGTTGTACCTAGCAATCTTTTCTTTCAAGACATGATTAGCAATATAAGAACCAAAACCTGCTTGGTTAGTGTTGATGGAAGGATCACTTGCAAATTTTTGTAAGATAGATATTAATTCATGCAAGCTACAATTTTCTAAGTCAAGCAAAGGATCCTTGACTTCATTAAGCATTTTAACTTCCTCAATCTTCTTCTCCTTTTTAACCCATACTTGTTGCTTAACAGGGGGTGCTTCCCCACTTATAGTCTTTTTCTTGACATGGATAGAATTGACCAGTTTATGTGCCCAAAAAATGGGATAATATTTTCTAAGGAATGCCTTTTCTAGTTTTCTCCAAGTTTTAGCTATAGCAAGAGGTAATGAATACACCCACTCTTTTGCCTCTCCCTTTAGCGAAAAAGGGAATAATTTTGACATCACGCTATCAGGTTCCTTAAAGTTTTGTGCCACACAAATGCCGGTAAAAATGTTAAGATGCCCAAGACCATCTTCCCATCCTTTACCACCAAATTGTTTCCTAGTTATCGAGTGTAATAAACCATAACTCACTCTATAACTATCAGTTTTTATCTCAGGTGTGGCAATAGCTCTCGTGATAAATTGATCATTAGGAGTGTTTGTGTAGTCACACAGCTTAGTTCTCTCTCCATTTTAGCAAGTTTTTTTTTGGTATTTTTAATTTTTTATGCAAAACTGAAATAAATATGATATGATATGCAATGACACTAACAAAACAAATAAATTGCTTTGTAAGTAAAGATGGATAAGATGGTGCTCACGTAGGTGCAACCTCCCCAAGCTTAGGTGTTAGCACAAGTTGGTGACGTTGACTTTGTTGTGAGATGAATGCGATGATGCACACCCTTGGATAAATCTCTCAGCTACGATTCCCCGGCAACGGCGCCAGAAAACGTCTTGATGATCCCGAAGAGCAAGTCTTGATGCCTGCACAAATAACGGGATTTAGGTTGAGACTCCAAGTACAGAGTGTATAGTAAAGTGGAAGACAGTTTTCCCCACGAGGGGTGACTCGAGGGTTTAATATCGAACTCTCGGGGAATCTGAAGTGGTAGATTTATCTTCTTATCCTTCTTTTGGTTACCTACAAAACAAGGTTAGATGTTTTGGTCCTCAACCTCACCTGTGGTTGTCAAGCACAAGGTGTAAGAATGATATCAGGATAGTTATGCAATGCAAACCGGAAATAAATATGCAATGATGGTGGATGCAATGATAAATGATATTTTTGGGTTTTTAAATGATGTATGCAAGATGAAAAGTATTTTTGTATTTTCGGATTTAATGATGGCTGAAAATAGAAAAGTGGTATATGGTGTTGGAAAGGTGTTTCTTATGATTAAAAATGGACTGGGGTTCATGGTTTCACAAATGCACTCTCTCTTTATAAAGTGGTAGACAATGGAACACACAAAGTTAACATATGAGATTGCAACACAGGGTTTGATAACAAGTTACTTAGATATATGGGCATCACGTCCTAACATAGATCTTTTGGTTATTAACCTCTCTTATACTCCACCAAGATGCGAACTAAATCATAACACCTTAGTAATTAAGATAACTCAGAGTATAGCAATAAGTATCATGACATGAAGTGAAAATAAGAACATGCTAGATCTAGTCATGGAGTAGTGGCAATGGTCACGCCCACATCCCCGGTAGCATGGTATTTTAGTTTATCCCTAGTGAGGTAACAAAGTAAGGTAAAGATACCAAAGTGGATCGCAGAACTTTCTCTCACGTTCACTGCACTAGCCACCCCCCGTTACTCCAACTAATGCACACGTTCCCCCTCACACGCTCTCATAAACATGCTTGATCAAAACAAGTAAACAAGAACGGGGTACATAATATGCATCTATACTCATAACTGAAACAAACATTGCAATCTCAAACATATATTAACTCATAAAGATCCACCACAAAGGTATTACAAATATGACCGTAATCATGTTCAGCAGCTCATACGGTACTAATTAGTGAAGCTCAAGAGAGGAGAGATACATAAGTTACTTCCACAAACCCATAGTCCAGAGGTGGACTACTCCCTCTTCATCATGGAGACGGTGGAGAAGTCGATGGAGAAGATGGAGACCACGCCGGCAGCGCCCCGCCGGAGTTTTCCCCCTCCAATCTGCAGCTCCTGATCTCCGTTTCGGTGTTTCTGTGTTTGTGCGGCGCTCCTTCCAGAGAACGACGGGGGACCTTTTTTATTGGCGTTTTTAGGTCAAGACTATGTCGGTGGAGCGAAGATCGACGGCAACGGAGCCACGAGGGCTGAACGGGTGGGTCCCACGCGGCCACAGTACCTGGCCGCGTGGGCCATGCTCGTTTGGCCCTCGGGCCTCCGTTTGCTCGCTTCCTTTTTCCGTAGTCCTTCTTCCTTCCAAATATTGACGCCCGTAAATTTCCAGGTGATTTCGTTGACGTTTGGGTCTCTGAAACATTAAAATAAGAAAACGGGGTTTTCTGCCTGCGCAGGGTTAATTCCATAAAAATAGGAAATCATTAAGATATTTCCAAAATCATGATAAAACATTGATATAACCCTTATATGATGCAAATATGATTGGAATATAAGCAATTAAAGTGCAAAGTTCATGTATGCATTTTACATGCATCACATAATCACTAGCATCACACATAATTTCAAAAGGCAAACTCCAATCAGGGGTTGAATAATAGGAGCACTTATTAAAGCATTCTTCAAAATATTAAAGGATTCAATACAATCATCATTAAAAGAGAAAGGAACATCCTTTTGCAAAAGATTAGTTAGAGGTTTTGATATTTTGGAGAAATCTTTAATAAACCTACGATAAAAACCTGCATGTCCAAGAAAACTTCTTATACCTTTGATGTCCCTTGGGTATGGCAACTTTTCAATAGCTTCTATCTTCGCTGGGTCAACTTCTATTCCTCTTCCAGAAATCCGATGCAAAAGGACAATACCCTCAGTAACCATGAAGTGACACTTTTCCCAATTAAGAACTAAGTGTTGGTCTTCACAACGCTGCAAAACTTTGTTAAGGTTGAACAAGCAATTATCGAAAGAAGTACCATACACAGAAAATTCATCCATAAAAACTTCCATTATCTTTTCAATATAATCAGCAAATATAGCATTCATGCATCTTTGAAAGTAGCAGGAGCATTGCACAAACCGAATGGCATTGTCCTATAAGCAAATGTACCAAAGGGCAAGTAAAAGTGGTCTTTTCTTGATCATCCTTATGGACAGGAATTTGTGAGAAACCTGAATAACCATCTAAATAGCAAAAGTGAGAGTGTTTAGATAACCTTTCTAACATTTGATCAATAAATGGCAATGGGTAATGATCTTTACGAGTTGCTTTATTTAACTTCCTGAAATCAATACACATCCTATAACCAACAACACTACGTTGAGCCACAAGTTCATCCTCGTCATTTGGAACAACAGTCATTCCACCCTTTTTAGGAACACAATGAACAGGACTAACCCACTTACTATCAGCTATGGGATAAATGATACCAGCTTCAATAAGTCTTATTACCTCTTTCCTTACCACTTCTTTCATTTTTGGATGGAGACGTTGTTGATAATCAACAACAGGTTTTGCATCCTCCTCCAAATTAATTTTATGCATACATAGAGCTGGGCTTATACCTTTAAGATCATCAAGAGAGTATCCAATGGCTGGTCGGTGAGCTTTAAGCACATCAAGTAATTTTCTTCTTCTTCAGCTGAAAGGTTAGCACTAATAATGACAGGATATATGCTCTTCTCATCCAAGTATGCATATTTAAGATTTTCAGGCAAAGGTTTTAATTCAAAACTAGGATCCCCTTTAGGTGGTGGTAGCACTCCTAAATTATCAGGTGGGATATGCAATTGTAATTGTGGGGGTTGTTGCCATAATATTTGTTCTAAACATCCTTTTCTTCATCATTAAATGGCTCATCTTGATTAAGCATATAACGTTCTACCACGTCGATGAAGCTACAGCTATATGAGCAAGAGTTTCAATTACATCTTCAGAAATTGGCTCTTTCTTTGAATGTTTATCAGCAAATTTAGAAAAGTTGAATTCAAGTTTTTCTCCAGCACATTTAATAAACACTTTCTCTTTAGGCAAATTAATTTCAGCACCAACAGTGTGTAAGAAAGGTCTACCAAAAATAATAGGACAAAAAGAATCTTGAGGACAACCAAGCACAATAAAATCAGCAGGATATTTTATTTTGCCAACCAATACTTCAACATCTCTAACAATTCCAAATGGACTAATATAATCTTTATTAGCAAGTTGAATTGTCATACCTGTCTCTTCCATAACGATAGGATCAATATCAGGCTTGATTTCAAGATAAAGAGAATATGGAATGACACTAATACTTGCTCCAATATCACACAAACCATGATAACTTGAAGTCCCAATAGAGCATGATATAACAGGCTTACCAACCTTAGCCGAATTACCTTTAATAACTTTAGTAGCATCTTCACATAAATAAACATCAACAGGGTCTTCTTCATTTAATTGTTTGATAATTGAAATTTGACTGTTGACTTCCACCTGTTCATAAGGCTGAGAACATCTTCTTTTACTCTTGTTAGTAACAACAATAAGTAAATTCTCCTTAACTTGGTTTGGATATGGAGTGGTTCAACATACTCTTCAATTGTCACAGATGACACTGGTTCTACCTGTTTAATAACTTTAGGAACAACAATAGATTGTTTAACAGGTTCAACATAAACTTCAAAACCACTTTGAGGAACACAGATATGCTTAGCAAAACCTTTAGCTATCTCAATTATAACATAAGGATCAAGATTAAAAGTATCACTCAGATTTTTAAACAACATAGAAGTAGAGAAGTTCTCTACACATGAATATCCATAATCAAAATAGGGCTCATTACCTTTATCAAGATCCCAATGACTAGTATTTTCAGAAATAGTCTCCAATAAATTCCATGCTTCTTCTTCAGTATTATTAGTAAAACTTCCACCAGATGAATTATCCAGAATTTTCTTGTGCCTCGACGGTAGCCTCACATAAAAGTTTATCAATATAAGTTTCCTTGTAAGATCATGACAAGGATTCTTGCGAAGGAGTTCCTTTAACCTCCCCAAGCTTGAGTAATACTCTCTCCCAGATGTGGCCAGAAATTAAATATATAGCAGCGGTTCTCATAAGCTTCTTTAGGAGTAAAATATTTAAGAAAGAAAACCTTCCTCAAGATATTCCATTCAATAGCAACCTCTTCATCAAGAGACCCGTACCAATCACGAGCATTACCAGATAAAGACAAATATGACAACTTCTTTTTACCTGATCTTCAGAAATACCAGGAAGTCTAAATAAACTACATATGTCTTCAATTAACTCCATATGTTCACGTGCAGACTTAGTTCCATCACCTGTAAATGGATTTTTCATAACTCTTTTAACATGACCAACGGGAATTTTAAATCCCACTTTAGGTACCTCAGGCACAGTAGTTTCAACCACTTTAGGAGTAGTGGCATAAGCACTTTCATATAAAGCAAGATGCAGCGAGGTACGATTCATAAATGCCATAGTAACAATGAGATGAAACAGTAAGTAAAATTCAGCTTTCAAGTTTCCTTACCAAACTTCTTACCAATAGCGCTACGCTCCCCGGCAACGGCGCCAGAAAAGTATCTTGATGACTCCCAAGTGCAGGAGATCAATTGTAGTACCTTTCGATTAGAAAAGGTTGTCGAACCCACGAGGAGCTGAAGGTATTGGTAAACAAGAATGATAAATAAAACAATGAAAGATGCAAGTGTTTTTGGGATTTTTGGTTGTATGGATGCAAGAGAGTAAAAATGCTGAAAATAAATGGTAGCAAGTGAAAGCTCTCAAAGAGAGAAAGCCCAATCCTCTATGTGCAAGAGGACAAGCTCAAGTGACGTGTAACTTATATGTGGAAAACGTTCCCGAGGGCGGCATGGATATTACTAGGCATAGAGATTTATTAAACAACACGTTGAATATCTTGTCAAGTTTTAATCTTCTTTGGACGGAGCCAACGTTAGGTAAAGCTAAATAAATAAACTAAACCCCTTATGATGGATCATGTGGCCAAGTAAATGACTGCACAAGAATTATTAAGACAAAAGTCCCACCATAGCATTACACTCTAAGGTCCCCGATACTAATACCCTCATAATGCAACTTCATGACTCGGTCAGGTTTACGTGTCCCCCCAAGTCTCCCTCAATTCATTACACTACGGTGTTCTCCTATGAGCCCATAAAGGTGAAGTGTTGTGCAGTCGACGTTCGCACAACACCATCATAGAATCACATAAAAGATAAACACTTGACAAAATACCAACACATGTCATATATAAATCATTGCCAATTCATCCTATGCCCTCAGGAACATACGGGAACTACTCACAACGTGCAAACATGATGATATTCAGTGGCATAAATGGTACAACACAATCTGAAAATATAACTTCACCTCCAAATAATGACAAGTACTCGATCACAAACATGAATAGAGCACAAGACAAGTATCTAGGGTATAGCAACTCTCAAACTACGAGGGGAACGGAGTGGATCACGGAGATGATGATGGAGATGGTGCTGGTCTTGGTGATGGTGATGATGTAGAGGCCTCCTCTCACGCCAAGGAGGAGAAGTGATGACGATGACGATGATTTCCCCCCTCCGGAGCAGCAGGATCTGACCCCCCTCGGAGGGGATCAGGAGTTTCGCCGCCGCCGCGACCTCGGATGGACTTGGAAAAATTAGGGCGTAGGTTTTTTGCCGAGACGAAGGTCGTGATAAAAAGCCCCGAGCGAGGAAGTGCTCGAGGCCCCACTTAGTGGGTCCCACGCGGCCAGATTCCTTGGCCACGTGGGCCCCCCTCTTTTGGGTCTCGTGGCTCTTCTCGCTTCGATCTTCTTCCCACAGTCATTCTCCCGATGAAAAACCAGCTGTGCAATTTTCCTTTTCTTATTTGGGTCCCTGTAGCTCCTGAAACATTAAAAACAAGAAAAAGGAGGTTTTCTGCCTCCCAGAAATTAAATTCCAAAAATAGGGACTTTGTATGAAAGTCCCATAAATCATCTAAAACATGTAAAAATAATGATATAACAATGCAAATAACATACTAATATGGTAATATGAGTGGTATAAATGATGATATAAAATGCACGTATCAGATGCAAGTAACTAATTTTTTTGTGTTTTTGATAATTGAAAGCAAACAAGATAAAATAAAATAAACTAAGCAAGACAAAAACAAAGTAAATAGATTGGAAGCGTGAAACTCCCCTTGCAGAAATGCTCTTGCTCCCCGGCAACGGCGCCAGAAAGTTTGTTGCTTGGCGTGCAGTACATGTTCGTTGGGATACCCCAAGAGGAAGGTATGATGCAGTTCAGCAGCAAGTTTTCCCTCAGTATGAAACCAAGGTTTAATCGAACCAGTAGGAGCAGTAGCGTTTCTGAAGGTTGTCAACGGCGAAATATGATGCGACGCAACACCAGGGAATCCGGCGCTGCCGTGGAACCTGCACACAACACAATCAAACTACTTTGCCCCAACGAAACAGTGAGGTTGTCAATCTCACCGGCTTGCTGAAAACAAAGGATTAAACGTATGGTGTGGAAAATGATGTTTAATTGCAGAAAATGAAAGAGAACAATGTTTGCAGTTTGTGCTTGTTTAATCAATGTAAAAGAATGGACCGGGGTCCACAGTTCACTAGTTGTGTCTCTCCATAAAAGATAACTAACATGGTGGGTGAACAAATTACAGCTGGGCAATTGACAAAATATTGAGCGCATGACAATGCATATATATGACATGATGATTACTATGATATTTAATTGGGCATTACGACAAAATATATAGACCGTTATCCAACAACATCTATGACTAATAATCCACCGCCAGGTTGTCATCCGAGTCCCCCGTTGGTATTAAGTTGCAAGCAACGGATAATTGCATTAAGTAAAGTGCGTAATGTAAACAAGTACATATGACCGTGGACATAGCATTGTTAGGTTACCCCTAGTGGCAACAGCACATCCGCAATCTTAGAAGTTGCTGTCACTCTCCCAGATTACCGGAGGCATGAACCCACTATCTAGCATAAATATTCCCTCTTGGAGTTACAAGCATCTACTTGGCCAAAGCATCTACTAGTAACGGAAAGCATGCAAGATCATAAATAACATAGGGCATAGATTGATATTCAACTTGACATAATATTCAATATTCATTGGATCCCAGCAAACACAACATGTAGCATTACAATAAGATGATCTTGATCATGTTAGGCAGCTCACAAGATCTAAACATGATGGCATAAAGTGGAGAGACAACCATCTAGCTACTGCTATGGACCCGTAGTCCAAGGATGAACTACTCACGCATCACTCCGGAGGCAGGCATGGTGATGTAGAGACCTCCGGTGATGATTCCCCTCTCCGGCAGGGTGCCGGGAAGAGGTTCTGGACCCTCCCGAGCTAGGGTTGACGGCGGCGGCGTCTCTGGAACTTTTCGTGGATAATGGCTCGGGTATCTAGGGTTTTTGCATCGGGGGGAATAAGTAGGCGAAAGGGCGGCGGCTGACGACCCCCGTGGGGCCCACACCACCCTAGGGCGCGCTAGAGGGGGGGGGACGCGCCCTGGGTGCGTGTGGGGCCCACATGGCTCCTCTTCGTTGCTCCTTTGGACTTCCTGGCGTGTTCTGATAAAATAGGTCCCTCCGTGAAGTTTCGTCCAATTCCGAGAATATTTCCTGACTAGCTTTTCTGGAATACAAAAACAGCAAAAAACAGGAACTGGCACTTCGGCATCTTGTTAATAGGTTAGTCCAAAAAAATGTATAAAAGTGATATAAAGTGGATGCAAAACATGTAACAATTGGTATAATATCAGCATGGAACATAAAAAATTATAGATACGTTTGAGACGTATCACCCGCCCTCTCCCTCTCTGTCCCTGGAGGCTACCGCCGAACAAGCCCGCGTGGCGCAGGTGAAGGGGGCGGCGGGGCTCTACCGCTCGCGAGCCTCCGGCGCAGCTCCAGGAGGCGGCTGGGCCGGGCCTCCGCATCTGCCCCGCCACCTTCGCCTCCGTCCCGGCGTGCTCCCATGCGCCGGCGCGCTTCGTCCGCCGGATCCAAAGTGGTGTCTGCTCCGACGCCGGCCCACGCTGCGTCCCTGGCCCCCAGCCACCGCCGGCGTGGTTTGTGGCGGCGGCGTCCCCCCCGCGTTCGGCTTGGCGGTTTGGTGATGTTGCGGCGCGATATGCCCGGCTGTGCTCCCTAGCACGGCTGCTTGCAGCGGCGTGCCCCCGGCGCGATCTGGGCCCGGATTGGGTTGGGCGGGCTTCTGCTGCCGCTGCTTCCCGTGCGTGGCCGTCTGCCTCTGTCCCGGTCGACGCCCCTCTGTGGTTGTGCTGCTGGACGGTACGTGCGACGGCATGCAGCCTCCCTCCCGCCGAGCAAGGGCCCCTTCACTGCCCCTGGTGGTGCGGCGGTGGTGATGTCGACTCTCCTGATGCGTCTTGGGAGACACTACTAGGCAAAAGCCTATGGACAACGGCACGTTCGGGTGTTGTGCTCCTCCCTGGAGGTGTCTTCTTGCTTGACAAGCTTGTGTTTCTCTCGTCGGTGCTCCGGGAGTAATCCCCGATCCTTCCCGGATCAGGCGATGGCGTCACCTCTGCGTTGTTCTTCCTCCTTGGAGGCATTGCCTTGGAGCATGACACGCATCGGGCATCATTTGCCTCTTGCCTTCCTGCTAGACCTTGGCTCGTATCCTTGCGGGATTGGGCTGTAGTCTCTGAAGGGGATCGTGTGCTGAAAACAAAAAATTTCCTAACAACGATAACCGAAATAGCCAGGATCTATTACTATGCAGATATAAAATAACGAAGGGAACTGTTTACATACCCTTGTAGACCGTAAGCGTCGACGATCGAGAGATCTGTTTTGATGATGACGCGTGATGAAGATGGGCGGCGAAGACGATAGCGGCGCCGACCTCAAGGTCGTGTAGACGAACCTCTCCAAGTGCCACACGTGCAGCACCTCGTAGCTCTACACACGTACGGTGTAGACGATGACCTCCGGGCTCCGATCCAGCCGAGCAGCGGAAGCAGAAGACTTGGACCCAGCAGCACGGCTATGTGCGTATGGTGGAGAGAACTCTCTCAACCCGTGCGTAGCCCCAACTTAAACGGATGAGAGAAAGAGAGAGGATGGTGCAATTTTCCAAGGCATGGGGGCATCCCTTTATAACGGAGGAGGAGGGGTGTGACCCTTGGTGGCTAAGCCATGTGGGACTAAACCTCACATGGCACCACGTCCCAAATAGGTGCGCCGGCCCTAGGTGGGCCAAATTTCCCCCCTATGGGCCTTTTCCCTTTGGTCAAGGCCCATTTAGGAGGGCTGCCCTTTAAAATTCTGAAAATAATTAGAATAAAATAGATTTAACTATTAATTACACTAATTAATATTAAATACATTTTATCTAATTTATTACGGCTCCGAAAACCATTTCGTCGGCCCCCGAACTCCGTCGGATATGTCCCGGAACCAATCCAGAACCCTTCTCTATTTTCTCTTCGATATCCAATCTTATTTAAAACGTCGCCTACCCTTAAGTGTGCCACCCTACGGTTCGGGATCACTCTAGATATGATCGAGACCCGTTCTCCGATCAATGACTAACAGCGGGGTCTGGATACCCATGATAGCCCCTGTGCGTCCACGAATATCTTTTTCGTTTGAACCTTAGACGTCAAGTCTCAAACCTTTTGCCTGGTGATACTTAGTCTTGTCCGAGACTCGATCTCAGGCATCGCGATACCTAGCTCGATCTCGTTACCAACAATACTATCTTTACTTGTCTGTGATATTACATCCTCGTGACCTAGTCACATGCTTGCAAGCACAGTGATGCAATCTCACCGAGTGGGACCAGAGTATCTATCCTGCTATGCGGATTGGCAAATCCCGCTCTTGATCATACGCCTCAACATATTTCCTTCGGATACGCGAGAGGGACACCTTTATTGTCACCCTATGTAAGGAGTGAGTTTGATGCAATCAAAATACCTTCCAAAAATATCAATTAAATATGATCTCACGGTCGAAGGCGTGAATACTATGTCCTATATATATTGGGTGTGCGTCCATCTCATCATTCACCTAATCATATGATTCCATTATCAATTGACGTCCAAGTCCATGATTAGGAAATCTTGATCATCTGTTGATCTCAATGGACTAGTAAAGAGGCTACTAGGTACCTGGTTGTTTACATACCACCCGTGTATTAATGTTTATGCTTAATATAGTTATAGCATGGTATAAAACATATTATGAACAATCGAGATATGACAAATAAATATCTTTATAAATTGCCTCTAGGGCATATCTCCTTCAGTCTCGGTGTCCCCGGTGGAGCCCCATGGATATTCTGGGTGGCCTCGGCATGCGTTGCTCTTTGACCACGGGGTCGGCACACCGGTGTCGTCGCCCCAGTCGCAGGTATCCGACACCCTTCGACTGTGCTTGGTCTCGGCGGCGCAGCGTCCTTTGGCTACGCCGACGGCACACCGGTGTCGTCGCACAGACTCGGCTATCCGGCGCCCTTCGTCTGTGCCAGTGACGTCCCTCGGCGTGCTCCTGTTGTGGTGCCCCGTTTCTGCTACCTGATCCCCGGACTTCCTGGGGTGGCCTCGGCTTGTGTTGCCCTTCGACCACTGGGTCGGCACATCGGTGTCGTCGCCCCAGTCTCGGATATTCGACGCCCTTCGACTGTGCTTGGTCTCGGCAGCGCACCGCCCTTCGTCTACGCCGACGGCACACCGGTGTCGTCGCACGGACCCACGCCTCTCGTGTGTGCCGGTGATGTCCTTTTGGCTGCTTGCTTCGGTGTTGAGGTTCTCACCGGAGATCATCCTCTTGCGGCTGCTCGAGTTCTCAAAGTGTCGGCCTCACGGGGGTTTCGGTGGGCTTCATTGCTAACCTCCCCCTCCCTAGTGTTTTCTCTCTTGTTCTTGTTGTCTTTTTTTGTATTTTATGTGTCTTCTCTTCCCTTGTATCCCCCTGTACAATTTCTATCTGACAAGGCCCGCCAGGCTACTTTCGATGAATATAACAACCGGTGGGGAGTAATCCCCCTCGTTTTCCTCGAAAAAAAATCTTGACCCAAGGTGATATTTGATTGGAGCTAAAATCTTGCATACATTGATGGGGAGGAAACCAGGCACTAATTGAGATGGAATAAATACAATTGTGCCTGTGAGGTGGGGGTTACAGGACAAATCGTTTTTGGGATTATGCCCTGCGAACTAGGACGGAGGGAGTACAAGTGAATGCCTTTAGCCTTATTACAGTTTCCATACCATCATTATTTGCTTGCTCTGTCACTTTTAATAATGTCTTTTACTTTCTGTTTAGTCACCAACAACACAACAATCTCTTCCACACACTTGCTTGCTTTGGCTCAAAATAACTTGCAGGTACAATTCTTTTCATACTAGAAGGAGAAGTTAAACACCATTTACTCAGCTTCCCGTGGTTCATAACTCTTATTTCGAAACTAGCTACAAGAACCTGTGTACTTGGCATCAGCCCCCACTCTATCGAGAAGATGCATGAACACATGCCTAAACATTCATAAGCGCCAATGAAACTAATTGGCTGGTTATGTTGGCCTTATCAGTTCAAAGTAGTCATTGTAGAGAAGAATATTACCGGCAACCCTGTTACGATCGATCACCTCATGTCCCGGTATAGACTACCTGAAATTAGGCGATGCACTTTGCTGGTCTTCTTAGAGGATGAGATTCGCGACCATAAAAAATATCTGCGACGCCTTTGGAGAAATAATTGAGGTTATTCACCATGATCTAGGTCATCAAAATATGCAACATTTTTCACCTACATTCAAACCATCAAACACCTTATGGATCGAGGAGAACATGGTGAAGCTCGAGGCCTATCTTGTTCAGATACGAAAGAACAATCACTCCTCTTGTTCAGTTCGAGGCCTTGATGGCACATAAACGACAAGATTCACATACATTCCCCTCCATTGTATGAGCTCGTCCGGGGACAAAAAGTGGCGGAAACAACGGAGACGACATCACGGGTCATTCAGCGGCACGCCATAGTGGATGAAGTGGAAAGCAAAGTCGGTGCGGCCGGCGAGCGGTAATGGGGAGAGAGAGGAAATGATCCGGGAGAGAGAAAGAGAGAGGTGGGGAATGTCTGGTCTAGCTGACGATGAGCCAGGAGCGGACAAAACCCGGATGCGTATTGACATGGGTATGCCTATCGGGTACCTTACCATGAGGGTACCTGGTGCACGTATCGACTAGGCCCAACTATCAGAGCCTACATGAAGCCCATGAAGGAAGGCCCAAGAAGATGGAGTATCCTCCAAGTTTGGCGAAGCTATAGTCGGTTTAGACTTTCCTTACATGTAAATCGAGTCGGTTACGAACACCCGAGACCCAGCCTACTATTTAAGGGCTGGGAGGGCCATCGAACCAGACCACGAAATACCAGAGCCTCAAAACCCTTGCGAGATTGACATCTCGCCGGGATCCCTTGTAACCATCATACTCGCAAATCAATAACAGACAGGCAGGACGTAGGGGTGTTACCTCCACACGAGGGCCCTGAACCTGGGTAAAATCTTTGCCCTGCTTGTCAGCCGACGATACTTCCAGCTCTACCACGTTCTCTCCCCCATATTCCTAACCCAGGGACTTAACCATGGGTCTTGATGAGTCTACCCCTCGTCAAGTGGCGCCGTCTGTGGGAAAGAATAGCGCTGGACTCGAAGTTTCACCGGTCCCATCAGCAAACGGCGATTCGCCGATCACGTCTGCAAACAGCAACTCGCCGATCTCATCTTCAAACGGCGACTCGCCGAGCGAATCAGCAAACGGCAACTCGCCGGTCATGTCAGCAAACAGCAACTCGCCGATCCAGGCGACACACGACACCTCGCCGATCCACACGAAAAGCGCCAGCCCGCTCGCTTCACCCGCAAAAAGCGCATCTGCTCCTCCGATGAACTTCAAACCGCACTCGCCAGAGTTTCAGGAGGCGTTTTCCGGTCTTGAGTCAGGTTTGGATTTAACAGTTGGAACGTTCAGTTTTTTCGTAAACAATCTTGGCACGCAGGACTTGACAGATCCGCAACAACTCGCACTGGGCGCACCCGAAGCTCCGTCGACTGTGTTCGCCCCATCGTCAATTCTTGAAGCCTGCTCACCCGCAACAACCATGTCGACTAGCGAGATCGACAAGTTCATGATGAAGGAACTCCAAGGTGAGGAGGCCGAATCAGCATACCGCACAAGCGACTTCAACTTCGACCTCCCACTCGACGAGGGCTTCGACTGCGGGATCTCCCTCGACGACTTCTACGAGCCCGCGACTCATAACGACAGCAACGTCGACTCTGAATCTTCACCTACACCAATCTCGACTCGGAGATCCACAATGGCTTCGCCAACAATGAGATGAGCATATGCGATGAGCACATCGACAATGAGTTTCGCCTAGATGATCTACTCGATGAGCATACTGGCTCTGACATGAGCCTGGACGACAACGTCGAATCCATGACTAGAATCGACAGCACATACACGTGCCCACGGGTCACGCCCCATCAGGTGTACGTGGCCTTCTCCGCAGAATCATCCGCAGCCGCAGCCGTCCGCAGGCCTACACAATTCCCATGCACGGTCACCATGCCAGATGGGGTCACAACCTTGACGATTACCGAAGAGCTGGCACAAAAGTAGATAAAGTCATCAAGGAGTGCACAATGATGCCACCAAATTCCACCCCAGAGGAGATGTTGACTTTCCAGTACTTCAACTGGCAAGAGTCAATTCGATTGCAAAACTACCGGGCGACACTCGAAGAACGCAGAAGGCAAGCCAGCATCTCGAGTGCACGAAGGAAACAGTTGTCACTTGTGACAACCCCTCCCTGGCACATATCACCATAGAGGCGGTCGTCCCGTGCGCCAGCCCAAGATATCTGGCCGCACGTCGCGACAGTGCAACATAGTGGAAATCATTACACAATCAGACACAAGAAGTGCTACAAATGGTTTACGAGGCCACCAAGGCATGACAGAAATATCAAGCCAAGCATGGCTCAGTACAGAGTTTAACTGGCAGCGGAAGACGGCTAAGGCAACGGCTTGGAGCGGCTCCACTCCACAGGCATCTGGCTGGGCTACTGATCCTAGCACGCTCTGGCTCCATCACCTTGCTAAGGTAGAAGATGATTCCTCGCCAAAATCTGGCCACAAACACAAGGCCCGTGAGTACATTTGTATGCACTCCGCAAGATTCGCCACTCACTACAAATAATCCAACAATCATGCAACAAGATACACATTGGAAATAAAATCTACAACATGGCAAGTGTCTACTCTAGGTAAACCAGTATATAACTTAAATGTAACATGGCATCACAAGCAAAACATGGCATATGCAAGCAATGGGGTATCACCAGTACAGAGTCCAAGCCAGGTGGGGTTGGATCGTATACTGGCAATCATACAAAGAAATTACCTGTGACGAGTAACGAGTGTACCAGTTGGTACCAAGTAATACAATAACTCATGAAATCACAGCTAGGCCCACTGGCCTCTAGCCTCACCAGGCTTATAACATCTGTCACAACTGCTGGGCCCACTGACCTTATCACATTTTCTTATCTCAAGTAACGTTCCCTGCATCATCTTATTGTTTATTAAATGTGGTCAGGTCGTTCTTTTAATTCTTTCAAACAAATCTTAAGTTTAACCTCCGGACACGACAAAGACACACAGTGTGACCGACACTGAACTGTTGTTCCATATCCCAGGAACGGGGCTAGCTTGCTAGGTTGATGCTCTCGAGAGTTTGCTCTACCACCTATCAGAATGCACCCCACTCAGCCGGCACCTCAGGTTTATCACGCCCAAAGTCGTACTAAGCAAAATACACTCTCGTGACGGTCCACCTGCTGGGACACTCTCCGGCCCCACCCTATACACGTGGTACAACGGGCAAGTAAGTCCGGCACATATCCCTCGGCGCGACCGAGTATGCCTAGCTCCGGACTCCTTATCGCGAGTCACTCGACTGCGCCCAATGGATGGTGCAAAAGAGGCTCAACAACCTACTAGTCACGGTTTCCATGGGACAACGGTGGTATCGCATGCAAGGGTTCAGATTAGTGGCACTATGAATAGACCTTATCGTTGTTTGGAGGGATGTTTCATTTAATCAAGTTTCATCACAACAAGTCCCAAAAACAGAGGATTAGTCCAGCATAATAATCACGATAACAATATCATATACCATCAAACAACCAGTCATTAGCAACATAATATTTCAAGCAATAGTTGTTGTTTGTATTGAACGGGTGACTGTCGCGGCGATTCCGCCGACAAGCGCCACCACAGATCAATACAAAGGTAGCACAATTTGTTTTTGCGTTGACCGGGTGACTGTCGCGGCGATTCCGCCGACAAGCGCCACCACAGATCAACTACAAAATATAGTTTAGTTGGTTTGCGTCGACCGGGGACTATCGCGGCGATTCCGCCGACAAGCGCCACCACAGATCAACTAGTTGGTTAGCGTGAACCGGGTGACTATAGCGGCGATTCCGCCGACAAGCGCCACCACAAATCGACGTTAATGTTTTAGTGAGACGGCGGCGGTTTCCCCAGTCCATTGTCTCAGGGATGATGTGTGTTTGATAAACATTAACAATACATAAAATAACCAAGCAGGATGATAAATAAATATGCAACATGATATATGCAACATGGCAGGAGTAATATTATCAGTCTCATATTAAACAAGAACAACAACAGTCATGCATAAATAAACAGACAAACATATAATACCCGGCAAGACAATAAGAAAATAATCAAACAAACACCGTTGGGCTACTCATAGCAAGGGGTTAGCTTGCCTGCAAACACGGGCTCCCGATGATCCGGAAAGTCTCGGCGTCGTCGTGCGTCGGAAACTCGAGAAACAAATAAACCACGGAACAACAAACGTCGGTTTAAATAAGGTCAACGAAATAAAGTATTTTCAAAACTAACAAAACCAGTACCAATGGAAAGATCTCGTCGATACGAAGATTTAGAAATTTGAACCACCGAAAACGGACTTACGGTTCAAAAGATATTGACGTTTGAAAATCCGTCCAGCAGGAAAAAGAAAAAGTTCTGCACGAAAAAAAAACAGTTTGGGCCGCAAATGGGCCGCTACTGTGCTCTGCACTGCGCACGCTTGCACTGCGCCTTGCTGGGCCGCTGGCAGGCCGGCCTGCTCCTGTGCGCTGGCTGGGCCAGAAACGGTTAAGGAAGAAAAAAAACAAACGAAGAACAGAGGGATCGATCCAGGAGGTCGTCTTCCTCCTGGCCACGCACTGGATCGAGCGAGGCCGGCCGGGGATGGCCATGGGGGCTCGCTGGGAGGGAGGCTGGCGGCGGGGATGGGTCGGAGGTGGTGGACCGCGGCCCGGGAGGTGGAACCGAGGGCGGGGGTGGCCTTCCCCAAGCTTTTTCGAGCTCCGGCCATGGTGGCCATGGTGGGCAAAACTTTGTGTGCTCTCCCTCTCTTGCGGGCACCGAATGGAAGAGCAGGGGAGAGGGAATGGAGAGGAGTGGCTAGGGTTTGCTCGGGGCTGCTCGGAGGTGCTCTTATATAGAGGGAGAGGAGGAGAGGTAGGTGGTGGCCGGTTGGCCATTGATGGCCGGCCGAGGTCATTGCTTACGTATCCGGCCACAGGGAGGGGATGAGGGCAGCTCTGGCCCGAGCCAGGGGAGCAGGAGGGGGTTCGGACACTGCTTGCTTGGTCTGGAACAGAGGAACAGCGAGGGAGCCAGAGGAGCAGTGCGGCGGCGCTGTTGGGCTTGGTCGCGCCCGGTGGTGACCACGCCAAAGGGCATGCCGATATCGGCATCGAGATAAATCTCGCGTCCCAGGGCCCTAGTGGAAAAACTAATCATGTCACCCCGTGCCAAATTGAATTTCCAACAACTTTTCCGACTAAAGTTTTTGCCAATTCTCAAATTGGTGCGACTAAAAGTTTTGAAAAACAGTACTGGTCAAAATTGAAATTTGTTGTTTGGAGAGGCAAACGATTTTTGGTTTGATCAATACTTGGTCCAGAGGTGTAGGCTCTCCTAGTGCTTGCATCTAGGTGCTCCCCTCCCCCTACAAAAATCATTTGGCTTGTTTTTGAAAACAATTGGGTTTTAGGGCAGAAACTTGCACAGGGAAAAAGTCCAACATTTTCCTAACAAGGTACCAAATATTTTTGCATAAATGGGTTACAAACTGCCTAGGGATCATCCCCTAATTTTTGTGGAATTTTTGGAGACATAACAAATAGGGGTTCCTTGGAATTTGCTAATAGGCATGAAAAGAGCATTACAAAGGAAGTACCTCAAATATTGCTCAAATGGATTTGGCACCAAAAGATGAAGGGTAGGGAATGCCAAAATATTCATCCCCTGAATTTATAAGAATTTATGGAGATTCCTAGCTTGACTCAAACATTTCTGGACCAGAAAGGGCATTTTGGAAAATAATGCCCAACATGGAAATATTGCACTGGAGTATGCAATATTTTTGCATGGAATGTCTTCATATGGATATGGGAGTCCTCTGGTATTTTTAGTGGAATTTCTCTAGCTATGGAAATAGGTTTCCCTTTTGTAGGTGGAGAAAAGGGTTTAAAAGGTTTAATAATCGGGGGTAGGGTTTTCGAGGGAAAACCTAAGCAACAAAATGGTCACGGGCAATGGAGTGGTTCGTGGATTACCGGGAAATTTTGAGAAAGCAATTCCCAAGTCACTTCATCCTCAAAATATTTGAAGAAACATTTAGGAAAAGAGGAAAAAGTTGTTTTCAGGTGTCAGAAAACACCGCTAAAATTTGGTTCAAATTTTCGGGGTGTTACAGACCTTCCCCCCTTAAAAGAATCTCGTCCTCGAGATTAAGGGGGTTATACAAGATAATTCTTGAACGATCCATTTATACCCCAAATAAAAACTTTTTCTACAAAATACTAGAATTTTGACACCCAAAGTGGTCGGCACTCAACCAGGTTATTAATAAAATCATATATTTTAAAAGTATGATATTTCTACCATACTCCATGCATTTAGAAGAATGGCATGGCAGGGGCTCACTCAATTCAATCAACATAGGTTCTACTAGCATGTTTATTAAATTAAATCTAAGGTTTTTGCTCAACCAGATACAAACATGGCAAGATCAAACAAGATCTACAACCAAACTATCAATCAACAACCAAGAATTTATTTTAGGCAAACCATTACCACAACTTTGGGAAAACAAAAGTCTGCGGTTTTATTTTAGAAAAGCTGCATATTCATTTTCATGCATACACAGTTTTGAAAAAATAAACAGGGTTTCTTTTAAAAGAAAACGTCTGTGCCACCAATAATTGGTTTACAGACATAGTGGAATTTCCCCAAAATTTTTTAATTTGCGAGGGTTTTTCCCCAAAAGATACTGGAAAGGCGAGATATTCGGTCTTGGATAAGGATAGAAGCACACGGAGGCTATCTGTTCTCTCACTGACATGTGGGACCGGGGTCCACCTGGCAGTCTCCTTCTCCCTTTCTCTCTTCTTCTTCCTCGCGCTCCCTTGCTCTGTCCACGCCCGGTTCTCAGTCCGCAGAGCACTCCACTGCGGTACTGTTGCGCGTGCGGTCCGTCGATGCAGCAGCCATCACGGCTTTAGGGAACATCGCCTCGACGGTTTCGCGCCATCGGGCGAGCACTGCTCGCGATTCCTTCCCTTTTCCCGCGCAACGCGGTGCCGAGGCGCGGCATCCGAGCTCCAGCTATAAATCGGAAATCTCTGAAATTCTTCTCGTCCTCATTCCAACCATGAGCTTCATTCACGATTTCTTCAAAGCCTACTACGAGATGCTGGAGGGAGCGGGCTTCGTCGAGCACGTTATCATCGTCGTGCTCTTCGGGATCTCGTCTTCGGTGGTGACCGCACTGCTGCTGGCGGCGGTGGTCGTCTTGATCCACGGCCTGTTCAATTGGTGGTCTGGCACTGGTGGTGGTGCTGCGGCGGAGGAGCAGGCTGTGGTGGAGGGGCAGGCTGCGGCAGAGGAGCAGGCTGCGGCGGGGGAGCAGACTACGGCAGAGGGGCAGGCTGCGCCGCCGGTGGCTATTCTTCCGGCGAGAGGGGAGCAGGCCGCTCGAGCCGTCCGTCGCCGTCGCGCGGTCCGCGACACGGCATCGGGTGAGCCTGGCTCATCCTCTGGTGACGCCGTGGCGCGTGAGAGGGAGTAGAATTTCTGGGGTGCCTTTGCATCCGCACTGAGTACTGGTAGTGTTCTACGTTGGGGTAGAACTTGTATCCTTTGATTCTGAAATTTCCCTTCTGTACTGAACTTACTGAATGTAACAAATTTGTCTTTTCTGACGAACTGGAACAAGATTTGCATTTCTGAACTTCTTCTCAGCTGCCACAAATCTGGTCTTGCAGCACAGATAGAATTGCAGAGGCACTAGCATACAGATAGGAGAACTTGCTACACTAAGAAAATATCTTTATAGAAAATAACCCTCCATTACAAGCAAACACAAACAAACAAACAACCTCACTGATTCTCACCCATCACATACCAGCGCCACTCAGGCTAACCAAACCTGGGTTCTGCTCTGCTTGATGGTCCCTGGTAGTTGGTGGAGCGCGGTCGAGACGAAGAGTGGTGTCCACATCTCCATCTCCCGCGGGGTGGGGAATTTCAGGCACGCCTTCGGGTACCGCACCCCGTGCTTCGATGAACTGGTGAACTGTAGTTGCTGCTCCTGCCGGGACGGCATGGAGACTGGGTCCTGGCGCATCGCCCGGGATTGGGAGCTCCTGACTCCGATCTTGTAGGAGGGTGGAAAGGTTCCTTGATTACTTAAGCTGCAGGCTAACGTGGATAAGGTTGCGCCTGGTGGCCACGAGTTCTTCCAACAGGGAATCACAGAGCATCGACATTGCAACTCCATAGGCGACGGTGCTTATAATGGCAGGGTCGGCTTCTTCGTTGGTGGAGGTTTGGATCAGCTCTGCACCAGGCAGGGGCCTGGCTGGGAAAAAGTGGAACGCTCGACTTTGCGCTATCGCCGGCTCTGAGTGCCGGAGACGAGCGAGGCCTTCCCAGGCTGCTTTCTGGATGGTTTGACTCAGAGTGGGCATGTTCCTACCACGGATCACGTAGGGCTTCTTCGGGCCTGAAGGGTATGGACTGATGTATACGTTTGCTCGAAAGTCACCCCCAGGAAATGGGACTGAACTTTTGAACACGACATAACGAGGGCGAGCATGGCAACCGAGGAGATCACAGACTTTTCTAAGGACCAGTGGAAAGCCGAGGTGTTCATCGGCAGTGGTTTCTAGGAGGAAGGAGGGCATCACCGGCGGTTCACTCGGGGCTTTGGGACTGGGGCAAGACATGAGGGTAAGGTTTCGCAGCGGGGTTCTACTTCGATGGAGTTGGTTTGCCAAGGTTAGCAGGCGAGGGTGGGGATAAACGGCAGCTAGGACTGGGGTCTCTTATAAGATGGGTTGTGTCGGCTCCTTCTCATGGAAGAAACCAGCGAGCCTTTCTCGGGGAATGGGACACGTCCTACTGCACCTTACTTTGGACCGACACCAGCCATGCCGATTAGGCGGAGATGGGTTAAATCCATCGGGCTCCCTGTCGGGCAAAAGTAAGGCGGGGCTTTCCATGCTAGGGTAGTCTACAGCCAGCCTGGTGCTCTGATACCACGTCTGTGACACCCCTCCCTGGCACATATCACCAGAGAGGCGGTCGTCCCGTGCGCCAGCCCAAGATATCTGGCCGCACGTCGCGACAGTGCAACATAGTGAAAATCATTACACAATCAGGCACAAGAAGTGCTACAAATGGTTTACGAGGCCACCAAGGCATGACAGAAATATCAACCAAGCATGGTCAGTACAGAGTTTAACTGGCAGCGGAAGACGGCTAAGGCAACGGCTTGGAGCGGCTCCACTCCACAGGCATCTGGCTGGGCTACTGATCCTAGCACGCTCTGGCTCCATCACCTTGCTAAGGTAGAAGATGATTCCTCGCCAAAATCTGGCCACAAACACAAGGCCCGTGAGTACATTTGTATGCACTCCGCAAGATTCGCCACTCACTACAAATAATCAACAATCATGCAACAAGATACACATTGGAAATAAAATCTACAACATGGCAAGTGTCTACTCTAGGTAAACCAGTATATAACTTAAATGTAACATGGCATCACAAGCAAAACATGGCATATGCAAGCAATGGGGTATCACCAGTACAGAGTCCAAGCCAGGTGGGGTTGGATCGTATACTGGCAATCATACAAAGAAATTACCTGTGACGAGTAACGAGTGTTCCAGTTGGTACCAAGTAATACAATAACTCATGAAATCAAGCTAGGCCCACTGGCCTCTAGCCTCACCAGGCTTATAACATCTGTCACAACTGCTGGGCCCACTGGCCTTATCACATTTTCTTATCTCAAGTAACGTTCCCTGCATCATCTTATTGTTTATTAAATGTGGTCAGGTCGTTCTTTTAATTCTTTCAAACAAATCTTAAGTTTAACCTCCGGACACGACAAAGACACACAGTGTGACCGACACTGAACTGTTGTTCCATATCCCAGGAACGGGGCTAGCTTGCTAGGTTGATGCTCTCGAGAGTTTGCTCTACCACCTATCAGAATGCACCCCACTCAGCCGGCACCACAGGCTTATCACGCCCAAAGTCGTACTAAGCAAAATACACTCTCGTGACGGTCCACCTGCTGGGACACTCTCCGGCCCCACCCTATACACGTGGTACAACGGGCAAGTAAGTCCGGCACATATCCCTCGGCGCGACCGAGTATGCCTAGCTCCGGACTCCTTATCGCGAGTCACTCGACTGCGCCCAATGGATGGTGCAAAAGAGGCTCAACAACCTACTAGGTCACGGTTTCCATGGGACAATGGTGGTATCGCATGCAAGGGTTCAGATTAGTGGCACTATGAATAGACCTTATCGTTGTTGGAGGGATGTTTCATTTAATCAAGTTTCATCACAACAAGTCCCAAAAACAGAGGATTAGTCCAGCATAATAATCACGATAACAATATCATATACCATCAAAAAACCAGGCATTAGCAACATAATATTTCAAGCAATAGTTGTTGTTTGTATTGAACGGGTGACTGTCGCGGCGATTCCGCCGACAAGCGCCACCACAGATCAATACAAAGGTAGCACAAGTGGTTTTTGCGTGACCGGGTGACTGTCGCGGCGATTCCGCCGACAAGCGCCACCACAGATCAACTACAAAATATAGTTTAGTTGGTTTGCGTCGACCGGGTGACTATCGCGGCGATTCCGCCGACAAGCGCCACCACAGATCAACTAGTTGGTTAGCGTGAACCGGGTGACTATCGCGGCGATTCCGCCGACAAGCGCCACCACAAATCGACGTTAATGTTTTAGTGAGACGGCGGCGGTTTCCCCAGTCCATTGTCTCAGGGATGATGTGTGTTTGATAAACATTAACAATACATAAAATAACCAAGCAGGCATGATAAATAAATATGCAACATGATATATGCAACATGGCAGGAGTAATATTTACAGTCTCATATTAAACAAGAACAACAACAGTCATGCATAAATAAACAGACAAACATATAATACCCGGCAAGACAATAAGCAAATAATCAAACAAACACCGTTGGGCTACTCATAGCAAGGGGTTAGCTTGCCTGCAAACTCGGGCTCCCGATGATCCGGAAAGTCTCGGCGTCGTCGTGCGTCGGAAACTCGAGAAACGAATAAACGATGGAACGGCAAACGTTGGTTTAAATAAGGTCAACGAAATAAAGTATTTTCAAAACTAACAATACCAGTACCAATGGAAAGATCTCGTCGAGACAAAGATTTAGAAATTTGAATCACCGAAAACGGACTTACGGTTCAAAAGATATTGACGTTTGAAAATCCGTCCAGCAGGAAAAAGAAAAAGTTCTGCGCGAAAAAAACAGTTTGGGCCGCAAATGGGCCGCGTGCCGGCCTGCTTCTGTGCGCTGGCTGGGCCAGAAAACGGTCCAGGAAGAAAAAAAAAACAAACAACAGAGGGATCGATCTAGGAGGTCGTCTTCCTCCTGGCCACGCACTGGATCGAGCGAGGCCGGCCGGGGATGGCCATGGGGGCTCGCTGGGAGGGAGGCTGGCGGCGGGGATGTGTCGGAGGTGGTGTACCGCGGCCCGGGGAGGTGGAACCGAGGGCGGGGGTGGCCTTCCCCAAGCTTTTTCGAGCTCCGGCCATGGTGGCCATGGTGGGCAAAACTTTGTGTGCTCTCCCACTCTTGCGGGCACCGAATGGAAGAGCAGGGAGAGGGAATGGAGAGGAGTGGCTAGGGTTTGCTCGGGGCTGCTCGGAGGTGCTCTTATATAGAGGGAGAGGAGGAGAGGTAGGTGGTGGCCGGTTGGCCATTGATGGCCGGCCGAGGTCATTGCTTACGTATCCGGCCACAGGGAGGGGATGAGGGCGGCTCTGGCCCGAGCCAGGGGAGCAGGAGGGGGTTCGGACACTGCTTGCTTGGTCTGGAACGGAGGAACAGCGAGGGAGCCAGAGGAGCAGTGCGGCGGCGCTGTTGGGCTTGGTCGCGCCCGGTGGTGACCACGCCAAAGGGCATGCCGATATCGGCATCGAGATAAATATCACGTCCCAGGGCCCTAGAGGAAAAACTAATCGTGTCACCCCGTGCCAAATTGAATTTCCAACAACTTTTCCGACTAAAGTTTTTGCCAATTCTCAAGTTGGTGCGACTAAAAGTTTGAAAAACAGTACTGGTCAAAATTGAAATTTGTTGTTTGGAGAGGCAAACGATTTTTGGTTTGATCAATACTTGGTCCAGAGGTGTAGGCTCTCCTAGTGCTTGCATCTAGGTGCTCCCCTCCCCCTACAAAAATCATTTGGCTTGTTTTTGAAAACAATTGGGTTTTAGGGCAGAAACTTGCACAGGGAAAAAGTCCAACATTTTCCTAACAAGGTACCAAATATTTTTGCATAAATGGGTTACAAACTGCCTAGGGATCATCCCCTAATTTTTGTGGAATTTTTGGAGACATAACAAATAGGGGTTCCTTGGAATTTGCTAATAGGCATGAAAAGAGCATTACAAAGGAGTACCTCAAATATTGCTCAAATGGATTTGGCACCAAAAGATGAAGGGTAGGGAATGCCAAAATATTCATCCCCTGAATTTATAAGAATTTATGGAGATTCCTAGCTTGACTCAAACATTTCTGGACCAGAAAGGGCATTTTGGAAAATAATGCCCAACATGGAAATATTGCACTGGAGTATGCAATATTTTTGCATGGAATGTCTTCATATGGATATGGGAGTCCTCTGGTATTTTTAGTGGAATTTCTCTAGCTATGGAAATAGGCTTCCCTTTTGTAGGTGGAGAAAAGGGTTTAAAAGGTTTAATAATCGGGGCTAGGGTTTTCGAGGGAAAACCTAAGCAACAAAATGGTCACGGGCAATGGAGTGGTTCGTGGATTACCGGGAAATTTTGAGAAAGCAATTCCCAAGTAACTTCATCCTCAAAATATTTGAGAAACATTTAGGAAAAGAGGAAAAAGTTTTTTTCAGGTGTCAGAAAACACCGCTAAAATTTGGTTCAAATTTTCGGGGTGTTACATCACTTAGCTCCACAGGGCAAGCAGCCCCAAGACAGAGGTCCAGACTGGCAGGCCTTCCAGAACATGAGAGAGCGGGAATCACCCGCAACCTGTCGTTCATGACAGAAGACACTGACGGAATCCCAGTACCCAAAACAGCTGCGGGTGCACTACTCTCCGTAGGTGCTTACCTCAAGGCAATGCATCCTCTGTCGGATGACCCGACCGCAGCTCTGCATCGCCAACAACTCAAATCGCTAGCTCTAGCGGCAAAGGCTATACAGCCAGAAGACAAAACTCCAGGACGGAGTCGAGATCGCCAGGTAGCAACTCCGCGACACGCAACGCGCGATCATAGCAGTCGCAGTCACCACTCAGGGGAAGGAAGAAGCACACACCGACACAGGTCCAGCAGAAGCAGATCTCGCAGGTCGTACAGTAGCGACTCATACTCTGATCGAGAACCAGATCCATGCGGAGCCCTGTGCTTCAGTCGACGCATCCGCGAGACATGGATGCCCAAAGGGTTCAAGTTAACATCTGAACAACCCAAGTACAACGGAAGGCAAGAACCGTCCGGGTGGTTAGAAGACTACAGACTCGCTGTCTCGTGTCAGCGAGGCACAAACACCACAGCGATGCAATACATACGACTTATGCTCGAAGGGACAGCCCACGACTGGCTCGGCGCTACCTCCGTCGTCATACGACTCATGGGATGACTTCCGAAGAGACTTCATCAAAAACTTCGAGCCTCTCTGTGAGCGCCCGAAGACATTCGAAGAACTAAGAGCTTGCGTCCAACGATCAGACGAGTCGTTGCGATCATACATACGGCGTTGGACCGAAATATGCAACTCAGTAGGTCAAATATCTGAAGATAGGGCCATGGACGCCTTCACAATGGGACTCGCCAGGAAAGACTTCAAGGAAGCACTTGGTCGCGAAAAGCCCAGTTCCTTAGCTCAACTCCTAAAAATCGCGACTGAGTGGGCAGATGGAGAGGACTCAGTGCGAAGATCCCGTGCTTCTCCACCACGCGATGGCCATGACAACGGCAGTCGAAGCCGTCGCGACTCCTACAGAGATGATCGCTGGCGCAAACGTTCAAAACGTCCTTACGACGACGACAGACCCGAGTTCATGGCGGCTGGATACACACAACCTCGTGATGATCAGGACAGGAGCAGCAGAAGGTTGGATGATCGACGGGACAGTCGCGACCGCGAGCCACGAAGCGACAGCTACAAAAGGCAAGATTGGCGCAAACGCGCTGACACAAAATCCGAGCGATCATTCGAAGAAAAGATGGACGACTGGTGCAGATTCCACCTCTTTAACGGGGAAGATGGAAAATTACGCTCTAACCACACATTGAGGAATTGCAGGGAATTCGACCAATTGGCGTCTGATTACATGACACGACTCAAAAGGCACAGCCCTGCACCCGCTCAGTCGACCCCTGCACAAGTACATCAGCCAAACGCGGTACCCGCCATAATGGGTCCTCAGCCGCCACCTCAGCCACCACCACAGCCTGGTACAGGCGCACATTTTGCGGGTGCCATACAGCCCGGACATCGGATAGAAGATGATCAATATCCACAGCCCCACGGGCAGATGTACATGATACAGAAAGGTCGCCCTCCAACAGGCAGCAAAAGCTAATCACTCGATAGGTGAATATGGCTGTCATGGCACCTCCTGCTGTGCCTGAATTTCTAAAGGGATCAGAGACCACCATAAGCTTCAGTCGGGCGGACCACCCCCCTTCTGTAGTGCGACCAGGGCACGCCGCTCTGGTACTTGACGCGCAAATCGGAGGCTACGCTATGACCAAGCTCTTCATGGACGGAGGCAGCGGCATAAACATCATCTTCTCAGACACGCTGCGCAAAATGAACATGTCAGTCGAAAACCTCCCAAAATCTTCAAATACCTTCCACGATATCGTTCCTGGCAAAGCAATCAGCCCAGAAGGCACCATACAACTCGACGTTACGTTCGGGGACAAAAGCCACTTCAAGACAGAGTCGATTGAGTTTGAGGTCGTCGACTGGAAATCACAATACCATGCTATCCTTGGGCGCCCGACGTTTGCTCAATTCATGGCGGTACCGCACTACGCGTACCTCATGCTGAAGATGCCAGGACCAAAAGGAGTAATCAGTGTCCACGGAAACTTTCAAAGGTCAGACGCTTGCGACCGTGAGTTCAGCAAAATTTCCGAGACGTTCGGTATGGAGCAGACACTCGCTGATCTGGCGATCTCCAACACCGCACACTCCTACCGGAGCATAAAAGGCTGGCAGTCGATAGATCGTTCAACGCAACAAATGACACAAGGTCACATCAGGTGTCGTGGGTTTGTCACGTCAGGTGTCATAGATGACTTCGTAGGTGTGGGATTATGCGAGTCAAGCATCTCCGAGCTTGGGATCGCAGGAACAAAGATCAACACAGATTTACCCAGGTTCGGCCCCCTCAATGTGAGGTAAAAGACCTACTTCCTGCCTACCCTAGATTGGTATTGATATGATAATCGAGGTGTTACAATGGAGGCGATCCGATCTGGTACTCGCCGTATGAGCTAGGGTTTGGGGCTTGATAGCTTGACCCGCTCTAAGTCCTGCGAGTCCTCTTTATATACACAGAGGCTCGCTAGGTTACAAAAGGAAACTTCCCCATAAGGAATACATCCACAGAGGCCTACTCGGAGACTACTTGGTCTTCACGTCCTCCGGGATTTGTCTTCTAGATCTTTCTCCTTATGGCGGTTCAATATTGGGCTTGTTCCCAAGTGGGCCTTCATCCGTGCGAGTAAGTTAAGTCGCACTGGGCCGCGGGTTAATCCAGAAAGTATTCCCCCGACATTAGCCCCCAAGATTGGTTAGGACTTTACGGTGAGAATCTTCTGCCTCTTGAAATGGTCTCTGAGCCGCACTGTAAACGTTCTGACCAATCTCCTGACTCATGCGATTCAGAGCTGTGACTCATCTGCGCGACTCATCTCTTCTTCTGGAAATATTTGTTTCCTTTAATTGCGGACCGTTACTCGTTTTGCGGGCGCAAATTGTGCCGTTGGTTGCGAGCACAGATAATGCCGTTAGTTGCGGGCCCCTTCAGTTATAAGCTGCGGCCACCTAGGTCATTATCCATTTGCCCTTGCAATCTTCTCATCCCTAGCCGCGCCGTCTTCTTCCTCGACCCGAGCCTAGTTCCCCAATTCAATCTCCCCCTCGCAATGGCGCCCAAGGCGAAGCCATCTGACGATAGGCGCAGATCTCCTGCAACTGGGAAGGATCCTGGGTAAGAGGAAACTCTTGCGGATCTGGCCGAGGCTGGCTTCTTGCCGCCGAAGGGGACGGCGTCTGGCGGGCGCCAGGCGATGAAATCGAGCCGCGCCCCAAGCCCAACGAGCTGGTGATGTTCGTGGAGCACGTGGAGCGTGGATTCACGCCGCCAGGTTCTCCCTTCTTCCGCAATTTGCTGCAACGCCTAGGCCTCCGTCTTCACGACATCGGGCCCAACTCAATGCTCCAGGTGAGCAATTTTCACGTGCTGTGCGAGGATTATCTTGGCATAGCCCCCAACATCGATCTATGGCTGGCCTCTTTCACCTGCAACAGCCAACTTGTCTCCAAGGGTGGCGCCTACGTTCAGGTCGGCGCCATCTCTCTTCAACGCCATAGGAACTCTTGCCTTCCCAAGCTAGCCCTGGCGAATCGACCCAGGGCTTGGCAAAAATCTTTCTTCTATTGCCAAGATACTTCACCGGAGGGCGAAACTCGCCTTCCCTCCTGGTCTAACACCCTCTTCGTGCCTACCGAGGCACTGAAATCAAAACCCCGCGACTCGTCCATGTCCTTCATCAATGAGTCGCTGATCAAAGTCCGCGCCTTAATAGGTCATGGTCTTACTGGCCTTGATCTTCTCTCTTGCTGGACCAAATGGCGCATTCAGCCCGTGAGTCCACGACAGCGATCCTTCCTTGAGTGCACAGGCACCTCTGCTGACGTTGATCGTATCAAGGCTTCGGACTGGAGGCCTGAGGATTGGGTGGAATTTGTCACCCGCGTGACTGAGGAGAAGGACATCTCCTTCGATAAGGTGGGGCTTGCCCCTTTCAGTGTTAACAACAAGCCTTTTGAGGTAACTCCTCTTCTCTGTCTTTTCGCCTTCGTAGTTGAGTCGCATTCCTTTTCTTAATACTGCAACTTATATCTCCTGATCCAGGCTGATGAGAACTACTGGTCGCTGCCTGCGACCGTCGCCGGCACTGCTGCTCCCAAGCGTGCCGCACGAAAGAAGTTGCTGCCCACTCTAGAGGGCAGCGAGACTGCTGATATCCCTTCTGTTGCTTCTGCGGCCTCAGATGGTGAAGAGACTGAACTGGACGAGGACGAGAGTCCAGTGCCAGCCGCGAGTTCTGTTGCCGCGGCTGGACCAACTCCCCGTAGAGCCTCCAAGAGGCTATCTCGTGAGGAACCAGAGGTTGATGCTCTGGAAAACCCGAGGCCACGAAGCGTCGCAAACCTGCTACGGGCGCGATCTCCTTCGTTGCCAGGCGTGCTTTCAAAGCCACCGCCTCTGCTGAAGAAGACATGGGTCCCCACTCTGGTAATTTCTGCTGTCTTGTCATCTTGAATGCTTATTCTTTTTCCTCTACTGACACGCAAAACTTCTGCTCGTAGATTCTGGGACCCAAGGCCTGTCCTCACCGTCAAGCGGTGAACTTATGGCCTTTGTGAAGATGGCTCCAGAGTTAGTAACTTTTCCCTGTGCTTTAATACTTTTATTCTGGCTTATGTGCTTCTTCTTCACACAATGCCCTTGCTTTTTCAGAAGTGCGGCTAAACCCGCGACTGAGCCTGGAACCGCGGTTGAGCCGCATTTATCACCTGCGGCTCATACCGCCATGGTAGAGGGCGTGGCCACCACTGATGACCTGGCCACGGTCCCTGTTCTTGACACAGCCACCCAAGAGGTGGCTCTGGAGGATAGAACGGATCCCCTTATGATCCAGGACGTGGAGAAGGTCAACCCCTCCTCCATAGATGTAATGGCCAAGGATGCTGATACGCCAGTGGTTGAGTCGCCAGCGGCGGACAATCTGCGGTCGCCAATTCTGCATGCTGAGGTTGCTTCTTCCTCCTCCACAAGCCGCGCTGAGAAACTGTCAGAGGCTATCATTGCCTCAAATGACAAGCAAGCCATGGAGCTCCGCAAGGCACTGTCTGACCTGTCTGCGGCTTATAAGGTAAACTTCTATCTCCAGTTATCTGTCTCTAGCCCCCAAGGATCAAGTTTCTTCTTTGACTGTAAAGGGAGACTTGATGCTTCTCTTTTAGCTGTTGATATATACTTACTAACTGATGTACCCTTCGTAGGAGGAACTAAGCTCCATAACAGCTGCCAAACTTGCCTTGGAAAAGCAGCTGGGGGATACTCCCTCTGAACTGGAGAGGCTGCGCGAGCTCCTTGGCCAGCGTGACGCTGAGCTGAAGAAGAGGGAAACCAGGATGGGCGAGCTATCTGATGAAAGCTTCAAGTTATCTGAGCAAGCCAAAACCGAGCTGCGGCTTAAAACTGTTGAAGAGAAGTTCCAGAGAGGGTCCAGCAGCTGGACCTCCAAGTCAGTGCTCAGAAAGACGCCATTGCTGATGCCAATGAGGACGCAAGGCTTAAGGCTGTTTCCATTGGCGAGCTTGAGAAAAAGTTGAAGAAAGTTTCTGATGCCCATAACCTTGTCCACGCCAAAGTGTGCATCATGACTCAAGAGTTAACTGGTATGTGTTGCGACTCATATCTGCATCTTTTTCTCTACTATCTTTGCCTGTGTTGTAGAGCTGACGGAGACATGCCTCGATGTAGGTGAAGATGCCAAGGAGCAGCGCGGCAGTACTCAAGAACAGCTGGAGTATATCCGCGATTTTTCGCGAAGAACTTGTGACGCCATGAAATCACTGTCTAAGTGCCTGCTGCCGACCAAGCCAGTCCCCGGTGATTCTGAAGGGCTGCTGAAAAGACTGCTTAGGGCGCCTCAGTTCTTTTTGGACTGGAAGGAGTCCTCAGCTCGCACCGGCGCGGCTCATGTTCTTGCTTTGGCCAAGACGTACTATCCTTCTTTTGATGCTGCCAAGGTTGCAAAAGGTAGGCCCTCGAAGAAGGTGGATGGCACCGAACTGACGGCCTCAGAATATGCGACGACTTGGAAGGATATGCGCGGCCACGCGACTGAACTGGTGGAGGGGATAGATCTTGCGACCTATATGGGCAAGTATAATGCAGATGGAAGCAGATGGGAGAAGTTACCCGCTCCGTCATCCAGTGCGGTGATTCCGCAGGAAAAGAACCCCTCTCCAGGCGTATCCAGCTCTGCAGCCCCCAAGCCCGCGACTGAAGAGCCCTCCAGCGAGCCTGCGATTGCTCCTTCTGGCAAGCTTGGTAAGCCGCCTGTTCCTCCTTCCCACCGGCCAAAAGCTGCGCACAAGTGAAGAAGAGAAAACAATGGTTTGATGATCTTGGCCCTTAGCGGTCTGTAATAATTGTTAGAATTTATGTGTCATAAGACAATATTATGGTTTGCTTAAGTACTCTTGGCAGTACATGTTTCGACCAATAGGCTGGTCCTTATGATTTGTCTCGGTTTTTCCTCACTTAGGCCCTTGCGCGGCTCAGTATTTCCCAGGTAAAAAGTGCGTGTTCAGGGTCGAGAGCGGCCATGATAGGCAATCAAACTCGATTGACGCCGCACCCCCAGTACTTTGGCCGCATAGTGCAAGTCGCATCCAAGAGAGGTTGAGTATAATCACGATAAATGCCACTTGTTTGGCGATCCCAAGGAATAGGCCGCGCTAAAAAGCTGCCGCACCCCCAAGGGACCAATGATTAAAAAATAAAAGACTCACAGCTCAATTGGTAGTTTGAGATGCTTTATTTCAGAATCATTATATGATACATAGGGTCGGTCGCGCCTAGGTGGCGACCAGAAGTGATGCTTGGGTCGGTTGCGCCTAGGTGGCAACCAGAGATGTTACATGGGTCGGTCGCGCCTGAGTGGCGACCAGAATTGGGTCGGTTGCGCCTAGGTGGCAACCAGAGATGTTACATGGGTCGGTCGCGCCTGAGTGGCGACCAGAATTGGGTCGGTTGCGCCTAGGTGGCAACCAGATGTTACATGGGTCGGTCGCGCCTGAGTGGCGACCAGAATTGGGTCGATCGCGCCTAGGTGGCGATCAGAAGTGTCATATTGGGTCGGTCGCGCCTGAGTGGCGACCAGAATTGAAATTTTTAGCCCTGAGTGGCCAGCTTGATGATGTAAACTCTTAATAATTTTGCTGCGGCTGCTGATGGCAACTCGCGACGCTGGGATGTGTCCTTATTGGCAATGGCTCGTAGCCTTTGACTTCCTTGCCTCCCTTGCGGCCGTAATCTGAAGTCGCAAGTCAGGCAGGTGCCTCTTGGCCTTCACGATGTCATCAAAATTCTCCTGCGACTCGCGCATGGGCGCGCTCTCTGCGATGCAAGCTGCTCTGGCTATGGCCTTGTCGCCTTCTTCACATTCTTGAGCTATTCTTTTGTCGCCATTGATGGTGATGACACCCTAGGGCCTGGTATTTTAAGCTTTAGGTACACATAGCACGGCCTAGCCATAAACTTTGCGAATGCTTCTCTGCCAAACAGCGCATGATATGGGCTCTGGAAATCTACAACCTCGAACCAAATGTACTCGCTCCTGAAGTTGCTTTGTGTCCCAAAGGCGACCTCCAAGTTAACTCGCCCCAATGGCTGAGCTGATATGCCTGGCACGACACCATGAAACGTTGTTCTTGATGGGTGTAGCTGCTTTTCTTGAAGGTTCATTCTTTTGAAGGTTTCATAGTATAATATTTGATGCTGCTGCCTCCATCCATCAGTACTTTGCTCAACTTGTACCCTGCGACTTGAGGGGCAACCACCAGCGCGAGTTTTCCCTCTTCATTTATTTCTCCTGGGTGATCCTCGCGGCTCCAAACTACTGGTTGCTCGGACCACTTTAGCCACTGTGGGACGGCTGGTACTATGGCGTTAACAGCCTGATTGCGTCGTCGCAGCTTTTGTTCCCTCCTTGAAGTATTCACCACAATGGTATGATACTGACCCAACTGTTTTGGGAACTGTGGCTGATCTGGCTGCGGATTTGGGACGGCGTTGTTGCTGTTGTTGCCTCCGCCATGTTTACCTTCCTCGTTGTTTTGATGATTGAAGTTTGTGTTGAGTGGCTGTCCATCCTTCCACTTTTTGTAATGATAACACTGTGCCTTCGTGTGGTTGGGTGGTTTCCCATCTTTTCCTATATGGATGTCGCAGGGGCGGTTGAAAACCTCTTCCAAATTAACTGGGTGAAAATTCCTTCCTCTGCTGCTGCTTTGTTTGTAACGAGTATTCGTATTTGCGACTAACCCTGAGTTTCCTTCCTCGTTTTTGCGCTTGTTATAACTCGCATTGGCATTGCTAGCTTGCTGTTGTTGAGGCTTGCTACTGGCCTTCTTTCCCTTGCCAGTGTTTTCCTCTTCCTCCCCATCAGATGCGTCCCTGGTTTTATCCGAGCTAGCATACTTGTTGGCCGCCGCCATTACCTCGCTTAGGCTCTTGACTTTATCCTTCATGCGACCTAGTTTGTGGACTAGCGGCTCAAATTTGCAATTTTTCTCCATGACAAGGACTGCTGAACTGGGTGGTATATTGTCTGAGGAATGTATGATCTCTGCGACCCTTCTCATCCAGTGGCGACTCGACTCGCCTTCCTTCTGTACACAACGCTCAAGGTCCTCTATGCTGCAGAGTCGCTTGCATGTTCCTTGGAAATTCTTGATAAAAGCTTCCTTCATCTCATCCCAAGAGTTTATTGAATTTGGTGGCAAATTTTGTAGCCATATGTGGGCTGCGCCTTCTAACATCATGTTTAGGTAACGTGCGCAGATCTCTTCGGATGCATTTAGGATGCTCATGCCCATCTCGTAATTGTTGAGCCAAGTAACAGGGTCCATGCTGGCGTTGTAGTTGGCGACCTTGCGAGGTCCTTTGAAATCTGCAGGAAACGGTTCAGACCTGATTCTTTCGCTGAAACAGACTGGGCCTTTGAGTCGCGACGATAGGTTGGACGAAGCTGGCCTTCCTATTGGATTGGCCGCCCGCGCGGCTGCACAATCTCTATGGGTTGAATTTGCTGAGGTTGATTTTGAGCCGCAGGTTGATCTTCCCTTTGTCGCCTAGCCGAGCTCGAGGTCGCAACGTGTGGCGACTCCGCGTGGATGCTTCTCTCCGCCGTTGCTCTGCTATTGTAAGGGGTGGAGTGCAGCCGTCCTGCGTGTTCGGACATATTCGCCTGCTGTATTACTGCTGTGCTCAGCATCTCAATGGCGCGCCGTGCCTCTCTGTCCATTGGCGTGTTTCCTGCTGGCGCTAATCTGGCCAAGATGTTTGTGGCTGCAAAGAGATTCTCCACTGGGCTAACATAATGCCCTTGCGGCGTGTGGAACCTTTGAGGCTGCTGTGGCGATTGCTGAACAAAGGTTGGCTGCGTCAATGGCGGGGGCATCATGGCCCTGTTGTTAGCCTGTACTATGGCCCTTGACCCAGGTATCTCTGCTACTCTTGGTGCTGCGAAAGATGGAACCGCTGGTACGATTGATGGTACAGCGATTGCTTGAACCGCGGGCGCAGCTAACGGGGCCACGGACCGCATAACCATGGCAGATGGTGCCATGCGTGCGGGTACCGCGACTGAAGGTTGTGCGACCCCTGACCATGCGACCGGGTGCGCCGTGTTGGTGGCGACTGATGGGATAGTGTTGGTGGCGGCTGACGGGACCGCAATTGCTGGTTCAGTGGTAGGTGATTGGAACAGCTCCATAGGGTTTACTGTTCCTGGCTGCAGGCGACTCGCGTGGCGTCTGTGTGGCAAGGTGGCCTGTATTCCTTGCAGAGAATTGGTTTCCTCGATGAGTCGCAGTTGCTCCTGTTGGAGGCGCTGTTCCTCACGCGCCAGCCTGGCTCTCTCATCTGCGATTCTCTGGACTTCATCATATAGCCCGATCCTGGTAGCCTCCAATTCTGTCACCCTAGCAGCCGCGTTAACCGCAGATATTGGTGTAAACAACACGCTTCCCTGTGGCGGCGTGACCGCTGCGCTGGGGGTTACCCTTGACCCTGATTCCGCAGGCGCGACTCCAGGTGGAGTCTCTCTGTTTGCGACTCCTGAGGCCGCGACTCCTGGCGTCATCGCAGCGGATGCCGCGACTCCTGATGCGTCTAGCGCGGCTTGTTCTGCTGCTTCCGGCGGTGTGGGGGCTAAGCTGCCTGGTGGCATGCCCAGCCCTTCGTCTGCTTCTGTGGTCCTGTAGACCCCTTCCACGTGCCGATCTTCTACAGAGGGCGAGCCACTATCCACAGGGCCTCCGCATAGCCTTTCCTCAAGGACATACTCAATGGATTGGCCTTCTTCGTCTTCGAGAGGCAGCGACTCGTGGTTGATAGATCCTTCTTCTTGGTCCACTGTTACCGCGACTCCTTCTTCTGAGTCGCCATGTTGCGATGGATCCTCTGACTCGCCGCCAATGAAGCCGACGAAGACGTTGATGGATCCAAAGGGGATGACGTGGCCGGTCTCCAAGTAATCTGCTTCCGGCCCCCAGCTTGAATCGTCGATGAGGGGTGTGCCATTGACCGTGATGATACGGCCAACAACAAGATCTTCAGCTCCCTTCATGGATCCTGCGCGGAACGTGACGCTCTTGACCGCAGGCCCCACGGTGGGCGCCAACTGTCGTGGGTTTGTCACGTCAGGTGTCATAGATGACTTCGTAGGTGTGGGATTATGCGAGTCAAGCATCTCCGAGCTTGGGATCGCAGGAACAAAGATCAACACAGATTTACCCAGGTTCGGCCCCCTCAATGTGAGGTAAAAGACCTACTTCCTGCCTACCCTAGATTGGTATTGATATGATAATCGAGGTGTTACAATGGAGGCGATCCGATCTGGTACTCGCCGTATGAGCTAGGGTTTGGGGCTTGATAGCTTGACCCGCTCTAAGTCCTGCGAGTCCTCTTTATATACACAGAGGCTCGCTAGGTTACAAAAGGAAACTTCCCCATAAGGAATACATCCACAGAGGCCTACTCGGAGACTACTTGGTCTTCACGTCCTCCGGGATTTGTCTTCTAGATCTTTCTCCTTATGGCGGTTCAATATTGGGCTTGTTCCCAAGTGGGCCTTCATCCGTGCGAGTAAGTTAAGTCGCACTGGGCCGCGGGTTAATCCAGAAAGTATTCCCCCGACATCAGGTGCACCCGACTGACCCGTCCAAGACAGTTAATGTATCCTCGAGTCTGCCTATCGCATAGGAAGGCGCGCTCGTCGAGTTCCTCCGTGAGAACTGGGAAATATTTGCGTGGTGTCCAGCCGACATGCCAGGTATTCCCAGGGAATTCGCCGAGCACTCTCTCCAATTGTTTCCAGATGCAAAGCCAGTCAAGCAAACGATGCGCCGAATCTCCGGCCCAAAGCGAACCGCAGTCGAGTCCGAGGTCGACCGGTTACTCGCAGCAGGATTCATCAGAGAAATCAAGAAATCACAATGGGTGGCCAACCCCGTACTTGTGGAGAAGAAGCATACAGACATCCTTCGGATGTGCGTGGACTTCACAGCACTGAATAAGTGCTATCCAAAGGATCACTTCCCGCTACCTCGAATCGACCAGATCGTCGACTCCACCGCCGGATGCGCACGACTGTCCTTTCTGGATGCCTACTCAGGTTATCACCAGATAAGGATGAAGCAAGAAGACGAAGAAAAAACGGCGTTCATAACCCCACTCGGGGTCTACTGCTACACAACTATGCCCTTTGGGCTAAGAAACGCAGGTGCAACTTACCAGCGCATGATGCAAGACTGCCTCAAAAAGCAAATTGGACGCAACGTTCAAGTCTATGTGGACGACATTGTCATTACAACAAGGGAAGAGCACACGCTACTCGGCGATTTGAGGGAGACATTTGCCAACCTCAAACGCTTTCATATCAAGCTCAATCCTAAGAAGTGCACGTTCGGCGTTCCAGCCGGGCAGCTCTTAGGGTATCTAGTCTCTGCTCGTGGAATCGAAGCAGACCCGGAGAAAATACAGGCCATCCTCACAATGCAAAGGCCTTCAAAACTTCATGATGTACAAAAGCTAGCAGGTCGAGTGGCAGCGCTCAGTCGATTCATCATCAAACTGGGAGAAAAAGCGCTGCCGTTCTATCGACTAATGAAGAAAGCAGACAAATTCGAGTGGACGCCAGAAGCCGAAGTAGCCTTTACAGATCTCAAGCGGATCCTCACAAGCCCTCCGATCCTCGTCGCACCCAAGGAACGGGAGCCACTATACCTGTATGTTTCGGCTACAAACAGGGTGGTGAGTACCGTGTTGGTAGTCGAACGCATGGAGGAGGGGCACACTCAAAGCATACAACGTCCAGTCTACTACCTGAGCGAGGTTCTCTCCATATCAAAGCAGCGGTACCCGCACTATCAAAAGCTGGCGTACGCCGTGTTCATGTCATCAAGAAAGTTGACGCACTACTTCACGGAGCACCCGATCATCGTGGTGAGTAACTCAGCAATCGGTGATATCCTCACAAACCCCAATGCAACGGGGCGAGTCGCAAAATGGCTCATCGAGCTAGCACCAAGGGACATCAAGTACGAGCACCCAAAGGCCATTAAAGCGCAAGTCCTACCTGACTTCACAACTGAGTGGATAGAAGCCCAATTGCCTGGAACACCAGATGTATCCAACTCCTGGACCATGTACTTCGATGGGTCAAAGAAACATGAAGGCGCAGGAGCAGGTGTCATCCTTATATCGCCAAAAGGAGACAAGCTACGCTATGTTCTGCAGATGGGATTCAAACTACCCTCCAACAACGAGGCTGAGTACGAAGCCTTGATCCATGGCATGAAGATGGCAAAAGCACTTGGGTGCACTCGATTGATGATCTACGGCGACTCGAATCTTGTGGTGCAGCAAACAATGAAGGCCTGCGATGCCATAGCAGACAACATGATCGCTTACCGCGACCTGTACAACACACTGGAGGGTAGCTTCGATGGCTGCGAGTTGCGGCACATAGGAAGAGAAAGCAATGAAGAAGCAGACATGCTAGCCAATCTCGGCTCAACTGGCGCGCAAGTTCCATCTGGTGTCTTCCTCGAGCGCATCGAGCACAGATCCATAAAGGAGAAACGAGCACCTCCTACATCGACTGCGCCAGCCAAGGACAAAGCACCTAGCACAGAGGATCCTCCAGTCGAGGTACTCCTCATTGAGCCAACCTGGACTCAACCCTTTCTTGCATACATACTCCGCAGCGAGCTACCAGATGACATAACCGAGTCCAGGCGCGTCACTCGAAGATCCAAGGCATACACCGTCATTAACGGCGAGTTATATAAACGAAGCATATCAGGTATGTTCCAACGGTGCATCGCATTCGAAGATGGCCAAGCTATACTTCGAGATATTCATGCAGGTACCTGCGGGCATCACGCCAGCAGTCGATCACTCGTACCCAAAGCCTTTCGAGCAGGTTTTTACTAGCCCACATCACTCAAGGATGCAGAAGACATAGTCAAAAGGTGCATCGGCTGCCAAAAATTCGCGACAAAGCCACACGCACCCGCATCGGCGTTGAAGACAATACCATTGGCCTGACCTTTCCCCAATGGGGGCTCGATATGGTTGGGCCACTCAAAAAATCATCGCATGGCAGGCATACTCACCTCCTGGTGGCAGTCGACAAGTTCACAAAGTAGATCGAGGCGGTCCCCATCACAAATTCGACTGCTACTACGGCAGTCAACTTCATAAAGAGCATCATCTATCGCTTCGGTGTCCCAAACAGTATCATCACTGATAATGGCACAAACTTCATAGCTGAGGAATTCCGAAACTTCTGCAAAGAGCAAGACATTACGCTCAACTATGCATCCGTGGCGCACCCGCAATCCAATGGCCAAGTCGAAAAGGCCAACGGACTCGTGACAAGCGGGATCAAGAAGCGCCTCCTGGTGCCACTCAAAAGGGCCGCGGGGGCTTGGGTCGAAGAACTCCCATCTGTGCTGTGGAGCCTACGCACAACCCCCAACGCTTCGACCCAGTTCACACCATTTTTCATGGTTTACGGTGCAGAGGCAATCCTGCCATCAGACGTAAGGTTCAATGCACCACGAGTCGAAGCATACAACGAAGACGATGCGGACAAAGCACTCGAAGATTCAGTCGACTTGCTCGATGAAGCGCGCGACACGGCCCTGGCTCGCACAGCTGTTTACCAGCAGGATCTCCGCAACTACCATAGCCGTCGACTGCGCACCAGGTCCTTCGAGGTTGGCGACCTAGTTCTGCGACTGAAGCAGAAGAAGGTGCACAAGCTCGCCTCCCCATGGGAAGGTCCTTTCATCATCACCGAAGTCCTTGGTGGAGGCGCATACCGACTGAAGCACGCAAAGACAGGCGAACTTTCACATAATCCTTGGAACGTTGCGCACCTGCGCCGTTTCTATGCATAGAGTGCTCAAAATCATACAATGTAATAGGCGATATGTCGGATGGCTGCAGGTTTCAGACGCGCTCTTTTCCTTACCAGGGTACCTAAGGGGGCTGGAAGGTTTTTAATGAGGCGGCCTGCAGCCTAATATTCAAAAGTGGAATATAATTAATGTTCCTCCTACTTCTCTGTGTTTACTACTCGCATAATTCATAACTTAACCGCACCCGAAACACTCGGGGGCTGCGTTATCAATCACACGTGCTCTCGCTCTCGCAAAACACAACACCTTAGCCGCACCCGAATACTCGGGGGCTGCGTCACGAGGATCCAAAACAGGAACACAAAAACACTGCAGCCGCACTCGAATACTCGGGGGCTGCGATGTTATTGCTTCATAATCAGTACACGTTTCATAAACCCCACTCGATCGACTCGGGGGCTAGGCAAAATAAAACAATGCACAATTCATATACAAAGAGTCAAAATTTACACTCGGGGGCTGCCCCCTTGCACAAAAATTACACTCGCAAGCTGGTCTAATCCTCTGGCTCGTCTTTGATGGGCAGCAAAGGACCACAAAGTTGTACGTGCGTACGCTCGATCAGCGTCTCCGCAACACGAATAGTGTCATCCAGATCTCCCTGTGCTAGAGTCGCTCCAATTGCGGGTGGCGGCAGCACCAAAGTTGGTTTTCGACTCCGCACATACGCCATTGCTGCATTTGCTCCAACCACAAGTTTTTGGGTCAGCAGATCTCGAATGGGAGCTGCGTGACGGAAAATGTTCAGCAAAGCATGGATCCCTTGTGGTTGCGGCCCCGCAGGAAAGAGAGTCTCGTTGAGTCGAATAAAAGCCATCCTGCAGAGCTCGAGCAATTGGGCGCTCCGCCAGGCACGATCCTTCAGCGTGGCGAGTATGCGCGCATGATACCTATGAAGCCAAAAGTGTTGACGCCCAGTCGTGGGAGTGTCAACCACACTATCCAGAAGCTCATCCACGCGAGTTTTCTCCGCCTGGAAATTGTCAACAAAGCCTGCAAAACGGGTGCACCAGTCAAACCAAAAAGGACAAGGCTATGCAAAAAGCTTGTAATCAGAGCTCGAACTCACAATCGAGTTGCCTGTTCACAAGCTCCATTTCTCCGAGCACATAATCCTCGCGTTGGGTGGCCAACGCAGGCTTCATCTTCAGCCGATTTAGCTCATCCTGGGCATTCTTCAGGTCTTGCTCCATTTTCACAAATTTGGTTTTCATAAACCCCATCACCTTGGCATCATTTGCAACCTGAGCCTGGGATCGAGTGGTGGTCGGAGCCTGCGAGGAACCAGTCGAGGCGGCGGGTTCCCGTGACTGTTCAAAGGGCATAATCACAAACACAAAGTTTGTATCAGAAGCAGAAAACAAAAGGCATAAGTTGAGGTCAAACAGCATACAGCTTTTCGAGCACAAGAGACATGCGCAAAAGACCATTGGCATAAACAAGTGGCAAAACCAGTCGCGTACTCGCGCAGTTCAAAGGTATCATTACATGGCATAAAAAAAACAACGGGGTGCAACTACCCTACGCCTAGGAAGTCGATTCTGACTTAGACCTACGCAAACGAGCAGCAGCCTCGGCAGCCCGGCGCTCCATGGTGGCCATAAAAATTTCGGCCAGTCGCGCGGCTGGCCCGCTAACACCCCTCAGGGGCACAAACTTCCTGTCTGGCCTTCGTGGGAACTCAGAGAGAGCTTTCTCGTAGTCACCCTCTAATACATGACCTAGAAGGAGCTTGAGGGTGGACTCCGAGCTGCGTACCGTGAGGGCGCGAGCGAAATCCGCCATGGTAGAAGTCCCCGGGCCAAGCACGTCGGCAAATCCATCCGCAGTCGATGGTACTACGCCGCTTGGAAACACAGCTTCGTACACGGCACCAAGTGTACTCGCCGACTTGGCGAGTGCATCCTTCGCTTGGGTGCACACGGTGCCGAGGTCGCCCATAACACGGTCGAGTGACAGATCGTCACTCGCCCCGTCTGCAGAGGCCGGTGCGCCAATAGCTTCTTCATAAATCAAAAAGAGCACAAGTCATTACATGCCACTTGGCAGCTGCACAATAACGTCAAGGGAAGGAAATACTCACCTCCCATGACCTGCGCAAGTGCCGCGAGTTGGTCAGCATACCCTCGCTCGCGTGCGGCGGCTGAGTTGGTGGCAGCGTTTAGCTCCTTCTTCGACTCAGCGCGCTGCGCGGCGAGTGCCTCTTCCAGCTCCTTCTTCTCGCCTGCAGCAGCAAATCACATACAGTTTATAATCGACAAAGGCAGGCATTGCAAAAAGAAAAATCGGAATCAGCAGCAAAAGAGAACTCACGACTGAGCCGCTCTAGGTCACTGCGCAGCATATCCCTCTCCTGCTCCACCTGTACATAAGCCTTGGCGGAGTCTGCCAAGGTGCGATAGAAGGACTGCAAGCATACGACCTCAGCATAATTTCTAACACACACAGTCCCAAACTACACGGGTCAGGCAAAAAGATACTTACATGGTTCATCCAAGGTTCAGGGGTCGCGACCGATGTCCCGACCTCTGGAGTCGCCACCTTGGCCACCTCAACAACAGCAGTGGTGGCCGTTGGCTGGGCGACCTCTGGAGCAGCAGGGGAAGCATCCGGGTGTTCCGGGGTCGGAACTCTCTCGGCTGGCGGAGACACGGGCTGATCGTTTTCAGCACTGCGAGTGGCACAAATGGAAAGACAATTAGCGCAAATATGCAATAGCAGAAAAATCTATATCATAAGCAAAAGGCACATACCTGTGCTCCTCATCTTCCTCGTCGTCGAAGTCGTCAAATTTGGGCCTGCAAAGATTGGGGCACCACTCGACTTGGGAGGAGGAGTCGAGCTCGTCGAGCATATGCGCAAGGGAGCGGCCCTAGGAACAGGTGACGAGCCTGATTCTTCGTCATCCTCCAAACCCTGCCCCTTTGCGGGTGCGCTCATAGCAGAAGCAACCTTCTTGGCCAGTCGACGGCGCTTCGGGGGTGCGGCGTCGACTTCCTGGTCAGAGGCGGCTACCTCTTCAGTCTGCACCTCCTCGGCTGTTTCCTCTTCCACCTCCTCCACATGCGAAGTGGTGGCAGAAGGGATGGGCGACTGATTCCCCTTCGCCTCCACCTCTTGCATCTGAGTTTCTTCAGTTGGGCCATTCTCTGGCAGCGGAGGAAGAGAAGCAGCAGTCGAGTGGCCCTGCATAGCATATATCACAATTTCAAAGTTAGAGGCAAAATCGAAGACCGTACAACATACGAGTGGCAACTCTTAACTGCAAGCATATCACAAAGTACACATACCTCAAGCAAAGGATTTTCCGTCCCATATGGAGCAACGGGGCAGTCGACGTTGCAAGAATCGGCTGCTGTCAGGTTGGTGATGTGACGCACATGCGCCAACAGCTCGTTCCTTGACAGATCTTCCGGGCTCATTCGAGTGGGATCACTCGTGCCCTCGTACTGCCACATGGGGTGCGCTCGGGCACGGATTGGCCACACCCGCCTCTTCACAAAGGTGGCAATTAGATGCACACCCGTGACCTTGTCCAAAAGACCTCCAATCCGGGATAGAAGAGGCCATGCTTCTGCCAGTTCTTCATCCAAAAGTTGGTGGTCCCAGGCCTTGGTCCTCGCAAAGGCAGCAGTCGCGAAAGGGGCGGCTGCGTCCTGCTCAACACTCGCATAAAACCATCCTTTCCTCCAGCCTTGCGCGGAGTCGACGGTCTTCAGGCGAAAGTATCTGGTGTCGTTGCGGACCTGGATCCCACAACCGCCCACAGGGTAGGTGCGGCCTCCTCCCCTATTTGGTCGCACCATAAAAATGGCTTTCCATAACGCCCAGCTGGGGGCGACTCCGAGGAAGCACTCGCATAGCGTGATGAAGCACGCTATGTGCAGAACACCGTTCGGGGTGAGATCGTGGATCTGCACCCCGTAGGAAAAAAGAAGACCACGAACAAAGTCGTGGAAGGGAAGCGAAAACCCCCTAGGCAAAAACTCCGTGAAACAGACGCGCTCGTTGGCGCGTGGTTCAGGAAGTACCTCTTTGGAGGACGGCGCGCGAACCGCCAGTTGCTCCGCGGGAGGCAGCAGGCCCTGCTCGCGGAGCTTGATCAGATGGGCGTCCTTGACGGTGGACTTCGCCCAGTCCCCGCTGCTCTTCTTCAGGGCGGCGACGGTCGCAGACGCACTCGCCGCAATCTTCTTGCCCTTGGCCGCGTCAGTCGCAGCAGCAGCAGCACCACGCTTGGCGCCTCCGCCCTTCGCCATTGCTACAGTGGATGGGTGTGGTGCAGAGAGCTTGGGCGCAGAACAATGGAGGCGCAGCTCGAGGAAGAAGATGAGGGAATAGGGGCGGCGCAGGGAGCAAATGGCAAGTAAAAAACTTTGCCAGCGCCGTCCCCCCTATTTACCACAGGTCACAAAACGATCGCAACCGTCGAAACAAACGCATACGCTCCGCGCGAAATCTAACCATACACGTGGCGGCCACGGAGAGCAACCGTCGCCGGCCACTCCGCCCACTACGCACGGGAATCCAGGAGCCATCATCACGCCCCGTGAAAATCGCGCCAGAACGGTCAAATCAAGTCCAAGCGGCGCTGTCCTTGGTCAGCTCTGCGTAATGGGCCCACAAAGCAGCGTCGCGTCCCATCAGTCTTACCAAGCACGCCACCGCTTGTCAGAGATGGCAGTCGCAAAATGCGTCATTGCTGACGTTACCTCATCTGGCACAACTGGCATAAAGGTCACTCGATGTTTTCTTCGATTGATATCCCACAAGAATTTCGATTGGTTTTTCAGCATAGGCAAGAGATGCCAGTCGATAGATATTCGACTGACGTGTAATACTCCCATCGGGAGCGTATCAACACTAGTAGGAAAAGGGTTATCAGTGGCGCACCAAATTGACATTCTGTGGCGCATCCCCAGAATTGCTGGGTGCGCCACAGAATCGTCGCCACTAAAATTTGTTTTCTGTGGCGCACCATGGGCATGCGCCACAGAAACCACTTTCTGTGGCGCACCCAGGCCGTGTGCCACAGAAATAGCTCGGTAGGCCACATAGCAGATTAATTCTGTGGCGCACCCACGCCTGGTGCGCCACAGAAAGTGGTGCGCCACAAAAACATAAAAGCGTGCGCCACAGAAATATGAAACAGTATTACAGGTATTTTTTTCATTTTGCTGTATGAATACAGGTATATACATGATTTATCCAGAAATACAGATATATTTGACAGGTATATAAACAGACACACATTAATCACTATTTCATCACACATATTACTTAGTGTGCCCGAGATACATACACATAGTCACAAAAGTGCCGAATGTTAATTTACATACACATAGTCACATAGTCACACTACACAATACAAATGAAGTGTTCACCGCCTAACTAGGATCAAATGTAGCACACATCGGCGATGATGGTGAGCAAGAGCGCGCGGGAGCATGCATGATCATGGCTTCTCTTCTTGAGCGGCGCCGGGAACGGTAGAATGCCCCCTTTCGTCCTCCACTCCCTGGTGTCACTCTGCGCCGCTAGTCGTTCTTCCATCTCCCTCTGAGACAACACTGAAGATGGATTGGGATATATATTGGTTAGTGATATACATAGAGTATAATTTGTTCATCTAAGTATAGAGGCAAGACGATCAATCAATGTTGTCATGGTTGGAAATCATATGGCTATCCTATTTGGGTTTCATAGCATAGCATATATATAATATATAACCCTACACATGCACTTCTACAAAAAAGTACACACTAGCTAGTAATGCTTAGCAAGGCTATCTTTTATAATACATCCTACGTACCGAAGCGGAAGTGGAAGGACCCTGAGGCGTGCATGACATCGTCGAGGATGATATTTGTTAACTGCAGCCGGATGCGATGGAAGTCTTGTCTATAATCAGCATCGGTGAGACTTTCCGCCATTTTGGTGTATTCTGCGAGATTAGATGCAATCTTCGTTTTCTCGCAATCCCGGACAATCGTTTTAAGGTGACGGAGGGCATAGTAGGCCTCCATCACACTGCCATCCAGTTGCTTGACGCAATGGAATCCGGTCCCATGCAAGAACTTGTGTGTTTTGTCGTCCTCCGTTAAAATTCCGACTTCTTATGGAAGGGGCCGCCCTTTTTGGCATAGGCTCGAGAGCGTCATCGAGAACACCCTTTATTCTGTTGTATGATCTCGGCTGGGATTTATTCCCCGAGTCCAAATAAGTGGCAACGGACCACCTCGGGGATACGTGGATGAGTGCGCAGTACTTGTCCCTGCTCAACACAATTGAAGCAGAATGTTGGACAAAGGATCAGCGATGGAAGAAATGTACAAGAAGACATAAGATAGGACGGTGGCGAGCAGATGTGTACTTACTCGAAAAAGTAAGGCAGAAGAAGGGCGGTCTTCTCCTTGTTGGCCAGGAAGACCCTAACGAGGTACTCCTTGGCCGTTTCCCGTGTTGTTGATCCTTCCACCAGATGGCTGTCGCGCATGTAGTAGGGATCCACTATCGCGATGTACGGGGTATCATCTCTCCTGATCTTCATCGCCGCATCGAGAGCATATAGGCGGACCATGTTATAGTCCAGCCGTTTGGAGTGATACAGGTTGAAGATATCCTCGTACGCTATGAAGAACACATCTGCGGGGTCTTCTTGGACGAAGTCCACCAACTCTTTTGGCACCTTGACCGAGAACGCCGGGTAACCTGGGTTCTTCTCTTTAAGAAGGGTCTCCTCTAGATACAAGATATTATTCTGCAAAGTAATCATGGGTCCTTCTGCAAGGCGGAGCATGTCCCCGGACAAGATAGATTTACCAGCTTCATGAACTCTGGAGTAGCCTTGTGGATTCGTGTCTTCAGGACCCCGGATCTTAGGATCTTGCTGGCTCGCAGAGTATGCTTTTCTCTTCCTTTGATGACTCTTCTTTTTCTTCTTCTCTGGGGATTGTGGGGGTGGGGGTGCAGTGAACCCCGCTTTAACTGTTTCTTTCAGTATGGTAGGGGTGAAAATGGTACCCGGTTGAGCTTGATGATCGCCGGCATCCGGAGGCGTGTCGGTGAAGGCCAAGCGCTGTGCGCATGAAGTGGGACGAGCAGGTTGAATGTGGTGGTCGCGGAAGGGTTCTTCATCCATAAGAGGCATGAACATATCATCTGCGCGGCGCCAGTGTTGATGTAGTCATCGACGTTTACATCATTATCATCATCCTCCTCAACATTGTCGTCGTTGCCACCAAGTTGAGGTGCAACGGCTTTGTCCACAACATTGTCGTCGTTGCCACCAAGTTGAGGTGCAACGGCTTTGTCCTAAAACATAAACAATAGCACATCCGTTAGTCGGGAAAGTCGGAAAGTCGGGGAATTCGGAAAGTCAGAACTAACCTTGGACGGTTGCGGGGAAGACGTTCCCAACAACTGTTTGTGGCGGTTGGTGGCGGCGATGACCGGCGGCGGTAGCTTCCGGCCGGCGGTGGGGGCGACCGGCGGTAGCTTCCGGCCGGCGGTGGCGGCGACCGGCGGTTCCGTCTGGGTGGTGGTGACGGCTGCTTGTGGCGCCGGTTCATCCGCAGCATCTTTTTTTGTCCGCCTCGGCGGGGGCCGAACGATCGGGGCTCGGGGCCTCGAGGTGGCGCCGCCGGTGCGCCTGGCCCCTTGAAGAACATCCCCAAGACGAATTTGGGTTTTCGGCCATTCCAGCATCCACCGCCCGCATTCGCCAAGCTTCATGTGTTTCTCGGCTCCCTGAGGTTGCTTAGGGGGGTCGATGTCACAGAACTCAGGCAGTACCTCCTTCACATTTACTTTCATCACGAGCTCGCTCATTCGGACATTGTGGATATCGCGGGTCAAAGGTTGTATGGTCGAGGCCCTTGCGACTTCCTTCAACTCGCCGTCGGTACCCACCCTATGCAGGAGTATGCAAGGCATGTCCTGGGAGTCAACACATAGCGGGCACCATGAGATAAGGCATATATAGTCTCACACACAATGTATCATACATATTCATGATCATACATATATATGTTTCCATTGTCTCACACACACATACTAATTAGTTACCTTGGTGACGGCGTTGAGCTCGGCTAATGTCGAGACAAGGGCGCCGGTGCCGGCGGCCGGCCTATCAATCTCCGGCGGCCGCTCGTGTGCATTATCATTATTCTCCGGCGTTGGTGTATGTTGCTCCACGGCAGGGGGCACCGGTGGGGTCGGCAGGACCGGCGACACATTATTGCTGGAGGTGCTGCCGGCGAAGCTGGGCACGTGTATCGGCCCCTGCTGACCTCCCGCATGCCAAGCAGTTATCCCCTGCACCAATGCATCGGGTAACAAAGCCCGGAGCTTCTCTTCCACCTTCTCGGCCACTAGCTTGTCCACCACGCTGGAGTCCACCTTCTCGGCCTCTAGTGCGTCCAGCTTCTTCCTTAGCTCAAGTTCCAAGAGGAGCTTCTCTATTTCTTTGACTAATGTGTGCAGGATAAAAAGATTTTGAGATTATCCTCCATTGCAAGCAATAAAGCACAATCTCGGGGGCTACTCCCATCGGGAGCGCTGTCGCGCACCCGATAGAATAACGGCAAAATATCAGTCGACAAATTCTCGACTCAGTTCATAAGTAAAATCATACTCGAAATATTCCCGAGTTGTATCTGACGATCCTCGGATGCTGCATGCATAGTGCAAAGGTAAGACCCGCCGATCAGTCGAGCTGGGCTAGGGACCGCTCCAGCAGCGTTATCCTTAAATTTTCCGTGTCAGCAGACATGATGAAAAATCCCGACGGACGCGTTGGGTAAATTCAAAACTATGCTGCAGTTCTATTCAGTAAGACCTCAACGGCCGTTTCGAGTCTGTCCAGTTTGTTTCAGATTCGAGTCCGGGGACTCGAGTTTGATTGAAAGCTAGTATGATTTTGCCCAAATGGTAGTTAACTGGCCCCGATCCGTCGCGTGTGCTGGGCCTGCTAAGCTAATATCCCTTGATTATCATAAGCAAAAATCATAGTCGATGAAACACTCGACATGGCCAACATGTGTTACTTCATATAGGAATTCCGAATTATATGATACAAATGCAAAGAATATAACGTGCACAGATGTATGAGTCCATGCCCGACTCTTCGAATTAGACAAGTACTCGGGGGCTACTGACATGGGTATGCCTATCGGGTACCTTACCATGAGGGTACCTGGTGCACGTATCGACCAGGCCCAACTATCAGAGCCTACATGAAGCCCATGAAGGAAGGCCCAAGAAGATGGAGTATCCTCCAAGTTTGGCGAAGCTATAGTCGGTTTAGACTTTCCTTACATGTAAATCGAGTCGGTTACGAACAGCCGAGACCCAGCCTACTATTTAAGGGCTGGGAGGGCCATCGAACCAGACCACGAAATACCAAATCCTCAAAACCCTTGCGAGATTGACATCTCGCCGGGATCCCTTGTAACCATCATACTCGCAAATCAATAACAGACAGGCAGAACGTAGTGGTGTTACCTCCACACGAGGGCCCTGAACCTGTGTAAAATCTTTGCCCTTCTTGTTAGCCGACGATACTTCCAGCTCTACCACGTTCTCTCCCCCATATTCATAACCCAGGGAGCTTAACCATGGGTCTTGATGAGTCTACCCCTCGTCACGTATGGACGTGGATAAAATCCGTTTTGTCCCAAACTTGAGACCGGTTTTGGGCCAAACGAATAATGGGCCACAATGTTGGAACCACACAGACAAAACAAATAGATGGGGTGAAATGGGAGGCGCCGTTAAGAGTTTTCCTTAGATTCCAAGGGCATGAGTATGTTGCTTAGACCTATTTCATTTGCAAACTAATCTTTCCACCAGTTCGTCACCGTTTGGGAAAAGTTCAGTGTCTCAGAAAAAGATAGCTGGCGCACACAGCCGGGGTGAATAATGTATTTTTACTTGGGGTGAATAATATTTTGCTCACATGCTAATGGTGTTGGTGTCTCTCTTCTTGATGTGACGCATAGTACAAAATTCGAAAAAAAAGTAAAATAGTTCAAAAATTCGGGAAAAATCATCAACAAAAATATAAAAGTTTCTCACATACGTGCAAAGTTTCATGAATAAATGATATTTTTGGTTCCTTATGCGAAAAAAATTAGTACCATATAAGATATTTTTAAATCCCTTGTTGGCTACTGATTTGGTTTTTTGCAACAAAGCATAGGAAATTTTCATTTTTTTTTTCACGAGACTGTGCATGTATGTATAACATTTGGATATGTTTGTTTCAAACTTTTTGAATTGTTTGACTATTTTTTTTCAAATTTTGTACTCGATAGGAGGATATGAGCTCTGGAGCTGTTCTGCATTCCGTTGTATGGGCATGTTTTTGGTAACTCGTGGTCGATTCCCCCCTCTCTCGTGTCACAGTCACCAATTTCATGTATTAGTGCCTATGAGCAGGGGAAAAAATTCCTCGAATTTTGCACTAATTTCTCTAAATCAACGATTCTCGTAGAGGGGCGAGAACAACTAATATTGGCAAAGAAATTGACTAAATTTCTCAAAACAGGGTTCCGCTCCGCTTTATAAACAAAGCAACATGGCAAGCAAGTCCACACAAGTCTCATAAACGGAAAGTAAGCGAGAGAGCGCGCGGGGGGGGGGGGGGTTACTGGGCCGTAGCACAAGTAAGCTCAACAACATAAAGCTAGAGTAGCAAAGGGGCTAGGGAAGAACAAGAAGGGAAGAACAAAAGTCGAGGCCCTCCAAAAGTCCGGAACTTAAACATAGAGTGAGAAGCACGCCGAAGAAACACCCACTCGATCACCATTTTATTGCGAAAAAAATCACATAGATAATGCTTATAATACACAGAAATCGAGTATACATCACAAGTATGTTTGTACTCTGTTGTTTGAGCGTCCAGTCAATGGTATGTATGGTTGACAGTTCGAATCTATACTTTTCAAGTACTCCCTCGGTTTCAAAATACTTGACTTTGTTGTGTCTAAATACAGTATCTAGACATATTATAGTGTGTAGATACATCTGTATTTAGACAAATACACATCAAGTAATCCAGGACGGAGGGAGTAATTTGGTAAATATTTTTATGCGCTAGAATTTGAATTTGGCCAAAACATTTGAATTTTTTCTTTGAAAATTCGTTAGTTTCTCGAAATTTGCGAATCTCGGCCAGGGACAAAAAAGGGAAACGATATGTTAAATCCTGTTTAAAACTAAAAGTTTCAACCAAATGCAAATAGGAAAAATAAAAAATATATATGTGAAGGCTGCAAAATATTATAGCGGGCCCCACTTTAGGAGGCTGGGGATATGGCGACACTGATAGAGCTGCTCTAGTGTATGGGCACGACGCGGCAGGCGTGGTCAACTATTTCAAACTGAGCATTGGTGTGCAACTCAGTGGTATGAATGATTGAGCTTGTTAATTTGATATACAGGCAGACTGGATCTGGATATGGCAGTCGAAACTGCTAGTTAATTCAACAGCCAATGGGGACAGCTCGCCGACACCATCTCAGCTGATCGCTTTCGTCTTCGCGAGGAGGAGGCTCCAGCAGGTATTCGTTCGATCTGGTAAGGCATCAAGAAGAAATTTGTTTGTGGATTTTTTTTTCGATAAAGGCAAATTTTGCTTGTTCCATGCTCATTCTCTGCACGCCGGTCAGTTTACACCACAAACAGGAAAGAACTGGGACTAACACAAACCCGTACTCGATCTCAGCGTTCTGCCTTCATCTTCGTGGACTCTGTAGTTTGTACGCAAGCAGAGGAGGGGGCTCAACTCTCAAGTAGCTACATTTAAGATTTGGTAAGGCATCACGATATTTTTTTCGCTTCATTCTTCTTCTCCTTCCTTTCCATTTGGTAACCGCCCGAGACTCTCATCTTTTTACAGCACCGATTGGAGTGTGGAGACAGGAAGCAGTTCGTGCTAACACAAACCCGTGTTCAGGTATGCATATTCGATCTCAACGTTCTAAGCTTCTCGATCCAGATCTATAACCCAGTTGGTGATGGTACTCCTGGTTGATCCATAATCAGGTATTATCTATCGCAGGTGTAGAAGCATGGTTTTCTTCTGGTGATTGACGGATTATCTTCTACTCTCTATTTTCATTATTCTACCTTGCATACACCTGCGAGATCTTAAATGTAGCCATGGGCTGGAACTGTTTTCAAAGGTAAGACTTTATCTGCATGACCATGACAAAAATAAGCTGTTATCATTTTTAGGGTAGCACGCAGGAAACTGATTAGAGTTAATGAACATGGACCAGACAATAAAAAAAGATATGTACTCAGCGCAACATTTTTCTGTGGTTCGGTGCCCCTCGACTGAGCAAAACAAACCAACGAATCATTCCTCCATACAAAACTAAAGTACATGAAAATTGCCGAAGGTGCAGAATGGCAAGTGATTGCAACTCAGTAGAGATTCACTATTATCTGTCAACACCCCTTCTAGTATCTCTGTATAAATTTTGTTAGCCTTAGAGCATGTTAACATACCTTGTGCATTCATTTTCTGCGTTCAGGTTCTGCCATTCTCCGAAACAAGTCACCCTGGTGTTTTTGGTGGATACCTGCCGCTGAGTGTGTCTGATGGATGGCAGCTATACTAGAATCTTTGCTTGGATCATGTACCAATAAGTTGCAAGAAATCATTACTGATGAGGCCATACTTATCCTGGGGGTGGAAGAAGAGCTTACAGAAGTGCTGCGTCGAGTAGAACTGATAAGGTGTTGTATATATGATGCTGAGAAAAGGAGGAGAAAAGAGTTAGCAGTAAACAATTGGCTTGGTCAACTGAGAGATGTTATATATGATGTTGATGAAATCTTGGACGTGGCTAGATCTAAAGGAAGCAAGCTACTACCTGACCATCCTTCATCATCGTCAAGCAAATCAGATGGATGTAAAACCTTTTCAGTTTCCTCTTGCTTCTATAACATCACTTCACGCCGTGATGTTGCTGTTCGGATTAGAAGCCTAAACAAAAAAATAGAGAGCATTTCGAAGGACAAGATATTTTTAACATTCAATAGTAGCATACAATCCACTGGAAATGCTCCAACATCTAGACTGATAAGAAGTTCAAACCTTGTTGAGCCCAACCTTGTGGGAAAGGAGATAGTTCATTCTAGCAAGAAGTTGGTGGACTTAATGCTTGCACACAAGGAAAGTAAGTCTTATAAGCTTGCTGTTGTTGGAACAGGAGGAGTTGGTAAGACAACACTGGCCCAAAAAATATACAATGACCAAAAATTAAAAGGAAGCTTCCAGATACACGCATGGATTTGTGTTTCCCAAGACTATAATGAAGTTACTCTTCTGAAAGAGGTTCTCAGAAATATTGGTGTTCATACCGAGCAAGGTGAAACCATAGCAGAGCTGCAGCGGAAGCTTGCAGAAACAATTGAAGGAAAGAGTTTCTTTTTGGTTCTAGATGACGTGTGGCATTCCAATGTATGGATGGATTTATTAAGACCTCCATTACAGGCAACAACTTCCGGAGTAATATTGGTAACAACGCGAGATGAACAAATTGCAAAGAGAATAGGTGTACAACATACCCATCGAGTTGATCTCATGTCAGCAGAGGTGGGATGGGAGCTACTTTGGAAGAGCATGAACATTGAAGAAGAGAAAGAAGTTCAAAATTTAAAAAACACGGGGATTGAGATTGTTCGTAAATGTGGTTGCCTCCCTCTTGCAATCAAGGTTATCGCTAGTGCTTTGGCAAGTAGAGATCTAACAGATAATAAGTGGAAAGAGTTTTTAGGAAAATATGCTGGCTCCCAAAGCATGATCTCTGATGAAATAGAAGGAGCTCTGTATCTAAGCTACGATGAGTTACCTCATCATCTAAAACAATGTTTTCTTTATTGTGCTCTCTATATTGAAGATTCTGTCATTTGCCGTACTGTAATTACCAAGCTTTGGATCGCTGAAGGCTTTGTTGAGAACCGACAAGGCCAATTACTAGAAGACATAGCTGAAGAGTACTACTATGAGCTCATCCATCGGAATCTCCTTCAACCAGACAACATGTATTTTTCGCAGACTCAATGCAGAATGCATGATCTCTTAAGACAACTTGCTTGCAATATATCAAGAGAAGAGTGTTTTATTGGAGATGTTGAAACATTACGGGGTGAAAATATGTCAAAACTGAGACATGTTACTGCTATCAGTAATAAGGATAAAGTAGTGTTACCTAGCATGGATAAGATGGAAGTTAAGGTCAGGACTTTCCTAACTGTTTATGGTCCACAAAGCATTGAAGATACATTGTTCAAGAGATTTCTGCTTCTTCGTGTTTTGGTACTAAATTACTCACTTGTACAAAGCATCCCAGATTATATTGGAAGATTGATTCATCTACGCCTACTGGATCTTAATGGTACTAGCATATCTTTTCTTCCAGAATCCATTGGATCCCTCCAAAACCTTCAAGTTTTGAGCTTGATATCTTGTCATGCTCTGCATACTCTTCCTTTGGCGATTACTCATTTGTGCAATTTAAGATGTCTTAATCTTAGAGATACAAAAATAAGTCAAGTTCCAAGAGGGTTAGGAAAACTGAAGTTCCTCAATGAAATACTAGGATTTCCTATTCGTGATAGACGTGATAATGCTGGTATAAATGATGGATGGGAGTTAGAAGAGTTGTCTTCTGCGTCGCAGTTGAGATGTATTATGCTGATTAAATTGGAAAGAGCAGTTCATCATGGTACAAATGCAATGTTGGTAGACAAAAAACATCTGAAAGTCCTAGAACTATCATGGACTAAACGTGCAGGGGGGATTTATCTAGAAGAAGACTGTAGCAATGCTGAGAAGGTCTTTGAGCTGCTAATACCTCCACGCAACCTGGAAAACCTAGTTATTTCAAGTTTCTTTGGTCGGCGGTATCCCACCTGGTTTGGTACCACCTGTTTGTCTTCACTACTACACTTAACCCTCAGAGATGTACGGTCATGTGTGGATCTTCCACCGCTTGGGCACCTACCCAACTTGAAGTTTCTAAAAATTGATGGAGCATATGCAGTTACCAAGGTTGGACCTGAATTTGTTTGCTCTCGGAAGGGGTATACCTTATGCAATGAGTTAGTGCTTTTCCTAAACTTGAATGGTTGATTTTCAAGGATATGCCCAACTGGGAGGAGTGGTCCTTTTTTAAAGAAGAAGTTGCCGCTGATGAGTGGGGAGAGGATGGAACTGCTGAGATTCCAAAACAGGATGCCCAATCTGCAAGGTTGCAACTGATGCCCCGTTTGGTGGTGTTGACACTCGTAGATTGCCCAACTCTGCGGGCTCTCCCGCGACAGCTTGGAGAGGACGCCGCCAGCTTGAGGAGGCTCAAATTATCTGGAACAAAGTACTTGAAGGCCGTGGAGGACTTCCCACTGCTCTCTGAGATCCTTCTAATTGCTGATTGTGAGCGCCTGGAGAGGGTCTCCAACCTCCCCCAAGTGACACAAATGCATGTACATGGTTGTCCAAACTTAAGCCGTGTAGAGGGGTTGGACAGTTTGCAGCAGCTTGGGCTGGGTGAGGATATGCAAGAGATCTCTCCCCACTGGATTCCTGGGCTTCAAAAGCACCGGCGACTTCAGGGCGAAGACCTGATTGTTTACACATCGTGTACCGATGACAGTTAGGTGGCAGTGGAGGCAAAAGGTATGAATGCTGCATATACACTGGTTGGTCTTTCTTTTTGTTTTTTGATTATCTGAACCATAATCCATATTCTCACAACGCAAGTTTACTTCCGTATTGGATGCATATTTACAAACTGTCCATGCATGTCATTATGCTAGTGTACCAGAAATGCTCAAATCCACCGTGCTTGTACATATTTCAAGAGTTTTAATTTGTAGACATCCATAGTAGCAGATTGCAGGCGCACAAGGTATTAAGTGTTGTATGTTGCTCCAAGTTGCTTCTGTGTGTTCTGTCTCTGAACTATTTATCATGTAGTAGAAACCCACATTGTTTTCTAGATTCTCATAATTGTTCGCGTAGCATTTATAATATCTTTTTTCCCAACCGGACTCCACCCATTTCCATTAATTTATCAACGGAAATAATAAAGTTCATTACAAGAACAACAAAAGATAAGAAGACAGAAATGGTGGAGTAGCGAGCTGGTGCAGTAGCAGGAAACCCGCTGAATATGCTCGATGTCAAAACATATATGCGGGGCAAAAACCTGCTACCACTCAAACCCGAGAGAGTTTTTCTATCAGCATTTCAAAATCTTACAAACTCCATACAACCAACATCTAAAACATCCAATTTTACCCCTAGGCCAAAAAGCATAAAACCATGATAACATTGCCAAACAGATCTAGGTAGTCTTAGTTCCAAACAGGGATCCCACCACACCCCAAACCACTCTTGCTGAAGAACAATCAAACAGAAGATGCAAGAGAGACTCATTTTCACCACAAAAGGAACATAAAGACGAACCTAACCATTTCCTCTTTTTCATATTGTCTCTCGTAAGCACCGCATTATGCATTATCTGCCATAAGAAAATTCTTATTTTCACGGGTACCTTGGCTTTCCAAATCCAGGAATAATATCTTCCTTCCAAAAAAAAACCCACCCGACCCCTCGCGTCGCTCCCCCAGGGGGCGTCCGGGGAGACAAATCGTGCCGCCAGAGACCCCTCCCCGTCCGGCGCCCCCCTGCCGCTGCCGTTGCCGGCTTCGTCCGCGGCGTTGGCGGCGCTCCCCGCTGCCAAAAAGGTGGTTGGGAGTGCTCTTCACGAGGAGGTGGCGGACCGGCCAGTGGGGGCAGCGGCGGTCGGGGCTGGGATGCCGAGCCAGCGGGCTCGGCCGGAGACAGAGGCCGGCGGGGCCATCTAGCAGCGGTGCGACGCGATGGGCGCGTCGGTGCGGCCCTTGGGTTCAAGGTCTGGACCTCGCCGGGCTCGATCTGGGCCTGGTGGGCCCGTGCAGGCGGCGAGCAGGACGTGCGTGTCACAGGTGGGCGAGTGGGCGGTGCAAGAGGAAGGATGGGCGGCAGCGGCAGAGGTCGCGGATGCGAAAGCCGGGACGGCGGCCTCGGATCAATTGTTGTGCGGCGCGACTGGCTTTGTCGGATTCCGTGGCGTGAGGTGCCGCGGGGCTTCGGAAAGTGGTGGAGCTCGGTGGACGGCCATAGATGCGGTCTCCATCTCGTAGCTCCCTAAGCTTCGGGGGCGGCTCGAACTCCGGGCGAAAGCCTTGCACCGACTCCGGTCGGTGCCGAGATGGCGGCGCCATTGGGCGTAGTTCTCCTTCTTGTTTGCATCGTCGTGGTGTTTCGACAGACCGATGGGAGTAGTCCGATGATCTCCAAGTGAAAGCGTAAGCTTCGTCGGGAGCGGGCGACGGTGACGGACGCGTCACTACCTTGTTGGAGGCGTCGTCTTGAAGTCACCGGCTCTCTCAGTGCGACGGGTTCGCGGCGGATGGGTGGGATGGCTATGTGGTCAAGGGAGGTGGATGCCGGGGTGGAGGCCTCAGACGGTGGCGGTATGCCGAGGTAGCGGCCTCAGGCTCCCCCACGGCGATTGTCCTATGGGGCAGGGTCATGGCCAAGTGTGGTTTGGTGGCGTCCTGATGCTGTTTGGACAGCAGGTTTGTCGACCAGACTGGTTCGACTTTGGGCTATGCAAAGATTCGTCCTTTTGTTGCTACGCCGGGGCGGCGGGACTGGAGCAGGTGGATTTTGGTGGCGCCCAGGTGCTATGCGGACTGCAGGCTCGTTGACCCTGACTTGTTCGACCTTGGGCTATGTGAGGTTTTGTCCTGGTTGCTACGTCGGGGCGGCGGTCCCGGAGCAGGTGGTGTGTCTAGTGCGTTTGGTCGACTTGCGTCGTGTGAGCGGCGGGTCGCCTTGCCTGTGCGGTTTTTCGGCCATGTTTTCCTCTTAAACAACAGCTTGTATGGTTTTTGGACCAGGTTTTCCTTATAAACTGGGTCATCTCTACTATATATTCGGGCAGTGGACATAAGGAATAATTCAGCCCATCAATATCTTTTTAAAGAAAAGCATAAACAGATTTAGTGGTAAACCTTTTTTTGGGATCAAGTGACCAGGAAATATGATCTTTGTTTGCACTAGCAACCAAGTTATTCAATGCAGCCAAAATAAAATTCCAGTTAACCAATACCTCATGCAGCCTGGGCAGAAACAATAAATTGCCACCTTTCAACATAGTATCCTCGATAGTAACATCATGTTCTTGACATATATTATAAAGATCAGGAAAAGTCACACACAAAGGTTCATTGTCTAGTAATACACTTTTACAAAGACTCATAATAGAGCCTTCCCCGAGAACCACTATTCTCCTTTGCAAATACACATTTTTTTTTACTTTCAACAAAGCTTTCCAGCAGGGAGAGTATGTAAATCTAGGTTGCACCGACGCCACAGTTTTATTTCTAAGATATCTAGCTTTCACAATCTTCTGCCATAAACCTTCTTGAGTTTCGAGTTTCCACCACCATTTACAAAGGATACTAACATTTTGTTTATGAAGATCTTTAATACCCAGCCCACCTTTTTTTTTTTTTTGCTCTACAAATACGTTTCCATTAACCAAATGATATTTCCCCTTTTTATCTTTCACATGCCAAAAGAACCTTCCTCTGTGCTTGTCCATTTTTTCAATGAAAGTTTTATTCAAGATAAACATGGACATATAATACATTGGAACACCAGATAAACCAGAGTCAAGGAGAGTAAGATTAGCAGCCGAAAATGAAGCTTCTTAAGCAACTTTTTAACCAGAATATCCCAATCAATATTTTTTAGATTAGAGAATGTAACCAGCATGCCCAAATATTTCAGAGGCAAATTCTCAATTTGGCATTGAAACATGTTATCATAAAACTCCACAATTGAATTATCCTCTCCAATTACAAATATTTCACTTTTCAAGTAATTTATTTTGAGTCCCCACGTCATTTCAAACAAGTAAAGGAGCAGTTTCAGATTTACCGCTTTATCCATATCATGACTCAAACAAATGATTGTATCGTCCGCATATTGTAAAATGGCAACACCATTAGCCCATAATCAAATTATTATTTTGAGCCTTAAGAACCATCTTAGTTAAGCATTCAGGAGCTGAGTTAAAAAGAAAAGGCGACAAAGGATCCCTTTGACGTACCCCTTTTGCACTTTGGAAATAAAGTCCAAGAGTTTCATTAATTTTGACACATATCATCCAATTATTCAAAATTTGATGCTATTTACAGAATTTTTCCGAAAATTCCCTCATATTTAAACAATCAAGCAAGAAGTCCCAATTTACTTTATCGTACGCCTTTTCAAAATAAAGCTTTAAAATAATACCACATTGTTTTTTCACATGAGTATAATGCACCAATTCACGAAGAGAGAAAATTCCATCCATAATATTTCTCTTCTTAATAAAAGCATTTTTTACACGCTAAACAACTTATTAGCATACTATTCTAGTCTGGTCGACAAAATTTTAGTAATGCATTGGTAAATACATCCAAGTAAGCAAATAGGACGAAATTTTTGAATTTTATTTGCTTTATCCACTTTAGGCAGCAAAGTAAAAACTTATTTTTCTGCTTCTACCTAAACCCATTTTCTCGACATTCATTCTTCCATAAGAAGATACTAGTAGTAATAGTTGTTGACGTTACTAAGATGAACGCTACAAATTCTTGCTATACTCCTGACCAAGGTTTTGGTTACCGGCAGAAAAAATTCCAGGTCAGGATTTCCGGTTAGTGCGGTTCCCAGAACCGACCGGTTACCGGATGAATTTGAAAAACAAATGATGGTTACCGCAAGTTTTTGTAAAATTCAAAAAAACCGATAATGTTTGCTCGGTATGACCATTTCCCGGGGGTGCTTGAGATATCTGGTAACCTGAAATTTGTTGCTCAGTTAATTATTTCTTGCAAAACGCTGCTCCTGATAGACAGTTACATATACTTGTAGCGAGCTGTTTGTAGTCCTTGCATTGCCAGAAATAATTAAATGAGCAATAAATTTCATGTGATGGCTGCCGAGTCTCGTCTTACGCATGTGTAACCATACAATATATTGACGGTAACTACGGCTGGCAAAAGCCAGCCTCCACGAATCTTATTTATCTTTATATACTAAAAGCAAAATACGAGAGTAAAATAGAGACACCATGTTAAACCACATCATCCAAATTATTTTGATGGTTGGATGTTCAATTTATGGCTGGGATTTACCAAAAAGTTAATGGTTACATAACTGCGGTAATCCCGGCTGACACGGTTCAAGTTGTAGGAGCGTAGTATCAAATAGGAAAGAAAAAACTGTAACTATACCGTACCACCATACCAGATAACTAGATAAGAGTGGCAGACTGTCAAAAGATATAATACTACCATGCAAATCTCCATAGGACTCTTAGCTGCGGCTGTTCAAAGAAAAAAAGAAACTACGTATCCTAGATTCTTAGGACATAAAAGTTTCTGTGAATAAAAAAACCTACATTTTTTTTTTGAGAAAATAGCTCGAAATATAACATTGGTATATGGAACATGGATCAAGATTGAGCACAATACAAGCACTGAGGTGAAGGTTAATTCGGCTTATGGTGGCACGAGGGAGAGAGAGAGAGCAGTGATACTATTATATAAACATCAATAGCAACAAATAAAGTTGTTTCCCGTGATTTAAACTTTTTTTGTAGAATTATATTTTCTGGTGAATAGTTATATATATTCTTTGATTTGTTGGTTTAGAAATTGTAGGAGTTTTCTCTACTGTTACACACAGTTTGAGAGGAAAGGTTCATCAAGTCTAAACTCCTTAAAAACATAAACGGTTATGACTTGTAGCAAAAAAAAAATCTTTTGTGCCAATTGCTATGATTTTTAATAGCTTAAGATTTATGAAGACATGGTATTGCAATCATAAGTTACTTAAGACATAAAAGTTTCTGTGAATAAAAAAAACCTACAATTTTTCGTTGGTACATATTGACACTACTAAGAGTGTTGTTTAGTGGCTAGAGGCCGAAAATGGCGGTTGCATCATGTTCAAAGAGAATATGTAGGTGAGGACAAGTAGTAAGCTAATAATTCGTAGGAGTTGTTCCTATAGGGATATTTAATTTTTAGGATTAGGAATGTTAGGAATCATTTGAGTTTATCACACTCAATTTGAAACAAAAGGTTTCTTCAAGTAATTGTGTGGGCTTCTAATTCATTTAAGATTTAATAGAACGTAGCACTGCAATGTTGTAATAAAATCGGTGACAACCAAGATGCGCACCTAAACTATATCGGACAACAAGTAAATCAGACAGTGAGGATTTAAAGCCAATTGATAATGATATATGAGTAGGTTAAAAAATATATTCGTAATGATAATACTACCTCCATTTTGAAGTTAATGTTGTCAAGAAAACTTGCAAAGCCTCTAAAATTGAGTGTCAATGTACAAATATATATTGGAAGAGTACAAAAGATAAAACTGTTGAACAATAAATTATTACTCTTAATTAAATTTAGTGGTATATTTGTATACAAATAATGGTATAAGTTGTACCTTTGATAATATCCGCACGTGTCTAAAATGTCAAGTATTTCCGAAGAGAGGGGAACGTCTCATATTTCAGAACAAAGAAGCAAATGAGAAGGAAAATATCTACACAAAGTAAATAAAATTTCTTACTGTTTAAGCGGCTAATATTTATACGAGGATAAATGATACTCTCATTTTTATAAAACTAGAGAATGTTTTTTAACTTAGCGAAGATGCTGCTCCATTAAAGATCATCTAAATATCTTCTAGATGTATTGCTCAGGTGAAGTATAATCTGATTTTTACCACAACAAATGGTTTTTGTAACTTCACATCTGATATAGCAATTAAATAAACTGAATTTTAACCCGACATGATTTAATATCACTGAATAATTTACGACCAGGCCTTTAATACCATGTACAAAGTAATACATAATGGTCAGTGATGGTTGATTTGTAAATGACATAGTCAACCATATGTGATATTTTAGGTAGAATAGATAAAGTTAAATGGCTACAGAACCATATAACTTCCTTTCATATTAAGTGTGGAACAATAGATTTGGTTCGCTCTCATGTTGATGCCCTCGCATTGCGGGGGCCGCCATGCTAGTTTCTCTAACAACTTATTTCAGTAGTTTGTTTCCTGATTCATCTTATATGCTGTGAAAAAATTGTGGCAGCTCGGGACTGATGGCGTGGATCGCTTCCGCTGATAGAGCTGAGGAAGTCTGTCAATGATGAAGACTGAAGATGTGCAAGTCCTCGATGTATACTGGAGCTGGTGAAGGAAGTGCAAGTCCTTTGGGCAGGTCCCCTCAAGTGTATCAAATTTCGTTGTGTTAATTTCTGAATTCGAGCCAGAGGCCTTTCCTGTACTGAACCTCCTGTGGGGTATGCTTTCATTATCTGAATGTACCGGACTTATTCCGTCTTGCGAACCGGTTCAGCCTTTGCTGTGCTGAGCACACGTCGTTTCATTCTTTGATTGTAACCGACAATGAATCTCAGTGTTATTTCTTTCTGAAGTTGGCTGACGCTGGTACGGTGATCCACTGCTACACTATAATATTGTGTTCCCGTGTTCCAGATTCATGTTTGTTCCTGTGGAGAACTGAGCGCTGGCTCAGTGGCAGTGGCTGTAAGTGTGCGCCCAGCCCACCCTAGTACGAGTCACCGCTGAAGCGCTCCGACTAAGGGCATCTCCAGCCGTCCCCGAGCGCCTTCCAGGGCCCAAAATAGCACCGTTTGGGCCAAATAGCGCCGTTTTTCTACCAGTCGCCTCCCCTCCCAATAGCGCCGTTTAGGGCCGTTTTGGCGCCGGCGCACCCAGGCCAAACCCAGCGCGTCGGGTTGCACCTGGGGGGTCGGCGGAAGGGAAAACGTGCGTGAGCCAGCACTGTCGGGGAGACAGCGCATTTCCCACCCCCGCCTCGCCCTTTCCTCTATCCCGCCCCGTCGCCCCCATCTCGCCGCCGGCACCACCCCTCCCCCCTCCGCCGGACGCAAGCAGCTAGGAACCCCACCATCTCGCCCCAAACCACGGCGCCGGCGCCGCCCCTCCCCTCCGCCGTGATCTAGCCAGAGGAAGGCTCTCGGGAAGGCTCGCGCCCACCTCGCCTGCTAGGTGTTCGGCGGTTTGTCCGCCCAGCCATGGACTCCGACGACGAGGAGCTGCTCGCCGAACTGCTCGATGAGGAAGCCCAGGCCGACCTCGACGACGAAGAACACTTGTTGATCCTCGCGTGCCTCGCCGGCCTGCTCGCGAACGACGCGCGGCCGCGGCGTGGTGGCTCGGCGCCCGGCCGCCGCAAGAGCAAGCCGAGGCAGCGCTACGAAGGGTACTGCATCCTCTACTCCGACTACTTCGCCGATCATCCCATGCAGGACGAGGCCGTGTTTCGGCGCCGTTTCCGGATGAACCGCAAGCTCTTCCTCAACATCATGCATGCCATCCGGGAGTTCGACACCTACTTCAAATTGAAGAAGGATTGCACCGGTACGGTAGGCTTTATCTCAATTCATAAGTGCACGATGGCCATGAGGTTGCTTGCATATGGTGCTCCCGCTGATTCGTAGGATGATTATTTGCGCATGTCCGAGTCCACTGCCATTGATTGCTTGAACAAGTTCTGCCGGGCAGTGGTGGCAGTGTTTGAGCCAAAATACTTGCGATCACCCAATGCGGAAGACATTGCTCGAATCCTAGCTTTCAATGAAGCAAGAGTCTTTCCTGAGATGCTTGGAAGCATCGACTGCATGCATTGGGCATGGAAGAACTGTCCATTTGAATGGCAGGGGATGTACAAAGGCCACAAAGGAGAGTGCAGTGTGATTCTTGAGGCTGTGGCTACACATGATCTATGGATTTGGTATTCCTTCTTTGGTATGCCAGGAACTCACAACGACATCAATGTGTTGCAGTGCTCGAATGTCTTCGCCAAGCTTGTTGAAGGTCATGCCCCTCCAGTGAACTACGAGATCAATGGGCACCAGTACACAAAGGGCTACTACCTCGCAGATGGCATCTACCCGAAGTGGTCAACATTTGTGAAGAGCATGTCCAACCCTGTGCCAGGAAGCGCGAAAGCTTGGTTTTCCAATTGCCAGGAGGCTTGCAGGAAGGATGTTGAGCGGGCATTTGGTGCGCTGCAGTCTCGATTCGCTGTTGTCCGGTACCCGGCCATGACTTGGTCGAAGGCCAACATGTGGGAGGTGATGAACTGTTGTGTGATCTTGCACAACATGATCATTGAGAGTGAGCGGGATCATCCGGTGCTTGAGACTACTGAGCCATACTACCGACAGGGTCCTCTTGCAGATGTAGATCACCAGGTTCCGGCAACATGGGCAGCCTTCCACGCTATGCGCCAGGAGATTCGAGACCCTCAGCACATACACAACTGCAGGATGATCTGGTCACTAGTACACAGCGACACTATGACAACGGGGGCAAACCTTCTATGGAAACGGAGAAAGCATCCGTTGCCCCGCTTTCCGATACCGATATGAAGCAGCTCATTTGTAACGGATCACTTTGACCGTTTCCATTGTGGATCGTATATATTAAAAAAAAATGGCAGGCCACCGGCCAGCACCGGTAGTGGAAGCAATCAATGATGCACAGTACCTGTTTGTAATGAAGACAAAATCATCCTCTTCTACCAAAATACATAATAATTTATATCCTCTTACAAAGTCACACGGTAAGGCAGGAGAGACAATTCAAAATTTACAAACTGCATCAGCTGATTTACTCGTACAGAAAATCCCCAAAAAAAACTACATATAATTAGTAAATTACTACTACTCCGCTTCCCTTCTTCTAAATGGAATGGTGGGCATCACAGATTCACAGGGCGTGAGTCTCTGCTCTGGAAACACATATGCTAATCTGCACGAAGAATTGCAACGGTGATTACAGCAGTAGACTAGCAACAAAAATATGAGTCTGAAAATGAAAGTTGTTACTCTACACCGGTCTGTGCATTGCAGCAGCAGGAGAAGTACAACATGTACTACTACTGTAATTGTTAAACTGAATCCATCGATGGATCTAGTAAAAGTACACTCGAACCTGTGGGTGGCACCAGTGATGCATTTTATCATGTGATGAACGGGCACATAGATCTGAACTCTTGACCAAACCTAGAACCAGTTGAGTCGGTCAACAAGATTCAGACTTAGTCATGCACCGATTTAAGGCAATCAGAAAACAGATCAGAGCAGAGGAATCCAACCGTGATAGTACGCATTGCACACTGACCTTAGGAGGGCGCCGAGGAAGCGCTCGTGCTCCTCGAGACAAAGGACATGCATGGGGACCCGGAGAAGGGCTGGGGCACTCCGGCTGCCACGACGACGAGGACTGCGGGAGCAAGGCGAGATCTTGCCGCCTCGACGACAAGGCCTGCTGCGGCGCGGGTACGCGGAGGACGACCGGCGCCGCCGGGGCGGTCCGGGACAAGCTTGCCCATCTCCCACTTGAGCTCCTCATCCCCCTTCTCTAGCACCCATATCTTCTTCACGAGCTCGTCAGCCTCCATCGCCGATGATGAGGCCAGGCCACCATCGAATCAAATGGAAGTTGCCCAGATCTTTGATCCCACTGGGGAGGCGGCGGAGCAGGAGAGGATAAGGAAGAAGGGGAAAATAGAAGATAGGGGTTGTGCGGACGCGCTAGGGTTGGGTCGTGAATTTATATGATTGGCTAAATGGGCTTTCTGGGCCGATTTAATTTGCATACGGTTCCAGATTTCTAACCGTGTCCAATATATTCGGATACGGTTAAATATATTCCACCGTTGCCAATGTGTCGCGCCCCAATCCTATCGCGTGACATGTATTTGTTTTAACCGTTGCCTTCGTGGACGGGAATGTTGTCTTTTTGCTGCCGTTTCCATAGAGGGGTATCCTTTGTGTCGTTATGTACTAGTGGGTGTAGCACTTGTGGGAGCGCAAAGGCAATGGCAATGCCGACAATGCCAATGCCTAGTTTGATTTGTTCTATTTGCCTGCATTGTTGAACTATTTGTTTGTGGATTTGTATGTTGAACTATTCTTATGTGTGAATTTGTATGTCCAACTATTTTAATTGTGTTGGCCTTTGTTTTATGCGTGAAATATGGCCCAAACTCGCCGGCTGGGGGCGGCCTGGGTTCCGCGACTAGGAATCGGTGCCCCCCAGCGCGTGAAATAGCGCCGTTGCACCCCCCCCCCCCCCCCCGGCGGGCCAAAATAGCGCCGTTTTTCGGCATGGGGGGCACAACGGCTGGAGATGCCCTAAGCGGGGTGCTATCCGCGATAAAAAATCACCCGGAGAGGTCTCATCTAACAACGTATAGTCAAGGAGGGATCCTTCTCCCGTTGGTCAATGTTAGATTTCTATTAAACCCCTACATTTTCTCATGGACAGACTGCAGCCGGCACAAGTTTGCTAGTAGCTTTTTATTGAGGAATTGTTGTGCAGATAGTTAACTGGTCAGCAAGTTAATCTTGGAATACACATATGTTGGGCGCATCATGTGAAGATCTGGCACTGGCAACACATCCCTACGAACATTTTGCATAGTAAACTGAACACTAGATGTTGGCGTGCAACATGGTTAAGGTTTAGGACTTGGGAGTAAGGATGACTCCAACGGGCCGACCCAAACGGACGCGTGTTTGGTCCGTTTGGGTCGGCAAAAGGACGCGCGTCCGCCCTCTGTCCGGCCCTTTCCTGGCAGTGCGCCCAACGGGGCGACGCATCGCAAACGGACACTGGTTTTTTTTTAGTTCACAGGCCATATATGGGCCATTTTCATTCATATTTGGGGGTGGGCCACAAACGGCCATTTTACATATACAGAAAACAAAATACTTGCCCTTCGTGGGCTTCTACTCGCGGTGGGACGTAGTCCGGCTCCCGCCAGAGGTGCGCCGGTGGCCCGCCTCGCGGTGGGACGGCCGGCGGCGGCGTGGGCGGCTGCTCCTGCTCCTGCTCCGGGAGGGGTGGCGCCCGCTCGACCTCCCAGCTCCCGCCACTGAAGGTCCAGCGCTGCCCTTGCAGGCCGGCTGGAAGGGGCGGCGCCGGTGGAAGGTACTCGTCCATGGCCTGCCACCATGGCTGTGGCTCCTCGAGGACCGCGGCCTGCTGCGCCTGCAGGGCCTCCTCCTGCTCCCGGGCGACGGCGTCGAGGACCTTGGCCCACCGCTTGGCCTCGTCCTCGACGATGGTCGAGGCCGCGAGCGCGGCCTCGAGCTCGTCTTCCACCTCCATCTTCACGGCAGGCGAAGATTGCACGGCACCGGTTGAGCATCCCGCCGCCGTGTGTGCGGCGGCGGTGACCAATCCCCAGCTGGCGGCGTCGGTGCCCGCGTGTACAGGGACTGCATCCGCAGGCTGTGCTCGCCGCTGAACCACGCGTCCCAGTTGCTAGACTTGGCCGCGTAGGCGGGTCGTTGCGGAGGGAGGCCGGGAGGCGGCGGCGGTGGCGGTCAACCTCCAGATCCCGTGCCCGGCCGCTGGTCGGCATCGGAGGCACTGGGATACGCTGCGGGTTCAGATGCCAATGCTCGGGGAGCTTGACATCTGGCCATGGCAGCGGGACTGCGTGGTCCCAGTACCACTGGCAGTCCTCCTTGTGCACGTACACGCGGTCGCGCCGTGCAATCTCGGCGCCCGGCGACGCGAGCTCGAAGGAGGCGGGGGCCACTGGCTCCGGGGAAGACGGTGGCGTCGGGGATGGAGTACGAAAGCGGCGGCGGTGGCTAGACGACGACCCCGCCTCGCCGTTGTTCTTGGCCTTGCCATATCCAGGCCACCGGAGCGGCATTGTGACGGTGGCGATGGGCTCTGTTGGCTAGGGTTTGGCTAGGGTTTGGTCGCCGGAGAGGCGCGGCAGTGGGGCAGTGGAGTGGGTTGGTGGGGGCTGGCCGTCCCTATCCCCGGGCAATAAAAAGGACTGGGCCAGGGGGAGGCTGACCGGCACCGTGTCACTGACAAGTGGGCGTTGGAAGGACCCAACGCGGTGCCGCGCGGACGCGTTTTCAGTCCGCCGCGCGTCCGTGGCCGACGCATCGGTGGCCCAAATTTGGGCCAGGAATGCGTCGTGGCGGACCAAATTTGCGTCGCCCCGTTGGGCCCTGATTTTGGCTATATCGGACAGGGACAGACCGACGCAGACTCGATGCGTCGGCCCGTTGGAGTCATCCTAAGGCCCTCTTTGGATCATAGTGTTGAAAAACAGAGAAATAGAAAAAACATAGAAATCTCACAGGTTTACTAGTGTAAAACAGAGAATTGCAAAACACGGGAAAACTGCAGGAATAGTCGTTTGGATGAAACACATGAAATCAAAAGAAAAATGCCTCGGTCCTACGCACTTGAGTTTAAAAAAAAAGAGGTTGGGGTGAATGCTCAAATTCCTATGAAATTGAGTCATAGGAATCCAATCCATAGAATTTGGGTAGTGTCATTCATTTGATCCAAATGCAATCCATAGGAAAAAAAATTGTAAGGATTAGAGCATCTCCATCGGCGCGCTCAATACAACGTCCGGCAAAGTTGCCGGACAGGCGCTGTTGGGCGCGCCGGCAGCCGTTGCCGCCTATTGGGAGCACCGCGCCCCACCGGTCGCTCCAAATAGACGCTCCCAGCTGACAAATTCAAATATTATGTCTAAAATAAAATCAGTTGAATGTCTGAATTCAAATGTCCCAATGCAAAATAAAATCAAGTAGGGCATACAATTATTCAAATTTAAATAAATTGGGCACTCAATTTATTTGGCCATCTGCTTGGCCTTTCAGTGCCCACAGATGCTGAACTAAATCGTTTTGCAGTTGCTCGTGTGCTCCTTCATTCTTAATTTCAGCGTTAATTGTGAGGTAAGTGTCAAAGTCCGCAGTCAAATCCGCATATTCATGATCAATCTGGGCAAGAGAACCCACATGATAGTATGGATGGTCATCATGTTGCGGAGGATCAGCACGTTGACTCTCGATGATCATGTTGTGCAAGATCACACAAGTCATCATCACCTCCCACATCTGCTCTTTCGACCAAGTTAGAGCAGGATACCTGACAATAGCAAACCGAGTTTGAAGCACCCCAAATGCCCGCTCGACATTTTTCCTGGCACCCTCCTGTTCTGCTGCAAAATGAGACTGGCTTTGACCTTGAGGCTGGGAGATGGTCTTGACAAATGTAGACCATCTCGGGTAGATCTCATCTGCTAGATAGTACCCCTTGTCATATCCATGGCCATTGATCTCGTAATTGCAAGGTGGAGCTTCGCCTTCAGTTAGTCGGTTAAAAACCATTGAACATTGCAGCACGTTGATGTCATTGTGAGTTCCAGCCATACCAAAGAAAGCATGCCAGATCCACAAATCATGATCAGCAACAGCTTCTAGTACGACACTGCACTCTCCAACATGACCCTTGTAAACTCCTTGCCAGGCGAATGGGCAATTCTTCCATGCCCAATGCATGCAGTCGATGCTTCCAAGCATACCAGGAAATCCTCTAACTGCATTTTGTGCCATGAGCCTAGCCGTGTCACCTTCATTTGGTTGTCTCAAATACTTTGGCCCAAACACTGCAACAACCGCCCTGCAATACCGATACATGGTCGCGATGCATGTGGATTCAGCCATGCGGAGGTAGTCGTCTACTGCATCTGCGGGAGCTCCATATGCAAGAACTCTCAAAGCAGCCGTGCATTTCTGGATAGAGGAGAAACCAACCAGTCCGGTGCAGTCGCTCTTCAGCTTGAAGTAGTCATCGTACTCCCGCACGCCAGCCAGAACGACCATGAATAGGCCCCTGTTCATCCTAAACCGCCGCCGGAATTCCTTGTCCCCATGTGTGGGATCGTCGGCGAAGTAGTCTTGCCACAACGTCATATGTCCATGCATCCGTCTGCGATCTTTGTTCATCCTCCTACCCGGCTTCGAACCTCCAATCCGAGGCGCGGCATTCATCTGCACAAGCAAACCAACTAGGCAAGTGATGATCGCCACGTGTTCGTCGACCACGGCGTTGGAGGCGGCATGGGCGGTGAGCAATGCGCCCGTCAGCTGGAGTTCGTCGTCGCTATCCATCTATATCAACACAAGGTTTAGGAAAAAAAACGAAGTCTACAAAAAGCTGAGCAATGCGACAAACACCTTACTTGCGGGGAAGTTCTCGGAGGCGGCGACGGTGTAGCGGCCGATAACAAGTGCGGCTCGACGGAGAAGAGCCTACGGACACTGCGACGGGAGAAATAGTGCACCGTTCCTGACGCGCGCGCGGGGGGGGGGGGGGGGGGGGGGGGGGGGGGGGTGGGGGAGACGGGCGTCCGGCCGGCGGAGGGTGGGAGGCGGCGACGGCGAATAAGTAGGGTGGAGGGAAGGGGATGAAAACAGGCCACATACGGACGCTGCGGGGAAAATAAAAGTGTTGGGTCGCTGATGCGTCGCCCCCACCCGTCAGGTTCGGACGAGTCGCGCGTTGCCGCGGTTGCCGGCACGCCCGCTTGCGTCCCTAGAACCTGGGCGCGAAACGGGGTTGCCGGACGCTGTATTGAGACGTGCCGGCAACATTTTCTCTATTGGGCGCGCCGCTGGGGCACGGTTTCGTGCCGGCGCGCCCAAAACGTCTATTGGGAGCCGAGTTGGGCGCGCCGGTAGAGATGCTCTTAGAATCCTATAAAATCCTACAATCCAAACATGTCCTAAGCTAGTGGCGGTAACAACACCGGATTCTGGTTGTGAGAGCATCGGTCAGCCGTCAGTTCTGTACCCTTTTCTTGGGGACAGAGTAATCTGAACTAATCTTCTTGACTGCTTGGGTTAAAATTCCATACTGCCACAATGCATTAGGAAATTCCGAACCAACGTGTAACATGGAAACCATTGGCATCGCTCAGAGAAGGAACATGTCAATTTATTAGTTGGTCTCCTTGATCAATCATCGAGAGAAGCTCAGCTGTTGAGTAACATGTTCAGATAAGCTAGTGGTGTTAGTTCACCAGTTAGCTGCTATGACTGTAGCTATCCTAAGTTATCTGCAATGTCACCGTATCACAACATCTATCAATTTTCTTCCCTGGACATACACATCGGCTTATGCAGTAACCTATCACTGCTTTACATTATTTAGCTTACATTTTTTATATATCCGTACATTTTCAGAAAATTGTTCTTTCATCTAGAAGGCCGGGTCCGGCAACGCATATCCACTTATCCAGCGAGTTAGCTAGCTAGTGCACACATGACACAACACAAGATGGACATGCAAACAGTATGAATGGATGAATGAGCTGGTAATCCGGATCGCTTCCGCTGGCATTTCCGACTTATAGAGCCGAGTTAACTGAATCCAAAATCAAATTGGTACTACATAGTAAACGGAGTCTAATTATTAATTAAGGTGGAACTAATATGCTAGCTAGGTGGACTAGATGTATGAAATAAAGCTCTGAGCATGCATATCCCGATGGATGATGCAGCAGACAAATGCACTCGTCTAGAACTGAGTGGAGGTGGAGGAGTCTCTTCTGTGTGGGCTGCCGACGCGCTGCTGCCTGTTGGTCGGCTGCTGCTGCTGGACGAGCGCGGCCATCTCCGTTTTAAGCTGAAGAATGAAGGCCGAGCAGAGTACTCTCTAAGAAAAGTGCAGAGAAGCAAAGCTAGGTGGAAGAAGAATGAGGTACTCCCTCCGATCCGCAAAAAATGTCGTCAGATGAACTAGCAAGTTGTACTACCTTAGCTCTTTTCCAGCGACACATAAAGTGGATCGGAGGGAGTAGTAGTAGTACCTGTTTGCACTGCCTCTTGAGCTTGAGGTTGTCGTCGACGAGCCGGCGGACCTCCTTCTCGAGCTCCTGCACGTAGGCCCTCTTCCTGGCCCTGGAGCGCAGCGCCGACTCCCTGTTCTTCATCATCCGGACACGGGCTGTGCTGCTGATGCGCTGGTCCTCGTCGCTGCTGACCTGGTCCTCCCCGGCGGCGGTGCCGATGCTGAGGGAGAGGGAGGGCAGGTGGTCCAGGTGGTGAGGGTGCGCAGCAGGGGTGGTGCTGGAGATGGAGAAGAGGGAGCTGAATCCGCTCAGGCTCGGCTGCGGGCTGCCGGCGGCTTCATTGTCAGACATGCTTTCTTGAGTGGAGTGGAAGATGGAGAGGAAGGTGCCACAAGTGGAAGGTGGATAAAGGTAGGGGAAGATCGATGTCGCTAGCAAGTTGGGCAATGCAATGGATCACACACACACCATGTGAAGTGGATTCGTTCGCTGCAGGTGCAAAGCACTTCCGTACAGGAGTTCGTGGACCGAAAAAAAAGACGCGCCGTCCAGCTTTAATAAAGGAAAAGTCTTGTAATAACCCTGGTGATCTCTCCTTCGCGTCCTCCCCCTCGCGCGCTGTCCGATCGAGTCGGAGCGAGCGGCTCTCGCGCGTCCACGTCGCCCCCAGTTTTTCTCTGCGTTATTACCGCACCCTTTTGCTGCAATCGGGTCCTTTCCATATCCGTGCTCGCCGCGTAGCAGACGGAGGCGCGGCCGCCGCGAACGCAACCGCGCGCCACCGCCGTTCTGCTGCAGCCGGCGTGCTCCTCCCCTCCCCCGCGCACGTATCTGCAGCTCCGGCCTCCTCCGCCGTTCGTGCTCTCCTCCGCCTCGACCTAACTGCCGCTCAACGGCGGGGAGCGACCCGCGCGCCGCCGTGACGTCTACTGGTTCCTGCTACGCCGACCGCGCCTCCTCTCTCCCCCGTGAGTTCCTCGTGCTCCTCCGAACCCCCGCTGCTCGAATCCATGCTTGATTTCTTACCTGCTGTTGTTCTGAATCCGCCGCCGTGTGTGTGTCTAGGGTTTCCGGCGACCCAGAGCTTTCTCCGGCGACCGATTCGAAGGTGCTTCGACCTGCGTCCAGTGCAATGTCGGTATGTGATGCTTTCCCCATTCACGTGACTTAGATTTTTGTAGTGTTTTTTGCTTCATTCAGTTCATCCCCAAATTGTGTTCAGTTTGTCCCCATGATGCTGATGCTTCCTTAGTTATTTTTTTGTTACAAATCCATGAGTTTTTATGTGAACTTATGATGTATTTTGCTGTTTTATTTATTATTATTTTTTTGTGAACAACAAATCCATGAATGTGTTTGCTGCAATTGTTTGCTGCATGTTTTGCTACTTTCTCCATGAGTAATTTGCTTCTGTGTGCACAATGTTTGCTAATTTCAACGAGTTATTCTGTCAGCTGTTGGGTTGTTTTGTTTTGTGCTATTTTAGTTTTTAGTGTTTGTTGCTTTAGTTAGGTTGGTTTGCTGTTTTATGTTGTTTCAGTAATTCTTATAGCAGCATATGTTTCAGTAAGTAGTTGCCATTTTTCATAGCAGCATATGTTTTAGGTTGGTTGCTGTTTTTATGTTGTTTTATGTTTTATGTTGTTTTGTGTTTGTGTTTGCAGCAATTGATTTTCGCATTTTTCATACTATGAATGTTTTTGTTCAAGCAGGGTGCGGAGTGGATTTCCAAGGACCGATTCGCTGCGAAGCGTCTGCGCAGCATTTCAGATGATCTGATTGATGACAAGAGGAAGATAATCAAGGATCACAGTGCTTTCGCGTCGCTGCTTGAAGTTTCTCCGTTTAATGTGCCAAACGAGCTCATAGACTTCCTGGCAGTGAATACAAGTGCCAAGCTCCGCGAGTTTAATTACAATGGAAAAAGAATTGTGTTCACGAAAGACATGGTCAGCAAAGTGTTCAATCTGAAGTCGGGTATCAAGCCAGTAAAGCGTTTGGGAAAGAGTGACCGTTCTGCTATGAGAGATTTCTACAAAGGTGACCTCCAAAGGCTTCCTATAGAGGATGTAGCAAGTTTGCTGAAGAAAGAGGAAGCAGTAAACGAGGATGCTGTGATCAGGCACTGGGACCTCTTATGTTGCGCAACGGTCCTCCACCCAGGGTCTGGCAATATGATGTGCTTGGACTACCTGGCCAGCATGGATGATCCCAAAAAGGTACATGAGTACGACTGGGACGAACACATACTGGAGTTATGTATGAGGTATGTAGAGAAGATTCAGGCGATGAAGAAGAGGCCACTGGTTCTTGAGAAGGGGAAAAAGAAGTTTGACTTCTGGATATGTGGACCTTTGCCGGTTCTTGCTGTAAGTTGCCCAACTCCTTCTTCTTTTTTTGCTTTTTGCTTCTTGCTTCTGTGCAGCACATCTTGAATTATTTTTTGTAGCATCTATGGACTTGTGTTGTAGCAACACTTGAGTTATATTGTAGCATAATAGGTGTGGATTTGTAGCTTGACATTTTTCTTCTGTAGCATACACCCAGTGTTTATGTAGCATAGCTCTAGTGTTGTTGTAGCATAGCTTATCTTTTGTTGTAGCATAGCTCTAGTGTTGTTGTAGCATAGCTTATCTTTTGTTGTAGCATCATCTTACATACTTTTTTTTTGATAGATTGTCTATATGGATCATCTCGATATCCCAAGGAATGTGCACTGCTTCAACTACTCTCTCCCTAGAGCATGTTTCGTGACTTGTGCCGACTTCAGTTTTATAGTGGAAGTTGACCGTGACGACTCAGTTCCAACCAGAAAGACTGTATTTGGGAAGCGTCCGGTAAGGCGTTGCCCAGCCTGTGTCTTTTTTTGCTATTATATGTCCTTTTTTTGTGCTATTCTTATGTAGCAATGTATCGTGCAGTTTCTGGAATTGTCGAAAACATTATATGGATCAGTAGCAGCATACAGCAATGTTCATGTAGAAGAAACTGAAGTCAACCTTCTGCATCATTGAATGAATGGCTGGTGTTCCCAAGCATGCATGATTTAGAGGTATGGTCTTGTTTTTGCTACATTAATGATTTTTTTGCTACATTAATGATTTTTTTGGTTGCTCACATATTGTTTTCTATGCGCTCCTTACCAACATATGCTGCATTTTTTGAACTGACAGGTTCCACCTCGGTTCAAGCATTTGCATGAGAAGCATAGTGTTCTTTTTGCTTCAGAGGTTGACGATACACTGAAGCAACTCAGTCAAGGTTTGAAAAATATGCAGTCAAAACGGATGGCTTCCTTGCTTGTTGATGTGGATGCTGCCATGAGAGAGGGTGACGGTCCAAGCGTCATGTTTTCAACCGACACCTCACCAGACTACCAGGGGAACATGCATAATGATCGGGCGTCACAGGCAGAGGGTGCGCCAAAACAGCCCGAAGTTGGCGACTTGGGTTGGAAGGCAAATGCTGGTATAGATGTTGGCGCAGCAAAAGGAGCTGCTGTGCAAGGGGCTGGAGCAAAAGGTGTTGTTTACAAAAAGAAGCCGAAGGTAACTGTGACGAGGAACCCTGATGATAAAGTGGTCGCAGCAAAAATAGGCGCAGCAAAAAAAGGAGCAGCTAAAGGTGTCCCAGCAATGGTTGAGCAAGCAAAAGAGGGCTCACATAAGGAGATCGCAGCAAGAGATGGCGCACCTCAAGACGTCCCAGCAGTGGCTGTTGAAGCAAAAGAGGGCGCGGCTATAGAGCTTGAGGTTCTCGTGCCTGCAACAATAGTTGGCACCCAGCAGGGGAGGACTGCGCGACAAAAATGGGGTGTGCAGAAGAAGAGGCTTAGGCTCCCTGAGGTGAACACAGAAGAAGTTGAAGAGCAAAGGAGGGCGAAGGTTGCTGAAGAAAAAAATTAAAGATGGTCAGCAGCAATGTTCGGGTATCATGGCAGCAGACAACTCAAGCTGTGCTACTATGCCACAAACTGTTGTTATCATAGATTCAGCAGGCACTGGAGCTGATGCCAGAGAGCAAGAGGATGTCAATAGCCCTGTTAGGCTTCCGACCTTTTTTCCAATCGCAAATCCAATTCCAACGAGGGTGTTACCACCAGGGTATTGGGATGATTGTCCATCATTCGAGCTGTGCAGCCAAAGTCAAGGATCTCGTCGGAACAATTCCCGAGAGACACCGCTGCAGGGACCTGATGCTACTCCGCAAATGGCGTGTGATGCTCCACCTTCATTTGTTGCACAGGATGAAGTCGAAGCAACAGTTTTGGGAAGCAAACCTCAGGTCGAAGCAACGGATTTGCTGACCGGTGCTGCAGACTCTGTTGCTGATGCTTCAGATCCAGCTTTTCAGCTGTGGAGCCAAGACTCTGAATGGAATAAAATTCTAGATATCTAGACCAAGACATCCGATGCTCCTACACCTCCCGTTGTTGCTAATGCATCATCCTCAGACATTCCTGCCACTGATCGTATGTATCGTACTTTTTTTGTTATGTTTTCCATATGTTTTTTTTGCTTCAGTGTGCTGCTTCTTGCCCAATTTATATGCATATGTTTTATTGATTTCCTGCATGCTTTTGCTACGATAGGATCAGAGAAACCCGAAGGAAGCATGTTGCCGAGCGATGCTGAAGACTCTGTTGCTGCACAAAACATTGTTGGAGCACCCGTTGATGCTACAGTTTCTGTTGATGCACAGAGTACCGTCGCAGCAGCTGTTGATGGATCTGACGCTGTTGCTGCACAGAACACTGTCGAAGCATCCGTTGATGTTTCTGATGCTCTCACACCGGTGGAGCACACTACCAAAGGTTCTAAAACCTTTTTTCAAAGGGGACTTGCTAATTCATATTTGTGTGCTGTCCTTTTTCCCTCATTCACTTTTAATCCTGTGTGTGTTTTTTTTCTTTTGTTGCAGACGATGATGTTGCTACAGAGAAAGCTGCCAGTGTAGGTCCTGAAACTCTCGAAAAGAAGAGGAGGTCCAAGAGGAAGGCTAAGGATGACTTGTCACCTGCCAAAGTGAAGAAGACCAAGGTTTCTTCATATGTTGCCCACACATATGAGAAGTTTCTTACACATACCCGGACACTCAAACCCGACAATTCAAGGAAGAAGAATGCAATCCCGTGAGTTGCTACATTCATGGATAGTAATAGCTACATTACACATAACTATATGCTACTTTAGTGTTCTACATATGCTACTATAGTCTAGTTATTGTGCTACAACACTTTAGATCTTATATTCTGCTACTGATGAGCAACACAACTTTTTACAGTAGCAAAAGAGCTTTGCTACAACCTAAACTTTTAATTTTTATTTTTGCAGAACCCCATTCATTCAGATTGGGCGTACTCATTGCACATACAGGGCTTTCTATTCTTCTCTACGCCCTCGCCAATCTCTTGATTCCCAGATCATGGGTTTGTGGACTGAGAATTCAAATAAGGTATCAAAGACTGCATCTGACGGTAGCAGCAAAATTCTGAAGAAATATGCTTTCTCTTGTTACTTAACGGTGAGTTTTTGCATCTTATAGTACTACTTATGCATTTTGTTTTGCTACCACGCACTCTATTTTTTGTTGTACATGATCTGACCACGTTCTTTTACTTTTTTATTTTGCTTCAAACAAAACAGATGAAGCTAACTGTGGATCCAGAAGAGTTCGACCCGAAAGAATGCATTAGAGAGTTCTATGCCCAGAATGAGGAGTTCAAGATTCTGAAGAATGACCTCGTGAGTTATGCATTTTCTCTAGGATAAATTAGAAGTTTATTGTTACTTTTTTTTTGTCAAAATACGATTTTGCTAAATCCTTTTCTTTCTTTTTTGCTACAATGCTGCAATGGTAGCTGCACTTTCCCGTTGTCAAGAACAATCACTGGGTTGTGTGTTCAGTCAATTTGCTGCATAAGCAGTTCCACACGTTTGATTCTATCTTGACAAAAAAGAACACTTCAGTACTGAAAGAAGCAGCAAATAACTTGGTAAGTTGCTGAACAATTATTCTTGCTCTTTTTTTTGCGCAGCATTTTTTGTGTTAGGCTTTGCACTTCTATTCTTGTTGTTTGCTAACAATGTCTCTTCTCATGGTGCTACAGTTTACAAACTTCAAGACACTAGTAGACGTGTCAGGCGCCAAGATCGACTGGTCTCTCTTCAAACATGTCACCCCTGCTCACCCGCAGCAAAAAACGATGTAAGGATTTTTCGGTGCATTCTTCTTTTCATTTTCTGAACTTCTTTTTTAATTCATAAGACCCTTCTATTTGCTCACATCTGCTTTTTTTGTTGCTGCAGATATGACTGTGGATTCTACTCAATGTTGTTCATGGAACACTTCAACGGGAAGGTTATGACGGACTTTGACAGTTTCGACATTCCAGATTTCCGCAAGATAGTCACAGCAACACTCATCGATAGCAGGGACAACCAAGTGAACCTTATGAAGATAATGGAGGAAGACTTGGTAGATGAATAGGGAATCTGTGATGTAATGCAAATCATGTCGCTCTAAACATGATGCTTTTGTGTTTTACTTCTGCATGTAGATGAACCATTGTGTTTTCTTTTTGTTTTCCCCTGGATCAAAGATGTATGAAGATAGTTTGTGACGTTTCGATCTGTCAAAATGGTAGCAGATACCTCTTTTGCTTCATATATGTAACTATGTTGCTGCTTTGTGGTATATTCTGTTGCTGCATTAATTATTACTGGTTGCTACAACCTTTTTTTGACTTGTATCACAAACTGCAACTGTTGCTGAAATGTCCAAAGTTTGCTTCTTTAGACTAAACTTTTTGCTAAAATAGAGTTACTAGATTGCTACAACCTTCTATTTTTGGACTTGTATCATAAACAACAGCTGTTGCTGAAATGTCCAAATTTTTGCTTCTTTAGAGTAAATATTTTGCTAAAATAGAGTTACTAGGTTGCTACAACATTCTTTCTTTGACTTGTATCACAAATAACAACTGTTTGCTCAAATGTACAAAATTTGCTTCTTTAGAGTAAATATGTTGCTAAAATAGAGTTACTAGGTTGCTACAATCAACATGTTTCTTCTTCAGAGGTAGCATATAGGTTTTTTTCTATGATATCAGCAGCAATTTCTGCATTAGTAGCAAAAAGCATATACAAGTGTGTCTGCGAGAGAAAGCAAAATGCACTATGTAGTTACATAATAATGTGTTTCAAACAATTATCTATATCATCTACAGCCTCAACTCAGCTCCTGCAGCCAACTCAGCATCCCTCGCCTGCTTTGCTTTGAAGTACATGCAATCTTGCACTACATGCCCCTCCTCGGTGCAAAACGGGCATCTCTTCACCCTTTTCTTTCTAGGTTGCTTGGGCACCTTCTGCTTGTCTGTCTTTGGTTCATTTGCCTTCTTTCTTCTCTTTGCAGCAGCCTCCTGGCGCACCTCGATCAGCGGCTTCCGCCTTTGCTCCTTCAACTTCGGACGACCAGCAGGGTTTACCCTTGTAGGGTTTCTCAGATTAGCAGGTACATCATCTTTGGTTTCCACACCTTGGCCAACTTGAGCCTGATTTGCGTGCGTCCTTTGCTCTTCAGCTTGATTTGTGTGAGCAGTGTTTGCTCCTGTATCCTGCTGCGGTTGTTTAGCCGCTGCAATCAACTCTCTTGACAACGCAGCAACCCGCTTATTTGTTTCAGCAATCACCTCAGACACCAGTGTGTACGTAGCATCAGCGAAGCATGCAGCGGATGCTAGATCATTCATTTTCCTGCATAATCCAGTGTACCTGAGTGTGTTTGTTGGGGGAACACTGAACCTAATGCCATCTGTACCAGGTTCTGGGGAGGGTGTTGTTGCTGCAGCGGACCATCGACGCAGCATGTACCTCTCCGGTATCTCCTGCACATTCATGTGCACCATGACCCGGATGATATGGGCGCAGATCAGGCCACACATCTCAAATGTATTGCAGCCACATGAATACAGCCCATCCTCAACAACCACTCGAACCCGATATGTTTTCATTTCAATTCCGGGGTTGGGAACAAGGTCGTAGCAAAGGGCATCTTCCTCTCCTCGTAGCGGATAGAACTTAGTTGACGCAGTGATGACCCACAAGTATAGGGGATCGCAACAGTCTTCGAGGGAAATAAAACCCAATTTATTGATTCGACACAAGGGGAGCCAAAGAATACTTGAGAGCCTTAACAGCGGAGTTGTCAATTCAGCTGCACCTGTGAATAGTCTTGCTCGACACAGATTATCAGTAGCAACAGTTTTATAGCAGTAGTAGCGGTGAAATAATAGCAGCAGTGAAGTAATGACAGCAGTAGTGATTGCAGTAAACAGTAGGATTAAAACACTGTAGGCATAGGGATGGATGAACGGGCGCTGCATGGATAAGATAGCTCATATAATAATCAAGACATAGGCATTGCAGATAATAATGATAAAGCATCCAAGTACTAAGTAAACATAGGCATGTGTTCCGTATATAGTCGTACGTGCTCGCAATGAGAAACTTGTACAACATCTTCTGTCCTACCAGCCGGTGGCAGCCGGGCCTCAAGGGAATCTACTGGTAATTAAGGTACTCCTTTTAATAAAGTACCGGAGCAAAGCATTAACACGCCGTGAACACATGTGATCCTCACATCGCAGCCATTCCCCTCGGCTGTCCCAATTATTGTCACTTTGGGACCTCGGGTTCCGGACAACAATATGTGTATACAACTTGCAGGTATGATCAATAAACAGTGCATATCATTATGAAACAATAACATGTTCAGATCTGAAATCATGGCACTCGGGCCCTAGTGACAAGCATTAAGCTCAACAAGTTGCAACAACATCAATAAGTACTAACAACGGATACTAGGCACCATGCCCTAATGATCTTATAACTTATTACATGAACAATCTCATCCAATCCCTACCATCCCCCTCAGCCTACAGCAGGGAATTACTCACACATGGATGGGGGAAACATGGATGGTCGATGGAGAAGCGTCGGTGATGATGATGGCGATGATCTCCTCCAATTCCCCGTCCCGGCGGAGTGCCAGAACGGAGTTTCTGGTCCCCGAAATAGGTTTCGCGATGGCGGCGGCGTACGGTGATGTTTCTGGATGAAGTGGACGACCCCCTCGCGTTTTAGGTCAAAGGGTTAAGTAGTCGAAGAGGGGCTCGGGGGGTGACCGAGTCGCCCCCACCTGGCGGCGCGGTGGGCCCCTGGCCGCGCCGCCTGTGGTTTGGGCCACTCGTGGCCCATCTCCACTCCCCTTCTGGCTCCGTGAGTCTTCTGGTAAAATAGGAGGTTTGCGATCTTTTCTGGTGTTTTTCCCGAAAGTTGACTTTCTGCACAAAAACAAGACACCAGGGCAATTCTGCTGAAAACAGCGTTAGTCCGCATTAGTTGTATTCAAAACACACAAGTTAGAGGTAAAACAATAGCAAAAGTGTTCGGGAAAGTAGATACGTTTTGGACGTATCAACTCCCCCCAAGCTTAGCTTATTGCTTGTCCTCAAGCAATTCAGTTAACAACTGAGTGCGATAAAAGACTTTCACGAACACATTTGCTTCATATGATGCATATATTCTCACTATATGAACAAATGCTTAGGCAATTCAAGATGAGGCAAATGCAAATAATGTCACTCAATAGGCATGTAAACTATGAAAAGATACCAACATACTAATAGCGACAAACATGAAACATATTAATTCACAAGATTGTAATGCTCATAATAGGATATGATAAGATGGTATCTCGCTTGCCCGTTTTTGTACAGCAAAACATAAATGCCCAGGCACCTCTGAAGTTCATGGGAAGACTAGAATCAAAGATATCAAAGATAAAAGCATCAAAGTTATATCACAGTTAACCACATTCTGGGACAAGCACATTACACTAAGAACGACAACTATGCTCTCGAGAAAGTGCTCAAAGAAAGGATGGTGACTCAACATGAAAGTAAAAGATTGACCCTTCGCAGAGGGAAGCAGGGATTATCATGTGCTAGAGCTTTTTATTTTTAAAACAGAAGCAAAATTGTTTTGGGAAGTGTTTGTTGTTGTCAACGAATGGTAGTGGGTACTCTAACCCCCTTGTCAACCAGACTTTCAAGAGCGGCTCCCATGAAGGATGTTATTTCTACCAGCAAGGTAGATCATCCCTCTTCTCTTTTGTTTACACATGTATTTTAGTTTCATTATGGGTGACACTCCCCCCAACCTTTGCTTGCACAAGCCATGGCTAACCGAATCCTCGGGTGCCTTCCAACATTCACATACCATGGAGGAGTGTCTATTTGCAAATTAAGTTGCTTACTGATAAATCAGGGCAAAACATGTGAAGAGAATTATTGATGAAAGTTATAATTAATTGGGACTGGGCACCCCGTTGCCAGCTCTTTTTGCAAAATTATTGGATAAGCGGATGTATATGCCACTAGTCCATTGGTGAAAGTCTGAATGACAAGATTGAAAGATAAAACACCACATACTTCCTCATGAGCTATAAAACATTGACACAAATTGAGAAGTACTTTGAAGGTTTTAAAGGTAGCACATGAAAATTTACTTGAATGGTTCGAAATGCCATGCATAGGTATTTATGGTGGACACTTTGGAATAACTTGGTTTTCATGGTTTTGGAAGCACGAGCAGCATTCCCGCTCAGTACAAGTGAAGGCTAGCAATAGACTGGGAAGCGACAATCAAGAGAGCAATAACCGTCATAATCATGCTTGCGACAAAATGAAATTAATTGAGGCATAAAAGTGATACAAGAACTCTGAGTCAAAATAAATCATCAAGGCTTAATTGACTTTTGTTTTTCAGTCATATGCATGCATGAGCATGTGCCAAGTCAATTCGAATGAATTATTCAGAGGAGGATACCACAATGTCATACCCTCTATGAATAGAACAATGCAAGCAAACATCAACATAACATGCTACCACTATTAATAAATTGGGACCGATCATGAGAGAACAAGAACTACTAAGCATCCACTAAATGACATATACCTCACATGAACCAACTAAGCATGCTCACATAGATGAGTATATGTACAAAAATGAAAACAAATAGAGTTCATACCAGCCTCTCACCCCAACTCGAGTTGTTGTAGATCATCCTTATTGCTTTTTCACTTGTGTTGCTTCGAATGATAAGAATGAAAACCAAGCTCCATCGGAGTCACGGATGGCTGTCCAACTCTGAAAACACTATACAAAACCAAAAAGAAACAACAAATATTTTTGGGTTTTCGAGTTTTTGAAACAAGAGCAAAAAGAAACAAACAATAAAGCAAAATATTTTTGATTTTTGAATAACAAACCGAATTTTAAAACTAAGCAAACTAATACTGAAACTTAAAGAAACAAATGAAGAGAAACAACAGAAATATTTTTGGTCTTTTTGTGTTTTGGAATGCAGCAATAAAAGGTAAACAAAAAAAGAAAGAAAGAAAGAAAACTGCAACATGGATATACAAAGTATCGACAAGATATGATATGTAAATGAGTGAGATGTCGATATACCTCCCCCCAAGCTTAGGCTTTTGGCCTAAGTGGAGGTCAATGCCACTGTCCCCATGATGTGCCACTGTCGTATATGAAGAGGGTACTCATCCTGGTACGAGCCTGACGACGCACCAGGATAAGTGACGGTGTAGTGATCACCAGGTGCCTCTTCCTCCTCCTGATGCTGCTGGTGAAAACCTTGCAGTCGAAGCTGCTCCTCCAATGCATCCTTGGAGTACGACCACGGCCTCCTGTGAATAGGAAACAAATCGGCCTGGGGCAAAGGGACCTCGGTTGCCTCCCCGTTAGTATAAAACACTTTATAAACAATGTTCCCTATGCGAGAGCCTGGTGCAGCAAACTGATGATCTATCATAGTAGCAAGATCAAGCCTAACAGGGGCTAGCACATCATCAGTAGGTGTCGCAGAAAGACCAAAACTAGCAGCAACACGCTTCGCAACAATCCCACCATAGATGGGTCCTTTAGCGGCTAAGCGGCGAGCAATAAGAGCACCAAGGTTGTATGCAGTGTTACCATTAAGTGCAGCAGCAAGAAAAGCAAGATGATAATTAGAAATGTTGCTGGTGTTTTCCCTACCAAGAATGCTAGTAGCAAGGTAGAAAACAAAATACTTGATGGCAGGGTATTGGATATTCCTTATCTTGCCGCGATGAGCGTCGCGGCTATCGTCATCGGTCACTGCTCGATAAAGTTCCACCAAGTCGCGGGTGTTTCCTTCAATCTTCTTCGCTGTACCTATAGGAGCAATATCTATGGCAGCACAAAAGTCATTCAAACTCATGGTAACAGGCATATCATAGATCTTAAATTTAACAACAGGTCCATAAGATGAGTTTGTGAATTTAAAACTCTCAACAAAAGTTTTGGTGAGCCAATAATGTTGGACACCCTCATCCTGCATATAAGTAGTTAAACCAACCCTCTGGATGAGAAACATGAAGTCATCAAGCAAACCTGCATTAGTTAGAAACTCAATGCATGGAAAGGATGAAGCATTTGGGATTTGATCATCCCCTCCATCTCCAATGTTTGGTGCAATGACATCTTCATCATAGGAGCGCCTAACTCGAGTGGATGCCCTCAAGGGTCTTCTTACCCTCTGAGAGTCACTCTCAAACACCTCTCCAAAGTTGTGGTTATGCATTTTCCTTTTCTGAAATTTTCAACACATATCATAAAAATTGATTTTGAAGCATACAAATGAGGGGAACTACTATATGGACTTGCTAGAGGACTAAACATGCATCAAAACTGATTATATCAACATAGAACAAGCATGCATACTCACTTAACAAGTCACCTACAGCAGCAAAATACTCAAGGTATACTTTACTAAACAAAATTCTACTTGGATACATGGAGGAGTCACATACCTGAGAGCAATTGCCCCAAATCTCAGCAGCTGAGATGGGCTGAACAAAGAGATCGAAATCGCGAGGAAGAACAGCAAAAACTCGGGTGTGAGAGAGAAAAACGAGCTGAGTGATGCAAGAGGAAGAAGTGGTAGGTGGGGGAACTGTTGGAGGGCCAAGGGGCCCCACCTCAGTGGCTGGCGCGGCCAAGGAGGCAGCCGCGCCACCATGTGGTTTGACCCCATGGTGGGTCCCCTTGGTCAGCACCAGGCACTCCCACGATGCTCTTTGAAAAATAGGACCAATGGTATAATTTTTACAGATTTTGAAAACTTTCAATTTGCACGAAATCTGGATATTTAAATTAATAAAACTTGGGCAGAAAAATTATTTTTAAAATTCAAAACAACTAAACTTTTGCAACCTAATTATCACTACAGGAGGTAAAACAAAGTTGAAGAAAGAAATGTTGTTTAGCTCTTTCATGTATGCAAATACATTTGATAACAAGGTTGATCAAGTCTTGGCACCAAATAAATTTACATGACACAAATGATTTAAACATCATGAAACACTCATGTTACCTTGTATTGTATTGATATGGATCCAATCATAATGTTTTGATATCCTTCTTGATGATCATATATAGGGCAATCAATACTTCCCACTTTGATAGTTTTAAAATTGGAGATGGTATTGACTCCATAAATCTTGTCAACTTTCTTGGGGAAATAAACAGTATGTTCTTTATCATTAACATTGAAAGTTACTTTTCCTTTATTGCAATCAATAACAGCACCTGCAGTATTTAGAAAAGGTCTTCCAAGAATAATAGACATATTATCATCTTCAGGCATTTCAAGAACAACAAAATCAGTCAAAATTAAACAATTGTTAGCCACTTGAACAGGGACATCCTCACAAATGCCAACAGGAACAGCAGTAGATTTATCAGCCATTTGCAAAGATATATCAGTAGGTATCAATTTATCAAGATAGAGTCTCTTATAAGAGAAAAAGGCATAACACTAACTCCTGCTCCCAAATCACATAAAGCAGTTCTAACATAATTATTCTTGATGGAGCAAGGGATGGTTGGTATACCTGGATCTCCAAGCTTCTTAGGAACCTTGCCATTGAAAGAATAATTAGCAAGCATAGTAGAAATTTCCTCATTAGGAATTTTCCTCTTGTTAGAAACAATATCTTTCATATACTTTGAGTAAGGAGGCAATTTAATAGCATCAGTCAAAGGAATTTGCAAGAACAAGGGTTTCATCCATTCACAAAATTTATTATAATGTTCTTCTTCCTTTGATTTTAGTTTCTTAGTTGGAAAAGGCATTTGCTTTTGAACCCAAGGTTCCCTTTCATTACCATGTTTCTTAGCAATGAAGTCTTCCTTAGTGTACTTTGTGTTTTTAGTATGCTTTTCAGGTTCCTTTTCACTAACTTCTTTATCAAGAGCATCATTTTTATCCTTATCACTATCAAGTTCATTACCACTTTCAGTTTCAGCATCAGAGATAGATATACTATTAGGATCATTAACAGTTTCAGAGGATTCTACAACATTTTTATGTTTCTTCTTCTTCTTTTTCTTAGAAGGAGAAACTGGATTTTCAGCTAGTTGAGAATCTTGTTCAATTCTTTTAGGATGTCCCTCAGGATATAAAGGATCCTGAGTATGAGCTCCACTTCTAGTGCTAACATAGACAGGTTTTAATTTTTCTTTAGAAGCATTGGCTAACATGTCTTGTTGCACTTTAGTGAGTTGATCAATTTGAGTTTGAACCATATGGAAATGTTTAATAAGCATCTTAACATCATTGGAGGTTCTCTCCACAATATCATGCAACTTACTAATAGCTTGAGAGTTTTCATGCAAATGATTCTCTACTCTCATATTAAAATTATCTTGCTTAATAACATAATTATCAAATTCATCTAAGCATTGATCAGGTGGTTTAGAGTAGGGAATATCTCCTTCATCGAACCTGTGGAGAGAGTGTACCTCAATTATGGATGGATGAGGAATTGGCTTACACAAATCTTCAATAGGTGGAAGGTTCTTCACATCTTCAGATTTAATACCCTTCTCAATGAGAGTCTTCTTGGCTCCCTCATTGTTTCATCATTCAATTCAATCATACCTCCCCTCTTCTTTGATATTGGTGTCGGTGTAGGTGGGGGGTCGGCGCAGGTAGAGTCCAATCATCATAATTCTGGCTGATTTTAGCCAATAATTCTTCAGCTTCTTCAGGGTTCTTTTCCTGAAAACACAACTAGCACAACTATCCAGATATGCTCTAGATTCAATAGTTAGTCCACTGTAAAATATATCAAGTAGATCATGCTTTTCCAAATCATGTCCAGGCCGAGCTCTGATAAGAGAGCAAAACCTTGTCCATGCCTCTGGAAGTTTCTCTTCATCTTCCTGGTCAAAGTTATAAATTCTCTGCAAAGCATCATGTTGAGCACTAGCAGGGAAATATTTCTGAAAGAAAACATTAAGCAAACCAGTAGGACTAGTAATAGAACCAGGAGACAAGTTGTTATACCAAGCTTTAGCATCATCTTTTAATGAGAAAGGAAAAATCTTAGCAACAAAATAGCTACGCTTCTTGATATCATCAGAAAATAAGCCACTCAAAGTAGAGAGCTCATTCATGTGCTCTACAGCACTTTCACTCTTAGTGCCACAAAAAGGAGTTTTCTCAACAATAGATATATGAGATAAATCAAGAGAAAAATCATAATCCTTATCTTTAATGTTTATAGGAGAAGTGGCAAACTTAGGATCAGGTGACAACTTGTATTTAACAGCATGTTGTGCAAGAAAATTTCTAATATTACTTGCACCAGTAGTAGCATTACATTTATCAATAAAATCATCATCAAGTTCCACATAAGTTTCATCAGGATCATCATCACAAGTATAATCCCTTAACTCAGGTGAATAAACAGGAGTAGTAGGACTTCCATTAGGTGTTCTAGTATTTTCAAGTTGTTTAGACCTAGCAATAGCAGCATCTAAAAGTGGACCTAATGAAATACTCTCATCAATCACAGTAGAAGCATCATCAATATTATCAGAGGCAATTTCAGATTCAGCAGTAGTACCAACACGTGAAGATTGTGGTGGTGTAACAAGTTGACTCAATACAGATGGTGAGTCAAGAGCAGCAGAGGTACTAAGTGTCGTACCTTTTCTTGTAGTGGATGGCAATACACGGACCCTCTCATCACGAGCTTTACCCATGATGAATAAATTTCAGCGAGCAATATAGATCACAAGTGAACTCACAAATAAAGCTATGCTCCCCGGCAACGGCGCCAGAAAATAGTCTTGATGACCCACAAGTATAGGGGATCGCAACAGTCTTCGAGGGAAGTAAAACCCAATTTATTGATTCGACACAAGGGGAGCCAAAGAATACTTGAGAGCCTTAACAGCGGAGTTGTCAATTCAGCTGCACCTGTGAATAGTCTTGCTCGACACAGATTATCAGTAGCAACAGTTTTATAGCAGTAGTAGCGGTGAAATAATAGCAGCAGTGAAGTAATGACAGCAGTAGTGATTGCAGTAAACAGTAGGATTAAAACACTGTAGGCATAGGGATGGATGAACGGGCGCTGCATGGATAAGATAGCTCATATAATAATCAAGACATAGGCATTGCAGATAATAATGATAAAGCATCCAAGTACTAAGTAAACATAGGCATGTGTTCCGTATATAGTCGTACGTGCTCGCAATGAGAAACTTGTACAACATCTTCTGTCCTACCAGCCGGTGGCAGCCGGGCCTCAAGGGAATCTACTGGTAATTAAGGTACTCCTTTTAATAAAGTACCGGAGCAAAGCATTAACACGCCGTGAACACATGTGATCCTCACATCGCAGCCATTCCCCTCGGCTGTCCCAATTATTGTCACTTTGGGACCTCGGGTTCCGGACAACAATATGTGTATACAACTTGCAGGTATGATCAATAAACAGTGCATATCATTATGAAACAATAACATGTTCAGATCTGAAATCATGGCACTCGGGCCCTAGTGACAAGCATTAAGCTCAACAAGTTGCAACAACATCAATAAGTACTAACAACGGATACTAGGCACCATGCCCTAATGATCTTATAACTTATTACATGAACAATCTCATCCAATCCCTACCATCCCCCTCAGCCTACAGCAGGGAATTACTCACACATGGATGGGGGAAACATGGATGGTCGATGGAGAAGCGTCGGTGATGATGATGGCGATGATCTCCTCCAATTCCCCGTCCCGGCGGAGTGCCAGAACGGAGTTTCTGGTCCCCGAAATAGGTTTCGCGATGGCGGCGGCGTACGGTGATGTTTCTGGATGAAGTGGACGACCCCCTCGCGTTTTAGGTCAAAGGGTTAAGTAGTCGAGAGAGGGGCTCGGGGGGTGACCGAGGCGCCACACCACCTGGCGGCGCGGTGGGCCCCTGGCCGCGCCGCCTTGTGGTTTGGGCCACTCGTGGCCCATCTCCAACTCCCCTTCTGGCTCCGTGAGTCTTCTGGTAAAATAGGAGGTTTGCGATCTTTTCTGGTGTTTTTCCCGAAAGTTGACTTTCTGCACAAAAACAAGACACCAGGGCAATTCTGCTGAAAACAGCGTTAGTCCGCATTAGTTGTATTCAAAACACACAAGTTAGAGGTAAAACAATAGCAAAAGTGTTCGGGAAAGTAGATACGTTTTGGACGTATCACGCAGCAACCATTTTCCTGAACCTCTCGAACACCTCCCTGGTGTAGAATACTAATGCCTGTTTCTCAATTGGGTAGCTACATATGTAAATGTAACAACAGAAGTAAGCAGCTGCTACATAGTATAGAACGCAATGCTTCAAGGACAGGTCTTAACATTTTTTTTCCTTTTCAGTGTTTTGCTACAATACATTAACATAGTTGCTTCATTACAGTTTGTACTATGCTACATTAAATAAAATCAGTTGCTACATAAGCAACCAATGCTACATGAGTTCAGGTCTCACCTTCCCCACAATGTTGTTGTTGTAGCCTCCATTACGAACCCTGAGTTGTCCTCGTGGTCAAGCATTAAGTTTTGGCACAACTCATATTGTTGCACAAAGGTCCAAACCGAGTCGCTAGGCGTGATCAACGACTTGAAGTACGAATTCAGACCTTCCGATCTCCCGGTTGTGCTTGTAAATGGGAAGAAGCATTTCCTGAAATACACCGGAGCCCAAGCAGCCCTTGCTTTCCACATATTTTGCAGGTGTTTGTTCTCCATAAGAGCAAAATTCTGAATCATTTGCTGCCAACAAATCTCAAATTCCTCTACCGTGTCCGTGCCATATATGCATGCGTAGAAAGCTTCGGCAAATGGGTTACCTTCTCTCAGCAGCGGCCCGAGCTTGGTTCTCGCTAGGCGAAGAACATGGAAGACGTAGGCACGGTGTACTGACTCTTTGAAAACCTCTTTTATTGCTGCGGCAATCTTGCTGCATTGATCAGTCATTATATGCTCCGGTTGCTCCCCACCCATAGCTTCCATCCATTTCTCAAATACCCACTTAAATGTCTCAACCTTCTCATCCGGTAGCAAAGCGCACCCCAGGACAATAGTGTGTGTGTGGTTGTTTATGCCAACTATCGGAGCAAAGGGCATGTTATATCGGTTCGTACAGAACGTGGTGTCGAAGAACACACAATTCTTGTACTTGCTGTACAATGCTCGTGTCCTCCCATCCACCCAGAACAGAGCTCTCACCACGTTGTTGGCGTCAACCTGTGAAGCATAGTAGAAGCTGGGGCACAAAGCCTGCCGCTGCTTGAAATACTCCATGGTCATGCTCATATCTCGCAGTGTCATATCTTCTCGCAGCATGCTCCTGATGTTCGCGACATCCTTCTTCACATAACCTAGACATCTCGGATCACCGCCATGTACACTTCCGAGGCAACCCATGATTTTTGCTGTGGTTATGTTCTGCTCGTGTAATGTCTGCATAAACTGGAAATCCTCTTCCGGCACCTTTCTATGAGATCTGTAGTATCGGCGACGTCCAATTTGCTGCACCAATGGATGTGTATGCTCCTCGATGAAAACTGTAACAGTCCAAACACCTTCACGTCTCCCTACTAGCATCTTAGCCTTGCAATCATGGCGCAACAACTTGCTGCGATGTCTCATGTCAGGAGCATCATTGTGCACACCAGCTTGCTTGCTTCGAGATTTCTATCCAGCATAGGCGCTCATGTCAACTGTTGCATCCTCCACCATCGCAGCATCAGAAGATTTGCTTCCGGCAGCAGGTTTTTCAGCAGCAGGTCTCCCTTTATGCACACACTCAAACAACCTGCTCAGGATTGTGTCTTTGGGTGCATTTCTTGCCTGGCTGTACTTTGTGTTTCCAATGTGTGTACCAAAACCCATCTTCCAGGCATAATCATTGTAAACTATCTGTGCTTCCTCTATAGAGTCGAAGGTCATGCCAACATATGGAACAACTGGCTGGGAGCAAACTTCTTCACCTGCTTCTTCTGAAGCAACTGGAGCAGTAGCACTTGTTGCGTTGTGTGGTCCGTCAGCAAAATTATTTGGACCATTGTCTGGCTGCACGTAATCATCGAAGCTTCTGCGTCACCAGGCTGGTTCAGGTCAAAACCTCCTAGGATGCTATCCGCAACAAACTCCTGCAAATCGAACAGTTGACATTTTTTTCAATACTCATGCTACTGATTTTTTTATTCAAAACAGAACTGTACTGAAACACCATTTTTGTTTTCCCTTCTAGAGGAAATTGCTGCTACAATAATCATGCTAATGTGCTTCAATAAAGGGTATAGCATGCTACATTAATGTAAATATGTTTGCTACAACGACTACTGATTTTTCTGCTACTGAATTTTTTGCTCCTACCTTCCCTGGCTTGCTACACACAACGAACTATGCTACCAACAATTTACGGCAGTCAAGCACACGAGTTTCAGCGATGGATGAACAAACCAGATCTCAACTTTTCAGTAGCAATTTTTTCAAACTCACCGAAGCTGCGGGCTGCTCAGTCTCTGGATCCGCGTCGAAAACGGTCGACGGATTCATGAGATCATGTAGAAACCCTGGCATAAACGAAGGATTCGCAGCGCCGGGTCTCGCAGATCCGTAGGTGGGGCGCCGCCGTTGCCGTGGGGGAGGATTCGAGCTTGAAGCAACAATGGAGGGCGGCGGAAAGTGGTGAGGATGGCCTGGTGGAGGATAGAGGATGGGGCGGCGGAGGTGGTCCATCTCGTAGCAACGGTGGAGCAACACGGCGCTCGGCCTCACCGTCGCCGTCCGCCTCACCCGTCGCCTCCGCAACTCACGCGATTTTGCCCGATTTCCTGTTATGACCGTTTTTGCTACGCGCGGGAGAAAGATTGCTTCGTTGTAGCAACTGCGGGCGTTGGTTGGGGTGGCGCGGGATCGGACGGCTGCTGGCGACCCGATCGGACGGCTCGCGACCTGGGGGATCGGACGGAAAGATCCCCGGGGGACGCCTAGTCCCGTCCTTTAATAAAATGACGAGACGGGCCAGGCCCGCAACCACCGTCTCTTTTCCCTGGTCCTCTCATCCTCTGAACGAATGCATGGCACACTCACAGTCTCACAGAATTGGCTGGCTGGCTGGCTTCAATGCGGGCAGGCATGCATGAGGCATGTACGGCGATCGATCGTCGCGTCACTTCCACACAGAAGTACAGAACCCTGTTCTACCTTACCGCATAAACCTAAAAAAAAGAAGTTTTATTTAGTAACCAGATATATTTCATCAAGCAATAAAGACCTCTCACTACTTCATAACAATAAAGACCTCTCATAGAATCAAAATGAAACTACCTTCCAAGTCGGGGTTTCTGGCTACCATCCTTCTCATATCAGGATCTACAATCTCCGATGGAGACCTTGATAGCCCTTCCCATCCGTTGGTGTGGGGTCCGGATAAAAATTCAGACTCCAACATAGACCCCTACCAATTCAAAAGTAGGTTAAAAATCTTCGGACATCCCTTGTCCGCCCCCAACTTTTGGGAATGACTAGGGGTGTTTGGACACTATGTCACAAAGATTTCTGCCCAGGCTGACTCATTTGCCGGTCAAACATGCCAACCCATATGGACATCCTTTCTGTGGTTGCCATTGGAGGCACCAACCCCTAAACGAACAGAATTCGGGGGCGTCCCGATAAAATTTCACACTAACCATTGGAGAGATTCAAAGGTGTTTTTAAGATGAAATTGTCCATAAAGCTAGTAGAATTGGATTTGGGGTTTTCTTGGGGGAGTCTAATTCACTTATAGTTTCATCAGTTAACATGATTAATGGTATTGAGATGGATAGAATTTTGACAATGTTTAGAATAATATTGAGATAATAAGGACGATGGTCTTCATAATTTGTTTGTCTCTAATATGTATGAAACCTAGATGATACCCCGCGCGTTACTGCGGGACATATTAAGCATGATTTCGAAGAGATTGTTTCAACTACACATAACCTATCTCAAGAAGAGTGCAAATTATTTTTCAATTCACCCCATATGATAATACCCATCCACATGCAAGAAAATATAATAATTACCATAGAATTTTTCGCATTGTTGTAACATATGCCTAATTAACGTATTTGCTTAAGCAGTAATCATATGGAACTATTAAAAACCAGACCCTTTTCGAAGAAAGAAAACAGCAGTACACGTCTACTTCCCTTCCCTGCAATTGAATCAAATGAGAAATGGCATCCAGTAAAATAGAAGAAAGAAGGAAAAAGACAGAGTAGCCAAGTAGAAAATAATAAGAAGCAGCTACAAATTGCTTGATTTGCAGGATTGACTAACCTAAAGTGTGAAACTGCAGATGTTTATTTTTACCAAATGAGAATTATTGCTGAGGCTAGAAATTCTCCGGAGCCGCATTTGCACAACCAAAATCGAAATGGCAGAGCTTGTGCTGAATCTTATCAACTCTCCATGGGCAAACTGATCCGTTGAACTTCCAAAAGGCCAAGCCAAAGGGCACACCAATCTAGTCAGTGTTGGGTTGACATAGATGCAAGTGATACGCAGATTTCCTGATGCAATGCTGTATAAAGTGTTGAGAGGATTCATCATGGCTGCATGGATACCGCGGTGGGGTTTGGTTGCAGGAACCGTGGTAGCACATTGGCTTAGCGACATCTATAAGGAGGTCTACTCATATTTATATATGAAATTAAGAGGTGGTAGAATACGAAGAGCAAGAGATTAGCAGAAGGCTTAAGTTTTGATTTTAGAAGGGAGCGGGACACCGTGGGGCAGAGCTACAGAGGAATGGAATTATGATCGGAAGTGAAGGGACGAAACACTGGACTGCATGCTATGTTCGGCGACTAAGACTAGTCATAGTGGGAGGAACATTGCTAGTAACTTCAATGCCACGTAGGCAAAAAAGATGATGTGGCAAGTAATTAATGAGGAGAGAGAAGGTTGGAGTAACATAGCTAGTTACTGGAACATCACACACACCAAGGCAAAATGAGTCTACAACCTAATAAATACTATCATGCATGACACCACAAATAAGTTACTACCCACTATAGAGATAGTAACAATAGGTAGTAACATAAGTATGTTACCACTCAATGTTACTCCCCACTATGACTAGTCTAAACACGAAAGGAAACAAATCAAGAGAGCTGATGACATGGACCAATTAGATGATTGTTGATGTGTACACCTTGCATGTTGAGAGAAATACTTGTAGTGGGGTGCTCCTATTTAGATATAGAAGATTTGGTTGATGAAGAGGCTACAGAATTAGACAATAATAAGATCACATAGTTAAAACTTAAAAGTGTGAAGGTCACGTAGACCCGCCTAAAGAAAGAGTATGATGTATCTAATGTTCGTTGGAGCAATATATTTGAAATTCGTTGGAGCAATATATTTGAAATTAGGTAATTGACAAAAAGTGTGCGTGCGCTTTGTCCACCGTCGAGCGCACGAGACTTGTCGGAATTATGGACACGTGCGGTTCCTCGTTCCAGTTTTTTCCATTAAGGCGACATGCGCTGACACAAAATCACTGACGAGGCTTTCTCATAGACGCATGCATGGCGCCGAAGGATTTGAATATACGGGGAAAAAGACAACGCCAGCCACATGCAAACATATTGCAAAAAAAATAAAAACTTGTAGCTTTTAAACCAAACGTCTAAATCAAAATCGGTTTTCACCGTTGTGTTACTCGCGACGAGATCTTCAAAACAAGATCCCAATTGAGTATGTTCCGACAATAGTTATTCAAAAAGCAACTTTCTTTCCCACAAAAACAATTTTGTTGTAAAAACTTGCTTTTCAACCAAGAAGTTGCTTTAGGAATAGCAACTATGCATTGCCGGTAGAAAACATTTCAGAATCGACATGATTTTCTCTCATAAAACCAACAAGTCCCCCATTGCTTGGATTACAAGCCCCCCTCCTCCTGATATTTTTTACGTATTTCTGGTAGAAAAGCAAGTTTATAGTACACAAAGTTGTTTCATGCCAGTTTTCTAAAAAGCAACTTTCTTTCCCCAATAAGCAATTTTGTTGTAAGAACTTGCTTTTCAACCAAGAAGTTGCTTTAGAATATTAACTATGTATTCTCCATAGACAACATTTGCATAATCAACATGATTTTCGCTCATAAAACCAACAAGTTGGCCATTGCTTGGATTAAAAACAAGCTCCCCTTCCTCCTCATATTTTGTCGTGTTTGTGTTAGACAACCAAGTTTACAGTATAGAAAATCAAGTTTATAAAACAAAGTTGCTCTTAGAATTTTTTTTCGTGTTTTGTAATTGAAAACTAAGTTTATAGCACAAAGTTGCTTTTCGTGATAGAAAAGCAAGTTTATAGTACAAAGTTGGTTGTTGTGATAGAAAAGCAAGTTCATAGTACAAAGTTGCTTTTCAAAAATAATTGTCTAAACATGTTCATGTGGGATCTTGTTTCGAAGATCTCATCGCGAAGAACACTATGGTGAAAACCGATATTGATTTGGATGCTCGGTTTAAAAGTTGTGCATTTTTAAAATCTTTGACCAACTTTGCATTTGTTTGTACGGATAAAAGGGGAGCATGAGCATGATTGTGCGCTCCCTCACCCAAAAGCGATGTACGTCTGGCTCCGCCTTGTATGTGTTTATAGCGCGTATGGATGGTTCCGACAAAGATTTCCTTTTCTGGCACGTCAGATCGGACAGGGAGAAATTTTCTCTTTTTGGCGCGTGCGCTCCCGGATGAAAAAGCGCGCGTGCGCTCTCCAGCAGCGTCCTTGAAATTAAGAAGAATCTTTCCTAAATGCATGGGCCATCGGCCCATTCAAAATTAAGAAGGAGTTCAGCTCCCTAGGTACCTTGATGTATTTTCTTTATTGGGAAAGTTGTGTTCAAACCCCATTAGTTCGATCGATATATCTGCGGTGTGCGGTCTATTTTGTTAAAAAAGTTGTGTATGTGCTTCGAACAATCATAATCCCACACGTATGCGCTTAGACAACAGGGTAGTGCGAGTATATATATGCCCATGTATATGTACAATCACCGATCGAATGTGTAAGCTACAGTGAGATCATATTTACACGATATATATTCAGG